>CM073772.1:31689106-32289106 GCA_037158775.1 Hetaerina titia | reverse complement strand
CTATCAACCACATATGCGTAATGCCAAAAAGGAACGGTTCTTTCTCACCCATGTACGAGGGTCATCCGGAAAGTAGTACTCGTTCGTGCCGCATGAAGTGCTGACGACGCGAGTAGCCGCTGGACGAGGTCAGATAGCTTCAGTGGCTTGTCTGCCTTCTCTGAGCCAAGTTGCGTGACGCTAGCATTGCCTGTGTTGTTTCTGTGATTGTTTACAATGTTTAAAAAAATTGAGAACGCCGCCAGTTGTGAAGTGAGGGCAGTGATTAAATTCCTCAATGCAAGAAACGTTCGCCCATGTGATATTCATCGCCAATTAAAGGAGGTGTATGGAGACAATGTAATGGACGAGTCGTCTGTTCGGCGGTGGTGTCGCAACTTCAACATGGGGAGGGGGAACACACACGACGATGAGCGTTCGGGGAGACCGTCTGTCATTACAGACCAACTGGTGAGCTCAGTTGACGAATTCGTGAGGAACGATCGGCGCGTCACAATTGATGACATCTGTGAGCATTTTCCCAATGTTTCTCGAACAATTGTTCATGAAATTGTTAAACACCATCTGCATTATGCATTATGAGCTGGCGGCGAAGGACTATGCAGCAGGAATACAGAAACTTGTCACACGTTATGACAAATGCCTTAATTTGCTTGGAGATTATGTTGAGAAGTAGTTTAAAGTATCCTCTTTCAAATAAAATTTTTTATGTTTGTTAATATTTACTTTTGTGTCTTTATTTCACGAACGGGTACTACTTTCCGGATGACCCTCGTAATTGTACTTTCTGTATTTACCCCTGAATAATACATTTAAAACCCACTTATTTGCTTGTATTTTTTTTTAATTTTAAGCAATATCATTTTGAAATAAAATTCTGTATCACCTCTTATTTTTACTCTAGTACTTTTAAATATTGATCTTATTCATGAAATTAAATTGGGGCATTATATGCAAATGCAAATAATGCATTTAAAACCAACTTATTTGCCCGTATTTTTTTAATTTTATGCAATATCATACCATTTTTGTGAAATAAAATTATTTATCACATTTTATTTTTCTCTAGTACTTTTAAATATTGAACGCATTAATGAAAATAATTTGAGGTAGTTTTAATTAAAGCTTCTTTCTAATGCTTATATGTTAAGCTTTAGAAAATTTAAGCCTTAAAGGAGAAAAAATAAATGTTTCTTGCATCATGTTTTCCTACGACCGTCATATCACAAGCGTTCCAAAGATTATTAAAATTACACTGTTAGGTCCCCGTCAAAGTCATGATTTTAAGAAGAGTCCGAAGTGCAACGTTAACCAACGAGTTATCACACTAGAGACGATAAAGAGAGTGACCGTGAGGGATTATCGTCCAAATCAGAGCGACCTCTCACTGTGTGGATGTCTAACCGTCGGTTGATACTTAAGAAGCACTTATTCGTCCCTTCCGAAGATGTTTTCAAGTAAGAGGACTACTTATTAACAATCTTCTTAACTTTAAATGAGTTAATTAATCAAATTTATTTTACGACCCGGTTTTGATGTGTTACATCATCATGTAATGTAATACAACGAAACTGGGTCGTAAAATAAATTTCATCAAGTGGAAAAGTGCTAACATCTATTATTCATTATGTTCGACTTCCACCACGTCACGCCTGAAGCTACTCAATTCAACTTTAAAGAGTCTTACTCTAAGAATATTTGCTCTTACCGGCAAAATTTCAACGCTGGCTCAACTGAAATAGTTCGATGGGCGAAGAACTCGCCTTTGAATCAAATAGGTCTTAAACTTAAAAAGCTCAAAAGCGAATGAAATCCAACATTCTCATTTTAAACTAGCCCGTAGTAATAGGCGAGTCAGAAGACATTACGTAATTAATATTTGACGGGGTATGATTTCATCAGTCTTCAGGGACGACGAGAAAAGGTCTATGATTAAAGTAGAGGGAATGATTTACCCAATTAGATATTTTTACGTTCGAAACAGGTTTGGAAAATGAAAGGTAAGACATTTTCAGCAACGAATAACCTTATCCAAAACACACGTAGGTTTTTACTTTCATTATATTCAGGAAAATTCATCGCTGAGGATATTCCACTGGAGCAATCCCAGGGAAGGCACCACGAAGCGCGGACGGACTAAATGATTGTCTATTCGGAGTATGTAGAGCGCACGTAAGGGATGGGATGTTTTCAGTAGCTGGAGGAGAAATATATACCTGAGCAATGCAGACGGCCGCGAGGGCAAGGACGACGTATCTGGCTGCCATTTTGCTAGAGTCAAGATAGTCGACCTTCCAGGAGTCCAACTGAAAGACGAGAGGACAAGGGATGCGGATTTATTGGTCTCGTCCCCACCACCTCCACCATCCCCAACCACCCAGTCACCCATCCCCTCTCATATCGCTATCGACACAGCCCCCTCTCCCTCTCATCCGCCCTCTCCCCCCCCCCCCCCGGCTGCATCCCCTCGCTCTTTTCCCTCGTCCGTCCCTTCGCCGTCCACATTGCAGCTGGATAGACCTGCTCATACGCAACAGTTGAAACATTCCTCTTCCCCCATACCCCCTTCCCCCTTCCACATCGGTGTACCCTCTTCCCCTTTGGAAAATGCCCCTTATCCCTTCCAACATCGTCATCTCTGCGACCCTCGGCTAAGGGGCGAATTCTTCATCCTGCTAATCCCATCTGAGTCTTTTTCATATCTTCGTTTTTAGAATCCAGGGAGGACACGTAACGCAATCCGTCAGGTTACTCAGATGAGGATGTGATGAGGCAATTGCGACTGTTACTATGAGGGTGATGAACTCATCATCCTTGTTCTCACGACTGGTATTCGATTTGGATTGGGTTTAGGTTGAACTCGAACGATTAGCGATTGGGAAGTGAAAGACTCAAAGGAGGACGGGGGGTGGGAAGAACGGCGAATAAAATTTGCCAAAATGAAATTGTTTTTAATACATGAGGGTCGTTTGAAGAAAATTTTAACTCCTTTTGTTTCAATGGAACGTTCTGAGTGTTGCCAGGTTACTTGGTGTTTTCATGTCTCCAAAATCTTCTTTCTCTTATCGTAAAATGTAATCTCTGCGAAAAAAATTCACAATTATTGCCATAAGCGTCGTGCACAATTGACATGTATTTCCATGTCGTAATATCCTTCGTATCCTTGGTTTACATGTATGGATGAATCACTATTTGGAAAAATCAAGAGAACGAAAGCCTTATTTGATGCAGTGAACGACACCTCATTTTTCATTTTAAATTAAATTTTTGATAACCCCTTTCTCGTAGCTTCTGTTTCCTTAGGTAAAAACTATTTCCATTTTTTTAATTAGAAAAACTCTGTGTTGTGAGACGCACGGCAGAACCGATAACCCAGTAAATGACGAAAGACTACAATAGGAAATCTAGGTAGGAAATAGGAGTTCATAATCTACAGTAGCCGGAATATCTTCCAGGCCTTGGTTTAACACTTGGTTTCTACAATACAGTCAGTCATCAGAGATGTCAAACATCAGTTAATATTAAGGGAAGTCTTACTAATTAAGGTAGGTTTCTGATAGATCGACAAACATTGCCACAATTCTGAGATTCACTTAATAGAAGACTACCCGTGAAGAATTACTACTGTGGGACCTTGCATTATATTTTAATAAGCCATTCTTCAACTCAATATGTAACTTGCCTCCCTTCATTCCGAACATTTTTCATCTTTTTCTGAATATCTTTCTTAAAACTCGGCCGAGTGGAGAAACATCAACATAAATTTAAGGCCACATTAATAAAATAGCTAAACTAATATTAATAGGAATTATCAAATTCCCAAATGTACCATGCCTGAAGAAAGAAAATAGGCTAGGCTGCCTAAGTTTCTCCATGTGTCCCGCTCTTCCGTGAAGGAATTCTTTGTTTATAGATTTTTTTTTAGGTAATCTACCGGTTAAGGTAGGTTTTTGGATGGACCCAACTATCAAATAAACATTTTGTGACTCCCCACCTAGCAAACTAAACTATATCAGGTCCCTCTTCATCTCGGTGTACTTCTTTCCTCCCTTCATCTCGTCCAACATCCCTATCCTGTTCCTACCCTTACCTCGCTTGCCCAACATTCTTCCCTCTATTACCCTCTTCAACATTCCACCACCGCTCAATACGCCCTTCATCCATTTTTCCTGCCTCCATAGGATTTCTCTCAACAAACCCCTCTCCTCCCCCACCATTTCTAGTACTTCCTCATTTGTTTTCCTTTCGGTCCATTTCACCTTTTCCATTCTTCTCCACACCCACATTTCAAAAGCCTCCAATCTACGTCTATCCTCCTACTTCAGCGACCACGTTTCCGCGCCGTACATAGCTACGCTCCATATCAGAGTTTTTACGAGTCTTGTCTTAACATCCCTACTCAACGTCCCCGTCATCAACTCCCTCCTCCTTGAGAAAGCCTCCTTGCCTAGCGCAATTCTTCTCCTTACGTCCCTACCACTTTGACCGTGTTGGTCCAAAACACTTCCGAGATATGTAAACTGTTCTACCTGCTCTATTTTTTCCCCGCCTATTTTAATATTTAGCTTAGCCTTTTTCTTTCTGGAAAATCGCATAACCTTTTGTTTTATTAATATTTATTCTCATCCCATATTTATCGCACTGAACCTCCAATTCACTCAACAATGCTTGCAACCCCTTGGCTGACTGAGCAACTAATGCTTGGTCATCAGCAAACCTAACCGATTTTACGAATTCCCCTCCGACTTTCATTCCTACCTCCAGTTCTTCCCATGCCTCTTTAATCATTTCCTCTACATATACGTTGAACAGCACCGGTGACAATGAGCAACCCTGCCTTACACCTCTTCCTAACACTGCCCATCCGGACTCTCCGTTCCCCACTCGCACCTGAGCAGTCTGAGACATGTACAGGTTGCGGATCAGTCTCCTGTCCCTCCAATCCATTCCTATTTTCTGCAATACACGCATTAATTTTTCCCAATTCACTCTATCAAACGCTTTTTCGAAATCTACAAAACAGGCAAAAAAGTCCTGATTGTATTCTATATTCCTCTCGACTAGTGATCTCATTACTGCAATGGCATCACGCGTACCTCTTCCTTTCCTGAACCCAAACTGATCATCCTCTAAGTAATCATTTGCCTTACTCTCTATCCTTTTGTTGATGATCCTGAGAATAACTTTAGCTGCGTGGGATATCAAACTTATTGTTCTGTAATCCTCACATGACGAAGCCTTTGCCTTTTTTGGAATAGGAACTAACACCGATCTCACAAAATCTTCCGGCCAGATTCCTTCCTCATAGATACTACGAATCAGTCCATATATGGCCTTCTTCCCACCTTTCCCTAACCATTTCAACATTTCTACAGGAATATTGTCCAGCCCCACAGCCTTATTTGCTTTCATCTCCTTTAATGCCCTTTCTATTTCATCGTCGAGTATGCCTGGACCTAAGCTATCTTCTTCTACGTCATGTTCCTTTTCTATGTCTAACCTTGTCGGCCTAAGTTCTTTACCATACAGTGTTTCTATATATTCCTTCCATCTCTCTTGGATTTTTCCTGGTTCAACTATTATCTTACCCCATTTATCTTTAACTGTTAGCACACATCTTGCCTTCTTACTTCCCGATAATAACTTAACCTTGCTGTATA
Source organism: Hetaerina titia (assembly GCA_037158775.1). Taxonomy (NCBI): domain Eukaryota; kingdom Metazoa; phylum Arthropoda; class Insecta; order Odonata; family Calopterygidae; genus Hetaerina; species Hetaerina titia. The sequence continues at coordinate 32,283,446 of CM073772.1, read as the reverse complement.
GAGCACCAATTTCACCCTTCTTCTGTAAACTTTCCATATCCTCGCATTGCGTTTTCCACCATTCTTCTTTTGCTTTATTTGTGGCCCTTCTCAATTTATTGTTTAACTCTTTGTACTTCATTTGGCTAACTCTGTGTTTACATTTTTCCATCTTCTTCTCTCATCCATCTTTGTTTATAGATATTTAACGGTAATTCCACATAATGAAGAGTGTATTTTCACTTTGATCATACTCCCAAAAAGTTTATTTTCGAAACGTAAAGGCTCAATTATTCAATTGTCTCTCATTTACACATTTTAGACTGTCCTATGTTAATACTTCGTAGAGTGCCCTTATTAAAGAACAGAGTATGCAAGGTAAACAAGGGGGCAATCATGTTCAAAATAGTGAATCCACCCACAGACCACGCAAAAAGTACTAAGTATCGCTTGGTCTATGACCTTAAATTTTCTCTCCATATCTGAGTTGTCGTCTTCCGTTTGACGATTTCATTGTCCGCGGTCAAGAATCCTAAAATGTAATTTCAATGGACGAGATGGAAGACGAGAAGTATTTCTAATTACATTAATTGTTCAACCACATTTCGGCTAACTCCTATTACAGGTTTTTGGAAAAATAATCCAGTGTAATTCCTACAAGCTACGCGTAAATTATGCCAGTTAAAATATAATGTAGCTGATGAATTTACATTCGGACATATGCATATTGTTCACGTTTTATCCTAAAGTTATTTCATACAAAAGAGTTTTTTGAGCAAAGACTAATCTATCAAAACATTCGTGCAGGATCAAAAGATTTAAGTAGGTGAAATGAATACACTTTATAAAGAAATTTTAGTGTGCTTGAAACATTCATATAATAAAAGGCATGCCTGTCCCATCCCGAGGAAAATTTGCAGAAGGTCATAAAAAATTAAATACTGAAATATATACTGGCAAGCTACTGTAATGGGCCATGCGTAAATGGATGAATACTATATCAGATGATTTTTAGCATGCTACGACGAATGAGCAACCATTCCTAAGTATTGTAACCGTTAGAAACCAAGTATTGTATCCTTCAGAAACTCAAAGTATAGGGAGCCTACTCTTTTATGACGCCATCCATCTTAACTGTGGTCCCCAAGAAGTTAAAGTAGCCAAAGAGAGTCTTCATAAACAAGAGAAACCCGGATGCGCTCTCCGTTACCCAAGTTTAACAAAAATGTCTACACCAAAAGAAACGACACTGAGTAAATTAGATTGATCACTTATTTGATGCAAGAGTTACCTTACACCACAATGATCATTTGAATCAATCGTAACGTGGATTGCCTATAAATGTGTTAGCACATAGTAGAATTATGTGCTGGAATTATACTCGAGGATTCTATCTGCCATCCTTGGATTTACACGTAGCGGGGAGAAAAACCAGAAACATTAATTTTTGAGCTTTAAATCCTTCTTCTAAACGAAAAAGAGCGATATTCTACGCGCGCTCAGAGGTGCGTGGTTAAGGTTAAGGGATAAGACTTTGTTTCTCGGCTTCCCCTAGCTCAACATTGGGGTTTTTGGGGGGAGGACAAAGGACATGGTCGGCAAAAATGAGGAGGCCAGGTTTAGAAGAGCCGAAGGGTTTTCATTTGAGTCGCTTGGCCATTCCAGAGATCTTGGCCACTTTCACTAGAGCGTTTATACTCCCAGCGTTTATATATTAACTGATATCAATCCGAAGGTCGATTTGTTAGGTGTTGGTAGAGTTCGCCTAATGCTAAGCTATACGGCGTGTAAAATTCAGCCATTAGGGAAATAAGAGGGGCCAATTCCTTTCTTTGTGCCGCCTATGATTACCCAAGAATATCAGGTACTCGAAACATAACACAGCTCGGGTTAAGGTGAGGACCCCCAGGAAGGCATGTCCGGGAATCAAACCCCAGCTTTGTACCATTAAAATTTGACACACTTGCTCTAATTTCGTCTTGTAGGTGATATTTACGCGTTCAAAATTATGAATTGAAATTTTTCCCGAGGTTTATTGAAAATTGGTTAATATCGGGGTGGGTAATTACTGCTCTGGAATATTAGCTTCTCAGGCAGCTAATTTCATAAACTAGTAGCGTAGCAACTTAAATATTTATTAATTATTGTCAATTTTCACATCCGTAAGCAAATTTTTTTCACGTGATTACAGTGGCGCTTAGTAAAATAATAAGCTAGTCTCGCGGCAATGATTCACCCTTCCTTATCTCTACGACCAATTTTTGCATTCCATGTAACACGGAAAGGCTGTAGTTTTGAGAAAAACGTATGGTCCGTTTTTGCAATAAATAGCGCAGGTTTTATATCAATTGGTCTATTTTTACATTGGGTAGTGTTACCAGGGTCCTAAGATAAGGACAGAAGAATTTTTTCAACATTAGGAAAAGTTTTTCCGATTAAAAATGACTCCTGATTAACATTTCACACATTAATTATATTGTGGTCCCGTACACAAACTTTTTTAATTGATTTATAAGCCTTCACTTCCATTCATCATATTTCTGTGGAAAAAGTTATTTTCAGTGGCGGAAAATGAACATGGCAATCGAAATAAATGATGATACTCTTTTTGAGGCACAGACACGCTCAAAATTCAGGCGGATATGTGAATGTATTCCTCGAATTTTCATGCTACTAATTTTTACACTTTCTATACTTCCAATCCTTTTTGTACTTTTTCATTCTTTCCACATTGACTCATTCCGGTGGATGTTTCATCGGAATCCTAGGTCGGAATCTTCATGTCCAAAGTAATCATTATCTGTAGTAATTGTTTCCCCTTGACTCAAATTCAAATTGTCAAGAAAGTTAAACTTCTCATTTTTACATGTTTGGAATTTTTGCATACCTGTAATTTCTACCTAACAATATCACTTCAATGGATTCGTTGGTTTCCGGCTAAAATATGGAATTTTATTTTAGAGAAATAAGGGTTTTAGTTGCCGGAATACCTCGCCCACCATAGTTTAGTTCAAAATCATATTATCTGCGCAAGAATAATTATGGCATGGTCACTTTCTGGTGTTTATACAAATGGGGAGATTTCTTAGCACAAAAGTAAATCGCCTCGGATTGGTTTCGAACGCGGACCTCTCGACATTTGACCGAGAAGTTTTATCCAGTTAAACTACCGAAATTTACAATGCTTAAGGACGTCTTGGGAGATAAACTTCCCAAATTTCTCAAACTTACTTTTGCTTCATTAGCGTCTAAATAAAAATTGATCAACCCATCTAAAATATTTTACTACCTAGCTTTACTATCTTGCTAACGAGACGCATAAATGATGTGACTTAGATACCAAGCTTAGAAAATTCCCTTGTTACACAACTATTATTGGAACGCGCTGATTTGCATCTTCAATTCAAGTGTCTCGAGTGATGCAATAACTAAACATCTATAAGAATCGTCCTTTCATATTGATATCAAGTGGATTTATTTAAGTGCCGCCGTCATGGAAGCAAAATTCCAGTGCCGTAGGAAAAATATGTCTTGACGAATGCTCTATTAAAACCGCAAGGATATTTAGCTTTGAATCCTCTCCACTGCTGCCCAAACGTCTTACTTACTTTAATTTCGGTACACAATATTTGTAAATGCATCAGTCATATCAAACTCACTATTATTAAGAACGAAATAGATCGAGTGCCTCGAATAATATATTTTCCAAAAAATACAAGCATCAAAAAAGAATGGAACCATGAAAATATATTGTTCGAATTGATATTGCACTGCTCACATGCATCTGAAGTTGTACCCACCGCGAAGTCCCGGCTTCAAATCCTAGAGACAACAAATATTTTTCAGTGGTATCCCGATCCCTACTTGAGGTGCTTTGTGGAGAGCACTTTGAGGGTATACGACGTCCGTCGGATGGGACGTTAAACTGCGGACTCCTTGGCACCCTTGGACAAGAGTAAGCTAATGCCGATGCCGGGTTTCTCTCCACCCTTCCTTTTCCATCCATCGATTACGGCGCAAATGACCTTAGCTGTCGGTCGCTCCTCCAATAAAACTAAAAAAAATGAAGTTGTATGACTCAATTCTCTTCGTTGGACAAGGGGAAGGAACCGATTTCGTTCGTTGTAAATTTTTTGAGGGGCATAATTATTAATTTATAAATGGTAGCATACCGACATGGAGTAGTTTTTGGTGGAAACGTGTGCTACGCGCTGTAATACATAAAGGCCTGGGTTAGAATAAGAGAAAAATAACCTTAGGCAAGCACTTACATGTTATAAAACCACCTTTTGTCGAGGCGGGTTGTTTCCGATACCTCAATTGAATGGGACGAGGCTACCGCATTGGCGGATCGAGTGAAATGCACTCACCTGAGAGAGCACGGCCAGAGCGACCAATAAGACGAAGGTGGCGGCGGCCATTTTGTGGGCAATCGGATGAATTGCAGAGCGAGGAGGAGACAGTTTGAAGGAGGCGACCGAAAGTGGCGACAGCTGGAAGGGGAGTCAATACTTATGCGTTTTCAACCTCTTCTCATGCATTTCCATCCCCCTCCGAATCACCCTCTCCCTCATCCCTTCTTTCCCTCCCTCACCCCCTGCCTCGCTGTCCACCCCCCCTCTTCCCAACCCACATCCCTCTCTTCAACATCTCCCGTGAAATGCCTCCTCCCCAAACCCCACTTAACTGCTCGCCGGCTGCCAACCATCTATCCTTCCCCCCATCCCTCCTCCTCCCTGGATCCGGGAAATACTCCGGCAACAAGAAATTAAAAAAGGAGCCAATCAGAGACATAAGTTTAATATCATGGTTTTGGAGGACTCCTTCGCGATAATAAGCGGGGCGCTACCCACGCCAAGGGGGGGAGACGGGTTGGCTGGGGTCAGGATAAGGCTATCCGTGGTCCCACAATACCCAAGAAAAACGTCGGTGCTCCTTGGGTCACATTCACGGGCTCACTGTATGCTACTTGACCACTACTGCCGCATTAGGAATGACAATCAGTTCGGTGTTTCACCAGGAGTTTATGTTGTTTCACCTCCATTCCATTCTGGAAGTGTTCATTTATGAGTACATGCTTCCTTTTGGGTGAATTAATTGCAGTGTCACGATAAGCTGTAACTTGCAGCGTTCATCATGCTTCCCAACGATGCCGTTTCATGCTGTTTTTTCACATGTGCATACTTAAACACACACATACATGCGAGATATAAAAACATGGATTCTTGTGATGACGGCCGTGCCATCGAAACCACTAACCTGAGTCTCATTTCTTTGTATTTCTGTGTGTAAATCAATGTTTGTATTTATTCAAGTCATCGCCGAAGATCTTTCTATTTCGAAGATGGACAAAACCACCAAATTAATATTTTATCACCCCTAACAAAACACAAGCCAACATCCTATGACATGACCCTCTTTATCTCTGAGTATGTAACATACATATATAAAATAATACATATATATATATACATACATATTTTTATAAAAATGTCTATTTATGTATTTATACATTCACATGGAAATTGATATAAGGAAAGGGGTGTGAACACACATACAAGACGAACACAAGAGAGGTGGGGAAGACGGAATCAAGCAGACCTCTTTCCACTTGTGTGTCTCCTTTGGTGAGTGAAACAGCCCCCTGACGCCATCTTTTGACCAAAGAATCGGAGCACTTGGTTGCACAAAGACCCCGCAGAGCGCAGTGTGTTGTTACAGCATTGGCCCGGCAAGTCGAAAGATACATTGTACAAGTCCTGGTCAAGGAAATATATATAGGAATACTAGGCATAGTGGGTGAGGAGAGGGGTTTGTTGGGAGAAATCCTATGGAGGCAAGAAAAATGGATGAAATGCGTATTGAGCGGTAGTGGAATGTTGAAGACGGTAATAGAGGGAAGAATGCTGTTGGGCAAGCGAGGAAAGGGCAGGAACAGGATAGGGATGTTGGACGGGATGAAGGGAGGAAAGAAGTACACCGAAATGAAGAGGGACCTGTTGTAGAGTAGGTTGCTGGATTGGATTTTGTTTGGAGTTACAAAATATTTATTTGATAGATGTGGTCCATCCAAAAACCTACCTTAACCGGTAGATTACCTAATAATAAGACCATCGAACATGTACTTTTAAATTGATTTAAAAATATTGAAATAAAATGAATGCATTATTTAGTAGATCGTTACATATTTTAAAGTGCAACTTTTTTCAAAGCGTAAAAATCATTTGCCACAATGATTTTTGCAGTTTGTTGCATCGTAATGTAAATTTAGCCGGACACTCTGTTAAAAGTTACTGTTTCAGCATATAACACAGTTTCTTTAAGACTGTTTTATATTCTTTATTTTCATGAATACTGACTTTAAAAAGCATTTCAATCAAGATGATGGCCCAAATGGTTTCAATTAATTAAGGTGATTTAAATTTAGACATCTCAATGATAACAGCCAAATATGGGAGACACAGATCAAATAGAGATAAAATTTATTGCATTGAATGGGAAACTCACGTAACAAAAACATGTATTATATTCATCTCCTTTCCAAATAAAATGTAATCACCACATACTTATTGTTTATTTAGCATTTTTTGTTAAATATGTTTTGTTTGTCATAATGGTTGATGATGGGATTTGAAAACGAAATCTATTTTGAAATTTTTAAGATAGCAAAATTTATTTGGCCTTTGCTGTTAATTTTTAAGTAAAGTGTTTATAAATACGCGGCCGGAATTCATTTTAACTCGCTTCTGGAGTGAATAAATGAAAAAATATTTGGAATAGCCATCGGAAGCCTGAATTTACTGGTACTTGGCAATTCAAACCCACTATTGGGAGAAAGGAGAAAGTTCGAGGGATTGAGGGATTTGCACTATGAAGTGGTAAATTGCCTCGTTGATAGGGTCCCAATTTTTAGAAAATAGAGAAATCATTATATAAGCTTAAGAATAAAAAAGAGTTTACAATTAATAATAAACACCAGGACAGATGACACAACAGACACGTGGAAATCGTCTAGAATGTAATTAGTTATGGATTAAGAAAAAGGAAAGGCACATATGAAGAGTCGTACTATTTGTCAGAAGTAATTTCACCGAAAGACTAAAACTTCATAAATTTGTTAAAGAGGAAGATGTATAAAGTCATATGTTTATGATGTCTATAAGCTGACATGTGATTAAAATTTTAATTATTAATATTTTTGTATTTATGTCTTGTAACCTAACACCCCCGCCATACACCCTAACTGAGACTTTCAGTGTATCCTATCAATATAGTTGAATATATTCCAAGGGTACGATTTTCTTTAGTACAAGATTTAAAATAAAATTAAGACCCTCTCAGGCAAGTTCTTTAGCCCAGCACTAAACGTTAGGCATTAGAGCAGCATCTTATGGAATTTTTGTCGATGCAGTAACGTAACTTCATTGCTGAAATTATCTCCTAGACATTTTTCAGCACGCCCTTTGCAACTTCAACCGCGTGTTCCACGTCCTAGCACAGAATTGCCAAAAATACTAAGTGGGAATTGAAAGGTTAAAGAGGGATAAGAAACAGAAAATAATATGTAATAATTTTTATGTTATTTTATTACCACAACGTACTCCTCAAGTTGATTTTAAACAGGAATGTTGATGAAACAAAACAATAAAAATTTTAAATAGTATTACGAAACATGTCCCGTAAGATACAAGTTTCGCATTAATGCGTCACGACCAAGGAACTGCTTTCCCCATCCACCATGATTTGACAAAGGTGTTGCGCGGCGTGTCGCGTGGAATTATGGGCGGTCCTCCACAACCACGTCTCATCCTCTTACATTTAACCGTGAGTTGGTCTTCTAGGGGTTCCTGCAGATTGGGCCATGGCCCTTCCGAATGTTTGAAATTCCGGAGACGAAGAAGAAGATTGGTGGTGTGTGAAAATGTGGTTGGTACTTGTTATGATTTCGCCTCCTTGACGACCAGGTGCGAGTAAGGGAGGGGGGTGGGATGGTGAGGGTTGGTAATGGTTATGATTAAGAGGTTTTGGAGGCGGCAGTTTGCATCTGGGTCGCGAAACTGCGCATCAAGTCCATGGCCTGGCTGAGGGTGTTGCGCGAAAGAGTCGCGAGTTGGTCGTGAGCTGCGCCGACATCATCACCGGCCGCCCTCGCCAGCTTGCTGTTCTCCTCGACCAGAGTCTCGACGGTTTTCTAAAAGGGAAACAAACACAGTAAGATATCAAAGATATCATAAAAACATGAAATATATCAACTGTTACAGTAGGCTTAAAGTAGGAGAGAATCGGAATCTCTGTCTACTTGGGTCGCTTCCCGTCCGGCTGGTACGGAGCTTAGACAGACAATCAGGGGGTGAGCGCTGAAGTAGTAGCAGCTGTTGGGGGGAAGTGACTGACAGCTAAGATCGCTTTCGCAATTAGGGATAGGCGGGTAGTTTGGCAGAGATATTCATTACCATGAATAAATTGCATTTAAGCAAAGAACAACGTTCAAATCTTTTGAAAAACTAAGGATAATTTATGCATGCATTTATTGTATAATATTGCGCGTCTTAAATTGATGCAATGCAGAAATGAAAATGCAATGGCACCTACCTTGAAGGATTCGTTGAAATTGTCCACGGCTGATGGTGAATTGCGGGCTAGCTCCTGGACGCGCTCCAGGGAGGCGTTGACTTGTTGGGCAGCCTGTTCCAGAGCATGGGCCGTCGCCTCGGACATCTCAGACCTCCTGGTCTCAAGCTGCCTAGAGGCCTCCTGCGTGAAGGCTCTGGCCCTCTCCTGGAGCTCCTGCGTCTTTGCCTCAACCACCGCCCTCATGTCGTCCGCGGTGACGGCTCCCTCCTCTCCGCGGATGGCCTTGCTCACCTCGGCACCCACCGTCTGCAGTTGGGTCCTCACGGAGTTCACGAAATCTTCCACATTGGCCGCCGCATCGACGTCCCTAGGGGCTCGTTCAAGGGGATTTGAGGAAACCTGTGGTGTATTCGGAATAATTAACATTCAATGAAGGAAATTTGTGATTAATTTTTTATTTATCTTAGTCAAGCATCCTGTGGTTTAATATTTGTTTCATGACGCATGGGATCATGTTATTTCCGATACATAGATTCATATTCTGACTAGAAGATATCATTGTTTCGAAACCGATCGTCAATAAGGTGTTGTTCTGAGAAGGAGTAGTATTTCTTCATTCATGTGCCAACATTTTTCAACTCGTACCATTAAACTGGGAAATAAACTTCATTTCGCAAATAAAATTAAATTGATAATCTACTGTTTTGAAGTAGGTTTTTGGATGTCACAGATCAAACAGTCCTTCATTTTTGAGTTTCCCTAGTCAAGAAAATCCTGACACCCCATATCACAATAAACTGTTCTTAAATTTTGTATTTTTTTCATATTCCTTTATACCTTCAAAGTTTTCATCCTTTTCCTACCTACTTTTCCTAACATCCTGCCGTCATTAACGTCTTCAGAATTCCATCAGTAATTAACATGCTTTTCAAAATTTTTTGTGCCTTCTTTGGAATCTTCTTCCAATAACGCTCTCTCCTTTCACTAAATGCGTAGAATTTCTCCTTTTCAATCCATCTACGTTCATTTTATCCCATTGACCAAATTATTTCTGCACAGAATATTACAGGTATTTACCCATTTCAATTATATGCCATGATCATTTCTTTCATGAAGGATTCTCGGGTGTTCCACCGGGTCAGGGGTTTCATGTTGGCCAACGTTTCGATGCCCGGCTCCAGCATCGTCTTCAGGGTTGATGATCAACCCTGGAGACGATTCACGATTCGGGCATCGAAACGTCGGCCAACCCGGTGGAAGCACCCCTGCAGCAACCCTGACCCGGTGGAAGACCCAAGAATCCTTCATGAAGGAAATACTCCGGGAATTCACCAGATCTTACTTCATGTTCATTTCTGTTATTGCTGAATTATAGTGAGGGAAGGAGTTGGAGGATAGGAATACGAAGAAATAATTTTCATGACGTATTTTTTTTTAACTCGCTAGGCTTAGTGCCACTTGAAAACACACCGAAGGTGAACAGGAAGTTTATGATACCGGTATTGACGGAGTTTAATGAAATTCCGCTATACGTTTAAGAAAATGTCACAAAACAATTTACTGGTGACAATAATATTAGAAGATTAAGGTGGGGCATCACCTACTGAACTGAAAAATGTATTCCCCATACTTATGGTAACTTTCAGACAGAACTCTCTATCACCCTTCGAAACGGACAAAAGTATATCGCAAAAGCTATCATAGCAGTAGTTTGGTTGGGGAGATGACCGACAGCTAATGTCATTTGCGCCATTAGGGATGCATGGGAAAGGAAGGGTGGAGAGAAACCCGGCGTCAGCATTAGCCCACTCTTGTCGAAAGGCGCCAAGGGGTCCGCAGTTCAACGTCCCATCCGACGGACGTCGTACTCACTCAAAGTGCTCTCCACAAAATACCTCAAGTAGGGATCGGGATACCACCGAAAATTTTTTTTCTCTAGGATTTGAACCCAGGTCTTCTTGGTGGGAAGTTTGTAGGTTAGCCTCCGCACCATCCCGATCTCCAAGTTACCACCCTACGTCTACCTGAATCACTCATGAATGGTCAGTCTATAGAACGTTAAAAATAGTTCTTATTTTTTATTCGTGCAACCAGAATTCAGACAGCTTTTTGCATTTGAACGGATTACCTGGGAATTTCATGAAATCATTGGAATCCGAATGGCTGTCTGTGAGAACATTAGCTCGGCTAGGTGAGCATGTAGCAATTGCTATGCGTAAATTACTAATTATTATTTATTGTAACCAGTACATATGATTATTTTCCCATTTTCACAGAATTGACTAAACCTTGAATACTGTTGCGTAGATAAAACTGCTTGTAGCCCTAAATACGCATGTTATTTAATGCGCGGGATTAAAAATATATATTTGAAATTTTTAATAGGTCTCAGTGTAGAATGCATATTGCGCACGGATTACTTATGTGACTTAACTACTTGACTTAGAAACTTTCCTAGCGACACAACATTTATTGGAATGCGCTGATTTCCATCTTCAATTTCTCGAATTATGCAATAACTAAACTTCTAGGCAGCAACGCCCATTCCTGTAGTTATCAAGGGGATTTATTGAAGTGCCACTCTCATCGAAGCAACATTAGAGCAGCTCTCCGTCCGGGGAAACGTTCATTGTTTCTCTCATTTGGCATCTTTTGTTTACGTAGAGTAGGCTAATGCCGACGCTAGAGTTACTTTACACATTCCTCAATTCCCCGAAGATCCTTCCTCAACGACATCACCCAAATATCCTTGATGAAGTATCCTTAGGTATCCTTAGTCGGTCATCTCCACTAATGAATAAATAATTAGTTTCATCCATAGCATATGTTAGTACACTATGCATGTTTCTATGACGGTGGTTTGTTCGCAGAATAATAACCATCCCGCGACCTCTTCTTTTTCAGGGGCAAAGTCATTCATGCAGCATGTAGCAAAATTGAGAGAATTAACTATAGATAAGGGAGCGATAGCCCGTAACCCTGTATACTGTGTCGGAAGGAGATAACCTTCGCGCTTGGGCCGTTTTCTTGCCCAATATACGACCGACAGCATTTTTCCGGGCTATTGGTGTCGCGTCGTTATCGGAGTTGTCTAATCAAGTGACGCTGGTGTCTGTCTCGGGGAAGAGGAGGCGGGCGGACTACTTTCGGCCACGGATGACCCACCGGCGACGGGTCCAAATGTCCCCACGTGATGATGATACACGTTCGTGATCGGAGGGAAAGTGACCGTTGTCCCACCTCCCTTTCTTCCCCAGCGCTACCCTTCTCCAAAAAGGACACCGCTAGCTTTCGTTACATCGGCGGCGTTGAGGAGCAGAGGTGAGGGGAAGATAGTTTGACAATTCCGCAAAAAAATCTTATCTCGTCTGGAGGTTACTGAAAATATTTCTTTTCCCTTATATTCCTATTCCCTTCCTTTTACGAATCCGTAAGAATTGGAAATATCCAAGTGGTAAATCAAAGTTTTATGGAAAAGAAATTAGTGAAATTGAGATGCTGGTAGAAATAGGACGAATGATCATTACACAGCAGAGTTGTAACTCCTTCAGATGCATACGCTGTGTAAGTCCTGAGCAAGGGCAAGGGCTAGAGTGAATGAAAAGGGGAGGTGCCAGTGGAAAAGAAATTGGGAAATGGTTGCTTCGTTCGTTTATAAATCACATGGCCAATGTTGAGCATTAAAGTAACTGCTATAAGGTAAGATAGTGGTTATGGGGTTTCTAGAACAACACTGACACTACACCTATAGTTCGAGGCGGCTTGTACTTCCGATATCTCTATTGGAGGGACGAGCCTGCCGCATTGGCGGATCGAGAAAATTGAGATGAGAGAACTCACCTGAGAGAACACGGCCAGGGCGACCAAGAAGACGAAGGCGGCAGCGGCCATTTCGTGGGTAATCGGGTGAATTAGAGAGCGAGGAAGAGACCCGTTTGAAGGAGGCGACAAAAAGTGGCGACAGATGTAAGGGGAGCCAATATTTATGCATTTTCAACCGCTTCTCAAGCATTTCCACCCCCCTACGAAACACCCTCTCCCTCATTCCTTCTTCCCCCCCTCTCCCCCTACTTGGCCGCCCGCCTCCCCCCTTCCCGCCCCACATCCCTCTCTTACTCATCTCCCGTGGAATGCCTCCTCCCTAGACCCCACTTAAAAGCTCTCCGGCGCCCAACCACCATTCCTGCGCTTTCCACCGACTGCCCACACTTCTTCCCCAGTCACATTATCCCTCCTTCTCCCTGGATGAAGGAAATACTCCGTCAACATGAAATTACAAAAGGAGCTACCCGAAGTTTACGATCTTGGATTTGAAGGACTCCTTCGCGATAATAAGCGGGCCGCCGTCCACAAAGGACGTCACTCACGCCGAAGGGGGGAAGAGGGAATTGGCTGGGGTCATCGTGACGGCGAGGGGTTATGATCGGCCTATCCGTGACCTCACAGTAGCCAAGACGAACGTCGGTGCTCCTTCGACCGCATTAACTGGCCGATTGCATGATACTTGGTATTAGGAATAACAATCAGGAGCTTATGATATTACTATATATCTCCACCCCATTCCGGAAGTGCCCGTTCATGAGTTGAAGTCTCCTCTACGAGGAATCAAACAAATGGCGACCTTCACGATTAGCAATAATTTGCAACATTTATTATGCTTCCCGTTCGACACCGTTTTCTCATGTGCAGTGGCGGTGATAGTGGTTGGTCGGCGGACCAAATTAAATCTATAATCATGTTTATATTTATATATAAATGTATATATATATATTTATGTATGTATATATATATATATTTATGTATATATATATTATATATATATACATATAAACTTAGGCGGGTCGCGGTGGTCCAGTGGGTAGAGCGTTGGACTACTGACCGGAGGGTCCCGGGTTCGATTCCTGGGCAAGGCACTTTGGACACCTGCAGCTCCACCCAAGCTAGTTGATTTTTCGAGTACCAGATCTTCCTGGGAAACCATAACCGGCACAGGGAAAGGTACTGGCCCCCATACCCTGATGTGTGAATATTCACACGCCGTCGAGCTTGGTACATGGGTGAGCTCTACCATCACCTACTAAACCGACCTTAGGGTTGATTACTGTGTTTATGGTTTTACATATAAACTTAGACAGCAACACACAAAATGAGAACACATAAAAGGAACATTCACACGTTATTTGTTGATTATTTCGACGGAATTGGGCTCCGTCCTAATTAATCTTCCGAGGAAGACGGAGCTCAATTCCGTCGAAATTAACGTTATATAACACTTCTGAAATTCTCATTGCCGTGAATAATAATGTATATGAAATTAGCACCAGTAGACAAAGACAAAAAAAAAGAAACACATAAAAAAGAGAGAACTCTCTCGGAATCGAATTTTCGGTTGTCCGAACTACCCTTCTCAAGAAAAAATATAAGGACCCAACTGAATTCAATAATTCTGTCCTTTTTCTTGAGAAATGTGGTTCGGACCACCGAAAATTCAATTCCGAGTGAGTTTTCTCTTTTTGTGTGTTTCTTTGTTTTTTCTTTGTCTATCAGTGCTGGTATCATATACATTGTATACATATATATGTATTTCATTGTATATATATATATATATATTATTAGGTAATCTACCGGTTAAGGTAGGTTTTTGGATGTGTGTATATATATACTAGTATATATATATATATATATATATATATATATATATATATATATATATATAAATTCACTGATAGTCATAACAAACACAGAAACCAAAGCTCACAAAAGAGGGAAAACTCACTGGTTCTCGAATTTTCGGTGGTTCAACCACCTTTCTCAAGAGGAATTAGGAACAGAACTCATATATATATATATATATATATATATATATATATATATATATATATATATATATATATATAAAATAATATATACCATATTTATATAAAAACCATAAACACAGTAATCAACCTGAAGGTCGGTTTAGTAGGTGATGGTAGAGCTCACCCATGTACCAAGCCCGACGGCGTGTGAATATTCACACATCAGGGTAGGGGGGCCAGGGCCTTTCCCTGTGCCGGTTATGGTTTCCCAGGAAGATCTGGTACCCGAAAAATCAGCTAGCTTGGGTGGAGCTGCAGGTGCCCAAAATGACTTGCCCGGGAATCGAACCCGGGACCCTTCGGTCAGTAGTCCAACGCTCTACCTACTAGACCACCGCGACTCGCATATATATATATATATACATGTATATATATATGTACATAATGTCCTTTTATGTGTTCCTATCCCCCTTTTCTTATTTCTATTTCTGAATCTGAAAGGCATGTGAATGAACATTTTGTATATATGTGCTTGTTTTAGTGCATCGCCGGAGAGCGTCTATTTCAAAGATATATATATATATATATATATATATATATATATATATATATATATATATATATATATATATATATATGTGTGTGTGTGTATTTGCTTTTCCACATAAACCTTATGTGGAAAAGCAAAGTGGTTTGATTTATAAAAACGTCAGTATGAATATTTTCCACCAAGTTACGCCAGAAACTGTTTTATTGAGAAAGGTTTACAAACACATCCAATGTTTCTTAATCTTTAGTTTTAGAACTCCTAGTTTGATATTCAATCATCCTTGCCTGTTTATTCTCATGCATTTCTTTTTACAATGGATTTTTTTCTTCCGTTCTCCTCCGAATGTTTCTTTAATGCTCACTGTAATGACTGCGGTCGTTTTACTGACTTTAATCGGACCGTAAGAGTTTTGCATTCATTAGAGAAAAAGTTAATTAAAGAGTTGAATAAGTTTAAGGGAAAATCGGCTGTTATACGTGTATGTTGCACGATGAAGAGTGTAAACGTGACGGGTATCCTGGAGGAATTACATCTGTAGCCTCTTGATTCTCGGAGAGAGCAGGCAAAAATTTTAATGAGAAAGAACTTTAGAAAGAAAGATTTTTAAAGAAAGAAAAGAACATCTAAGCTTCTTTTCGACACAGAAACTTATTATACTAACATTTATATTGGTAGAGTCAACTAAAGCGATAAAATAAGAAAAATAGACACCGTCACTGAGACTCGATTACTTCTTCTTCTCTCGCTCGATACGTACTCATCACAAAATAGAACCCCAAGAGCCCAAATTATTGTACTAATTTGTAATTGTGAAAATATTATAGAAATACTGGAATTTAATGAATTAATCAAGCATCATATATTCCATGATTATACCGATCGCTAATGTCTTAGGCCACACACCTCAATGATCCGTAGTGAGCCAATTGGGCTTTTGTTACTGATAAAATAATATTTCCGTCCCATTTAAAAAATGAAGCACACATTGCAAGCCTCGATTAGCTCGGCTTCCTTATACTAGAATCCATTGGAGTAAGATCAAATAATAACATAAAATAAATATACAATATAAAGGTGACAAAGGAAAATTGTGCATACCACTTTATTAAATTATTTTTACGTTTCTCTTTATTAGAACAAATACATAAATTTTAATCTTAATAAAATATTTTTACACGTTAGGGCCGTCTCACAGATTTATCGGCTAATTGTATTACGAGGCATGTCATTGTATAAGACAATGGCATGTGGGTGATATCCATTGACAAGGAGTGTCCGTTTCCACTTATCTGATGTTCACAGAATAAAATTGATAATTATTTCGACTAATCCCGTGCTCAGCTAAGGATACTTCATGCCAAAGCAGCCAAAAACGATTCCGTTTTCTTGAAAATAAAACATCTTTCTCAAATGTGTCACTGGAATGGCAAAATGTCGTTTTTATTCGATAGTTCCGGCTGGCATTTGGAGCTTAATTTTCACATATTCCACACGCGCTTGCTTTATTGGTGTTCGTTCGTGTTGTGTAGATGTAAGAATATTGTTTGGTGGAGAGATTGCAGTTGAGTCTACTCGCCAAACTCTTTCACAAAAATAATGTCATAGTTCACACTCATCTTTCCTTTTTTTCCATCCCTTACTATTTACATCCTTGACAATTTCCAAGAGTCTTTTCGGTCATTTGAACCCTTTTCTCTTCTTAAACCAACCATAATCTCTCTCTTTCCAAATCATTTCACCCCTATCTGCTCTCGTCACTCCTTCTCCCAATCAAGTGAGATCCAAGAATTTCAAAGAATTAGGAAATATTTTCTTGCGTTGACGTTGGCAAGTGTTTTTTAATTATAATACTCTCCAGAAGCAAAATTATACAGAATAGTGGCAGCATATGACCTGTATTTCAATGAATGTTACTTAATAATTAAGGGCAATGACAAAACAAACTAGAGAATATAAACTAATTTGAACAAGAGAATGAATGATTTATCAAGCGGAGAATATTGAAAAACCAACAAATGAAATGTCCATAAATGAATGGAAGCATAGCAATTAAAGGCATGCAAACATTATTTATTTTAATTAAAATATGCAGTTCCTTTTCAAATTTGATCCTTACCTTTTTATCTACCTTTTTATCACAGAGTGGCCAAAGGAAGTCTGATTTCATAATCAACAATTTACTGATTTTTTTCGTCAAATTTTGGATCAGTTATTTCATCATTTGACCAAATACTCACTGGCATGGTTATCACAATAAACTAGAATGTGATGGTCATGTCCGTGGCTGTTTTAATGGGTGCTTCTGAGTTACCCATTCATAAAATGCCAATAAAAGAGTAAGGGGTAAAGCATGAAGTATTTCTCTTAGACAATGCTTAAGTTTATGCCACTATAAGGAGAAAAAAAGTATCCATCAATTCACAACTTTTTGTTACTGTCAAACATGAGTACCCACTGTCTATTTTAATTAGAAATATTACTGATTAGTCATTTCTCATTAAAAACATCATATTAAACTACGAAAAAATCATGTCAACCAACGATTAGGTACATTTTTAAGAAAAATGTCATCACAATTTTCTGAGCATTTATTGATAGCCTAAAATCCAAATTAATAGGTTTTCATGGGGAAGGCACAGAGAAATTTTGGATGTAAGTAAGTTAACAGGATACTTTTTGGTTTGAAATGGAGTTTATTGCGTGATAATTTGTATTTTACACAGATATGCTGGTATTTCTATCACAGACCAGTTCCATTAATGAGCGTTCCACTTGGGTTCTATAGATCGTAGTTTCGAAGCGGAATCCACCAACCAAAGGCTTGAGACAAGACTTTGGCCCTCCGAGAATGGTTTTGAAGTGGAGGAGGAAAGGAGAAAAGTGGGGTTAGGGTCATGACATGACCAGGAGAAGGCCGCGGGAAATTATTTTTATTTATTTTTTCTCATTTAAGATGATGTGGCGCGATTGACTGCACTCCTAACTTCGTTATGGAACTCCTGGAGGAGACTCAAAGTGTGTTCCATGGCGTTCTTCGAGATGTTGGTGAGTTCGTTGTGGACAGCTCCGGCGTCCTCTCCGGCGGCATTGGCGATCTTGCCGGTCTCCTGCATCAATATCTCGACGCCAGCCTACACGAAGAAAAGTTGAGAGCGGTTGAGGGACAAGTGACACACAAAGTATATCCATGGAATTGACTCCCGTTTGCAATGCCTAACTGTCCCTGTTTTCACGACTTTTGTACGATTATGGAGGGCATAAAACAAAACGAGTACACGAGAAGAGATAAAACAATAAGAAGAACCTTAGAGACAATAGCAATACTGTTAAACGTTAAGTAGGGAATTAAAAATGATTGAGAAAATTTGAAGATTTAATGATAAGGCTGACATGTGACCAAGGCAAAATAAAAAGTGGCTCAGAAGACATTTCCGGGTTGACAGTTGAAAACGGTGGTGAAACATTTATCACTGAGGCATGCCAAAAACGTGAAACCTTGAAGAGGCGTATTATTGATTAAAAAAATGGGTGCAAGACGGAGCAGGCATTCGAAAAAATCTGCGGAGAACACGAGGGTTCTTTAAATCGTCCAACCTAATTAGGTGCATCACAATGCGTTCAAGTGCAGGGAAACTAAGAAGCGTTGTTTAAGTACTGCAGCCAATGTTTCATTGGCTGACTGAAGACATTCAAAAAATTAGAATCCGCTTTAGAGTAACATAACGCACTTTATATCTACGTGTACGAAAAAGTTTCCATTGATTATTTATGTGAGAAACTAACAAATTGGAATGAATGTTAATGATTTATTTTTACAAAATTATGTCATAATAGTGCATTTTTTTAAATACTGAAAGTGGCTAACATATTATGATACATATTATGGCTTATATAGCGAATATATTTTTTCCATGCCATAAAAAATTGATCTGGTAGCCTAGGAAAATTGGACATCGTGAAAACATAATCAGGGCCAAAAATTTTTGCCTAATACATGATATTAATACTATTAGTCTTGTACTGAAAAGTGAAACTCCTTTCTGTTCTATTTCATTTTCATTTTTTATTAAAGAGCGATTGCAAAAATGCGAATAAGCAAGTGAATAAAAGTGGTTTCATATTTAGGGACACTTTTTCTCACAGCTAAGAGTAAATTACAGAAATCGCAAAAAAAAGAGCGTCCATCACTACACACTGATGTTGATGTACATGACGTGAAAACCGATCAAGTGGTTTTCAACTTAGAGGAGTTAAACTCGAGTGAAAATCCGCTATTTTGATATTGAAACTTGTGCATCGGTTTAGGGAAATATTTTATAATGTTTTGATTGAATAAATTCCAAATGTACTCGAAACACAGTGCGACAGTACACCGCACAGAAGTGAGTTAACGAAGAAAAGTATTGAACAATGTAAACATTCATCCATTGAGATAAGAAATGAGCAAACCTCCTCTGGTGGATTTTTTTCGTGTAGGTCTATTTTATCATTAGCAAATCTTTCAGGTTAATAAACTCCCCACACCATACATGCTGTAAGTGACACAGCAGCAAGCTTGAAATTACTTGTTTACTTGGTATTTGGTTATGGTAACGCACTGGGCTAATTTGTTTAGAACCTGGCTGGGCCTTAAAAAGTTCATTTATTTTTAATAGTCACTCGTAGGACAATCAAACTATTACGATGATTACAAAAGACGTAATGGTTGATCTGAAAGTAAAATAAATGAAGACATGGGGAGGAGAGATGCACCAAAATAATGCTAGACCTGGCTTTAATTTACCTAAATATCAAACTTGGTTATCAAACTTGGCCTAGGACTGTCTAACCCAAGGACCCTGAGTAAGAACTAAGGAGTTTATGCCAGTTTCAAGAAACTGCGGGAGATGCCGCAACAGTAACTTCTAACGGAGTCATCCGCTAACATGCATTTCAATGCAACAATTTCAGAGCGTAAAAATCATTCGCCTTGACCGGGATTCGAACCCGGATCCCTCGATGTCCAACCAAGTGCTTAGCCAGTTAAGCTATCTAGGCATCCTTTTAAACTCTGAAATATTTGAGCTTTTAAAGGAACAAGATTTTGTGACGAAATGTCGTACATGCAATGTCACAGGCTTTCGTTGTCGTGCGCGACGTCCCACAGTCCACGAGGTTAAAGCCAATTTGAAACACTTAGGCTGTTTATACCTTAGGCAAATTTCAAGAAACTGCGGTCAAGGCGAATGATTTTAACACTCTTAAATTGTTGCATTGAAATGCATGTTAGCGGATGACTCCGTTAAAATTTACTGTTGCGGCATCTCCCGCAAATGAGTGTTAGAAATCTTCCAATTCGGACAGGAACTTGTTCAACCTGCAGCTGGTGAGTGATGGTACTTTGTGAAAATTTATGGACAATAAGTAATTTAAACTAAACATCGACGATATTAATATAGGAAAATTGAAGATGATAATATCTTTTGTTATCAATTTTTTTTCTCGGGCGTAATTTAATAGAATTTATACGGCATAATGGAATGGAAGAAGTAACTTTTTAATTCCACACGAACTTTATTACACCGAGATTTCGACGCTGGGCGTCATCATCAGGTTCTCATCAATTAATGATGACGTCCAACATCGAAACCTAGGTCGTGTTCTGATAAAGAGCGTATGGAATTACAAAGTTGCTTCATTCATTTCAGGCAAGTGATCATTGTTATCTATGATAGACAAGATGTCACAAGTGACCAAGTGTCGGCCAGTGTGACCGACTTTTTCCTTCATCTCGCATTCTTCCTACCTTGAAGTTATCGTTGAACTTCTGCTGCATTTCCGAGGCCTGGGTCATGAGTTCTGGGGCGGTCTCCTTCATTTTCTTGATGGACTCGTTGATCTGGGTGGTAGCCTCCTGGAGTGCGGCGTTGGCCCTCTCCGACATCTCTGATCCGTGGGTTTCCATCTGCCTCTTGACCTCGTCCAAGACGTTCTTGGCGCGCTCCTCGAACTCCTTGGTCTTGTTCTCCATCACAGCCTTCATCTCCTCTAAGGAAGGGGTGTTCATCCACTTGGAGATGTCATCACCGACCTGGGCGAGCTGGGTCCTGGCGGTCTCTATCATGGTCGACAGGTTTGTCTCAGGTTCGGCAGACCGACGGATGTGCGACGCCTGCGGGACGAAAGGAGAGTTCTCATGGAATCTCTGCGTTAACTCTCCAAGAGCTAACAATTGAGGTCAACTCACAACTTATTGAGCGCTTCTCTTCGCTAATCCAGCTAAAACTTTTTCTCTCGTCATTGAGGAACATCATCGTGTTTGATGAAATGTGCAGCACTGAAGCACTAACCAAAATTTACGTGGTGGTCTGAAAAGTTTCCGATCTATCAAGGATTCAAGACATTTTTTCTGAAATTTTCTCAGTCGGTAACTTTTCAAACCACCCTTGTATTTCTACAGGCATGAGGGACGCGAAGGCACGGATGCACTTCTCTCTATACCGGTGATGGTATCAATCATTAACAAAACTGAGAAAGAGATTATTTTCTTTCAAAAAATGCATTAGATGTCATGGATTTGGAAAAGGTTTTCTCCGTGGTAACGACGCGAAATTCCTCAACGGCATACTATCAACTACATATGCGTAATGGCAAAAAGGAATGCTTTTTATCAGCCATTTACTTGTACTTTCTGTATTTACCACGAAATAATAGACTTAAAACCCACTTATTTGCTCGTATTTTTTTTTTAATTTTAAGCAATATCATTTTGAAATAAAATTCTTTATCACCTCTTATTTTTGCTCTAGTTCTTTTAAATATTGATCGTATTAATGAAATTAATTTGGGGTAGTTTTAATCAAAGCTTCTAATTAATGCTTAAATATTAAAATTTAGAAAAAATAAGTTATAAAGGAGAAAAAATACATGTTTCTTGCATCACGTTTCCATACGACCGTTAGATCACATGCGTTCCAATGGTTATGAAAATTCCACTGTTGAGTCCCCGTCAAGGTCAAGATTTTAAGAAAGGTCCAATGTTTAACTGCAACTGTCGAGTCAACCAACGAGTTATCACACTAGAGCCGATAAACTGAGTGACCTTGAGGGGTTATCGCCCAAGTCACAGCGACCTCTCACTGGGTGGCTAAATAACCGCCGATTGATTACTGAGAAGCACTGGTACGTCCCTTTCGAAGATGTTTTTAAGCAAGAGGAGTACTTATTAAAAATCTCCTTAACTTTAAATGAGTTAATTGGTTACCAAATGCCCGTAAAAGTTCTTCGCAATCAAGTTTTACTTGTAAAGAACAAATAGATTATTCAACAACTTTAAAGAGTAATTAATAATAGATATTATCACTTCTCCACTTGATAGAATTTATTTTACGACCCGGTTTTGATGTGTTACATCATCATGTAATGTAATATATCGAAACCCTGTCGTAAAATAAATTTCATCAAGTGGAAAAGCGCTAACATCTGTTATTCATTATGTTCGACTTCCACCACGTCACGCCTGAAGCTACTCAATTCAACTTTAAAGAGTCTTACTCTAAGAATATTTGCTGTTGCCGGCAAAATTTCAATGCTGGCTCAACTGAAATAGTCCCATGGGCGAAGAACTCGTCTTTGACTCAAATAGGTCTTAAACTAGAGGAAAATGAAATCCAACATTCTCATTTTAAACTAGCCCGTAGCAATAGGTGAGTCAGGAGACATTACGTAATGAATATCTGACGGGGTATGATTTCATTAGTCATCATAGACAACGAGAAGAGAGTCTATGATTAAATAGAGGAAATGATTTACCCATTGAGATATTTTTACGTTCGAAACAGGTTTGGAAAATGAAAGATAAGACATTTTCAGCAACGAATAACCTTATCCAAAACACACGTAGGTTTTTAATTTCATTATATTCAGGAAAATTCATCGCTGCGGATATTCCACTGGAGCAATCTCAGGGAAGTCACCACGAAGCGCGTACGGACTAAATGATTGTCTATTCGGAGTATGTAGAGCGCACGTAAGGGATGGAATATTTTCAGTAGCTGGAGGAGAAATATATACCTGAGCAATGCAGACGGCCGCGAGGGCAAGGACGATGTATCTGGCTGCCATTTTGCTAGAGTCAAGATAGTCGAGCTTCCAGGAGTCCAACTGAAAGACGAGAGGACAAGGGATGTGGATTTATTGGTCTCGTCCCCACCACCTCCACCATCCCCAGCGGACCCCAGTCACCCATCCCCCCTTCTCTCGTATCGCTATCGACACAGCCCCCTCTCCCTCTCATCCACCCTCTCCCCCCCCCGGCTGCATCCCCGTCGCTCTTTTCCCTCGTCCGTCCCTTCGCCGTCCACATTGCAGCTGGATAGACCTGCTCATACGCAACAGCTGAAACATTCCTCATCCCCCACCATACCTCCTTCCCCATTCCTCATCGATGTACCCTCTTCCCCTTTGGAAAATGCTCCTTATCCCTCCCAACATCGTCATCTCTGCGACCCTCGGCTAAGGGGCGAATTCTTCATCCTGCTTATCCCATCTGAGTCTATTTGATATCTTCGTTTTTATAATCCAGGGAGGACACGTAACGCAATCCGTCAGGTTACTCAGATGAGGATGTGATGAGACATTTGCCACTGTTACTATGTGGGTGATGAACTCATCATCCTTGTTCTCACGACTGGTATTCGATTTGGATTGGGTTTACGTTGAACTCGGCGGATTAGCGATTTGGAAGTGAAAGACTCAAAGGAGGAGGGGGGGGAAGAATGGCGAATAAAATATGCAACCTGAAAACTTTGTGAATACATGAGGGTCGTTTGAAGAAAATTTTAACTCCTTTTGTTACAATACAACGTTCTGAATGTTGCCAGGTTACTTGATTATTTCAAGTCTCCAAAATCTCCAATCTTTGCTCGAAAAACTTTATCTTTGCGAATAAAAATTCACAACTATTGCCGTATCTTTGAAAAGTTTACATGGATTTCCATGTCGTAATATTCTTGTATCATCATAGTAACATCCTTCGTATTCTTGGTTGACATGTATGGATAAAAATCACCATTTGGACAAATCAAGAGAACGAAAGCCTTATTTGATGCAGTAAACGAGACCTCTAAATTATCAATAAAAATTAATTTGTTAATACTTCTTAGAGTTAGTATTTAGGGAACCGAGGATGCAAGGAAAACAAGAGGGCAATCATATCCTAAATGGGACGATATAGTAAATCCATCCGCAGACCACGCAAAAAGAACATAGTATCGCTTGGTATATGTCCGTAAATTTTCTCTCCATATCTGGTTGTCGTCTTCCGTTTGATGATTTAATTGTCCGCGCTCAAGAATCCTAAAATGTAATTTCAATGGACGACTCTGATGAAAAGTATCTATCAAAGAGGAAGACGAGAAGTATTTCTAATTACATTAATTCCTCATCCACATTTCGGCTAACTCCTATTACAGGTTTTTGGAAAAATAATCCAGTGTAATTCCTACAAGCTACGCGTAAATTATGCCAGTTAAAATATAATGGAGCGATGAATGTACATTCGGATTTAAGCAGTTGACCATTTAAGAGTTTTAAAATCGCCATACTTTTCTATATTCATTAAATGTAGAGACAGAAGTTCGTTCTGAGAATTGGTTCCTGCGTTATAATATCACTTACCGTTTCCATTGTGAAAGACGTAATCTATGGATTCGGATCGATTGAACCCCAATCAGGTAAAGTGTTAGCACTAAGTTGCTTCTTAGTTTTCTTCAAATGCTTCGAATGATTCTGCAAATGCACTGGGAAGAAATCGTAAACTTACATAAGTTACTCATACTTCTTAAGTCTAATGCCATGGTTACGTGTAAATGCTTGTTGTTTGTATAAAAAGATATGGGTAAACTTGATAAAAACAATATCCATTCATAAATAACAACCATTTATTTTCATAAAATTCATAAATCGTATTAAAGATATAACAATTAACTTGTGCACATATAAATGACATTATAAAAACCTAAAATAAAAATTATTTTCTGGTACATAAGAAATGGTAGCGTTAAGACTATACACAAAATTTAAGCTTGTTGTTCTCAAGCCCCAATTGCTGCCTGGTTATTGAATTAATTTAAATTAATTATATGGAGAGATTTACTTCCAAGTATATTTATACAACACTTACCAGGCTTTGTTTTCTTATTTGTAAATTTAATATATAGTCATGGATACCTTTTAGTAACACGATTTGAAAAAGTGTCTTCATTAACAAGAGGAACCCGGATGCGCTCTCCGTTACCCAATTTTGACAGAAATATCTACACCAAAAGAAACGACATTCAGTAAATTAGATTGATCACTTAATTGATGTAAGAAGTTACCTTACGCTACAATGATCATTTGAATCGATCGTAACGTGGACTGCCTATAAATGTGTTAGCGCATAGCAGAATTATGTGCTGGAATGAATTATGTGCTCGTATCTGCCACCCTTGGGTGAAAGAGTGAAATCTACGTGCGCTCAGAGGTGCGAGGTTACGTTTAAGGGATTAGACATAGTTTTGGGGCTTGATACACTTGCTCTCATCTCGTCTTGTAGGTAATACTTAGGCGTTCAACATGATGGATCGAACTTTCCCCAAGGTTTACAGAAAATCGGTAAACATCAGGGTTACTTTTCTACTGTTCTAGAATACCAGCTACTCAGGGAGCTACCTTAATGCCCTAGTAGTGTAGTAAATGAATTATTTATTAATTTTGTCAATTTTAACATCCGTAAGCATATTTTTTCACGTGAGTGCGTACAATGGAGCTTAGTAAAATAATAAGCTAATCTCGCGGCAATGATTCGCCCTTCCTTATCTCTACGACCAAATTTTGCATTCCATGTAACACGGAAAGGCTGTAGTTTTGAGAAAAACTTATGGTCCGTTTTTGCAATAAATAACGCAAGTTTTATATCAGTTGGTCTATTTTTACATCAGATAGTGTTACCAGGAGCCTAAGATAATGATAAAAGAATTTTGTCAACATTAGACAAAGTTTTTCCGATTAAAAATGACTCCAGATTAACATTTCACACATTAATTATATTTTGATCACGTATACAAACTTTTTCATTGTCATATTTCAGTGAAAAAAGTTATTTTCAGATGCGGAAAAGTAACATAGCAATCAAAATGAATGATGATACTCTTTTTGAGGCGCAAACATGCTCAAAATTAAAGTGAATACATGTTTATGAATGTATCCCTCGAATTTTTATACTCGTAATAATTTCACAGTTTCTTTACAATGCTGAATATATCAATGTCCATGCAGATTACATGGATCTGAAATGATACGACACATAGAAAGTGTACATGAAAAAATATTTAACTTAAGGCAAGTGGAGGAATTATTTTCGGTCTTTTTCATTATTTCCACATTGACTCATTCCGGTGGATGACTGGCTGTTTCACTGACGTCTTAGTCGGAATCTTCAGGTCCAAAGCAATCATTGTCTCTAGTAATTGTTTCCTCTCGAGTCAAATTCGAATTGCCAAAGGAGTCAAAATTCTCATTTTCTCACGTTCGGAATTTTTGCATACCTGTAATTTCTACCTCAAGATGTCACTTCAATGGATTCGACGGTTTCCGGCTAATTTTTTTTAAGTTCATGTTCGAGAAATTAGGAACACAATGTAATCGTGCACTGGGTTTAATTCAGGTGCAACTAGTTTCAATACTTAAGCGTCAGAATAAGGTACAAGTTACATCATGACTAGGGGTATGATTATATGCTCTTCTTGGAGAGGAAGGAATAGGGTAAAAGAGGTTGAGGGAGGAGAAAGAGTGTGTCAAGTGGGTGTCAAGTAGTGGTGGAATAGGATGGCGGAGATGGGAGGGGGAGGTTAGCGCCTGAAAAACGATGTGTGAAATTACACAGTGAGGTTACACAATAACTTTAAAATTAACCTACAGTACTTCAGATGATTAATGATTGTATTTCATATGCGTACGTGCCAAAGAATCATCCCACCATCCGTGAAACGGACGTAGGGAATGAAAGTGCGACAGTTGGGGTACCATCACCGTAAATATGTAATTAAACTAACACTAGGATGCTTGTCAAATTATTGCGACGTGTGATGCTTTCAAAAAATTGTAGAATTTCTTTTTACATTCATTTTTATTTTCAATTCGACTTCATTTTATTTTAAAAGTAATAAGGTATAATATGCCATTCCCTAAACGTTATGCGAAATATTTAAGGCTCAAAAATTATTTCAAGATCAGGAAGACAATCCTTCATCTGTAGAGAGAAGGACTAGGGTAAGTTTTATACAAAAATAAAACTTTCTTCCTTTCCCAAATACTTTGTTTTGAATAATTTATTTGGAGTACAAAAACACATAAACAATTATTTGCTCATTATTTCATATTTTCAACGAGATTTTTCCAATATCTAATAATTCCATCCTCAGCTTCTATATTACTCCCACTTCATCCAATGATGAAACACTTTTAAACAGCTGCGGAACTATGACTCTCATATTTTTATTTTGCCATTTATCTATGACCGTGTGATAATTCTCTGTGCAACTACATTCATGTTGCGCAGTATTTTCAGAACTAATTTCTCAACAGTGAACTCTCGCAAGACCCTCTCCAAAACACTTGACGCATAATGCGTGCTCCCACTGATCGGGGAGCATAATAAGATTTTTTTCAATTATTTTCTGTAAAATAAGGACCCATTTCTTCGTGTATCAAAGATCGGAACACAAGTGCGACGTCCAATTATTATTCTTTCATGTTTCAAAACATGTTTATGCTTAAATCTTATGACTGACTCAATTGAAAGCAACTGTTACCTTTGAGTTTGAGCTTAATAAAACTTAGGGATTATTATTCCCTTACAAAAGCCTTAAGGGTTGCTAGGTTTGATTTTGGGAATGCACCACGCAAAAGCCCTTAAATTTATTTGACTTTTGGATTTTGGTAACTCTTTTAAAAATTCCTTTTTTTTAAATTGGTTAATTTTTTTTCTTTTATTTCACAATAACTTAGCGGTTTATCTCCAAACCCACCTACATCAGGGATTATGAAGTAAAAGGGGCGTGTTTAGTGAGTTCATTCCATCATTAACGTAAATGAGCGTTCACAAAATTTTAATAACATTTTATGAAAATGAAAACATTTCGTGGCGCCAACTTCTGAGGTCAGAATTGGTCGAGTTTTCACTCTACTGTTGAAAACCTCCAAAAGATCATGCCCGGAGTTGTCGACTAAAACTGTAGCATATGTTTTTCAAGAATTATTCCAAAAAAACAATGAATAGAATTGAGGACGAGTTGAAGTGTGCAGCCTCCTTTTCGTGACTCATCATTCCAAACCTGCGACGTAAACTGGAAACAACGCAGCAATCGGGTAAATTGAGTCAGACGAAATCTAACAATGACTCATCATGTCTCTTGTCTCTCTTGGGTCCAACTAGTGAGTCATTAATCAAATATTTTTTCTCTGAGACAGAAAATTTCTTTCCTATCTACGGCTGACTTTGATTTATCGCCATAATTTTCAATCATGAGTTATAGGTTCAAGGATTGGTTCGTCTCAGCTCTCCTAACTAATCCGTCACCTGTTAATTTCTTAATTGATTACTATATATATATATATATATATATATATATATATATATATATATATATATACACTTTTTTGGAAAACCCACAAACGTGTAATGTAAATTCACGTGTAATGTAAATTTTTCCTCTTTTGTGTTTTGGTTTCTGTGTTTGTTATGACTTATCAGTGAATATATATATATATATATATATATATATATATATATATATATATATATATATAGTCAAATCTAATTATATATCAAAATAGTAAAGTATATATATATATATATATATATATATATATATATATATATATATATATATATATATATATATATATATATATATATATATATAAGCAGAACACTCAACCATTAGGTCGGTTTGGTAGGTGATGATAGAGATAGAGTTCACCCTGTATTTAGCAGCCTTAAACCTACCTTAATCGGTAGATTACCATATCTTTTATATTACATACTATATATACTCATATGTTTGGTGTGTGTGATTATTCATTTATATTGTTCTTTGTTCTTAAATCCCCCATCACCTGGCTATTTGGCCCTGTTTGACCAACTTCTGTAGGTCACACGTATATGTGTGTGTGTGTGTGTATATATATATATATATAGCTAAATAGCCAGGTGATGGGGGATTTAAGAACAAAGAACAATATAAATGAATAATCACACACACCAAACATATGAGTATATATAGTATGTAATATAAAAGATATGGTAATCTACCGATTAAGGTAGGTTTAAGGCTGCTAAATACAGGGTGAACTCTATCTCTATCATCACCTACCTTACCTTACCTAGTTCTGTTCCTAATTCCTCTTGAGAAAGGTGGTTGGACCACCGAAAATTCGAGAACCAGTGAGTTTTTCCTCTTTTGTGTTTTGGTTTCTGTGTTTGTTATGACTATCGGTGAATTTACATTACACGTTTGTGGGTTTTCCAAAAAAGTGTATATATATATATATATATATATATATATATACCGGTTGAGGAAAATATTTTTACATTAGTGGTCTGCTTGATTCCGCCTTCCCCACCTATCCAGTGTTCGTCCTTTATGTGTGTTCCTTTCCCCTTTCTTTATCTCTATTTCTATGTGAATGAATATTTGTTCGCCGTATGGCGGGATTTCGTGTTTGATGTGTATATATATACATATATAATAATATATACATATATATACATATATAATTTATATGAATAACTTCGACAGCAATACACAATATAAGAACACAACACAGGAATACTCCCACGTTATTTCTTGATGAGTGTTAATGTTTTGTGTTCTTATATTGTGTGTTGCTGTCGAAGTTTTTTATTAGCACTTCCGTGTTACTTCGAAGAAACCATACATATATATATATATATATATATATATATGGAGGCAGGAAAAATGGATGAAAGGCGTATTGAGCGGTAGTGGAATGTTGAAGAGGGTAATAGAGGGGAGGATGTTGGGCAAGCGAGGAAAGGGCAGGAATAGGATAGGGGTGTTAGACGGGATGAAGGGGAGAAGGAGGTACACGGAGATGAAGAGGGACCTGATGTAGATTAGGTTGCTGGATTGGGTTTCGTTTGGAGTTACAAAATGTTTATTTGATAGTTGTGTCCATCCAAAAACCTACCTTAACCGGTAGATTACCTAATAATAATATATATATATATCGATATATAATCGAGACATAAGAATCACAGACATGTTCGTAATGCGAATTTAAGACTATTTTCAGAATTTATTTTAACATATTCAAAATCGTTATGAATCACATAAATACAATGATAAAAAATCTTATGTCGTGGGCAAGACAATGGAATGGGAATCTGTTTTTCCAATTGCCAGGAAAATCTTTGGTTATGCCTTAATCCAACTCTTCCTGCACTCCCCCGTGAGCTTATATTTTCATAACAATTCCTTTGAGACAATTTATCGAGATCTATCGAGAATGTTTTTCTTATTTACGCTGATGACTGAGATTTACAGTTGAAGATGCGAAGCGAATTGAAATGATTTCCTGAAAAATTATTCGAAATGATTTGTGTATTTGGTCATCTTCGCGCAATTGTTATCGGGTTTATATTTGTCATATCACGTGATTCCCTCTATTTCTTCGAAATCGCAATGTTTTTATGTCTTTTTTGTAATTAATCAAGAGTCAGCTTTCCTTCTCGTTAAATTATTTTTTAGAAATTATTTCCATTGTCCACTTCCCGAATGCAATTGCCCTTTGATCAGTCTTATCTTAGGCTTGAAATGAACGTTTGATTTACGAGAAATATACTTTCGACTCCTCTAAGTCAGAAACATCTCTTTGGGGTGTTCCAGAAATTGAATAAATGGCTATTTAATTAATTTAATGATGAGTGGTATGACGCAACAAATCGCAGTGGAAGGTTATGCTTACGGACGGCGCATCAAAGAAGTTTCAAAGTGTTAGTTATGTCCTGTATCTGGTGCAAGGCTGAGATAATAAAGAAAATACTTTTCTGTGACCCATCCTTGTCCCAGAAATGACATACAGTGCACTCGTGGGTACAGAAATAAGGCAATTATGTGTAAGGCAACAAATCCGAATTTAGCGAGTCTGTGACTGAGATTGACGCTTTAACTTCACGTATGGATTACTCGCCACATCAACTATCATAAAACAATATGAAAAGGTGTCCTTAAGCCTTTAGAGTAAATATATGATTGATTACTTGTATTCTATTTCAAACGTAGACAGCTGAATCTATTTTAAGAGGGTCGTGGTGTCGGAGGCAAGCTTTGCGAGGATGTGGTCTCCTTATTGATAAGGTGATGCTGGAATTTTCGCATAAACGTACATCAGCTGAAGCTTACGGGCAGCTCGAAAACGGCTTGATCCGTTTATTTCAGTCCTGTACGTGTGTGGAGGCCTTGGTGCAGTATGAGGTGAGTGAGATTTGATCCAAACCTTGGGAGGCTGAAGTTTTTTTGGCGAACTACGGGGAGAAAAAGCAATGGGAATGAAAAACAATGGAGGAACTTATTCCTGGAAATTATGAAATTAATTTTAAGACCTATTAGTTTGGATTGAATAAAGATAACCTTGCTTTCTCGTTACGAAAGAGATTTATTTAAAAGAAAAATTTAAGTTCCACCTATGTTACAAATCTGGCGCTTATCTCACAGTGGTAGAGCAACTCTTCCCAAATTAAGCCCAGCCACATGAGTGTAGACTTATTTAAATACTTAAGGACATAATAATAATTCAGAATCTGTTCGAAAAATAAGTAGAAGAAATCCGGAAAAAAGATTTATTAGAAATTACTTAGGTTCTTCAGCATCCGTGTGCGTTGACACTCAATGGTAGTGTCTCTCCTGGTCGCGGTACTTTACCTGGAAGGCCTCGTTCAGTCAACTCATCGCAGGTCATAACCAAGGGGTTCAAAATGGCTACCTTTCAAACTCCTTTATATCCTTGGGAACAAAATTAATTCCGTTGGCGCCATATCGGAACTGTAGTAGCTGGGGCAAGCTTCATCCGACCTCGTCCTTATCCTGGTAATCGGTTACGAGGAAGGTTGTGTGAGACGGTGAGTTGTCGCGCTGCATACAGCCTCCAGTTTGCAGAAATTCCCTTCCTTAGGCGTTGAAATATTTTCTGCAGAGAATTTCCACGTAAAATTTACAGTTCACTATCTATCCCTGAGGCACAAACTCTCCGTAGATAACCCCGAATCTGACTCAAAAATAAATAAATACACAAAATATATAGAAAATATATACATTTATTTCTTTTTAGGCAGATTCTGTAATTTACTGGAGCATTTCCTTAAACGGCCATCGTCAACCTTAAACTTTCAGGCTTTGCAAAATGAAAGGTCGACTGAAGTCATAATGAGGCAATCCAAATTATCTTTTAAACATCCGGCTGGGCCCACATAAATAAATGTTATCGCTAAGCCCTACTTATGAGGGGTGACGGATTCCCAACGAGACGAGTTGATTACGTTCTCATGGAGTACGTTGACTCTTTGTTCATCGGTCAGTCAGTCTTGAGTGTCAATCTTTTGTGGAGCAGAATAAAACTGCACAAACTCAATGATAACAATGCATTGAACGTGCCTATTTGCCCGAAAATGTACATTCATCAATCTTTTTTTTCTTTCGATTCCTCTCTTTTCTTTTCGATTCGAGAATCTTTTCGATTCGATTCGATGTAATTTGATAGCGATTCAACGAAAACTATTTTCTAGCCAACGAAAAAAGTAGTCATCGCTTGTTTTCTCGGATAGATAACCTCAGTAATAACTTGATGAGATATTTGAATCCTCAGCATCACTTAAATTTCTAACGCTTTTACTTTTAAAATATCAACTGTAGGAATTATATTCGGTTAATGGTACTAATATAAAATATTTATTCAATTTATTTCTGAATATTTATCTGAATGCCTCATACCTCAAATACACCCAGTGTGATGCTAATGAATACAAATTTTCAAGATGATTCAACTTGTATCACTATATAAGTAGCTCTCCACCGCAAAATAAGCAAAACTTTGCCGTAAATATTTCTGGCGAATAAACCTAATTGCATCATCCCATCAAAATTCCGTAAATACATTAGAGCACCATTATTGCTATGAAGAAAATTAGTAAAATACATATCATGGATCGCATAAAATTTTCATGGTGGTCTTCTCCCTAAGAAATGCAAAATATAATCTTGTAAAATTTCCTGAATGTTAGAATAAAGCCATCACATATAATGAAAATGTATTTGCCCGCAAAAAATCACGATATTTAAAAAAATTGACCCATAACTTCATGCAAAGTATTCCAATAAAATATAATTAAAGGAGGCTTTAGTATTAGCCGCCAATATCAGTCGGAATTAAGCCAAGGATTTCTGTGAGGATCACTTCGGAATCCATACAAATTGAAATTCTTTGCAATTTTTTGTATGTTTTTGGCAAAATTGTTTTTCTTACAGGTTCCCCCCACCTTTCCTCACCTAACCCCCAACCCCCTCAAACCTTACCCTTCCCTCATGGTGCTACACCCCCTTCCACACACCTTTTTGGTGGCTCGCGGGGTATTTATGTAGAAGTAGAAGTAGAAAAGAGTTTCCTCGGTCTTTCCACAAGGCAAATATTTCCTTTTTTGACCTGGCGTGTGACGTGTAAGACATTTGCATGTTTGACTTTGAATAAAAGTGGCTTGGGCCAGTTCATTTCGAATACCGGTGCACCTTTCATGTCTTTGTAACAACTCCTACTTCTTCATGAACCTTTCTCGCTATCGTTGGAGATTAGCAGTATTTGAAAGAGGTTATAGAATGAACGATGAACAGCATGCACTGACACGCAGCACACGGTAGTAAACGTTTGTATGCTTTTTTGTAGTAATTTGATGGTAGGTAATAATCCTATTGACAGTCTATTTACTAATAGCTACCAAACTTTCAATCTTTAGGTTCTGAACTCACTTATGGACCTTAATGCATCTCATTGATACCTACACAATTTTTTACCTAGATTTCAAGATTTTAGAGACTTCTGATCTCAATAATATTTTTTTTGACCTAGAGATGCCTACGTTCACGACGAGTGGATACGTAAGGTATAGTTAAAATACAATTAAATGATATTTAATTGAAGTGAAGTAACGTTCGTTTCGTTAGCACGACTCGATCGAAATGTCCATTGACTGCCCGAACGAGCAGGTATAAAGGTCCCGGTGAGTGAACTCTCACTTTTTACCGGCCATTGTGCATAAGAAACGCATGGCATTGGAAAGAAATAAACATCAAAATTCTGAAGTGGAAGTTTGGTTTGCGGGAAGGAGAAACTTAAGACTAGGAATAAAATATGAAATCTTAATCTAACAAGAAAGGGAAGCCGATAGGGAACGCCTTTTAATAAACAAGTAAAATTAAGATTGTCATTATCAGTATTGAGTAGCAGAGAATTCAATTAAGGACAGCTAAATTCATTCCTTTTCCTGCCAGGAACTTAAACTAGGTTAACCTAACCTATAGCTAAGCTTCCTTGTTGATACGCTTCGTTGGCATGCAACCGACGCCCAGCTAATTGTCCGGTCAGCAAATTTGAAAAGAATTGTGCTTCAGAAAGCGTTTCTGGAATATTCGTGCTCGTTGCACCTGGAAGTTTTAAGGTTACTTTAAATGGCTAATTTATATAAGTTAAAACGTGAGTTGACGTTTTGCGTTTGACCAGAATTGTATAAACCGCAACATTCTCCCTTCTGTCGTTGACTTCAAACCATTACCTTTCAATATTTCCCCCACCCGCCTTCCAGGGCTTTTTCAGATTTCTACCTGTAACTTCCTCTCTTTGTCCATCCCATTTCAAACAGTAGCATTTGTCTTCCTATCTGACCCGCTTATTTTCTCCATTCACCGTCCATACGTCCACACCTCAAAAACCTCCAGTCCGCTTTCATTCTTTTGCCCAGATATCATACGAGGGTCATCCGGAAAGTAGTACCCGTTCGTGAAATAAAGACACAAAAGTAAATGTTAACAAACATAAAAAATTTTATTTGAAAGAGGATACTTTAAACTACTTCTCAACATAATCTCCAAGCAAATTAAGGCATTTGTCATAACGTGTGACAAGTTTCTGTATTCCTGCTGCATAGTCCTTCGCCGCCAGCTCATTGAGATACAGGGTCACTCCTTCTTTATGTTCTTCATCGCTGTCAAATCTTTTTCCTGCCAAAAAGTCTTTAAGCTTTGTAAAGAGATGAAAATCTGAAGGGGCCAAGTCCGGGCTATACGGTGGATGGTCGAAAGTTTCCCATTTGAATTGCTGCAAAAGTTTTTGTGTTATCCCAGCTGCATGAGGCCTGGCATTGTCATGAACGAGAATGACACCAGTAGACAATAGACCTCGCCGCCGATTTTGTATTGCCCGCCGTAATTTTTTTAATGTTTCACAATACGCATTGGCATTAATAGTGTCTCCACGGGCCATAAAATCAATAAACAATACACCTCGTCGATCCCAGAAAAATGGTTGCCATGAGTTTCCTGGTGGACAGAACTGTCTTGAATTTTTTTGGTTTGTTTGGTGAATGAGCATGATGCCACTTCATTGACTGTCGTTTACTCTCAGGTGATGCATAACAAACCCATGTTTCGTCACCAGTAATTATGCGAGTCAAGAAAGAGTCTCCTTCATTAGAATAACGTCCCAAAAACGTCAGTACTGCAGCCATACGCTTGGTTTTGTGCTCATCTGTAAGCATGCGAGGGACCCATCTTGCACAAATTTTTGCATAATGCAGATGGTGTTTAACAATTTCATGAACAATTGTTCGAGAAACATTGGGAAAATGCTCACAGATGTCATCAATTGTGACGCGCCGATCGTTCCTCACGAATTCGTCAACTGAGCTCACCAGTTGGTCTGTAATGACAGACGGTCTCCCCGAACGCTCATCGTCGTGTGTGTTCCCCCTCCCCATGTTGAAGTTACGACACCACCGCCGAACAGACGACTCGTCCATTACATTGTCTCCATACACCTCCTTTAATTGGCGATGAATATCACATGGGCGAACGTTTCTTGCATTGAGGAATTTAATCACTGCCCTCACTTCACAACTGGCGGCGTTCTCAATTTTTTTAAACATTGTAAACAATCACAGAAACAACACAGGCAATGCTAGCGTCACGTAACTTGGCTCAGAGAAGGCAGACAAGCCACTGAAGCTATCTGACCTCGTCCAGCGGCTACTCGCGTCGTCAGCACTTCATGCGGCACGAACGGGTACTACTTTCCGGATGACCCTCGTAAGTCTTAAATCTATGTTCATCTTTTTGCTTCAAAGACCAGGTTTCACATTCATAAAGCACTGCCCTAGTCTTTACCGATATTTTCATCACATTTTTACCCAATGCATTCATCTTAATACCTCTTGGTATTGCAATATAATGTTTCCCCAGTGTCCGCAACATATTTCATCTTTCTCTAAAACACAGCCCATTAATATGAAATTGTTCCAACTGCTCTAGTTGAATCCCTCCCACATAGATATTTAACTAGCTTTCCTACCTCTCGAGAATCACTAACTTTAATATCGTTTGATTTATCCTGAGAATTTTTTAGTGTTCGGCACGAGGAATTATAATAAAGAAAAGGAACATATAATTCCTCATATAAAAATACACATTTGTGTTTTTATGATGTGCCAAACGCTGTACTGTAACGCCACTGGCAGTTGTTCAATATTTTTCATCTCTATCAGTTTTTTCATAGCATCGTTAAGCTGGCATTGAATTGAAAAATAGACTAACGATATCTCTCCTCTCTTCACAGGAATTGATGAAAGCTCGCTTTTCTTGGAACTCAGGTAAAGTAAACATTCTGAACTATTCAATCGCAAATTTCTGTGAATTACTCAACCTTCTCTAGAGGCATAATACGTGGTCTGTGCAATAATTGCGCGACCTGGTGCAATCTGGCGGCCATGACGCGGACTATAGCCCCGCACAATAGCGGTGCTAGTTGCCCGAGAACCAATGAACCGTCTGTGCTTGGCGGATCGTCGAGCTGTACGTATGGTGCCAGTTATGTTAGTTTCTGTTGTCCTTGTTTTTACTGTTTGTCGAAAATGGAAATTGACGAAATCACGGAGCAACGAATCAACATCAAGTTTTTTGGTGAAGTGCGGTAAAAGTTATCAATAAATTACTGAAATTTCGACAGCTTTTTACAGTGGTAATGCTCTGAAGAAAACATCTGTTTTCAAGTGGATTAAGCGTTTTAAAGATGTCCGACAAGACGCCGCGGATGATGCAAGGCCGGGATGACCTTCAACCACCTGTGTTGACGACAACATTGATCGTGTGCGGTCCATTGTCCTTACCGATCGTCGAAAAACTGTCCGAATGATAGCTAATGAACTGAATTTAGGAAATTCAACAGTGCACACTATTTTAAACGAATATGAGGGATGGATCATTCACCATGAAAATACACTTGCGCATTCAGCATTGAATGTTCGCCAGTTTCGGGTAAAATATTCAATCACCATCTTGATCATACTCCTTATTCGCCATATCGCTCGCTCTCTACGACTTTTTCCTATTCCCAAAATGGAAAAATGTGATGAGGGGACATCAGTGGGAAGATGTGGACAGAGTAAAGCAAGAAACGACGAGACAACTAAAACGCCTAGTTGCCGAGGAATTCCAAGGGTGCTTTAAACAGTGGAAAAGAATATGGAATAAGTGCATATATTCGAATGGAGAGTACAAAGGGACAAAATCGATGTAGACTAAATTTTGCAAAATAGTTTTCATGGCCTCAGTTCGCGTATTTATTGGACAGACCTCGTATTCATATATTTGCTAGCTATTTGCTAAGTATTTATATCCTCACTTACCTTTGCACGTATTATTTCTTTAAAGAGATTATTATATTTTGCTGTGACTTGTACAGAGCATTTAGAAGAGTGCAAGCAATATTTTTTTTTAAACTTCAATTAGGGGTGTTAAGAGAAAACATCCATCTGGGCACTCAAAAGAAGAATGCAACAAACATTTGTACGTTTTTAATTGGATGCACCATGTGTCATCACTAGCCGAAATACAGTGTTAATTGTATTTGAGAGAAGCGCCCAGTAAGTAAGAGTCCAACCTTTTTTCAGCCTTTTTTTGACAGCCTTTGAGTAAGAGCCCAGAAGTTAGATGGGGTATCAACCGTTTGTTTTCCGGGTGACGCTCCGGGTCATCCTCAGCTTCACCAGAGCTGTGTGATTTTTTGACAACCAGGTCTTCCTAGAAATCCATAGGAAACATTGAGAAAGGAACTCACTCTCCTCTACGCCAAAGTGTAAATTTTACACACCATTTGGCTTAGCAATACGTGAACTCTATCCTCACCAATCAAGTCAACCTACGAGCTGATGACTAGCAATGAATACAATTAAATCCGAATTCCATTATAATCACCCCATAAGTGTTTAAAAGCTATTTGAATTTTTTTCGTACTTTTTCTCATACCTCGAAGAGGAAGGCATCTTTTCCAGATAATGCTACGCATTAAAGACGAAGTAAAACGGCATATGTGTAATGCAGAGGTCGCATGAAAAAAAATATTTTCTATAATCCGGAAGGAGTTTCTTTCTATGAGTTGGATAAGTTCAAAGAGAAATGAACCAATTGCGTCACTATCATGAGGTCTCAAGGAGAGGAAGGATTATCAAGGTCGTCACTAGCAGCGCTTTCTTCGTCCGATTTGCATGAGCGTATTCCAATTAGAAAAGAATCAGCGGGGATATCAGCATTCGCCTTCGACCCCATAACATCACAGCCGGATATTGATTCTCATCATCACTGGCAATACTCTAAACTAAGCGAGACATTTCAAATTACCAAGTAGTGAATCAAAAAAAAATCCTTTGATAGCTTTGAAACATTCTAGGCCTATTTTTTATGCAAAGAATCTCATTTAACTCATGTGATACATTTTTATTTTATGTCAAATATATTTTCCTCGGTTTAAAATCATCAATCATGAAGTATTAAAAAATTAATATTAAAAGGCTTTAAATATAATTAATATTTTTAACAAATGACCATGCATCCTAATCTTTAGATTAACATTAAGGTCAATACAAACGAGTTGAAACTTCGTTGCCAAGGATACGACTGCATTAGAAATGGGGAAAATAATAATGTATGACTTGATGTTTTCAGAAATTATTGCAATTTTCAGCAAACAAAATAAAATTCACCATGAAAAAAATAGCAGGCCGATGATTTAAGGCAATTTTAAAGCTGAAAAATTGATTACTGCCTAAACTTTATTTTCGATTTCCAAAATGTGTCCTACTCAGCGTTCGTTATGGTGATTCTCTTTCCGCATTTTATAATACTAATTCACTTCTTTTACAGACAATATATGCATTTTCAGAGCGATTGAAAACTGTTTACAATCGAAAGAAGTGTACAAAAGTTTTTTTAATCCAAGCATTGCCTATTCCCTCAATGGATTTCCAAATTTCATAAATTATCAAGAGCTATCGAAAAAATTTCAACGATATTTTATGAACCCATAAAATTAATTATTTAAACAAAGGTCCAAATGGCAGACGAATATACATATTACTATTGGTTGTTATGTTTTCTTAGGTTCCATAAGACAAACAAATTTGCATTTTTCCATAGATTTATATCAGCGAAAAAGTGCAACTTTGTTTTTCTCATAATGACGAACTTCCACTACAACTCGCCTAAATATGTGGAATATATTCCATGAGACATTTAATCACTAACACGTTAAGAACGTCAAGATTGAGGAAAGCAACCTAGTTTTCCACCGCCATAGTTAGAAAACGAGAAAAATATCATTTTAGGCATAAATAGTATTAGGATAGTATAGAAAATAGGATAGTATTTATTTCTATTGTGGAAATTTTAGTTTTAATAAAGGAGTACATTGGAAGACCTCATTTTAGAAAGTACATTTTCCTAGTAAACTCATTTCCTAAATTATATCTACAACCCTTCCTCCAATGAATAAAAGAATCACTTCAGGCATGTAGGTAGACACGCTTAGGCACTGCATCTTTCATCATTGAATTTACCAAACCCCTTCTTTAGCTCGAGATTAAACAGATTCGCTAATTTTTTTTATTGCATGCCCATTTTTTTATCCATCCTTAGATTCATTCCTGAAATATAATTGGAAGCTATATTGTGTTGCTTAATGTCACTTGATGCTTACTTGAATTTAGCCCTGTATTTAGCTAATAATTTGCTTCCCAGATATTTATAAAAGTTCACGAAAGAGAAGATAATAAATCTTTATACCACAACAAGAGCTGTAAATATGACTATTTTTTTCAATGTAATACTGTTCATTCAAATATACCTTCTCTAGGCATATAAGTCAGCCAATAGAACGTGCTGACGAAATATTTTTACGTGGCTTCCGCCAAACAAACTGCAATGATATGCGTTGAATTAAGAACTATTTACCACTTTGTCAAAAATAAACAAAGTGGTTTTGGCCTATTTTTAAAAATATTTAAGGATTTCCAATATTGGGTGCAAAACCCCAACACCTATGGTTAATAGAACCTTATTAACTCCCAACTAATAGGTGAGTTACGGCCCCTCCGAGCCTCGACGACATACGCTCGAGGGCCTCATACGCTAGCTCCGCCGAGTGGTGTCCCACGTTTCTCAACATCTCCTCCCTGTCCCGACCCCTGCTCATACTCCCCCCCAATTGACTCAACGTCGACCCCCCCGCCCCAATCGTCGAAATTCCCTTGTTGATCCCCGACGTCGTTGGCCTCTTGACCTCCCTGAGCAAATCATCAGCTTTGGGGATGTCAATGACCGATGTGGTAGGATGGGTTCTTAGCTTGATGCTGGGTGTCGTCGTTGCAGCCTTCTTGACTTCTTTCAGCATGCTCGTGTCTTTGGAGACTTCAACGGTGGATGGTATGTCCTTGGAATTTTCCATGGCTGTTGAAGTCTTAGCGATGATGGCAACCGGCAGCCCCACTATCTCTCTCCCGCAATCACACTTGACGACCGCTTTGGGGCCTGAGAATGAAACTAAGGACTCGTTCTCTGTATTGGCTGCCCTAAGGCTCTCCCTGAGATACGGAGACGCCTGTAGGGCCGCGTCCCTCGCCGCCGCGACTGCCGCAGAGTTTCTCTTCCCCAGTTCATCCTCTCGTGCCTGCTTCAGCTTCCGGCTGGAGGATGAGAGGAAGCCGTGGAGAACATGTAAAACCACGTCCCGGAACCTGTCACGTTGCTCCTTGAGGTACTGCTCCCTTTGTCGTAGCCTTGACTTTCGCTCGAGTGACGCCTCTGGAGTTGCCCTCAAAACCCTCGCAACCTTTCCGGAGGTCTCACTCTCGTTAGGCTTCGTGGCTCGCCCATATTCACTGGGTGTGTAATCTTCCTGGCATTCGGAGTGGTTCCTGTGCCATCTGACCGCGTTCTTGTCCTCGAGGATGCGGTTTTCTGGTTGTGTCAACTGCCTCCCATGCACAATGTTCTGCAATTAATGAGAATTCATTAGAAAGGACAATATTTTACAACTTCGAAGAAAATTATCTACGTGAATAACGAGAGATATAGCATTTCTACATCTGCTCAAATATCCCGCCTACCATCGAAAAGGTTTGTGTCCGAGGGTGATGGCACCAAATTGAGGATTATTTAAATTGGCAACCAGCAATAAATTGGCAAATTATTGGCAACCAGATAGGATGAGAGAAAAGTGGAACATTCTACATTCCATATCTTTTATTATATCAGCTGATTAAAAATAAAACAAGTTTCTGGTTACTGAAATATTAATTTCACTCTAATTCTTGTCTTATAATTAATCTACAATAGAAAACAAAAGAAAATGAGCTCTCACTAATCGATTCCAGGAGATATAGATACTCCCTTAATTATTGTAATGGTAGTGTTTAAGTAAAGATTGGGTTTCACTATAAAACAATGTGCGGAACACACATTATATACTTCGCTGTGTACCGCTACTAATTGTCTTAATTACTTTATCAGTCATTAAAATAACTCCTTTTGAAAGTGCGTGATCCATAGTCTTATAAAGCGAGAGGGAAGTAAGAGTTAATTACTCAGATATAAATGGATCCTTTTGTTCATTTAATCATAACCCTAGCAGTTGTAAATCAGAGAAAAAAATATGGAAGACTTTCTAAAAAATGTGAGGTGTGTTCTCGTAGATTACACCTCTCATTAGACTTCCGTGAATTCTAACAAATAAAATACATTTGTGCTCAATTTAGAGTTTTCTACTTTGAAATCCCTCCGGTTAATGAGCGGTTCATTAAGATCCATCGCCAATGTTCTGTTAACATTTTTACTTAATTCATTTTTGAGTAGGAGCAGAAGTTTGAAAGAGACATATTTATAAAGAAGAAATTATGATGGAAACTAAGGATCTGAAAGAAGCCAGATCACTTTATGATGACGATGTTTATTTTCTATTGAAATATCTTAAACATTACATTACTTGCTAATGCAGGAGATGAATATTTTGAATCCAAGCGGGTAAATATTAAGTTATTTAGAAATTCATATGCATCCAACTTATGCATCCGACTTATGCATCCAATTTCTGTGAGAAAAGCCTGCTGATGCCGTTGACGCGTTTCTGCACCCTTATCTTTCGTAAGTGTTACATACCACAAGTGTCACTCGTGAATACTACAAAAATTACTTGCTCCTTAAATAGTTTTCTTAATGTAACTACTGCGAAAGATGTGTCATTAACACGTACTATTTTTGGAGCGTGAATGACGAGCGCATACCTTTCGACTGAATGGAAAGTGAAATAATAAATGAATGTTTATAATGCCCTAATATTCTAAATAACGAACGGGATATTCATTCCATTGAAACTTACTTCTGTACGAATATGTAGATCTGGAATCAATATTTCATCGAAGTAAAGAGAAAAAATATAAGGATTCTTTTCCATTTGAGGCAATCAAGCTTACCTGATAAAGAACGGTCACAGTAATGAGAATAGGCAGCCATAAGTCAGGCATATGAGTCCAGTCTCCTGAAAAACATAAGATACATATTATTAGAAAAAAAAACTATTTACTAAGTTTTACAATGACTCAGCATGCTTAGGAAAGCTGGTTCCATCTTAGTCAAACATTTCTATTGCATATTATAACATTATTACCTTCAGATTAGGTGCAGTACCACCTTTGAGTTTGCATGCATTAATCACGTATATTAAAAGGAACTCGCATATTCGTAATCCTAGATTAAGCTTCTGTAATAAGACCTCACAGTCAAAAACATTTTTAAACATCCAAGTTATGAGTATGATCATTTTGATGTTATCTTATTAGGCCTATTGATAGAAACCACCTATTCTAAGATAATTTATTAGAACTTAAGGTCAAGACCAAGATTGATAAACATTATTCCAATCAAATTTATTCCTTCATGATATTCAACATATTAAATGTCGGTTTTGGACAGTCCCTAATGAATATTAACTCGTATTTCAAATGATCATAAGCACTTTCTCATGTTTGCCCTTCATTTTTTGTCTTCATTTCGTCGGAAAACCAACCCCCTTTTCAGCTGGCATATTTAAAAAAAATGTAACTTATACATCCAATTTCAGTAAGAAAACCCAGATGGTGCCGTTGACGCACTTTTGCACCTTAATTATCCCTTAATTCTGTACGTTATAATATTCACTGGTATTTAGAAAGCCTACTCTCTTCTCCGCTTACTCAACGTTCCAGCTTATAATACAGTCTTCGACATGCCACCATTTTTCAGTATTTCCTCATCCCATGTTCTGTGCCCTTTTCGGATTTACTCTAGTAACTTAATCTTTTCGCTCATTCTATTTAACACCTCAGTGTTTGCCTTCCTCTCTGGCTAACTTATTTTCTCTATTCTTCGCCATGCCCACCACTCAAATCGCCATGCCCATTTCAATCAATGCTCAACAATTGTCTCAAAGATGAGGTGCACATCCCTTAAGCACTTTAAATCCTATTTAAACTTTCATTTATTGTAAGTTTTAGCAGTATTTGTTGCTCTGAACACCACAGGGTCAAAACTCTCGCCAAGAAGAGACCTCATTGGGATCGTTTTCTCACAGAGTTGGTGCAGGTTTCACTATTT
Source organism: Hetaerina titia (assembly GCA_037158775.1). Taxonomy (NCBI): domain Eukaryota; kingdom Metazoa; phylum Arthropoda; class Insecta; order Odonata; family Calopterygidae; genus Hetaerina; species Hetaerina titia. The sequence goes on along the minus strand of CM073772.1, from coordinate 32,239,284 downwards.
CGTTGTCCCTTCATCATTCTCTCGCTGCTTGCCACGCTTGGTAGCTGATGGAATAAATTAAGAGCTCGTTTTGTGGCTCAGGCGCTGCTAAAAATAAGTGAAAAGATGAAGTCTTTCCCCATATTTTGAAGTGAATGCGTCCCCAATTATTAAATAATAAACAATTAACAGCTCCTACCTATTTTTATTAATTAAAATTGGCAATTTTCCACAAAAATAAAAATTTTCTCAATACGACCGGTTTCAATGTAACTACATCATTTTCTGGTAGTTACAATGAAACCGGTCGTATTAAGAAAAATTTTATTTTTGTGGAAAATTGCCAATTTTAATTAACCATGATATTCCACCATATCAAACTTGAAACGTCTCTTTTGCTCCTACCTAGCCTACATGGCAAGAATCGTCATGAAAGAATCCTGGTTGCCTTAAAAAGCATCAGCATAATACTCTCATTTGTAGAACAATCATATATGGAATTAATTAGATTCTGCTCATATTTAGATTAATCATACCGAATACTGTTTATAATGAGATATACAAAGTATTACTGACGAATACTATTAGACAATATTGAAGACTGTATTAGACGATGCAGTATGTATAATTATTTGAAAATTATATTCCGTCCATTTCATATTAACTCGTTGAAAGTATCCTTGAGTGCAATGAATTATATTTATCGAGAATAGAACAGGAATTGTGAGAGTCCAGTGCCTTGAAACCCGCTGCGTGAATATAGACTTAAAGCAGATTCTACGCTAACAGATCATAAGTTGGTAGAAAGTAAGTCTTTCACTTGCAACGGTGAGATATATAACATCAAATGGAAGATTGACGGGCGTGAGAGAGGGAAATTCCTCAAGCTAAGTGGGTGGACAAACAATCGACATGCATAAAAAGATACCGTTGCAAAAGTAGAACTAACGAATTAATACTTACGCGTTGGGATGCGACACTCTTTAGATCATAGGTATGGAAAATAGCTGAAGTAAACAAATTTAGATTGGACAAAAAGTGTGGTCGACAATCGGTGACGGTAATGAATTAAGAATATCAAAGAAGAAATAAAAAAAGACGTTTCAGGCGTGATATGGTGGAATAACATGATTAATTAAAATTAGCAATTTTCCACAAAAATGTTTTTGGAAAATTGCTAATTTTAATTAATCAAAGAAGCAGATAAAATGAACAGAGAATAGAAATAAACTTGTGTTAAGATACGACTAAACTTAAAACAAAATTTTTGTACACACTCCTGCGCTATATTTTATTAGATAAATTGTTAAATCAATTCTGGATTTCCATCCATGATATTCTTCATTTACGACGGTCATACTACGTCACCTCCCGTACCTAATGCAATTGCTATCACCATGGCCACCCTCGTTTATTGCCAATAAGTCTCTCAGAGTAAAAATAATTATCTGCTAATTCCTTAATATCAAAACTGAGGTCAATTCAAAGTAGTTGGTGGTCATACTCACTATTTTGGCGCTCAAAATGCTCGCTGAGAAACATCGGTGCGGAAGAAGGCGAAAGGGCAAAATGTCACCATTTCAGAGCACCAACCTTATCAACGATGACTCCGTGTCCCAAGAAGTTAAATTTCCGCCGGCATGCAGAATTTTCTAGTCTTTTAAAGTCTTTAAGAGAGTAAATCGGGACTTTCACTCGTAAAGGCCTTTTATTTTAGCGATGAACACAGTCCAAGTTAACATTGAGTAGATGGCTGGGGAAAAGAGGACCTGAGTCCGGTGACTTGGGGCTTTCCAACAGTGACGAGGATTGTATTGCCGCTGCAAATAATAATTATTTTGCAACCATTGGGGGACTTAAATGCAAGGCAAGCAGAATTTTTCAGTACACACAATTCTTGAATTGAGAAACGGTCTGATGGCTACGACCCTATTACCAAAGGAGTTATGAAGAGGTGTGCTGTTGTGGCTACTCTTGTACTCCAGAACATGGATATTTAAAGTAACGAAACGATATCCTGCCCTAAAATAAAATTGAGAACCTTGATTCTGGATTTTCCTCTCAACTGACGATAATAAGAGAATGCCTTTTCACGATGAAAATTACCTACGGTCACCACCCAGAATTTGCTTTAGAGGCGTGAACTTCTTATACGAACACGTATACAGAATGAATATCAAGAGAGTTAATGTATGAAAATATTTAATTTGTAGGTCTGTATATTTCAAATAATCAATTTGTAAATACCTCTGAAAATATGAATGATACTTTTATCAAGATACACGCAGTTCCAACTAACCTAACAAGCTTTATGAGTTTTCCATAAGCATTACCTTAGATTTTTATGATAAAAGTTCATTGATCCACAGAAAGCAATGCTTCAACTACTGAAATGTATTTGTTAACTTATAAATGCACAATGGTTAAGAATGATACATACTCAAGGCTGAAATTCTCTTCTTTTGTTAAAACTTCAATTCATTTAGTTATCGTTGAATTGAATATATAAAAGGACTTTTCACAATCGACTGTTTTTGATGAGATTCGCTTAATGGAAAAGGTTTGTCGCGGGGGAATAGCATTCTGCGATATGACCTTTGGACGTGAGGACGTAAAATGAAGATGTGTCAATATCCAAGAGAAACAGTTCACACCTATTTAACATTCATTCTAAAATTACGTAATGACATAAACGACAACTTTTCCAGCTCTGTTCTGATAATTACTGTGATAATAAATTTGCATTCAGTCACTGGATATCCATTCCAAATCGTACGTCAATTGAAAAGCAGTCACAAAAAGAATTATCCATTTAACGCAAATTGGTGAGCGACAATATTTCCAGCTGTTTTCTGATAATTGCTGTAATAAAATATTTGCAAAAGTCACTCACTGGATAACCATTCCAAACTTCAAGAAAATGGAAAAGTCGTTACAAAAAGAAATATTCATTTAGCGTAAATTAGTGAACATTGAGGGCTTATTTTCAGTAGATTTCAAAAAATAATTAGCGTATAATAATTTGATTGCTACAAATGACCAAACAGGAGTTTGGAAATAACTTTGCAGCTTCCACATAAAATAACTTATTTATTTTCTACTAGTTTCGCTACACTGTAGCATCTTCAGGAACGTACCTACAGTGCTACAGATGCTACAGTGTAGCGAAACTAGTAGAAAATAAATAAGTTATTTTATGTGGAAGCTGCAAAGTTATTTCCAAACTCCTGTTTGCAATGGATTTCCACAAAGTCTCGGCCTCAACCATCAGTCATACAAATGACCAGACTAATTTATTATGCTGTCAGATCAGGAAATAACCAAGATTTAAGAAAGCTCAGTGATAGACCACATTGTCTCATCATAGAACATAAAATTTCGAGAAAATGAGGAAATAACGGATAAAAATACATGTATATTTTTAAGGAAAGATTCATTAGGAGTATTTCTTACAGCCACAAATAAATATATATTACATAAATACAAACAAAATTAAGACATTTCTAATGTATATTTGTTAATCACCAATAGTAATGCAACAAACTATCCTGTATTACTTCGTTTGTTCTTACGACAAACAAAATCACAAAACAACAAGACATCAACGAGATTAGATAAATTTTCAAGAGTTATCGCTCAAAAATTAAGCAAAGCTATTATCTTCCTTTGGTGTATTTTATGTTGCCATCAAAACTTGGATAAATCTAGAAAGTCGAACTGACCAAGCAAAACATACTCAGGATATTTTTCTCGCTGAACGTTAAATAATTGTGTGTGTGACTAAGTCCAATTTTTTCAGTTAAATACGATAGAGATACGGAAATACCACTTAGATTACTAAATAGATGTACCTTAATTTATCCTTCAATTCATTAAACATTATTTTCCGAGGTACAACATGGAATGTTTGAAGTTTAATAACATAGTCTATTAACGCCTTCCGAGTTCCTCTTCTTCAGTCCCCGAGGCATGCATGGAACTTTGCATTTCTGACGATGCAGTTATCGACATCCAATGATAAATAAATATTGGGCCCAGGAGACGACAGTTGAAAGAAAAACAAGACCGTTTGGGCGTGCGTCAAATCTATTACAACTCGCTTTGGGATGCCAGTCACGATCGATGTGAGAAGGTGTTCCGTGACACAACGGTCGTTGAACATCCTCAAGGTTGTCACCGGAAGTCAGAAAGGTAAGATTTTTCGAATCAGCGTTGCAACCCACTGCCAAGGATGAATTCGCGATGACGTGGAAAACGGAAGTAGCAAGGGAAAGGCATCCTTTAAATAGTCATCCCGTGTTCTACGTCCTGGTCAACATTCGCTTCTCTCCCGACGCAGGGAGTCCTCTCACTGTGCTCCTGATATATCTTTGCAGGAGATATTAACATCGAGGACGTACTTAATTTTTTTAAGAGTGTTATTTATTTAAAAAGTGCCACCCCGGTGATCGCTCGGCGTTCGATCCTACAGAACGTCCGTGAACCGGAAAGTGATTACTAGGGCATTCACAGTGTACCAGTGACAGTCAAGCGTTTGAAAATGAGACTTTTGGCAGCACTATTGACGGCAGTTCTCGGCCTGAATGTGAGTATCCTATTCAATGAGAAATCAATTGAATACTTATCGTTTTTCAGGATGTTAACTAATCATCAGTTTATCAACCCGCATACTGAGGTACTGCAGCACTCAATTCTTACCCTTATAAAGCTAACTCCCTTAACTCCTGATGGTTCTTCCGTCTAATCTCCCTTTTTCCTTGGCCTACGTACGCATTTACTCCTCGGTCTTTTCTCCTATTTTCTCTCCTATCACGTTCCGAACAAAAGTTTTTCTATGTCTCAAGTTAACCAACCCACCTGATTTTTCAATGGCAAAGGTGGTTAAATATCCTAAAAACCTGGTTTCTCACCTCTTGTCTTGCAAACAAAAATGAAATTAAAATACTAGAAACATTAATTTTATTTTATTGGAACCCTTAATTATCCTGTGCTATCTTTATAAAGGTGCCCGAAAAGCTGATCCTCTCTAAGATGTTTTTACCTTTTGAAGACTTTTAATGCTTCAGATTTAATATGCAGAATACATCTATTCATAACTTCTATTCCACATTTTTAGCAACGTTAAAGTTCTTAAGTAGTTGTAAATCATTTTAAAAAAACTTGCAAAAAATGTAGTATATACTGATAGATGCATTAGAGTTCTGATATCTTGTGTATGCTAATTATTGCCTGCATGTTAATGTTATAATGGGGAATATTGCAAAATTTAATCTACCCTTGTTCAATATATTTGTCACGGAGTTAAAGCAGGTGCAAGTACAAAAATAGCCTCTTTGAGTCCCTCCCTCCTAATAGAATCTTTTATCTACGGTCAGTATCGCTGAATTCATGTTCATTGTATCAGGGAGCGTTCAAAAATTTATGAGGTCATTTCAATGCTTCAGACTATTAACTCTCTCAATTGCAACACAATCACTTCTTTTTTTAATTTACGCCGATCTGCAATGTCAAGCTTATTGCATCAGTCGGAATGAGATATTTTAACTTTATGGTTACATGATACATCTTTTTCTTCCCTCGACAGATGGCCACTGCCTACGTGACCATCAGGACGAGCGTCAACAATGCTCCCAAGTGCAACGATCAGGTGACAGGTACAATTGAATTTTCCGGCGACAACAAGCCTTCCACCAGGAGCGTCATCAAGAAAATCCACGAGGGCTTCATCAAGTCGTTCTATCAAATCCTGATGAATTCCGGGGGTAACCTGGACATTGACTTCACACCGAAGTTGCTACCGTGCGACGCGGGGGGACCTAAAGGGAAGGAACAAAGAGGATATTACGGTACGATCCCGGAGAAGGGGAGCGGGGAAGACCCCGAAGATACCCATTCGATATACATCCCCACGGACCACCCGATAGACAACCAAATCGAAGGTCCCTACGACGCGTCCTACGGAGGTCACGGACATTCCCACGCGACGGTATCCGGTCAAGAGATAGGCGACGAGGCCGAGATCCTCTATGACCCTGACTCGTTCCCGAAAGACGGAGTGGACGACGAAGCCCTCTTCGAAGATCACCAAATAGCGGGGAAGGAGGATGATCAACCGGACGAGATTACTGAAGGGGCATCTTCGACCATCTACAACCCCTCGCATCTCCACGACGGGCACACATCTAAGGATGGCCATTTCTACGGGAAAGGAAGCCCAAACTACGGCGACGGAGAAAACGACTTCCACGACCCGTTCAAGTTCATCGAGGAAGAGACCGTGGGATTGTGGTTGGAGGACAGAGAGATTCCCGATGAAGGAGGAGACAAGGAGTATGAGGGGGATCTCAAGGGTCAGCACACAAATTATGCGTCCAAACTATACTCGTCCTATGCGAAAGATTCGTCGCATGACTTATACGAAGGGGTACACCATGATAATGACGACGACGACGACCTAGGGTATTCCGACCACGAGACAGATTCGAGCGGTCATACGAAAGAGCTGAAGGACATCCCTTACAAAGCAGGGTGTGGCCAGTCGTGTGGGAAAGCGAGGGGGAAGCACGTACCGCACCGGATAACGAAGAGGAATCTGTTTCAGTCGGTCGCCGAGCGCCTGAGAGAGCGGATCCAGGAAGTCATTAGTCAATCAATGTAGTTCAAATCTCCTCTGTCCACCTCTTTTGGGCCATCCAAGAATTCATTAAAAAGTCGATTGGATAAGAAAATGAAGATTCCTTCGCAAGAAATTTTGACCAGCGTGAATTTCTCACATGCATATACAGCCGAAGTTTTCGAAAAACATCTCCATCGATTAAAATTCTTCATTCGCTAAAAAGTGAAAGTTAAAAATATCAGCATGTATAGTTTATATTTTTCCGTGAATGTTTGGCATTATAATGGTCTCCAAGAGAGAGTAACTTACTTTCCAGGAGCATAATTCTACTAAAATTGATATTTATTACTATGGAAATGAATAAACATGGAACAATACTCAAGACTGCGTTCTCTTATTTTTTTTGGATACTCTGTATGAATGACTTCCGACACGTTAAAAATCATCAAAAATATTTAATCTGAAACTTACATTTTCTAGCGTACTCTTAAAATTTACTGAATCAGTCAGGAAATCTGTTGTGCTATGTGATTATCACACTCTCCGTTTTTCATCAAAAGTATACTTCAACATTCAAGTGGCGTCAAAATAAATGCTCTGGGTTAATAGACTAGTAATCTGAACATGCGGCACGGATAAATTGATCTCACTATTGCATGGAAAGTGGGTATGTTTGTTTCCTGAGCACAGCAATGAATTGAAGTATATTTATTTATTCACGATCTAGAAATTTTCATTCCAGGAATTCCTAGAAATTTAAGGAATGATATTTTTAGTTTATATAACAAAAGAGGAATGGAAGAACTAAATGACAAAAGAGGGTTAGGTACAATAAATTAAATAAAATGAGTGACAATTTTCCACATCATATTACCACCTGAAAAGTCTCTTCAAACACAGTTAAGCATGCTCACAGATTATTGTATAATCAATGAAACTGAATGGATTAAAAAAAATGCATCATAACTTTACAAATGTATTGGTATGGATGAGTCGATCAAACTTAAAATTTTCTAGAGTGATCAATAAGGAAAGTATTTCCAGTTGATATATATCATGAAAAGTATAGCCTTGGATTATGTTGTATTTAGGAGACATTTACTTTTGGCAATGATCCTTGGCGTATCAACTTCCGCTGCAAGATTGTATTTTTTTTTGGAAAAGCCAAACACAGTAATCAACCCTTCAACCAACCCTCAAAGGTCTGCCGGCCGCGGTGGCGGCGGGGTAACGTCCTCGTCTACCAACTGAGAGGTCACGGGTTCGATTCCCGTCTGGATGGATTTTTCTCCATCCAGGGCTTGGCTGTATGTAATTGTCTTCAATGTAATGTATGTAATGTAAGGGTTAGGTGGAAGAAGGGACTATTTAGTCTCAACCTCGCCCAATTAAGTCGATAATAAATAAATAAATAAAAAGGTCTGTTTGATAGGTGAGGGTAGAGCTCAGGGAGCGTCACCAAGCCCAACGCCGTGCGTGTGAAATTCACACATCGGGGTAGGGGTCAAGGTCCTTTCTCTGTGCCACCCATGCTTCCCCAAGAAGAACTGGTTCCCGAAAATCGCATAGTTTGGCTGAAGCTGAGGGTGTCCAGAAAAGTGCCCCGGGAATTGAATCCGGACCCTTGAATCAGTTCTCCGATGCTCTACTTACTGAACAACTACGTCCCCATTTAGGTTATAAAATAATTTTAGTCAAATGATGAACATAGTTAAATATATCACTCATTCATCAACAGAATAGATGAAATAACATGTGCTTATGATACCTAATTCTAGCACATGCATAATAAAATTTTGGAGAATGTTGAAGATCATTATCACTTGCAGAATGGTCAGCATACTTTCATTTTAACTAATATCTTTACTTAACCTTAGGCTACCAAAAGCACTCAAGATACCCGTACGCACAGGGGGAAACTAGGAAAATCATTTAGTACATTATATTCCTTTTATGGAGCTTTCGGAGTTGAATACCTTTTTCTAAAAAGCTCTGGCAAAAGTGGATTCAGATTAGATTGTCCAGAATCCCATCAAATGAGAAGTGAATGAGAGTAGTTTCGGGGTCCATTTCAATGAATTGGAAAGATGAAAACATTACACTTACATATGTATGCATATTTCAAAGATCTAGCGTCATATCCCGGCATCTTGCGCAATGCAGTATCCTAAAGCAAACTGGAATCAAAAGGAGCAGCTCAAACGTCTCATTGAGTGATGTAACTTCAACTAGAGGAGGAATAGGCTGGGAAATTATTATCATCAAGAGATGGATTGTTACCACGTTGGGCCACAAGGTTCGCCGAGCTGTCGTTGGTTCCGGAACTGACCATACAATCAAGGCACGTCATGAGTCAAACAATAATTGGGGCCACCATAATAGTTTAAATGAAAGGAGTAGGTTAGCAAGGGGGGAAAATGAAATTAACTCACCGTACAGTAACTTTCCTACGGTTTATAGCTTCTGCATATAGTCCTTCAGGAGCTCCTTCTTTCCAAGCATTCTCGAAATGCCATTTGCCGGTATTTGCTATCTTTCCCTTAACTACGCACATTCACGAAAATAAGGAAAATAATGCACGTCGGAATTACGTCAAGGATACGAGAGAGTTTATCCCCAAGCAAAATAAACCACCAGACAATTCTAAACTGGACTCTTTATTCACACAACGGGGTAATCATCTAGAACAGTAGCTATGTAAAGGAAAACTGAATAGGATGACAGTTTTAAGGCGATGAACTGGTATACACGAAGAAGAATCTCTAAAATAAGAAAGTGGTGACAGCAGCTTTGACGACACAGGAATAGATGGGTGTTGATATTTTAGAGTTTACGAACACAGAAGGGTTACGTAAAAGTTCTATGCTGCTGGAAAAAACGATGATATATTCTTTTGAAAACTTATAAACTGGTGCAGAAATAGCTCAGGTTGAATGCATAAAACTTGTTGCCAATGGGGCCCACCCATGTCACGCGGAACCGCGCACAGAACATCCGGGTCGGTATGAGGACTGTCCGCCCAATTTGTCTTTTGGCGGCCCGCACTCTGGGAGTGTCAGTCGAGTACCTTTATGCCTGAAAAAAATTAAGATCTAAGAAGACGATTTATTATCATTTGCTCTAACAGCAAGCACAGAAGAGGAAGAGAAAAGGGGGTGTGTGGGTGATTGATAACAACACGAAGAGAGAAATCTTTTTTGAGAGCGCCACCAATTGACTTCCTGACTTCCTGATAGATAGGTACGCATACCATTTTAAAGGTGTTACGAGTTGTTAACTCTTCTTATAACTAAGTTAGAAGGACAAATTAACACATTTCAATTTTTCTTTAAGGCATTCTGCCTCATTAAATGGCTGCTGTGCTGTGGATCTCTCAAGTCGTAAAAAAATATATAATACTGAACATTTACAATCATTTCTTGGTGATTCATTTCTTTTCTCTTCGTATAAATGTAAAAATTTAGGATAAAAAAAAACGTTGCCTTCTTAAGAGTCTGCATTTGAAAAATTTCCTTCTACAAATAAAAGAACAGAGGGCACGACAGCATTCGGTGTTGATGACCGAAAAAATAAAATGAAACTACGTGGCAATCGTGTATACGAAGTTAAATATCTACGTCGAATAGTGCCAGAAGATTACAAGTAAGTATATAATGTTCTTTACTGCCAGTTCCTTCGGCCATCCGTCGTCTACTAGAATGCGTCGCGTGGAACAAGAGAACGTTCTCCTGTGAAGTTCTTGGGCAGTTCCGACAGAGCGTTTCTTCCGCAGGGGGGCGCGGCGAATCCAAAGTGAAATCAATTCTAATTAAATAAACCATGTACGGAGGCAGTTCCGCTCGGCGCGTCTCATAGCCACAAGCTTAAGGTCGAGTCTGACTGTTCCACAGAGGTTTTTAGTCTAACTTTGAAGTTTTAGGCAAAAGTTGCATTAAGATTTCTTAGGCAAGGTACAATGGATTAGTTCCAGTTAATTAAAAACTCTGAAACATGCAAAACGTATGGTTTTACTTTGAGTCTTACTGGTGAGAAAAAAAGATTATGATTTAGGTTTACTACATTTGAATTTTAGGTCATTAAAGAAATTCTAGGAAGAGTTTTTTGGTTTAATCTCCCAGATTTGAACTTATTTTAAAATGTACCCTGTCTTTAATAGTTCCGACAAGCCAATAATGTCTTAGCAGACTTTGAGTGATAAAATATTTAGATGGATTTTAAATTTCTTGAAAGTTTGCCGTTTTAACATGATTTTTCTTTTGTACTGGTGAAGTGAATTTGTAAATTTGGAATTGCAACTGTGATTTTTAAGGATACTATGCATGTACGTTGTTTATGTGCAACAAATAATAATATAATAAATGTTTTTTTAGTTGTAGAAGTTTCTGACATATTTCAAGTACCTTGACTGTCTCGAAGCAACTGACAAGATCAATTTTCTCCTTGTCAAGGTCAGCCGCAATATCACTAGTACGCAGTTTTTTCGCATTAGCGATATTGGCAGAATGTAAAACATGCCGTATTGGCGTGTTTGGCAAGCTGAATTTTGAGGTGTGTTATGTTCAGTAAGTTTCATTTATCGTCGATTGTAAAAGTGGGGTCGATTTTTATTTTGGATAGCTCCATTTTAGAAAATAAAAATCAATAATTCCAGTTCATTGGTAAATATTCAATAGACTACTGATATACAACTCTTTCGTATCATGAACCCTCATTAGAAGCCTTTGGAAGGAAAATATGGAGATCCGAATATTGCTTTTGGCCCCAAATATTTGAAGGAAATGATATTTGGTTTCAAATACTGATGTTAATGAGCCATCTTAAAAAAAACATCATAGAGTAATAATCTCTGTAATGGCATTGGGCCAAGTAAAATACCTAAAAGTTTTCACGTTGAACTGAGATCAAACGGATCTAACATCATTTGATAAACGCAGATGTTACTAGTTACCAGTTCATGTATTTTAATGCATTTCTTCCATTTACATACATTTTGTTCTATGTCTGTTTCTCATAACTCTTTTATTTACTCAAAAGTTTTTCACGTATCGGTTTCTTTTACAGTATAAAGGCAGTGTTTTATTTCGTCAATTTCATCAGGTGGTATATCCAGGCATAATAAATACATACTGAAAAATTGAAATTGAAAAATAAATAAATTGGATTTTCAACATAGAAAATGTTTATTGACGACTTAGGTTTCGTTACGGTGTAACATCCTCAGGTGTTACGTCACCTGAAGAATACCATACCATAACGAAACTTAGGTCGTAATAAAAATTTTCAATGTCGAAAAGCCAATTTGCTTATTTTTCAATTTCAATATTTTTTATTTCTTGATTTTCCACCAGGTCACGCCAGACACTGTTTTTCATGCTGACAATGCAAATTATTTAGCGTCTTTTTGTCGCCTTACCTCGAAGTTTTTCAAAGGTTGATTTTTGGTGACACTCCCTTTCGTTTTTGATCGTTCTTGCATAATTTGTACCAAAATGTTCTTGCCTTCATTTTTCTTACAGGATCCTTTGTGGGTCAATTTTCAATGTGTGTATCAAGAGCCTAAATTTTGGCATGATCTAATTATTTAGAAAACTATATGAAATGTTACATAAATGGTATAGCATCATGGCAAGGAGATAACTGGTGGTGGGTTAATATTTTAGTTTCGGTAGGATAAAGACACCAATCCATCAGCCTTACCTTTCCTTGAATGCATCACCGAAGTTTATTCATAATATTTTACATCTTCCCCTTGTAAAATATTAGTTTGCGTTCTTTTGTTTGCTTTCGGCATCATAATACACGGCCATTTTAAAGGCCTTGATGTTTCTATTCTTGAAATAATAGTTGTACTCGTCTCCACAGAAAAATCTTTGGTTTGGTAAACAGTGAAAAGATAATGAATTGTATGGTGTGAATTTACCTCAGAAAAACTGGATTTCAGTCAAATACATATAGTTCATACCATGGCTATAGAGAATATAAATATATTTTGATAGAAAACGGTAATCAGTGTACATGGGAGGGCCCACTCAAGTCCCACAGAGAGATAATTCACATGATATGGAGATATTTAATTTTCTTGATCTATCTATGGTTTCTCACACCCCGATTATAATATACATTGCATTGGAGAAAAAGTAGTCCAATTTTTCATCAAATTTCCTGTAAAACTTGCTTTTTGGAATTTGGAATAATTAAATATCTCTGGCTGCGTCAAATAAATTTGACTCCATAACTTGATCAAATTTATTTATTTTTATCTCGAAGTATTTGATCCTCTACTAAGGTACTCCCTTTGGTTTTATTTATTTAAGACTAGGTTACCTAACCTAGTCTTAATTACCACACACTCTCTATGATTACTTCTTAAAAGGGTGCATCTATACAATATAATTCGTGAATCTAAAAGAAAAAATTTGTTTTCACGTAATAAATAAGTATTCTCCGATATTCGAATGCCTGATAAATAGTATCATCACCACAGTGAGTGCAAATGTTGCTCTTTGCTCACTTAGTCACGTCCGACGCACTTAAAGATTACCCAGTATTTTTTCTATCGCGGTTAAGTAACTCGTATGAGCCAATGATGATCTTTGAATGACGCAGAAATCGTTGATAACGCTTCCGTGTTGCTCAATAAAATCCTTGAACCAGCTAAGTTCCTCATTATCGTAGTGGTCGAGGGGTGAATAATCAGCATTAATTTGCATTTGCACCCACAAGGCGCGCAAAAACTATTATAAACTATTTTATTTAGAAAATATTTCATTTTCTCGCGCAAATATTAGAGATAACATGAATAGATAAGTTAAAAATTCTCGATGTTTCTTCTGACAGTGTTTGAGTCTGCATGCTAGTAAAAACATTAAAAATATTTGTAATCAAAACAATTCTAAATGTACAAGAACAAGTCGGTCGTGTGAACTGTGTCACCTTCAACGTAAAAAAAAGTTAAACGTATGCTGTTTTTTTCAGTTTCTAATACTCGAAAAGACCAATTCATTGATCCAAGTTTTGTGAAACGCAAAAATTTCCTCAGTTTGCGTATAAAAACATTTCATTGATCACTAATATTATTATTCTTTAGTTTTTATGAGACTAAACTCATATTTTTTCACAAAAACTGAATATCTGAACAGAGCCCAGTCATCCCTTTAAACCCGCACTTCAATATAGGACATAATTATTGCTCCCGAAATGATTTTTTTATCAATAAACATTCCTTTGCGAGCAACAGTGTTAATTAAGAGATCCAACTTAGTCAATGTGAATAGCATGTAAAATGTTTGCAATGATTCCAGGTGTTTGCCCTGCCACAGAAAATATTTTGGCCCGATGAAACAGTGTGTCTGCGATGAATTTCAGATTTGAGAAGCAAAGCATAATGTCACGAAGGATATTGATACTATGAGGAAGGAGACGATATTGATATTATGAGCGCAAGATGATTTTTGAGCCGAAACATTCTACAGGAAAAATTTTCCCATTTTGATGAAAGTCATGAAACTATGTTGAAACGTTATGATTGACAACCTTATTTATCAAGATTCCCTATGGAAATAATTCAAGTAGATCTTCGAAATAAATGCAAACTTGAACTCTCATTCTTGTGATTTCCACAAAGGAACGGATTTACTCATTTCCCCAAGTCAATTGAAAAGATGATTGCGCTAAAAAGAGCACGTTCCAGGAAATATGAATTGGTGAGTTGATGCAAATATATTAAGTTCAAAATTGAATTTTAAAACAGCTAAAAACAATCCCATAAAAATCAACAAACGATGATTATTTTTTCTTTTGAGGAACATTTGAACAACATTGCTAAATATTGTGAAAACGGAGACAAATATTAGAGAATACAATAGATTTTTTGCTGATATGTCCGACTCATATCGAGGTTATAAAATCACCCCAGTTATGCATGTATTTGGTGGAAATTTGAGTGGAATCTGAATGGAGTGGGTATTATTATTCCTAAACATAGATTGGGAAGCGAATTTTAGGTTGTAAGCCAGAGGTTGTTTAAAAGAGAAATCATTTTTAAATAGAAACATCATAAAATGTTATTTATGTAAAGTATGTAATATACATACAGAAAAGCACGTTTTGTCCTCGCACAAAACATGAGCTGCATTTTCTCATTTCTGATTGAAACTTTGGTTAATGATAAAAAAAAAATAAATTACTTAGGTGACTGTTGAATTCACAATTAATTCTGTGCAAGGAAATGAAGTGTCTCATTGGTATTTTTCCAATGTTTTGAGTTTTGTTTTGTTTTGTTTTTTTTTCAGGTTGGATGAATGTCGAGATGAGTGTGAAATCCTCTGTCGTGGTTTATGTCGTTGTTTTCCTCTGTCGATTCGTCCGTAAAGGGTTTCCTCTGACGTCCCTGTCACCGCCGCAGCCGGAAGAAGAAATCTCCCAATCTGTCTCTACCATCACACTCCACAGGGGCTGCATTGACAAACGGAGAGAGATTGAGTACATAATAGATTCAGTAGATGAAAGCGATTTTTAAACATTTCCGTAACAAGACTATTTTACAAATCAGCGCTCTCGATTGAGCTAGATAAAGTAAAATATCTTCCTCACCGAAAAGGACAAAAATGGCAAAGAATAAAATAAAAGGAATTGTTTGGTATTCTATTCCATTTGTTAATGGTTCACACGAACGAGTGGTACATGTTGAACGAATCGTACGCAATTAAAATCTTTTCCGAAAAGTGTTAAAGAGGCGATTGCACCATTTCGTCCGGGGTCTACGGTGTCAATCCGAACAACCATCTCTCCCTCGCCAATCCAGCCCAACTGCTCCTTAATTATCAATTATTCATAAGGATTCACGGCAACACCAGGATGTGTATCCTTAATGGGATTTCACATACAGCATCAGTTCTCCCGTCCTCCTGTGCAATGGGTTTCAGCGTGGTGTCAACCAATGATATTCTTTTAAAAAAATTACTAAACTCTCAGACGCTCACTCACAAACACACGCATACATCCTGAATACGCACCTGATGTTGCCATGAGTGGTTTTCAATTAATCATGATTTTTATTTTGAATAAATAAATATATACATATTATTAAGAATGATGCTGACATTTAAATATGATAAATACATGAGATGTGATAAATATGTTTGATATTACGATGATATGAATGGTCTCTAAGCAGTTAATAATAACAATTCAGGTCAGTTAAATACAAATAAGTTAATTTCATCGGGTTCTTTGCAAAAGATTTTTCCGGTCTCATACCAGAGATTTTAACCCTGGAAGTGCTTTTCACTCGTTAGTACATACATATAATACTCAACACTATTTTGCTTCTTCACAGCAAACATGAAATTCAGATGATTTACATAATCAATACCTTAGTAACATAGACCAACCCACATCTTCAGCAGCTAGATCCAACGGTGCACTAACGGATTACGAACGTGCTGTAATACTTCACTGAAGGTTAAGCCATGATACGCTACATAATCGAAGTAATGATGTCGGAAATGACCCGACGCGAAAATAAGTCACAACTTCGGCAGCGACCAAGCTCCTTCCCAAGTCATTTATGGCCGATGAAAAGGTGAATTCTTCCACACTTCCAAACCTCATTTGGTTTTGTGCCGTTCACGCAGTGATGCAAATGCTGTCTTTGATATTTCGGTACAGAATTTCCTTTCGGAAAGAGGAGAAAATCGGTTCATTGGAAAAATTTCACAGACCTCTTCCCTATTCGTATTTACGACCCTGAGCTCCACCTTTGAGAGTATGCATCGCTACCACCTCCCGTGCCCGAAGAAACGTGGTGTTCAAAGTGTCTGTACCCGCTGCTCTTTTTCGTATTTCCGTGAGCCTGCCGGATGACAAATGATTTGATTCCTCCACCACCTCCATAACCTTTCAAGGAACTTTGGTCCCCAACAGCTCCTTCAGAGTCCACGCCGCCTTCCATTGCGTACGAATTCGACCTGGACGCACGGGAAGACATAGGCTGGTAATAGTCACCGTAAGCCTGTGACTCCGCGCCATTATTGGAACCCGAGGAATACGACTGGTATTGTCCCCTAACACCATCTCCCTCCCCGCCATAGTAATTGATGCCTCCTCCACCCTTCACCTGAACGGCCTGATATGCACTATTTTGGCTATTCACGGCCTCGGCCCTAGAGTGGACTCGGCTGTGCCAGTAACCGGTGCCCTGAGGAACGTTGATGTAACCGCCTTCGGGATCATCATCGCCTCGGAGTTCGGACGCTGAGTTATACGATTTTCCACCGAGCTTCGTCACTTGAGTGGGATTATCGTAAGCATGGTACTTGGAAGACGTGGGACTGTTAGAGTACGGGTCCTTGTAATACCTCCCCGTCTCAACCTTGCTCTTTTGGTATTCCCCGCCTTCGTAATCATCTGCGCCATCATAACTGACGAATTGCTTCGAAGAATATTCTTTCCCGTGGCCTGCGTGTTCATATTTCGGATATGGGGAGGAGGCTGATTCTATACTCGATTTTCTGTAAGTGTCAGAGGTGTATGATGGCCTTGAACGATAAGAGACAGTGCCCTCGTCATCTGTCTCGTACTTGTGCTTGATTTCGTGTTGGTGATGGGTTGGAGATGAGTACTCGGACGTTTGGGAACCGTACGACTTAAACGATACATCGACGTTACTGCCGTCGTCTCCATAAGAGGAGTATTGCACGTGAGGTTTCTCTTCGGGATATGACACCTTTTTGGTGACGAAAACTTTTTTCGTAACCTCTGGCTCGTCCTCGTATGATTTTGTTACCTTGCTGTATCCAGTGGAAGTATCCTTACCGGAAAATCTCTCATGGGCATTGGAATAAGAAATGTAGGTTCTCTCAGGCTCATCTGTGATAAACTTTTCGACATGATTCTTCGGAGTGCCATATTTGTGTCCATACTTTTGGGGCTCCCGTTCATACTCAGTGGTTGCCTTCTTGGTCAACACAACAGAGGGAGTGTGAGAATGAGAATGCCTTTCTGGGTGTTCACTGTGGTACTTATTTTCGTAGTATACTTTCCTTGTGTCCTCCCCTCCCCTTGTATTTTCCTCCTCGTATGTTGGCTCTTCATATTCCGTGCTTATTTTCTTGGTTATCAGAACTTTCTTGAGAGTTTCACTGCTGTGGGGATGTTTCTTCCCGACGTAAACCGTGTCATCTTCGTATTCTCCGTCAGTACTCACAATAGTTTCATGTTTCGGGTGCTTATACTCAGTGCTCGTTTTGGTCACGATTACGGTTTTATGAGGCCCATGAGGATGAGAGTGCACTACAGGCTCCTCTTTGGAATATTTACTACCTTCGTGAACCGATTTAGAATGGTATTTCTCGTCATTTCCGGAGTTATGTCTGTATTCTGAAGTTTCGTAGTTCGTCACCTCGTCATACTTATCGGGATTCTCAATCTTTCCGTATTCTGAGACAATGGATCCTGCATTTTCAACGTCAGTATTTTCGAGTTCTGGCTCTAATTTGGGAGTAAAAACCTCAGAGCTCGTTTTCTTTGTCACGATAACAGTTTTCTTTGGTCCTGGAAAATATTGAGAGGCTTGGGTTTCATAGCTCACTGCATAGGTCTTCTCCTCTGGTTCAACGTGTTCCTTCTTTATCACCACCTTTTCCTTCGAGCCTGATCCTCTATTGATGTATTCACCGCTGGACCCTCTATGTACTTTGACAATGGTCTTATGTTTTTCGCCGCTAACGTAACTGGGTCGAGTGTACTCTTTTTCTTCCTCTGGATCCTCCGTTAACATTTTCTCCAGTTCCGCGGTCCTGACTCTCGACGTATCATCTCCTCCGTGCCGTTCACCTGAATATATCTTTGTTATTGTTTTTCCCTGATGGGATCCTTTTCCCTCGTTCGAGGTGGTATACTCTTCTATTACCTCCGTTACTTCTTTGCTCGAATGTTTTGAGGGATTAATCACAACTTTTTCTACAATTGGACTCTCGTAGCTGCTAGATTTTCCACTGGTCACCACGTATGAGCTCTCGTGACTTCCCCTGGGTTTATATTCTGAGGAATATGACTTCTTATACGAATAAGCTTTCTCTGATTCATGATGATGTGGTTCGGAAACGGAAACTTCCACTGCTACCGCCGGACGTATCTTCGTGATCACCTCCTTGGAGACAACCTTTTCTCCGCCGTATCCATCGTCTTCCTTCACAAGAACTTCTTTTTCGTACACCACCTCTGGTTCCCGTTCAACTATCACCTCACCCTCACTCTTGTCCTCCTCCTCCACGACAACTACTCTGTCAGCATCTTCGCCATATGTTTTTACGACGGCAATCTCTTCTTTTTCCACGACGTCACCATCCTCGTCGACCACCTTCTTTACAACCTCATAGCTTCCAACATTCTCATTTGTGGGTCGGATTGATTCCTCATCATCCCCGTACTTAGAATCAGATTCCGATTGCTCCTCCACATATTTTCTCACTTCGATCTCCTTTTCTTCCGCGTCTTCTTCCGTATCGCCCTCTGAGCTCGAAATGATCTTCTCCACTATTATTTTCCTGGCTTCCACCGGTTCCTCTACATATTCACCCGATCTTCCAATATTTTCTCCACTGCTAATCACCTCCGTCACGATCACTTTGGTTTGTTTCTCCGGCGCGTACTCTGTCAAATCATCGTCAATATTCTCTTTACTGTTGTATTTGATTTTTTTGACCTTCTCAATGATTACATTTCCATCATAATCTTTGTAAGGTTTCTCGTGCACCACCACTACCTTTTTCAATACCTTATGGTCTGTAGAGCATGCTACTTTATTCGTCCCTTCATCCGCTGAAATATCATAGACACACTTCTTTCCGTAATATCCAGTGTTGTCCTCCTTAGCGCCATCTCCCAGTGTCACATACTCTCCATCGTGGGCAAACGAGTATTCTGATGTAGGGTAGTTAGTTCCTCTGTGTTCGAGGGTTCCTCTAAAATGTCCATCAGTCTGAACTTCCTCATACAAATTGTGTCCGACAACGCCATGATACTCCTTCTGCAAATGATGGGTTGAGGAGGGAAAAGGGATGTAGGAATCATCACCAGAGATTACGTGGGAAGGTTCACTAATATGGCTGGAGTAATACTTCGGCTGAGCATATGCTTCGCCGCTATCATAGGAGACGCTGCTGCCAACACTGTGAAAGCTTAGCCCTCCATCGTATTTCTTGTGTGATGCACTGCACGGACATTTAATGGTAGAGTAGGAACCCTTACTTCCATACGAAATCTCATCGAATCTGTTCTGATTTTGGGAATCTCTCTGATCCTGAAATACATAACTAGTAGGATTATAGTCGTGGTAATTTGACGGAATTTTACTGAATTCCACTGTTTCCACTCCTTTATTTTCAGAGCTTCCTGGATCATCAGATGTTTCATAGTAATAACCGGTCGTCGGTTTTGCAACCATGGAATATGATTGAACATTACTGTATGCATCGTTCTCTCCTCCATCCTGGTCATAACTTATAGAGTCGCCATAGACATCATTGGAATAACTTCCCTGCAATTGAGCAGTAGTATATGGTTTCATTTTACCGTAAGCCACCAAAGATGATTCTCCAGTTGCATAATTGCTCGAGTCCTTACATCCCTCGTATTTCTGGCTAGCAGAATAATTAGGAATAGAATACGTGGTTATTATGCCTTCATTACTCGAGTCCTCATATCCGTCATATTTTTGGCTAGCAGCATCATTGGAAACAGAATGTACATCTAAACCTTCATAATCCGAGTCCTGATATCCCTCGTATTTCTGGCTGGCAGAATAATTAGGAACAGAATACGTCGTTATTGTGCCTTCATTACTCGAGTCCTCATATCCGTCATATTTTTGGCTAGCAGCATCATTGGAAACAGAATATGCATCTAAACCTTCATAATCCGAGTCCTGATATCCCTCGTATTTCTGGCTAGCAGAATAATTAGGAACAGAATACGTGGTTATTATGCCTTCATTACCCGAGTCCTCATATCCGTCGTATTTTTGGCTAGAAGCATCATTAGAAACAGAATATGCATCTAAACCTTCATAATTGTTTGAGTCCACAGTTTTCGAGTCGTAGACACCAGTTTTTTCATATTCACTTGATTCATCTGCAGAAGGGTTCTGGTCTTCAGCATAGGAATCACCAGTATATGATACTGAAACTTCCTGTCCTTGTTCATAGCTGCCTGGGTCAACGTATTTCTCCTGGTCATCCCCAGAGGATTGGTAATATGCATTATATGGTGATATTCCACTATATCCATCGTAGTTTACAGCGCTACCCTCTTTGCCACTGGCCTCCTCATACACACCAACAGAGAACTGAACAGGCGTGTTGAAGGTACCATCCTTGAATCCGTACGATCCTGAATATCCGTGTGAGCACATTTCGTCCTCATAGGACTTAGTCGAAAGGGAAGACTGTACCGTATTACTCTCATATCTAGATCCTTTATTCTTCGAGTCATCGAAGTAGCTAGTTAATGACAAGCTGCCCTGAGAATTACCAGAAGAATATCCTCCGTAATTACTATCACCGTAACTTTTTTTCGCTCTACAACCACACCCTTCATCTTCGGCGCTGGTTGAACTCTCATCCCATCCTGCGACTCTAGAAAAAAACGCGTGGTAGGGCGAGTGAGCGTAGAAGGACGTGGTGCCTTGGGAATTTCCTCCGTACTCTGTCTGTGAATCCCCCTCTTGGGACGTCACGGCACTGTCATGCGAATCACCTTCCCTGACATAACCCTCATCGTCCTGACGATCTCCAACCAAGTCCTCCGCTGAGGAAGTCCCCCAAACATTCGAATCACCCCCGTAACCGACCTCGGAGCTCTCGCCGTATGACTCCTGCCGGGCGTATCCCCCGGGAAGGGGTGACTCGTCCTCGTAAGAGGGATCTTCCCCGCTGTCCCGGAGGTTGGTAACTCCGTAAGAATCCTGCACCTCCTGTTCGTACCTTGATTCATAGTCACCGCCAGAGTGGTATTTCTTGGATCCATAGTTGTAGCTCGAGTCTCCGTCATCTTCTTCATCGCACGGGCATTCTGAGGAAGAGTGCGATTTTTCGCGGACGGAGAAGCTGTACTGAGGCTTTGGAAGGACGTAGTCGTCTTCACATGGGACGCAGGGTTTCTGCGGCGGCCGAGGGTCTCTTTCGGGGATCTCGTAGTCATCGACGCAGGGAATGCAAGGAGGTGGTTTCGGGAAGGTCTGGACGGCGATGCCGTATGCATATTTCTCTTCCTTCTCGGGCGGAGGAGGAGCCTCCACTTGATAGTTAAAGGACTGGGCTATGCAAGGCCTGAATTTCTTCTTGGGCACTGCGACAGCGTAGCCGTAGGCGTTCGATTTCTCAGGGACTGGAACAGGCGGAGCCTCCACCTGTGGAGTGAGGTAGACAGTGTATAACATTAAATGCACTATCCTAGCACTTCAATAAATAGAAATATTATCATACAATATTGAATTTTAGAGTAGTATTAGAATTAAGGAATAGAGAATACAATCAGGACTTTTTTTGCCTGTTCTGTAGATTTCGAAAAAGCGTTTGATAGAGTGAATTGGGAAAAATTAATGCGTGTATTGCAGAGAATAGGAATGGATTGGAGGGACAGGAGACTGATCCGCAACCTGTACATGTCTCAGACTGCTCAGGTGCGAGTGGGGAACGGAGAGTCCGGATGGGCAGCGTTAAGAAGAGGGGTAAGGCAGGGTTGCCCATTATCACCGGTGCTGTTCAACGAATACGTGGAGGAAATGATTAAAGAGGCATGGGAAGAACTGGAGGTAGGAATGAAAGTCGGAGGGGAATTCGTAAAATCGGTTAGGTTTGCTGATGACCAAGCATTAGTTGCTCAGTCAGCCAAGGGGTTGCAAGCATTGCTGAGTGAATTGGAGGTTCAGTGCAATAAATATGGGATGAGAATCAACATTAATAAAACAAAGGTTATGCGATTTTCCAGAAAGAAAAAGGCTTAGCTAAATATTAAAATAGGCGGGGAAAGAATAGAGCAGGTAGAGCAGTTTACATATCTCGGAAGTGTTTTGGACTAATACGGTCAAAGTATTGCGGAGAAGAATTGCGCTAGGCAAGGAGGCTTTCTCAAGGAGGAGGGAGTTGATGAGAGGATTTTGTTGAGAGAAATCCTATGGAGGCAGGACGTTGTAGTAGTTGACGTGAAAATCAAAGGAAAAAGAAAGAGAGAAGGAATATTTTTTACTATGATAGAGAAGGATGAAAGGCGTATTGAGCGGTAGTGGAATGTTGAAGAAGGTAATAGAGGGGAGAATGTTGGGCAAGCGAGGAAAGGGCAGGAACAGGATAGGGATGTTGGACAGGATGAAGGGAGGAAAGAAGTACACAGAGATGAAGAGGGACCTGATGTAGATTAGGTTGCTGGATTGGGTTTTGTTTGGAGTTACAAAATGTTTATTTGACAGTTGTGTCCATCCAAAAACCTACCTTAACCGGTAGATTACCTAATAATAATTAGAATTAAGAGGCATATTCAGAATCGAGTGACATTCCTTCCTACATCCTTTCATTAGCATACGAACATTAAAAATAAGTTCCTGCCGCATAATGTGATATTCACTCAACTATTATTTCTTTCTGCATTAATCCTGTTATCTGACCGTTAAAAACTAACAGTTTTAAAATATTACAACAAAAATACCTGCACTGAACGGAAAAAGTCGTCCTTCATGCATGGTAGAGTAGACTTAAACTCACTTTTCTGTACTAATTAACATTATCAAAACTAAAAGTTCTATCTAATACTTTTAAGTATCTTATTTAAGGTTAAGTCTTGCAAGTTGACCTGTATCATCTTAATCCACGAGTTGCATTATAATGAGAAAATATACATGCATATAAAGGAAGGTCGAAATTGACATCTAAGCCATTATTTCCACGCCCGAGACTCCCTTACCTGATATCCTACTGAAAGGCATCTTGGTTCAGGGACTGGCCTGGGCTGGGAGACGAGGTACCCATAAGCGTTGCGTTGTTGTTCTTCCTCCTCTTGGGGAACTTCCACCTTGTATCCGTGAGAGGAGCATTCCAGATACTCCCTCCGCGGTTGGGGCACCACGAGGCCGTAGCCATGAGCCATGCAGGGAACCTCTTCTTTCTGAGGAGGCTCCTCCACGTTGTAATAATGCGCCTTTTTGAAAAAGGAAGACACATTATTCACAAAATCCACAATATTTTCTGATTTAATGCTCTCAACACAGGAATATATTCCCAACGGTTGTGTATCGTACAAGGAGAAAATTCAGGGCCAC
This sequence comes from Hetaerina titia, assembly GCA_037158775.1. Taxonomy (NCBI): domain Eukaryota; kingdom Metazoa; phylum Arthropoda; class Insecta; order Odonata; family Calopterygidae; genus Hetaerina; species Hetaerina titia. The sequence continues at coordinate 32,215,375 of CM073772.1, read as the reverse complement.
TTACCTTGCACGGTGCATTTGGAGAACTGTATAACCCGGAATACACGTTGAATTCCTGTTTCTCAACTGGTTTCCTCACACACTACGATAAAAAAACGCAAAAAATAGTCGTCAACGTCATGGAAGCTCAATCATCAAAAACTTTAATATTTCAATAAATTTATCTAATTACTGAATAATTTGGTAAAGCAAAATATCATTTCAATTACTTACCAAGCCTTCCGAGTCATGAAAATTGATTGAGAACTGACAGGTAAATTTATAAGTGAATGGCCATGACCACATGTTTAAATTTTCTTGTAGATAATAATATGACTATTCTGCATTACTATATCACTAATTGAGGAAAATATGCCTTATGATACCGCCGTTAGTATAAAAACATGAATATATGCACTTTTGCACACACTCACACATAATATCTACTAGTAAACTGAGGGAAAACTTATGGCTTGCAATTTTAAATGTGTTGTGCATGTAATAGTGCATTCACGTGGAAAAAATATGCCCCTTTGGAATTTAATCTCAGTATCATAAACTCAATAGCCGAAGTAAATATTTTACTTTCTGTTTCATTGCTCTATCCTCTAAATTCTGCTATTTTAACGCACTCCAGTGGTATATAGAGCTAGTAATTTAAGATTTTAATTTAATATATAATTTAAGTTAGTTAAAATTTTTAAAAAATTGAGTTAATTTAAACAGTTGTTTACATATTAATGAATTTGATATTGCAATACTTACTGGGCATGTTTTCGGTGGATGTGGTACTGAGTATGGGCATTTGATTCTCCTCAGGCAGGATCCGGACGAAACCTAGGAAAGGTAATTTTAGATTAGTCTCGAGCTCTTAAAAAAATATGAACCCGAAAACAAATCGAGAGAATATTTTTTCAGTTATGTTTCTTAAACAGGCAATTAAATAATCTTACCGTCGATTTATCAACGAATATTATGGTCCATCGGTATCTTACAAATGAAAACATTTCAAACTATTATAACTGGTTCCATTGTAATTAAAGAAATATTTAGATATTTCAAAGGGTAAAAATCATTTGCCTTGACCGTGATGCTTTTTTACCCTTTGAAATTTATTTATGCTTACGCAAACATTACGAATGATTTAGCTTTAACTTAACTCTTTTTTAACTTTAAGTCTTTTTAACGTTCTGCATTTTAATACATTTGAGCGAATGATTCAGTCAAAAGTTATTGAATCTCCCGCAGTTCTTTGAAAAAAAGATTTGTTGGGATATCGCCTCAAAATAGTATTATACTTATTCTGGACATGATATCTATTTAACAGTAACCACAAATTGGGAAAACAAAAATAACCGGCGTTATGATAATGATTAGATTATGAATAATTCTGTGATAATTCGTCATTTTGTCTTTTTCATTTTCTTTATTCTAAACTATGTTTTTATTTCCAATGAACGATTTATTCCTCAATGAGGAAAATTCAAGGTCACTTCTGAAGTGAATGCCATCGAGAAAATTAATTTTTTTGGGGTGGATGTGATGAAATATGTCGTCTGAACCAGAAGAATGAAACCAAGTGCTCAAACTTAGTGATTCTCCACTTCCTCTACTAAGTAACCCTCCGCGTGAGCCTAATTATTTACCTGAACCAAAGCCGCCGCGCAGACGAGAGCCAGCGCGCTCATAAACAGGGAGCGGGCCGCCATTTTCTGTCTGGTCGAAGGGATTTCCTTCGGAGCACCCCTTTCAAAACGCTTCTTCCAATTTAGTCTTCTTAATGACGACGGGTAGCGTGACACTGAGATTGGAGGCCTCCAGGCTTGCTCTCTTAAATACGTGTCCTACTAAACGCTGCTCCCAGTCCACTCCGTCCGCCCCGCGCCCCGGAAGATTATAAAAACATGATCATCGTGGCCTCCTTTATTACGCCCAGAACGGCCTTCTTTCCCTCCTGACCTCCTCCCAGCGGTCCGGCCCGCACCCGCGAATTCCCACGTGGTCAATACCAGGTGTGGATGGGACTCCCAAACCATTGTGAGGGGTTGTTTTGGGGAAGCGTGGCGTATGAGCCCGGCGATCGACCCTTGAAAATCAGTTCTCCTCACTCTCTCCCTCCCCCCCACTCTACCCACCCGCGGCCTAATTACCTCTTCTATCGATAAACCCTCTCCGTCGCCCCACGCCCTTTCTTTCTCTCCTCCAGATAATGGCTTTCTCACCGGAAAGCTAATTAGGCTCGTTCGTGCATCGTCCAATCAGGGATCTCCTCCACTGCCCCTCCCCTTTCCATCACTTTCTCTCTCTCTTTCTCTTTTCCTCCATCCTCCTCCCACGCCCTGTGTCAATTAAGTATAGACATACGTATATATATATGCCGTCATTGCTTCACATTGAAGGACCCCGTCAAGAGCCAACGTCCGAGCACCGGGCGTCGAAGCGAGCCCATTTATGGTATAGTAGCCAATTTGTCGACGAAAACGGCGACAAGGTAGGGGACTTATAAGGACGGAGGGACCATGGAGAAAAAAACTCATGTTTCCCCCGAACGATTCCGGTGACTTCAACGCCCGTATTGACAGAAAAGCCCATCATGTGTCAACCGCCTGAAAATGCGACATTTATGCCTACAAGCTCGCTCGGGGACACGATTACACTGTGTTCTCGCTTGACTGAGCAAGACGTTCATTCTCTTGGTGTTACTTCTGGTTTGGCTTACTTGGGTCCCGTTTCCAGAGCCCTAAATATCATGACGATCACATACAGTGTGGACAACTATATTAATGGATGAGATTCAACAAACAAAATGGTCAAGGGGTACGTCTAATGTCCAGAGGGCAAAATGCATAGCTATTCCACACTCGCAATTTATGTTTAATGAATAGGGTGACTCTGCCATCCAGCATTAGCCAGGGTTTGGTGTGAAAAATGAGGATTGCAACCACGTTCGTGATAAATAAATTACGATTGTGGAATCCTAGTGCTTTTTCTCCTCTGAACCTCACCAACCACAGGTGGAAAATGTCACCTATCTGAGCCCGAAACTATTTGTTACGTCTGACACTCAAAAGATAAAACACAATTGAAACAAGATTGAAATTCTTCGGCGATGGACGATTTGCATGGCTAACAATACTGATATTTAAAATATTGATTATTCTGCAGGATTTTTCTCTACCGTTTTAACGATAATCGAAGTACTTTTTAACTTGAGCTTTAATAGCAATATTTTTAGGAAAATATTGAAAGAATTCTAGAATAAATTGTATTCTAAATACAATAGTGCCATGTCTCAAGAATAGGTTAATTTATTTAAATTTTCAGAATAAAATGGCAGTGATAATAATAAAAATTATCACGCTCAAGATCCTTTAAAGATACTTCATACTTAGTGAGCATAGTTCCCCAGTTTCAAAGTAAACTTAGTGCTCTAGGCAAGGTACAATTTATTTTTTCATAGTTTTCTTACTATCGAGGACTAAAAATAGAGTGAACAACGTCCTATATGTTACGAAGCGATGAAGTGCTAAGTCTGTATCTCGTTGTGCTTTGCATTCTGCGAGTATCAAATATGTTGTATGGCCCCTCAAAACGCTGACTGCCGTCCTGACTCAGACGTTGTTTCTTTACCGCAGAGCGGAGTCAGATTTAAAGCGAATTTACCTCCGGCGTACCACTTTAATCAGCAATATTTTTCAAGGCAAGGTCATTTGATGTCTTCATGGACCTTCGCCATAAGGTTTTCTTAGAAAAATAGCATGAAGAAAAGCTTATTATCGTATATCAGGTGTTATTTCCGTGATCTCATTAAGGGTTATTTGAGGTCAGACCAGGAAACTTATCGATTTTTAAATGGTAAACGCTGTACATTTGGATTATTCATCACATTCTCATAACCTTTCGTTGTTTTTGTCATTAAATTCAATACAGTATTGAACATACCATTATATATTTGAAATATAATATCACAATGCATGACGCATGATACTAAAATACTAAAAAATAATGTCGGCTAATTAAAAAAAATATACTTACCCATCGATTAATCGTTCATAAATAGTTATTACAATTGTCGATATGCTAAAAATAGTTTTCTCATCTAGTGCTAATCGAAATAACGAAACTACGGGTAAATTTTAATATTTTCAACTGTCGTTTAGTGAGTGAAAATGTTGGTATCTAAAGAGAAAAATAATACGCATCTCCCATAGGGTCTTCATTTATATCAAAGGATCATGCATGAAGCTTCTTAAAATATCATTGTGTGTACGAATTTCCATGGAACTGGAAATTTGGCTAATTTTATGCACCATTGGAAGCTAATGGCTGTCAAAACCTCAAAACTAACTAAAGCGAATAAAGAAATCATGTAAACTATTTTCTGAAACGTAGTAACATCCCATGTAGAAATTGTCAACAGACTTATACTATTCTATTACATCCTATTCCTACATACTATTTCTACCACATATATAAACTTCTCGTGGGTACTTGTCGATTTCTTGGCTTCTTAAGAATTAAAAAAATTGATCATCAAACGAAGGTTAGCGAAATAGCAGTATTAGAATTTACAGAAACGTACCTTAACCCCTCGGTCATTTCACTCCCAGTTAAGTGTGCCACCATAAGTTGGATTTTAATGAATTTCCATTGTTTATGTCGGACACTTACTTAGGATTAACAAAGTTATCTTGAAGACTGGGTGAAATTCAAAGAAGGTAGGAAAAGGGGGGGTGAGGGAGACATTGAGAGACGCGGGGTGGCAAACCCCGTAAAAGAAGGGAGAAGGTAATGTAAGCGGGATAGAATAGAGGAAGGAATAGAATTGGTTAAGCGGGAGACATGAAGGCGAAGGGCTATAAAAGGGAATACTGATGGTAAAAATAGAGAAATTAACGTAATATGTTCCACATACATAATGGCTGTCAGGGACCATGTCAGTCATGTCAAGTCATGACCAAGTCAGGACCATGATTACTTGAATAATTAATTGATGGAGTAACAGCATTTAAGGGACATGAAAATAGTATTGAATTAAAACGCATTTTGGTTTAACAATTTTTGTTGAATATCTTATTGTCCTTTTTTGTAAGATAAATTATGCAGGAATAATTATTTCTTGTTCTGCTGAAGTCGAAAATCACCAATCAACCATGCTAAAACTTCTCTCACATTTAGTCAATACCTTCTTGAATGACAATGCCATATTACTCTGTCACTCAGAGGATTTAAGAGAGATAGTCGTCTTTATTTTGGGGCAATGCTGAGACTATGGATTCTCTTCTACTACCTAAACCCTCGTCATATATTTACAATATTAAACTTCCAGAAAAATTTCACAAATTATGCATACCCGTAAATAGGAATAAAATGAATACATACAATGTAAAAGTTACGGAGACATTTTGAGTAATGCTAAATCTTTTCTCCAATTATGTATGTAAGAATGAGTTAGCGTGGCTACTCAATGGAAAAAAGAAATTAATACTCTTTCCTAAAATTTATGTTTAAAGTTTGGTAAATTCTAATTCATTGACCCGGTTTGTCCGAGAGAGGCTGGCTGAAAAACGCCAAGCTAAAGAGTTGGGATCCAAATTCTGTGCAACGTTGTAATCATTCTGTCCTCATTTATGATATTTAATAGTGACCTCAATCACCATAACACTAGTAACCTAATTAGTTCAAATTTCTTTCCCCTCAACGGACCTAAATTTTTCAATCTACGGATCAGGTCACGTGAAATTAGGAGAGCCAAGGTATATAGTTGTATATTATATTTCTATATTGTTCTATTTTGACAAAAAATATAATTCTTTAGTGTTAATCCTTCAGAGTAAACTACAGAGAAATGGCGTTCGTATCGTTAAAGGAATTCATGAAATGCTATGGCAACGTTTTATTAGGCGAGGATGACATTTTTGGCTGCCCTCGAGACCAAAATAACATAATCAGCAATCTAAAATATTGAGCAGGTGCATTCTACTACCCAGGACCTTGAAACTAAATGCCGGAACACGCCTTCGTTGGCTCGTTAAATATAAACAGAAATGGTGAGGAAGGCTTTGCCCGGATCTTTCGACTCTCCGCGCCCGGCAAGGAAATATTTTAGCGCTTGTGATCTGCTCGATTCCGCCTTCAACACTAATCCTGCGTTAGTCTTTTATATGTGTACCTATCCCTTTTTCTTATCTATATATGTATCTTTATATATAAAACCATAAACACAGTTATCAACCCGAAGGTCGGTTAGGTAGGTGATGGCAGAGCTCACCCATGTACTAAGCCCGACAGCGTGGGAATATTCACACATCAGGGTAGGGGGGCCAGTTCCTTTCCCTGTGCCGGCTATGGTTTCCCAAGAAGATCTGCTACCCTAAAAATCACATAGCTTGGGTGGAGCTGCAGGTGCCCAGAAAGGTTCGCCCGGACATTTAACCATGGCCCTCCGGTCAGTAGTCCAACGCTCTACGCCTGGAATACCGCGATCCACTTCCCTCACAGTAAAACTGAATTTTATTGCAAATCATATCTTACTCTCTGAATGTCGGGCACCCGTCCAAGCAGGCCGGATGACTTATATATGACCGGAGGGTTCCTGGTTCGATTCCCGGGCAAGGCACTCTGGGCACCTACAGCTCCACCCAAGCTAGTTGATTTTTCGGGTAGCAGATCTTCCTGGGAAACCAAAACCGGCACAGGGAAAGGAACTGGCCCGCCTACCCTGATGTGTGAATATTCACACGCCATCGGGCTTAGTACATGGATGAGCTCTACCATCACCTACTAAACATACCTTCGGGTTGATTACTGTGTTTATGGTTATATGTACATATATAATGTAATGTAATGATAAATCTATGTCGGATTTGAAACTGACTCCCAGCAAATCAGTAAGACATATCTTTTCTGTTTCCATTTTCTTGTGTTTTACTTATTTTTCTTCAATTTAAATCGTTTATTTGTAATATTACGAGCATTGGCAAAAATAAACTATGGATTTTAGCAATGTAAACTATCCGATTTTAACACCCACACTTTCCCGAATTGACGAGAACTTTAAATGTATACTTTCGGGACCTAATAAGAGATTGTGAAGATAGAACTTTGGCATCATCGAACACCGAGTTATCTGTATATATTTTTACCTTCACGTCTTTAGTAATACCCATTAGATCTTATTTCATCCGAATAACAAGCAGTTAACGTTTCGATCAATTCTACAGCGAATCGAAATGGATCGTAATGCTCTCTATCCTTCCAGTCACTGTGTAACATATGCGGTTGACAGAGAAGTCAAGAGAAATTTTATATGAGATTATTACAGAAGATATTTAACAAACATTTGAATTTTAATGAGTTAATATTAAAAAGTCAGCGTTATCATCGTATGCGGCAGCAAACTTCGGAAAGAAGCAATGAAGTGACAATACAATATAGTTATAGAGTCATCAAAATGAGTGATGTTTTGAACTGCATGACATTGCAGTCCAAATGGCATCCTCATTAGACTCTCACCGTGTTCTGTGTGAGTCAATGTTAATGACGCTCAAAGATTCTGTGATTTGTGATCACCTTGCTCTAATTACCAAACTCAACAAGTCTTTTACTTTTGGCATTGCATTTCTCCTGTTACTGCATGAACACCTGAAACGTTCTTTCATGATTTCATCCACTTTGTCCTAAGTTGGCGTTTAATCTGTAGTCATTTATAAGATAAATTTACTTGCCGACAATGCAGTGGTTTACCGTGATATCCGTGATCCTGAGGACACATCAACTTTGCCAGATGACCTCACTGCTATGCAACGCTGGTGCGACACTCGGCAATTAGAATTAAGCTTTAAAAATTAGGTAGTTATGTATAAGGCGTATTCTTAAAGTAAGTACCGTTTGCTTATAGTTAAATATTGGCGCTTCAGAACACAGTTTTGCTCCTGCAGCGCCATCTACTGATTCATTGAGAAGCTATAGCAGCATTTGTTTTGTTTCAGAAGTCGTTTGCTTGTCCGTGCATGCAAACAACAATGTCCGCGACAATCGTTGATCCCGCCAGCTGTGAAGTGCGTTCTGTCATACGATTCTTGTATGCAAAAGGATTGTCGGCTGCTGAAATTCATCGGGAATTATGCCTAGTTTATAAACCTACAGTTATGAGTGAAGGAAAGTCTAGACAATGGTGCTGTGATTTTAAAAATGGACGAACAAATGTCCATGACGAAGAGCGAAGTGGTAGGCCCAGTATTCTGACCGATGAAATTGTTTCGCAAGTGGAACAAAAACTGCGATGTGATCGTCGATTGACAATTGATGGCCTGGCCGAACAATTTCCTCAACTTGAACGCACTACTGTCTACAATATTGTTACGGAAAACCTCGGATACCACACATTGCGTGCAAAGTGGGTACCGAAAATGCTCACCGACCACCACAAAGAGCAAAGAATGTCCAGTGGACGAGAGTTTTTGGGTCGTTGGGAACTCTTTAAACCACCCACCGTACAGTCCTGACCTTACACCCAGCGACTACTTCCTCTTCTTGCACTTGAAACAGTGGTTCGGTGGACAACGTTTCGAAACCGAAGAGGAACTCAAGAATGGCGTTGTCGGTTGGTTCAACCCTCAGGTAGCGAGTTTCTATGCAGAGGGGTTAAAGAAGCTGGTGCAGCGGTACTGTAAAGTACGGTACGGTAAAGATGCTTAGAAGTGAACGGCGATTATGTAGATAAGTGAAGTAGGTTTGTAGCTAACTAAAAGCGCCAATAAAATGTGTTTCATATGAGTATATTTTTTCCTGTGACCAAACGGGTCTTATTTTATGAACACGCCTCGTATGTTTGGGAAAAGAGTAATTCCCTCCCGAACGCCTACTGCATCGAAAACATCGATATGGATTGTGTAGACGCGATTAAATACTTAGGCGTTAACCTCACTAACGGACTCTCCTGGGTGAAACACATTGGGGATTAGCTAACAAAAAATTAGGATTTATTAGAAGAATACTGTGTAAATGCGATGAAAAGGTCAAAGGGAAATGTTATCTGTCGTTGATTAGGCCTCATTTAGAACATGCTGCAAATATATGATATCCTCACGAAATTGGATTAATTGGGAATTGGATCGCGTGCAGTGCAGAGGAGCTAGATTTGTAAAACGTTGATATGATAAACTTAGTCGTATAGCCAAAATATTAGAGCAGCTAGGCAGGGAATCACTCACGGAGCGAAGGTTAAATTACAGATTGAAGCTCTTGCATAAATTGCAAGAGCGTCTCTTTAGCAGTGATGTTTAAAATGTATTATTACCCCCATAGTACTATGGTAGGAGAAGTCATGTTGATCAAATTGGAGAGATTAAAATTAGAACAGTTAGATTAAAGATGTAATTATTTCCACGAACAATAGGAGATCATAATAACATTGTTCGACTACGGTAGGGTCATGTTCGGGTAAAATTACTCTGGTGTGCATTCAATCCCTGCCACACACCCTAACGGTGGCTGGCAGGGTACATAAATAAATAAAAATTTCTGATGGAAAATCGTTAAAATGATGGCAGATCTGTCGTGAGGATGCTTATAAAATATAACGATGTCCCTTTGAATTTTTGCCAAAATAGGATACAAAGTCACCATAATAAAAAGGTCAGATTTCCTTTATAACTAACAATGGTCACAGCATTTTAGTATCTGTCTTTCATTCACTGCCCTTAAGAAGTAGATGGCATCATTAAAACTCGACGATTTGGGTTTCTTGTCATACATGATTCGCTGTGTGGGTAGTCCATTAACCGAATGTTAATTCAGCAAGTAGATTGTTTATTTTGTATATTCATGACTGCTAACGTATACTTTGGCACATGCTTCTACAATAAAAGTACACTGCTGTGTTAATTTCCCACTGTAAAAAAAAACATGTTTGATGGACGATCCAAAAATCAGTAGCCATGTTAATTTCTCTGTAAGATACTAAAGGGCACAGAAATACCTGGTTTGGCTGAAGCCACGTCCAAGACGGGGTGTTCTTTCCATGATGTAATGATATTTAGCAAAGGAAAACTACCTATGGGATTACTCTGGAAATTTTCACTGTGGTTTTGAAAATACCAATGAAACTGACTCAGGTTTTGGATCAATGGATTCGTGAATCACGCACTTTTCAACATCATAGCCAAGAGGCAGCGGCGCGCTATTCAGTGAAGTCAATGGAATCAGGGTAGCGATCATAAATTTTTACAAAACACCCATGTTGTAGTTATATTATTTAAAACGATGTTCATTCGTATTTTCTATTTTAATTAATCAAATTTACGTCATGAAACCCACAACACAAATAAAAATTGAGCGAAAAATGGTGAACGGAACTTGCAAAACTAAAGTGAGCAACTCGCAAAAAAACTCCATGATCGCACCTCAAATTTTGTTAAAGTTTCGAGCTAATTGCAGATCCTGTTGGACATTCCTTAGCATCAAAAAATTTTTCGTTGCTTGTATGTGAAAACATACCGAAAATAATTTAGGTCTGATAAAATAATTTTCTGAGAAATCAGTGAATTGAAGACGATATTTCTACTTTTAGATATTAGTTTTCAGTCAATAATGATAAACGTAGAATCAAATCGGAACATTGTAAAAAAAATAGCATCGTAAGCAATTGTATCCACTCCGTCCATATGCTCTTTTTAATCGATACTACTTCTGATCGTCCAAGAAGTTGTAAAATATTACTTATAAAAATGAATAACCGGTCGTCTATGCAAAACTTACACGTATTACTGTTAAAGATAATAATTTAATATGATATCACTTGGATGCATTTTAACTCCTTCGCTGAATAATTTGTAGTATTAAAGCTGTGAAGGTGGAAATGAGGAAACACTGAGTATTATAGGAAATTTTTAATTGGTGTCATATAAATTAACAGGAGCACAAAGGATTACATATACAGTCGACGATACCGGGGCATGTTATGGAATATGTTAGTGTTGGGTAGCGGAGAATTTTTGTAATATAAATTAAAAGGGAAGTGTATTTTACAGAAACGCCGTGTCGAGGGATTTATGTACAAGTTGTAGTTTGTTTATGGTTTACTGTGTGTGTGTGTGCATGTTAAATTTGGTGAGAAGGCTAGCATTAAATGTGTATTGGAATGAGAACGTAGAATGGCAACGTAAGTTTCAAAATTTCATTTATAAGTCTGCTATGAATTCGAAGAGTACTTTACCTAAGTTGTACGGCAATGTGAACAAGAAGTTTCATGTGGCTGTCTGCTCAAGTTTTCATTGTGGTTCATGCAACGAATGAATTTGTGTGCAATGTAGAATTTGTTTATTCGTTCAATTCTGTACTGTTTTTATTTGTTCGATTCATATGAATTGAGTATTTAAGTGCTACTTTGTAAGAGTAAAGTGTTACGTGGGAGGTGTGGTTAATGGTTATGCGGTGTTATAATGTACTTTATTTGGTAACTAAAAAAGAGGTCATAATGTTTATAGGTGATGGCTTGAGGGCTTTTCGATGCGTACTGATGATTTTTCGTATGCATTCATGTGAGAAATGGGGTGTCGAAAATAAGGTAATATTAGCGAGACAAACAAATTTTAAAATATAATTTAAGTGAAACGTTGCAAAAAAAATAGCATAACGGATTATTATTGCGATGCCAGTTGAAGAAATGATAAAGGGAGGGGGGTGTAACGGTGATCATTTCGATGTAAAGTCTTTAAGTGGTTTTGACATAGTTCACCGAGAAATGATTTGAGTGTGCAAGTGTTGACAAATTACGTCTAAATGAGACGGATTCGTGATTCATCACTGATATTGTCTGCCACCACGAGTGAGTGGTTAAACAATATTTGGACATGAGGTAAAGTGTTCTCTTTCTGTTTCAGCATACCGAAGTCTTCTGTTTCTCGAGGTGTGTACAGTTCTCGTGAGGAGGTTTCCGAGTGGTTTCATCCCGAATGCGTGTGCGCAATTGCGCGTGTTGAGGCGTGTTCCTCGACATACTCGTTTAATCGGGCGTGAATGTCTGCGTGTCAACTCAAACGTATTCCTGCGTGCGTTTGTTTGTTTGTGTGTGTGTGTGTGTGTAGTGCAAACGCAAAAGGACGCTGGCGTAAAGTAATTAGCAATCCGCATTCCTGGAATGAATTACTGCGTCCCTTCGCGTGTTCATGGGCCCAACCGGTACGTTAGTTCGTGCGTGGTTTCGTGTATGTGTGTGTGTGTGTGATTGTGTGAGAGAGATAGAGAGAAAGGGACTCATTTCACATGTTTTCTTGATCGTGTTCATCCGTTAATTTAGTACGAGCACGTCTTGCAGGTGCCGCCGCAGGTACCGCCGCAGGTACCGCCGCATTTGCCGCCTCCTCCGCAACCGCGGTAGCCGCTGTAACCGTTGGAGTTGGAGTAGCTGTCTTCGCCGCTATCTCCGCTCATCAGACCGGCGTCTGATCCGTAACCACCGGCGGAGTAGGACGGGTCGGACACGATGACGACGGAGCCTGGGTGGGACGATGGGTAAGAGGGAGCGTGCTTGAACGCGCAGGATTTTCTCTTCTCTGGCATGTAGCCGAGGTCGGCGTAGGAGAGTCCGGCGGAGGGGTCGCTGGGACCGAAGTCCTCCTCGGGGTCGGGCATGACCTCCTCCTCTGGGTCGAAGTCGGAGGCGGTCGGCAATCTGAGCTCGAGGATCTTCTTGTCGACGACGGCGATTTTTTCCTCGGGGATGTTCATGACCTCCTTCTTGATGGGTTGGTACTCAGGGGTCTTGCTGAAGCCATAGTTCAACATGCCCTCCTTGACGTTCAAGGGGCGGTTGAGACCGGCGGCGTAGGCGAGGTGGAGGGAGACTGGGTCAGCCGCGTTCACTATCTGGTTCCTGCCGCAGCTGACGCCGGTCTGCTGCTCTGTGTCGTCATCATGGTAGTCATGGGTCTCCGCGACGAAGTCGGAAGAGGAAAAGGGGATAGTGTGGATTGGGCCGTTGCAGGGGGCTGGATGCTCGGGGGCGGGGTCCTTGTAGCAGCTGGGGCAACGTGGTGCCGGCCTTGGTGGGACTCCGACCTGGGTTGGGAGAAAACGAAGTTTGTAAGAAGAGAGGGGCAAAAAAGATGCTAAAAATCATTTTAGATCTTCCATTTTTTATGTGAATTCACGCGCAAATGATATGTTTCACTCAGAAGGAAACTAGAGGATTTCGATTCTTGCATATAGATCTCTAAATTATGAAATTAAATACGGCGTACTTTGCTTAACCACTCCAGCCTTCCACCCACGAGCTTCAGATTTCAGTGCACCTTTAACATTGATTTGCATGCGTAGTTCGCTTATTGAGGCGAAAATGAAGATTGAAATATTGTGATTAACCGTATGGCTGGATTGGATGACTTTGGTAGAGTTGAAACCACAGGCTAAAAGGTTCGAATCTGCAGTTGAATTTCTAGAAATAGACATGGACATTTTATGTTTCATTCCGACTTATGAACATAAATAAGTACGGCGTCGCCGGTCGGAGTGAAATGGCGGAAAGCAGGAGTCACGTTTAACGACCTTTCACAAGACTTTTTGATTTAACTCATAACATTCAATTTGAGATTTTAAGTCTCTGTACGCCGATACCAATGCGATGAATACAATGAACATCAGTCATTAAAATTTGTTCGGACCAACATTTAGTATGTCATTGCTCATTTACGATGACCGTATGTGAACATTTCCCTATTAATAATAATTTCCATAAACTGACATTTTAAAATTATATGAAGCCATACTTACATAGTTGTTCTTGCAGCAGCATGGATCGGAAGATTCGTACTTTGGTGGGTTGATCTTAGCGCAGATCACTCGTGGTACGGGCACTGGTCTCGGGAGATGTGGTGGTCTCACCTAATGAAAAAGAGTCAAAATTATTATCCATTAATTTAACGTAAATGCTTTAATGGATCCAACAGTTGTCATCAATTGTCATCGATGTTTGGGATGGAACGATCGGAGGGGATATTTTAACATTTAGGCGAAAAAATATTTCCCCCAAAACTAGTAATCAATATGAAACTACTCAAGTTTAGTTTTCCGCGACTTTCTTTCGTCATTAAATAATTAATTATCCGTTGCAAGATCTCACCTGTCATCTTCTGATCAGTGATAAATAACGCACGCAACAAAGAATGGGTACAATGTGTATTTCTGGCCAGTACAGAACACGAAATGAATTACTGTCTTCTTCCATGTAATAAGGCGACCGAATAATATTACGAATATTTTATCAGGTTGCCGAACCTCAAATTGTATTTTATTTTGTTGGACTATATGGAAAGAAAACCGACTGATTTTGGCTGAAAGGGGTGATTTTCATATTTTTTCAGATGTTTCACCTTTAATAGGCTACTTCACGCAGGCTCAGTGCAGCTATGGGAGAAATCCTCACAATCTATCTACATCTTGAGTCACTTTTAGCTCAGGAATCGAATTAAACCATTCTTTTACAAACCTTTTCACCACGACAACGGGCAGAATCAAACACAAAAAATCCATTATTTAACACGTTTAAGGCAAGGTTTCGAGTCCACATATGCGTGCAAACTTAATTTTCCACCACGAGAGCATGCGAGGAACGCGCGAAATCAAAATGGCACCCATACAACACGGTTGTCCGTTTAGTTTCTTTTTCCATGCATGATTTGACAATTTATGAGTATCAAGGAGCAACTAAAGAGTCCAAAATTTTATTTGCGGTGTTTACGGAACGTTTCTAGGGCGACAAATGTCCAGTCCTCCGCCGTGTTCAGCTGTGGCGCCCCGTTATAATAATTTTCACCCGAATCCAAAGTGATTTACTCATAGAATAAAACCAATCGAATGAATTGAAAAGAAGAAAAAAGCAAATTACAAGTAGAGTGAAAATATATCTTTGGATAGGTTTCACGATCGCAAGTAGGGTGCACATTCACCAATAGAGTCAATGTTTGGGATCGAAAACGTCGAAACAAAACATTTTTTCAAGAATCTATTACGTTGACGTGCACTATCCCCGAGTGATTCCGCCAAATTGAGTAGAGATGGTTGCTAAATGAAGAACAAGATACAGAGCGGCTAATTCATATCACCTTCTTTGGTCATTTTTCTGAATATTTTTCTATAAAAAGAGATTTTTAGCAGAGGTGCATAGTGGTGCATCTGAATATTTTCATCTGGTTAAATACTTGTAGCTTAAAATGTCAATGTTCCCCTTTGCAGTAGCGACAAGTTTCATTGTCATTTCAACGATCCACTGTTTTGAGAGAGGAAACACAAAACCTTTGATTTCCGTAGAAAAAATATATCCGCTAACGTACTTGTAAGGGGGAATGACTTACCAGTTCCAGTTTATCGTAAATCAGGCGTCAATTTGCCATAATTTTAAATTAAAGTACTCAATATAATGACGCCAAAAGCATATTTAGATAATGGATTACATTTAGGTTTTAAAGAGTAGAAGGAATCAAGTTTTCAGTGGACATTTTGACTGAAAATTAGTCTATAATCTGTGATTTGTTCAAATGAGAGGTTGAGGAATTTCTCGACGACGGTGATCAACATCTTGCTCCAACCCACTTAGTGTGCACAGTGATGGATTCCACCGACATCTTTAAACGAAATTAAATATATTAGTTCTTACTCTCTTGCAAAGAGGGGACGTTATAGCCAAGTGAGCTGAGCGCTGGGCTGAACTCGTTTTCAATTTCGGTTGACGCTTCTGGGCTCTCTCAGGTGACCTTTGCGTTTTCGGGTACCAGATCTTCCTGGGAAACCATAGGCGGCAAGGGGAAAGGAACTTCTGCCCCCCTGAAGTGTAAATTTTACACGCCATTGGGCTTATTTCTCAGTGTACTCTAGCCTCGCCTTTCAAACCAACCTTCGGGTTGATAAGTGTGTATAGTACAAAAGTATCCTATAAACCGATCCTGTTGCTCGTCTAACTACCCGCTGGTGTTGGGTAAACTAATCCCTTCAGGGTCGAACTAAACGGAGACTCTAAATTATGGAAGTACCTTGTTCATTAAGTATGAGATTTTAGGGAGCAATAAACGCAAAGCTAAAGCAGGCACGTTGTCCAGTACGTTAAAAGTTTCCGAAAGACAAGTGTGCCTCGCCATTTTAATTCCCATGGAATAGGTAGCGTAGATTTTAATATCTCTCCCAATAGGGATTCCGCTCGGATAGCTCGAAGGTCGCAAATATATTTGAAATGAAATATAGTTACAAAGAGCACTCGTCATAACCCTGCGACAGTATCATTTGAGGCTCGTTTTTCAAAACTCCAAGTAAATTGAAAAGGGTTTCTAGTCAACGAATATGGAACTACAATGATAATTACTCTTCACTTGTGACTGAATTATGTTACGCAGAGTGTGACAGGAGAAGTTTTATATTAAGTTTGAGAATATGTTTTGGAGGAATTGTGACTTTAATCGTAGCAGAGTGACGTAAATCGCTATAGAGAGACGCACGTCACGTGCTTGGCACAAGTTTTGGAAAATCCTGATTAACCAGAATGCAAAACTTCCCAAACGTGGTAAAATACGAAATAAACTCATAGAAATTCCCCGTTACATTCTAAATACCACCACAAGGTAATCCACAACTTATCTCTTTGTCATTGAAAAAATGACCGGTCAAGGTTATTGACAGTATTAGAGCTATTGATCCTGTTTGATCACCCAAGGTTGGCCGATCAATGAGTTTCGATAGACAAGTGCAGCAAAGGAGCGCATTTTTTTTTATTAGACAGCAACGTGAAAAAATTGAATTAGCTCTTACCAATAAGGGGTCGCAGCTGCAGGCATCGACACCTCCGCCGCACGGGCAGCTGGCATTGACCTACAAACAAGATAAAACAATACGTTATGTTTATAATAAACAAATCGGATGGCATAACACTTCAGAGACCTTGTAACACTTAACGTATAGTTTGCCTGTGTTCGGCCAACTTTTTCTCAGTTCAGCTTTACCCAATATACTTAAAAAACCAAGCAATTTGCAGAACAACAAAATTTTTTCATAAATGCATTTCGTCACAAAAAATCTAGTGAATCCACATAGATATTAATACGATGATTAAAATACTGCATACTTGCAAATTTTCTTTTCCCATTTTGGAATAGTTATCTCCCAAGGTGAATGTAATTGTATGCAAATGAACTGCGCAACTGGTACAAATTTTGCAATCTCGCGAATAAGAGAAAAAACATCATTTATTTACTCCTCTCTACTTCATAATACTTTTTTTACGCGGTTAAAGAACAGAACAACCTTGTCTTTACATGAAAGTAATATTTTAATAATCAATAATGCAAAGACTCAAAAATAGTAAGAGTAATTTAATTTTAAAATAATGGAAAGCCGTCCTCAATGTTTTATTAACATCGCAAAGAGATGAAATTACCGCGTTAAAGAGATTTTAATGAACAGACCTATCCATATTGAAAATATTCCGGTAAAATTTAAAAAGAAACTCATGAATTACCATGGCGACAGCCAAAGCGGCCAAGCCGAGGAAGAAGAGTACTCTCGGAGACATGACTGGAGCCCTCCTACCGTTACGATCCAATTGTAAGAAGTGAATTGGCCAAGGACCCCCAGGACATATATATACCCCGAGGATTGCTGAAGCCGGCTCTTTTCGAGGAAAGATCCAAAACTTCGAAGCAACCCCGATCGGGAGGAGGAGGTGATACTCCTCGTAGGAAACCCCTTCATGATGATGCGAAATCCGCCATAAGCATTCGTAATTATGGTGACATCACGCTCTCGGATGAGGAATGCGCTGGGTGGGTTCCGATGTTACGGTAAAAAACATAACAAATGTCGTGGTTATCGGGGTTACCGGAAGAAGTGGGAAAGAGGGAGTGGATTGGGGAAGGCTTTGGGTGGACCCCGGCTGGTCACCGTTTCGTTTTGCTTGAACTGCATCGCCTCCGCTGAGAGAGACGGGGGAAGCGGAATGACTAACAGAGGTCGTCGAGAGGGAATTCGGGCGCAAAGTGGCCAAGGTCGCGTTCGTCCGAGAACCCTTTGTCGATACTTCGAATGCAATGGACCCGGTCCGTCGAGAGAGGAGGTCGTGTTTTCACAAGTGCACGTGGGCTGGAGTGAAGGACACCTATAACGTGCCGGGCAGGCGTGGAAGCCGGATTGTTCGCCACGAGTCCCATACGGATTCCTCGCACCACCGTCCGCCGCGGGCCGGAATGCGGCCGTCAAAAAAAATTTAGGAAGTCCGCGCGTACTTTTCTCGCTGTTATTGCGCCTCTCGAAGTCCTCTGCCGGCCTCTCCGCCGCATTCACGCTCTCGACCCAGCGACCCATTAAATTTTTTTTAAATGGGTCTTTAACCCGCAGATGGATCATGAATCAGAATGTGTGAGTTTATTAATCCACACCGAGACCCGCCGGCTGCACAAAAATCTCAATGAAGCACCAGTAGCGACGATTTTCATAACCGTTTAAGGATAGCGTCGTTTCCGGGAACAACGCATAATACCATTCATCAATTTGTTCGTTGTGATATCACCACAGTGCAATTGTTTGGTTGAAATGTTGATTCCTTCAGTTTCTGAGGAGACTTTCAAACTGTACTTAAATCTGCACTGCAAACTAATGTAATGCCGCATAAAGTAATCGAGAAGTTCGTTTCCACAGGAATGATTTAAGAAGCCCGTTAACCGATAGTGACCTTGATCACCTTGATGTTTAAAATATATCAAAGAGCGAATAAATAATCCCAAAGAGGTTTGTAATGATTAAGACACAATATTACGACTAGATTAGCTGTTACGTCCGGACTAGTGTCGGAATTCAATGATGTTTTATTTATCAACAAATAAAAACAAAAAAAATAAATGTCGCCAAATGTTAAATATTTAATTTATTCGCGAGTGATTTTCAGGATCTTTTTAGAAATAAAAAGCATATTTCTGGAATAAGCTTTCCATTGATATTTCCTTTCATCCAGTATCCTTGCCTAATAATTGACGAGCGAATAAATAATCCTCGGGGGGTTTCTAATTACTAAGATGCCTCACCACCATTAATCCGAGGATTGGTCTGTAGTACATCTCCAAACTGTCCCACTCCCTCTGTCCTCTCTTTTCAAATTTTTTCCATCCCTGATAGCTCCTTTCATTGTCCGTCACATTCTCGTATTACTCTGGTTAATTCTTGCCTCACCTTCTCGTGGGAGTGCAGAAAAGTTCATCCTTTTCCTTTCTAGGTAATTCTTCCTCGTTAGGTTACCTTCAATTATGGTCTTCAGTAGCCTATTGTTCCTCAGTCTGTGCACTCTTAATTTCCCTCTTCTTCTTGATAGTGCCCTCCAGAGTCGTCTCTCTTCACACACTCTCAAAATAATTTATTTGTTAATACAATTATTACATTTTTGTAACAAGACAAGTACTCGTAAAACCAGACTGGCATCGGAATACAATGATGTTCAATTCATTTGTAAAACACAAGACAATATATTCCCATCTGCCGTACTGTCTATTCGCCTATTGATTATTTAATTTCTTCTTTTAATTGATAATTTATTTTTTATGATCTTTTTAGAAATCACATAACTGATGTCCCATGTACTCTGACTTCCACCTATGTCTCTAGTCTAGGCATCACGGTATTAAGGCGTAAATAATGAAGTTAAAGTATAATTGCCTTAATACATAAAGGTCATCGAAAGAGAATGTTTGTGAGTTTTGGTTGCCGACACTGGCGTAGACCTCGAAGACGAAGTCGAAACGGAAAAAGCATAGCCGCCACCAGCTTGCACCAACTACCATTGAGGAATTTCTAACGCTATATAACTTGCCAATCGACAAATTGTAAGCAATATACATTCCTTTTCAGAAAAGAGATGTATTGCTGACTGGTTTGCAAAGTTTAAAGATATATCGTTTTTGGAGATAAATCATTGAGAGCTCTGGCAAAAAAAAACGGTATGTCAAATTTTTCGGCCCATTTATAAATGAGTAGATTTTGTGACAATATTGATTTCCCACCGACTCAATGGCAATATTTTACTTAGGAGGTACCTAGTGGCCACGTATGTTAAGTGAGATTCCGGTAACTCTAAGTTTGTTTGGTCATAAAGTTTCCCAAGGACAGAAACGCCCCATAGTTTACATAAACCCCACGTCAGAGGGGGAACTCAACGCTAAGAGATTTGGGTTAATAGGCCTTCCTTTCCGGGCTCAAATGGTCGGCAATGTAAAAGCTAAAAAGACGTTCATTATCTTCACCTTAACTGGAATGCTTATGAAATTAAATGACTTCGTCCCCTCTTTCAAAATTTCATTTGTTCTCTTCGCCGCGATACACGAGCTGAAAGTACTATTCTGTTTGCATTGGAAGAGTCCACTTCGAAATAGTATTTGTTTTTCATTCCGTAGTTAATTATCCACGAATATTTACCTCGATGAATGAATACAATTGACTATGAACATTAGGTTATCCATTGCATTCACAATTGGAACCTAATTCATATTAGCAGCGTCATCAATGCCTTCACGCAGTATTTGCCTAATTATCGATTACCGTCTTCGATGACATCATCTCCAATGAATTGTTTTATTACCCAAATTGAGAGCCAAAAACAAATGTCCTTCTTTCGTGTACCAAAAGTTCTTTCCACCCGATTTCTACCTCTTCTATGAGTAATACTATGCCGCTCATCTTCGGGTGCATTTGGATTTGTGGGTGATGTTAGACATTAATATTTATATTCGCTCCCAATTAGTATTAACCGACCTAATCCTTCCTTGATCCTCGTACATATTTATATCATGACAATATCTAACCATTGCGGGTTGAACCAGGCCATCTAGCAGCAATATTGTTCATTCCAAGAATGGAATTGGATATACGAGTAATTTGCACATCTACCAAGCAACCATTAGTGTCGGCTAGGCCTTTCTGATAATATATACCTAAATATTACCCCTATTTGGTCCAGATATGCAAATGTGAATGTAGACGATGTCTTCAATGTTCCTGTTAGCAGGAGGTTCTTCTGGAAAATAAGCATTGAGAAGAATTATATTCAGTCACGGAAACAGCGATTAAATGCTTCCTTAGAGCACTCTACAAGGTGTAAATGACGTCATTGTCATCGTCCGTTGTGAGCCTTTGAAATGTTATCCCCTTTCCTATGAATTTAAAATGTTTCTTTTACAGAGATATGCAAAAAGACCATTGATAAGACATTCAGTTTGAGATTCACAAATGACCTTATCATGTAAATTGTTTGTACGTATTAACAAGCATGTTACCACCTGGCATAAAGCCAACTTACAACATTTTCGATAATAAAATTCGCGTCTTCATGTCTTTCATAATCGTGGGGGGGGGGGGGATGTCAACTTCCATAATTCAAGCATCAAATTCCGCCTTGCATCGATAAAATCTGTTTCATTGCAAACGGTTTTACTGTAAAAGGTTAAGCATTTATGATAGAGACACTATATTTTTAAAACGTAGTTATGATAAACTGACTAGCGTAACGGAGAGTAAGTAAAATGAAAAATCTTGCATAAATTAGGAGGAGGTCTCTTAACCAATGTACTACGGTAAGAGTGATCATGCCAGTTAAATTAGAGAGTTTAGACCAGAATGACTTCAATTGTCACTTTCCTTACAAACGATAACGGATCAGAATAAAGATGTACGGCCGCGCTAGTGGGGGAGTAATCACAGCATGCCACACACCCTAGCGGTGGGTTGCAAGGTACGTACGCACATATATACGCAATAAAAAGGAATCATTAGGAGGCTAGTTGAAATGGCTATGATCTCTATCTCATCATTTTAGCCCTTCGCTTTCTTCCTTACGTAAAATGTCTCCTTTGCATTGTCGACATCCATTGACGTAAAATTACGCAACAATTCGTGGAACTGCCGTTCGGGAGGGACGCGCAGAAGACGATTTTGCGCGAGATATGGGCACAATATCGGTTTCGCTTTCTTCAGGGAGAGTCTATGGTGCATCGTTATGGGTGGAAATTTTTTTGTCGGCATTTGCTTTGCTTTTTCAGTGTTTCGTCTACTGTCTTTGACTTGAACCACTTTAATGGCTACAACGAAATAAGATCACGAAAGATTAGGAGTGATCAGTTGGCAATCCTGGAACCCTTGAATTTCCAATACATATTGAATTAAAATAAAAATGTTTACTTCGAAAATTTATAATCATTTGTTGAAGACGAAAAGTATCAATAGTTTAATTTGTCTTCTCTACCACTTTCAAATAAAAGATGCCAAGTTGTTCAGGATCAAATTAGTACAATGCAGTTACATATGATCCAGCACTGAATTTCGAAATTAACATGTGATGAATAATTATTATAATTAACCTTCCGCCATACGTGATTGCATTTATTTTGAACCATGTCGAATTTGCAAGGTAATCATGTGAAAAACTCATACTCGTACTTCAACACAAGAGTGATATTAATATTTACGTTATAATAGAAGGATAACTGGGTGGCTTGGAAATTGTAATTTTGTTAATTTCTGAGCAAAACCATGTGTTAGCCAAAAGAATCAACAAAACATAAATTCATTTTTGCATTCTACCATAGTTGTTTTACCAAGTTCTGGTAAACATCCACGACTTCAGCAAATCAGTCATTGATCAACACTCCATTTTACACCGGAAAAAAGTGCAGTTTATACTGTAGTACCTTTCCACAGTTGGACAGCTTTCAAAGAGTTAGGCTAAGGATTAGACACTTGACATTCATTTAACCTTACGGTGGTTATAGATTGATCCATGGATCATTGTATACAAGATGGGACAACTGCACCACATGATGGGAGCACCAAAAGGAATCTTCTCCCTGGTTCCACACCAATTTCACAAGGGGTCAGCTAATTACTTTGCCTTGCTACATTCCTTAATTTACCCCACTCTCTCTCATATCATTTCTTGCACGTTCAATCCAGGTCTTCCCCAGTCTCACACACCCACACAAAGTCTTCAGGTCTCCATACACTGGCAGGGGAGCAACATTTGTACGGGATGCAGTTGCATGAATACGATGCAAATGGTATATGTACGGATAATCATAATCCTATAATGGACTTTTGAGTAATGGAAATATGCAACCTTCATAATTTTCATATGTCATTAAAAAACTCAGTAGCAAGAACTTAACCACAGCATTAGGCATGGAAAATTAATTGAAATCCTGAAATTGCATAGCTAATCCACTATCTGATAAGATATTTTGGATGAAGACAGTTACATCACTTTGGAAACCCAATCATACAGCCGTTTTCAAATTTTGGGCATCCATTCTCTACAATGATCCTTCTCTAGATTACAGAGTACAGCAAAGATGTGTTGGTGCAGGATTAATGCTTCTTAGATGCTATTATTCACTCACACAAGTTGATCAATGGTAGCTCTAAAATCCATGTTGAATATTGACAGAAATTTTTTTCATTGCAAACAAGCCAGTGGCTCACCATTCTCTCTATTAACTGACGATGGCATGATAATTATGCATTTGGATCTGTTCCATCTTTCACAATTTTATAAATTGGAATAACGCCAGACTCTCTCTATAATTTAGGGGAGCTATCTTCAATCTAGATGTTGTACGGAATACAGTTGACATTTATTAATGATTTCTCTGGAATATTTTGAAGAAGGCATTGAGGATGACATCTCAACTGGGGGCCGAAGTGTTTCTGGAATCAACTATAGTGGACTCCAATTCCCACATGTTCGTGGTAATTAGCCTTCATGAAACTTTCATCAAAGGACATAAGAATACACTGCAAATGCTCATTTATGTACAAGAAGGAAACGGAATAGTTTGAGATGCCATGGATCTTCATGAGGATCTGACATAGGACACATCACTGCTTAGAATTTATCAACTCAATTTTGCCATTTATCAATCATTTATCGTATTTTCAATGAATTAATTCAACAGCAAATAAATATGTGCAAAAGGAGAAAATAATCCAGGGGTGCTCACCATTTCATATATATACATCATTCACAATTTCTATTACCGATAACTCAAAGAGGCATGGTTCTAGCCTGAGCTCATATTCCAACCAGTGGCACAGTCTATGCTGTCCAAAGCAAAGAACAAAATGCAACTCGACAAAATTTGAGGTTACATCATCACAACTTATGGCCACATCAGCCCCAGAATACATCTTTCAAGCTAGCAGAATTATATTTGGAACATCCTTAACTTAAAAGCATAAAATGAACTTTGCACTGCAATATTTTTCCATTTAACTATAAAATTCAAAGCACTGCCTGGACTTCACTTCATAATACTTATCCCTATCGGCATTAGACATCAATCAACAGAAATTAATAAGAAAGCAAACTACAACAACATACAAAATGAAACTTTGTAGTTCTTTTCTAATAGAATACTTACAAATATATTTCTCATTACTGTCCACTGTATATGTACAAATAAATAACGCATTATGCTAGCATTATACCTATGAAGTATTACAAGAATTAATCATTAATTTATCACAGACTTTATACAACTTAGATATTACTATCAAGTTTGATGAAATATGAACACAGAAGACCATACCAAAACAACTCAGTCATTCCTAATAAAAAAAAAGATACAGTCTTTCAAAAAGGTAACTTGCCTTGATGAATATATGAGTAATCCACATAAAAAATAATAAATGATAATAGTAGTAGTTCCACCTGCCCAATGACACACTGAAAGACGCGTCAACACTGCTACCAACACAAAAGTAGTCATCAATCACCCACATCACATATTCTATCTAGATATAGATAAAAGTCAACTCCTGAATGATGATTTCTTGAAATGTCTCTACTTTGAGTATTAGCTTGCGATTTAAGAATAAATACTAGGATTCAAAATAATCAGCTGCCCTTGGTCTCCTGGGAAGATTGAGAAGGTTGTCGGTGAGGTGAGTGACATCCTTGCCCTTCACCGATGTCAATTGGCGTTTCCCTGACCCTGGAGTGTGGGTCCTCTGTCTGGGTGTTTTGGATGAAGGCGATGGCATGAGAGATGGTGTTCCAGGTGTGGCTGACCTCTGTCTTGGACTCGGACTATATGACGCTCTCAATGCATGATCTGTACCCAACCTTCCCAACTGGGACGATGCCAAACGTCGAGCAGCTGGAGACATTGAGTTCAAACGCTCCAATGAACCTGAGCCTGGTCTCCTGGGTGATGGCCTGACCAAAAAAAAAACCTTCATTAGTACAACTATTTCCTTACCATACTATCAGCTCATTCAAATCATACACTGGTGATAAGTGAATACTGTCAGTGCATATATTAGCATTATATATGAAAACATTGGAAATATCTTAAGCAACACATACATACAGGAGGGCTTCTTTCCTTGAAAATATGACGGGTACATTTTTATGTAATGAATCATCATTTCTAATTCTTTTCCTGATAATGACATTATGCAATGCTCCTAGAAGATACTGGATTTGTAATGATGTGCATATTTATACATATACTACACAATCTCAGGGAATACGTATAATGGTTTAACAGCATTTACATAATGTAAATGTGCATAATAACCAAAGCCTAACATAAACAGAAATGTAGAGAGAAAGAATTCATAATAAATACACTTTCTCTGGTGTTAACCAAAGTAAACTTTCTTCAAAAATTCCAAAACAGTTTTGCACACTAATGTGGAATAAAAAATAATTATACATGAGCAACATATTATGATGGGGTATAATACACAAAAGCAAGAAACTGGCACTAATAAAATTACAGATTTTTGGCTTAACTTCAGTATGAAGCATACTTCAGAAAAAATTTGAAGTGACAAGTCAACTGTTTCAATCCGATGCATGCAATGCATGCCATAAAATGGAGAAGACAAAAGGAGATTAACAGAGGAACTCCACAACATATTTGATAAGCATAAAATTGGTTGTAAATTGAATGACATGTTAGAACTTGACAATACTTCTGGAGATCTTTCTGGTATTAATATTATGAATTTTACCATGGCAGGTCGTGTTTCCACAAATTTATGGGTAATATATTGGCCAAAAAAATCATAATATAGATTTAGAGAATCAAGGATGAAGTGTGGAGGGAAACCCAGCATTTGGATTAGTGTACTCTTCATGAAAGGTACCAAGTGGTTACACAATATAATGCCCCATGTACTTTTTAAGTGTACCCCATTAAACACCAAAATTGGCAGTACCACTAATCAATCTAGCCCTTCAATTCAGTACATGAATGCACGTTGCCAGTATACTACCAGATGCACCAACCTGATTGCCACTTCATTGCAAGTAAACCATCAGATGGTAGTCATCAGAAAAGCAGGTAAAACATACATAAAAATTGCTAAACAAGAGCAAGTTCAGAATTCGGTAAAATTCAGAACAACTTCAGCCTTTCCAATAACTGAAGCACCTTACCATGGGCTTCATGGGGAGGCATATGTCAATGACATTTTTAAAATTCTGATAATCAGTTTATGTTGATGCATTCCATGCATATTCCATGGTGTTGTTCAAAATTGGGGCCAACGCCATGACCTGCCCTAACAATTGGGGAAGGTGAGAGTAAAACAATAACTGGAAGGGAGGCCGTTCACATGCAGACGTCTGGGGAGCAGAGTAATGGAAACATGAAGAGGAATTACAGTTGGTAGAAAAGGAGGGAATGATATGGCTGAGGAACGAACATTTAGGGACTAATAACTGAGGATGGATACTCCAATTGTATTCAGTTCAAATAAAAATTCAACTTTAATGCAACCTCTCCTAAAAATCCATTTTGCTGTTAATCACATTAAAATATTCGTCATAAAAGCACTTCTCTGCATTCTCTTCCCACCCCTCCCAACCCAATTTAATATGATTCAACACGCAGTCAACATCTATATAAATTTCACACAATAAGCGTTAAGCTAGTCACAAGAAATATATGTTAACTCTTATGTAATTCTATATGGAATAACGAAGAAGTCGTGTACGACTATTAATAGAAGTCGTGTACCACTATTAATAGAAGTCGTGTTTCTTCCTGGAATCACCCCAAGAAGGGTCTCGTCATATCTTTTACTTGTCTCATCTTTCCCCTTTCAACTTAAATGTCATCCCTCCTTAGCCAGAATCATTACTCACATTTCCTCAATACTTGCGAATTGAATTATGAACAGTGAAAATGAAATTTTAATAAGAGAAGAATAACACTTGGAGACTTCACCCATGTTAATTGGTTGTTCTTTTGCCATATGTCACATGATATTTCAACTTATGTGAGAACCAGATTTTACAGAAACCTTGAAACAGTGAAGGAATTATTCTGATTTCCCCTAAGGAACCCCCAATCTTATTTTCATTCAACTGGAGGTTGAGCCATCAATTACTTCAGTTCATTTCCAGTGATTACTAGTAAGTACTTACGTTCGAAGTTGAGCCCATGCAGCCTCTATTGCCTTCTGCTTCCGATCACGATGATGCTGGCCAGCCTTTTCAGCCAGCTTGAGGGCTAACTTCTCCCTCTTCGGAGGTTCAGGTATCTTGAATGAGGGCCCTGGCGTGGCATGCAAAAGCCGGGGTGTGTCCCCACCATCCAATCTGAATGGGGTCCCTTCAATCTCTCCCCACGTCATCAGCGGGGATTCATTCACACCTGCAAGAATGAGCACATATTGTTAAGAGGAACAAATAGGGTAATATCCTGGACATTAAGGAAGGGCTCATATATACCTAAGTATGAATTTTATTCTATAGCTGTAAGAAGGATGAAAAGTGCATTTAAGATAACTGGTAGAGGCAATGCAAAAGCAGCTCTACAGAGGAATGATGAGAGAATAGATTGAATTAAAAATTAAATAAATTCTTCAAATACTGAGTGAACGGAGAAGTCTATATATTAGATACTTAATCACAAGATGAAAGAAAGCAGAAGGGAAAAATTTAGGGGAATTTGGAGTAAATTCTAATTTACAAAAGCTAATTAAAAGGAGAATATTTACCAATACTAAAAACATATGAATGACCCCAAATTTCAATTCATAACCGTGAGTCTATGCTTACACAGAATGCTAAAGAACAATGCTCTTGTGGGTCAACTTTTTTATTTTTTGGTTGTGGAATGGACTTGTCAAGATTTATCCATAGCATTTATAACACTAATCATGTCACAACATTTACAATCCACCAGCTCCAGGCTCTCCTAATTAATGTAACCACAGTGAACATCACGGAAGGGCCAGAGATAATAAGGAAACAAGGAGACTAGTTTTTTAATACGAGCTGGAAACAGACCCCATTCTTACACTTTGCAAATTACATTTTTCCTTTTACGGGGTGGCTATTCATTTTATAGAGACCCAATTCCAACCTTTTCCTCATCTTCCCAACAAATATGAATTCTTTTCTCCTGAGTGAGTAGAACCTGATTAGGAATTTTTTTGGATTACCCCTCATTACTCCACAAGTCAACAATAAAACTGATATCAGCACCCCCACAAATTCAGTTTTTGTTGGCACTTGCATGTGTAATGATTTATGGCAAACCTTCAGTAATTTTGTTTAACTAAAAAAAAACAATTACTCTCATTAGGAATTCTTGACATGATATTCTCCATCATTATCAGGTGGCCTAATTTGGATATCCTTAGCCATTTCAATAATTCTAAAAATTCAAACACATTTATAAAATTGCTGAAAGCCTTGCAGGAAAAATATAGAGGTGTTTATTCAGGTGATGCTGAAGCAGAAATAAGAGCAACATTTTTAACATTTGTTCGCATCAATAAAGATAGGCTTCAAAGAAGAGGTCCAACGATGAGCAATGGTGGTTATGAGATAACTCATATAAGATCTAATAAAATTTTATTATTATTACATAAACAACCTCAGTTTGGCAATAACCTTCTCAAATAATAATTACTACTCAAAATGCCAAAACTAATTACGTAATTATAATTGGGATTATATTAAGACCTTCCAGAAAATATGACAAAATAATCTCTCATACTTTTCTGTTAAAACATTCACAAGAACAATTGGACAGTCAATTACCATTTCCTCAAATAATAATATCCAGTTTCCACATAAATTCTAAGGCCATATGAATTCAATACCAACCTGGGGCAGGAGAAGGGGTGGCCATAAACCCATAGCCATTGACCGTGGGTTCATCACTTGCAGTAACCACCTTCCCATCCACTCCAATCTTGCCCTCTTGAGCTCTGGCCTGAGAATGAGCCAATTCTTGAATGACCTCCTTGTTTTGCTTCTCATCAAAAGGATTCCCGGCTAACCTTGTGTTACCATGCACAACCTCCTGTCTCAACTTGGCCATCTCAACCTCTTCTTCAGCAGTTCTTTGAACACCTGAATGAAATAGATTCCATCAATAAGCACTCAATAAATACATAACTGGATTCAAAGAATATATTGATGAAAATTCAACATCTTTACCACCACTTACACAAGTACAATGCTTATGAGCCATAAAATAAAAATGTTACTGATCCTTGAAAAATGAACAAACAACAATATTGCTTCTACATATGTATGCCTTTTTTGGTAAGCTGGTAAGTTTTTATTAACTTAATCTATTTGCATTTAACCAAAAAATCAGTTAACATTCACAACACAAAAATTTTAATGAGAAATGATCACCATTTTATTTTTATCCACAACCGCAATATTTTCTCCTAACTCTGCCGATGAACTCATAAATATGCCTTTTTTTAATGCACCCAAATACAACTACGTTTTTCAGCTTTTTGATTTGTTCACACTCCCTTTCAGAACAAAAATAATCCAGTAAGCAATATAATCTTTCAGTAAATAATTCCCAGTAAATCCACTATCTGCATATCAATAAATACTAATGTCATTGGTTATTTTTTTAATCTCTATGCTTTTCTCTTACCATCAGGAACAAACATGATATAGTTTTTATTCTTGTATGTCCAGGTATCGATATTAAGTGGCCTCTCATATGGTTCCGCTTGCTGCTGTACTGATGGCAATGCAAGCATTTCCTCTTTTCTCTGAATGCATTTTTCCTCCGCATCATATAACCAGGAAAACTGAAAGTAGACATAATATGTTTTAAAAATAGGAATTATATACAACCAAGTCAGAAGGAATTAACTGTTAAATTTGTTTACCCCCAACACTCATCATCCCTCTCCTGTTATCCCACGGTTTCTATGGTACTCCATCTCAACCCTAAATATACCCTATACAATACATGCCACCACAATAACTAGTGGTAGAGAGTGACTCTAAAACAAGATAACTGTCATGTCAATTGAGGATAGTCTGTCATGAACTCTACGAGAGGGAAAATAGATTCTTGAAGCTGTCTAATTGATGGTTCTGGGCTCTGTCAAAATCTTTTTCAAAGTCATCATGGTTAAATCCCTACCTTTCCAGGGCAGACAAGAGTGGAGACAATTTTCTAATTACCAAACTACCTACATAGGTACCACTGGAATTGAGCCACGATAAAAAGGAATAAAAATATACGATGACATTTTGTGAGCACACATGTTTTATGATAAAAACACAATTTAATTAACAAATATGCTTGAACCCATCGATTCAATGGTAATTTTTTTTAAATATACTACACACGAAATCTGTTGATGTTGAGGCATTTCAATCATTCTCACTGATTTTCCCTCATTTCCATACATGGCCAAATTGCCTCCTTTCCCTTCACCTAAAGGATACCTTGTGTAAGCTACAGTTCTGACAGTGGCTTTAACAATGTAAAGCTAGTAAGAGGGTAAATTTAAAATGAACAGTTAATCTGGAAAACCTTGAGCTAAAGTTCTTGTAAGGGACATGAAGGAGGGGGTGGGATGAGAGTGGGGTAATAATGTTCCTCAATATGGATGCACAGCAATGCACACAAATGTTTATTATCTGTATTCTGGACATTCAATACTTGGGTTTAGTGATATCTGCTCCAGAATCTATAAAAAGCTACATCTTTTGCAATAAAAATGAAATAATGAATCAACTTCTGTAACTAATCTAAGCTTCCTCTTTGTTTTTTAAAATAATTTATTCATTTTTCTCATAACTTATCTTGGTACAGCAATATGAATATGCCACCCGTGGTTTCTTAGGAAGATCTAATGTGCTAAGCCTTTCCGTTGGGTCCACCAAAAAAACTCAGACAGCTTGGGTGAAGTTGAGGGTGCCCAGAGATATCACCCAGTTTCGAACCTAAGTCTTCTGGTCAGTATCCCAGTGCTCTACGCAATGGTCCACCATGCCCTGATATTCTTTTGAAAAAGGAAAATATTTTTAACTTTCAAAATTGAAAAATGCCACGAGAGGCAATCAAAAACATGATAGTTCCCACCCTTACTTTCTAAGATAGCATTCATTTTTCCCTTCAGGATATGTGCACGTGGCTGATATCAATTTTAGGAATGACGAGCTATTTCTTAAAAACCTTTTTCTATACCATTTTGCATGGCATAATCTGTGTGTGGTCACTGTGTGCAAGTTCATTAAGGAACCAATTTTGACTTATGATGATTTAAAGTATATTTTAAGTGATTTTTCCATTCTTTCCCTTCCATCTTTGTGGTGCTTTGGGCAGTTCACCAGCAATATACAGAAAAAGTCTGAGAAATCATTCAGTTTTAATCACCATTAGTGCATATAAAATCACCTCGCCTATACAGCCAAAATATCCAGCTATTGCCCATGTTTGGTTTTACTGAGTCCTTAACTCCCTAGGAATTCATTTAATAGCATGAAAATCTTGTTTACAAGTCACTGTAATTTGTACATAAGGTGTCTGCAGATGGTATTATATGGTGCCACACTTGTTACCAGCCTAAATTACAAAATGTGTACATTCAGAAGTTTTCCAGTACATTCAAGGATGTTTTCACAGGAGTTTTAAATAGACTTGTAGCTTTGAAAAATGAATCTCAGTTTCACAAAGCTGGAAATTGTGATTAAATAGAGTTTAGCACATCACACCTGAAAAATTACTGCATCATAACATGCAATTCAATGCAGCAGAAATGTAATACACATGCATGTAAACATATTTAAAATGCATACATACACCAGCATGTCAATATTCACAACCATCATATTCCAATTATTTATAACAGTCTAAGATATTTACAACCAAAAAGACACTTTTCAATTTCTGCTCCAAATAATATAATCTTAAAGAGCTTCTTACTGTACATATACCGGTGGTATTAAATAACAGAAACTGTTTTTTCTTGATTGTTAATAATTATTAGCTTATTTGCTTGAAATGAACTGTCAATTTAATTCAACTTATTTCATACTACTGCAAAATTTGATATTAAATTTCCAACATCATTACTCAGAGAATTGAGCCATATAGAGTTCTCATTAACCATAAGCTTGCATAGGAATTAAGGAAGCATACATGTTTTTCTATAAAAAAACCTTACCAGAGAGTCAATATAATGTAGAACTACTTACCTTTTGCTTGTATTTTACATCGGCACTTTTCATAATTTCTTGAAAACTCTGGTTGTCCTCACTTGTGTGTGCATTTAAATACTGGTCTAAGCTCAGCTTTGATTCTAAAATGAGGAATATAAATGATAATTTTAGGTTAAATTATAGATTTACAATAATAAAGAGAGGATTATGGAGCGACAATAATAAGAATCTTATATGCAGTGGTGGCATTAAACACATCTTTAAGAAAAATGAAAGTAACCAGAAAATATTATATACCTTAGAGTTCTCAAATACTTCCAAGGACTTACCTTTGAGCCCCTCATTACTATCACTTTCCCCGCTTGTACCAGGGTTGGTATTTGCAGCAAATGGGGTCGAATTTTCGACTTCTTCACCCTCTTCCCGACGTACATCCACAGGAGTTTCAAATGTGGCTGGACTGGCAGCGTCTGTTAGAAAAATTAAATTAAGTTTACTCTTTATTATCACTGTTGAACAATATGGTAACAAAAGTATTTTTAAAAGAAATGGCCTGTTCAGCGAAGAGATTACTTACACCTCTCAGTGGGTGGCCTCTTCCCAGAACTGTATTTTTCATATATCTCTCTCAACTTTTGAATGTCATTTTTTTCTACGGCATCTAAATATTCATTCTGTGCTTTTACCTTTTCCAAGTCAGGGAAAAAGTCCCTTTGTATAATCTTTCCCATTTCCTGAAAATTTAATCAAGAAGTAGCAATTAGTTTGATATAACCAAAATCAAAACATTTGGTAGCAGTAATTTAATATTTGTAACAATCAAGTGCCTTGACGACTGAAGTCATTTGCAATCAAAATCAATTTAAGATCTTCGTACTTAAGTGTTTTACTACAATCATTAGGTTAATGAAGTCCTTTCTACAAAATGAGTTCATCTAAAGTTTTACCTCTATGTACGCCTCCTCATCTAAAATTTTCTTGGGCTGGCGAACTTTACGAACGACACTATTAGGGACTTTGAAAACGCCAACATCCTTCTTGACAGTTTCCAAGGCCTTTTCGCCGGGTTTTGGTTCTATATCCGTGGGCATTTTGAACCGTAGATGAAATTCCTCCAAGTACAATAACAGTGATAAAATTCATTCGATGGCAAGGATGAAAACTAACATTTTTTAGTGTTTGTGTTGGATTGAAATGCACCACTATCTAAATCATACAACAAGACAATATACACACTACATAAAGTCTTATAATTGGCATAAATGGCAGTTAAACAACGGTTAACATAATGACACAGTCAATGTACACAACCTACACAACGCAATGCTTTCAGTCACAATCCATTACGTTTTTCATTTGTTTTGTTTCAATTCTAACGACGGACGGAAGATGCCGCTCCAGGTAGGTGATTTGTTTCATTTTTCGTTTCTTACGTGGGGGGTTTCTTGAGTGTAATAATGTTTGTGGCCGCTACATAATTAAATGTACTAATTACCGTTTATTCATTAAGTAACTGAATATTGATCGTCACCTAGTGACCCTTGCATTTTTCCACGGCTAGATATTTGTGTGTAGCTATTGGAATAAATCACGATGGAGAAAGAAACTGGTGACGGTGGTCATGATGAGGAGAACAAGTTTTCAATATTATTGCCAACATACAATGAGCGTGAAAATCTTCCAATAATTGTGTGGCTGATAGTAAAGTACATGACCGAGAGGTTGGTTAATTGTTTCAAATCATATCACATTTGCTATTTCGTTTATTATACAGGTATATTGTAGTATTTTCTCGATTTAGTGGGAATGTGTTCGAGATCATTATCATTGATGACGGTAGCCCTGATGGAACCTTAGATGTAGCAAAGCAGCTGCAAAAGATTTACGGAGAAGATAAAATTGTGTGTACATACTGCAAAAAACGTGCAAGTAGTTAGAACTTAATGAAAAAATGGTAAACGACTGTATGGATACATTTCGCATTTTTCAGATCTTAAGACCGAGAGAAAAGAAATTAGGCCTTGGTACGGCTTACATTCATGGAATGAAGTCCGCCTCCGGAAATTTTATTGTTATAATGGATGCGGATCTATCACATCATGTAAATATCTAGTAAACAGTAACTTTTTACTTCAAATGATGACGGTCATTTAACGAAACACATTTTTTTCAGCCGAAGTTTATTCCTCAGTTCATCTCAAAGCAAAAGGAAAACGATTACGATGTCGTATCTGGAACGCGTTACGTGGGTGATGGTGGAGTTTATGGTTGGGATTTCAAAAGGAAGTTAGTTAGTCGTGGTGCAAATTTTCTTACGCAGTTACTTCTCCGCCCAGGTGCATCCGACTTGACTGGTAGCTTTAGGTATGTTATATTTAAATTTTAATTCGGTATAATTCCCAAGTCCTGAAGTTATATGCCCGTCCTGGTCATTTGACCTATTTTCTTTGTAGCAAGAATATGCCATGCTTACTTTACTCTCAGCCAGACAATCAACGTTTAATTGAAATATGTGCCTCATTCTGATGATCAGTATCTAATTCTCAGCTGACTTAAATCGTGTCGCTTTTATTTATGTAAGCATAGGTGTGAAATTAATTTCTTCGGAGAAGTAAAATAGATCATTAAGGAGTGTGTTATACCCATATCAAATAAAATTAAAAAGAGTTAACTGCGTTACTTATTTAAAAATCATATATATAATCATTTTCAGGCTCTACAAAAAACCCGTTTTGGAGAGATTAGTTCAATCCTGTGTCTCCAAAGGCTATGTATTCCAAATGGAAATGATAATAAGAGCCAGGCAGTTTGACTTTTCAATTGGTGAGGTATGTATAATGTGTTGTGCATAGTCATGTTTTGACTTGGAAGACAATGGGCTTAATCTCATTATCTAATTTAGAATGTCCACATGGAAAAATTTCTATTTCATTAAAATTATGTTCCCTACATACTCTATTATTGGCTAATCTACTAGTTAAGGCAGGTTTTAATTGGACACAACTACCAAATAAATATCTCTGAACAAAACACAATCCTACTCCTCAACATGTCCCTCTTCATCTCTGTGAACTTCCTGCCTTCCATCATTCCATCCAACACCGGTATCCTATTCCTGCCGTTTCTTTGTTTGCTATACCTTCCCTCTATTACAGTCTTCAACATCCTGGTGTCTATCAAGACACCCTTCATCCATGATTCCTGCCTCCGTAGGATTTCTCCCAACAAACCCCTCTCCTCGCCTATGCATACTTCCTCATTTGTTTACCTTTCAGTCCATTTCACCTTCTCCATTCTTCTCTACTCTTACATTTCAAAAGCCTCCAGTCTACTTCTATCATCCTGCTTCAGTGACCACGTTTCTGCACCATACATAACTACGCTCTATATTAAAGTATTGACAAGTGTCTGTTTGGTGCAATACTTCTCCTTACTCCTCTATTACCTTACTCCTGCTCTATGTTTTCTCCTCTTCTTTTAATTTTTAGCTTAGCCTTTTCCTTTCTGGAAAATCACAAACCCTTTGTTTTATTAACATTGATTCTCATCCCATATTTATCGCATTGAACCTCCAATTCACTCAGCAATGCTTGCAACCCCTTGGCTGACTGAGCAACTAATGCTTGGATCATCAGCAAACATAACCGATTTTACGAATTCCCCTCAGACTTTCATTGCTACCTCTAGTTCTTCCCATGCCTCTTTAATAACTTCCTCCACATAAACGTTGAACAGCACCCATAATAATGGAGAACTCCACCTTACACCTCTTCCTAACACTGCCCATCTGGACTCTCCATTTCCCATTCAAACATGAGCAGTCTGAGACATGTGCAGGTTGCAGTTTAGCCTTCCGTCCTATTTTCTGCAATATACTCATTAGTTTTTCCCAATTCACTCTATCAAATGCTTTTTCAAAATCTACGAAACAGGCAAATATGTCCTGATAGTATTCTGTATTCCTCTCGATTAGTGATCTCATTACTGGCATCTTGCGTGCCTCTATCCTTTTGTTGATGATTCTGAGAACAACTTTAGCTGCGTGGTCCTCTTGTGATGTAGCCTTTACCTTTTTCAGTATAGGAACTAAAACTGATCTCATTAAGTCTTCCGGCCATATTCCTTCCTCTTACATACTACAAATCAGTACATAGAGTCTCTTCCTCCCGCATTTTCCTAAACCTTCTAGTATTTCCCCAGGAATGTTGTCTACCCCTGTGGCCTTGTTTGATTTCATCTCCCTTAATGCCCTTTCTATCTCATCGTCAAGTATGCCTGGACCTAAGCTATCTATCTTCCTCTACGTCATGTTCTTTTTCCATGTGTAGCCTTGTTGGCCTAAGTTCTTTACCATATAGTTCTTCTATATATTCATTCTATTTCCTTGGATCTCTTATCTGTTTCAGCAATTATCTTGCCCGACTTATCTCTAACTTTTAACACAGATCTTCCATTCTTACTTCCTGATATTGTTTTAACCTAGCTGTATATCGCCCTAATTTCACCCTTCCTCTACAAACTTTCCATATCCTCGCACTGCATCTTCCACCATTCTTCTGTTGCTTTATTTGTTGCCCTTCTCAATTTATTATTGAACTCCTAACTCCTACTCCTTAAGCCTAACTCCTTGGTTACATTCTTTCATTTTCTTCTCTCATCTATCTTTCTAATCCTCTC
Organism: Hetaerina titia; assembly: GCA_037158775.1. Lineage (NCBI taxonomy): Eukaryota > Metazoa > Arthropoda > Insecta > Odonata > Calopterygidae > Hetaerina > Hetaerina titia. The sequence continues at coordinate 32,178,249 of CM073772.1, read as the reverse complement.
ATCTGTGATCCATGGTTTAATTTTCCTTTTACCATTAATTGTTCCTATTACCATTAATGGTCAATCCAGAACTGACTAGCTTAGCATGACCAGGATGAATGTTCCATGTATACATTTTTAATGTATACTACTATTGTATATTATTAAAAATCATACCACAATGGTATATGATGAAGATTATACTACTAGAGTTATAATTTCTTGTGCAGCTTTCGATAGCCCTTTCTTGATACACAGTACTCTCGGGAAATTTATACCTCTCTATTTAGAAGTGATCAAGTAACAAATGTTTCAGCCATTCTTTGAGTTCTGTGAATGTCAGTAAGTTGTTTTGGTACCCAATGAGTATAGAATTTGTGGTAACTCAGTCTTTCGGCATTGAATCTGCATTGCTTCATTGCCCTTGAACTTTGTGGAACTTGAACTGAAAGATCATGAAACAAAGTATACCATGATGGCTTTTTTTAAAAAGGTCTTCATTCATTACTGACTCTATCCATTTCCCTCCTCCTCATGCGTACACTTTTGTGTGCCCCTCTCCTAATTATCTGCCCCAATCTCTCACATACTTGCTCATAACATCACCACCATAAACAGCACAGATGATGTATTCGATGGTTCCTGGCTCAACTTTGTTGGCAGCCGTGGTGACACCATTGGACTTCATTTTTTTATCTGAGAATACAAAATGAAAGAATCTCATGGTGATACTAAGGGAATTAAGCAGATAGGCATAGTACGAGGGTCATCCGGAAAGTAGTACCCGTTCGTGAAATAAAGACACAAAAGTAAATATTAACAAACATAAAAAATTTTATTTGAAAGAGGATACTTTAAACTACTTCTCAACATAATCTCCAAGCAAATTAAGGCATTTGTCATAACGTGTGACAAGTTTCTGTATTCCTGCTGCATAGTCCTTCGCCGCCAGCTCATTGAGATACAGGGTCACTCCTTCTTTAAGTTCTTCATCGCTGTCAAATCTTTTTCCTGCCAAAAAGTCTTTAAGCTTTGTAAAGAGATGAAAATCTGAAGGGGCCAAGTCCGGGCTATACGGTGGATGGTCGAAAGTTTCCCATTTGAATTGCTGCAAAAGTTTTTGTGTTATCCCAGCTGCATGAGGCCTGGCATTGTCATGAACGAGAATGACACCAGTAGACAATAGACCTCGCCGCCGATTTTGTATTGCCCGCCGTAATTTCTTTAATGTTTCACAATACGCATTGGCATTAATAGTGTCTCCACGGGCCATAAAATCAATAAGCAATACACCTCGTCGATCCCAGAAAATGGTTGCCATGAGTTTCCTGGTGGACAGAACTGTCTTGAATTTTTTTGGTTTGTTTGGTGAATGAGCATGATGCCACTCCATTGACTGTCGTTTACTCTCAGGTGATGCATAACAAACCCATGTTTCGTCACCAGTAATTATGCGAGTCAAGAAAGAGTCTCCTTCATCAGAATAACGTCCCAAAAACGTCAGTGCTGCAGCCATACGCTTGGTTTTGTGCTCATCTTTAAGCATGCGAGGGACCCATCTTGCACAAATTTTTGCACAATGCAGATGGTGTTTAACAATTTCATGAACAATTGTTCGAGAAACATTGGGAAAATGCTCACAGATGTCATCAATTGTGATGCGCCGATCGTTCCTCACGAATTCGTCAACTGAGCTCACCAGTTGGTCTGTAATGACAGACGGTCTCCCCGAACGCTCATCGTCGTGTGTGTTCCCCCTCCCCATGTTGAAGTTGCGACACCACCGCCGAACAGACGACTCGTCCATTACATTGTCTCCATACACCTCCTTTAATTGGCGATGAATATCACATGGGCGAACGTTTCTTGCATTGAGGAATTTAATCACTGTCCTCACTTCACAACTGGCGGCGTTCTCAATTTTTTTAAACATTGTAAACAATCACAGAAACAACACAGGCAATGCTAGCCTCACGCAACTTGGCTCAGAGAAGGCAGACAAGCCACTGAAGCTATCTGACCTCGTCCAGCGGCTACTCGCGTCGTCAGCACTTCATGCGGCACGAACGGGTACTACTTTCCGGATGACCCTCGTATTTACAGAAGTCTGCAGATTTTGGCTCTGCAGCTGTCTTTTTTGCAGTCCGTCCCATTCATATTTTACAGTTCTTTCCTGCTTTCAACTGCTTAATGCGGAATAGGGTGTTTATATTTTTGAGAGTGTTACCAATTTCCAAAGAACATTATAAGAACTCATAAAAAAATGCAATTTAATTCATTGTTTGGAATATGTTGAATATTAAGGTCCCTCTCAAAAAGTACCTCTAATCTAAAGATGTCAAGTAGAATATCAGCAAAACTGTTGTCTACTAAAATGTTTGCACATGGTGAAAACCCAGAGGAACGTATATATTTATAGCACAATGCCACAGCAACGCATTCAGCAATACCCAATGATTTTTCCCAATGAATAAATATCATAGAACATAGTTTCAGTTACAGAACAGTGTTCAAGCATAGAAATTTTTCCATGGAAAGGCAAAAGTGCCTATCTATCATTTTGGCATTAAATCTTGCTGTCTTTAAGGGAAATAAAACTACAGCAGTGTGCAAAAATATCCCAAGCATAAAATGTTTGAAATTTTCTGATATCAGTGATCTATTCTAACAAATGTGAAGAATTAAGTAACAATATTGGTGATGCCTGGTACTCATAGTATTAAAAGAATATCCCTGTAGCTTGGTATTCCTTCATAGTTCCATTATTCTTGCAGTCAAAGTATAATTTTTTAGGGTCTTGCTGATAATTGTGACATGATTGTTCCCATCCTGTCACAGACAGTTGATGAATATGGATTATTATGATTGGTGAATACATGAAATTTCCTCCTGCAAAAGTAAAATGTACTAAAATAAATTGCTTTATGAATGAGTGAAATTTTAACATAAAAATCTTTTAGTTTTAAGAAATTATTTAATGCCACTGTATGCTGCAGTATGTTGATTCAGGGGTGGGTAAAATATTTGCATCATGGTTACACAAGGTCATTATCATGTGTGGGGTGCGTAGATCTAATGCTTGAAGCCTCTATTTATTTATTTCAGGGGAAAACCCCTTTTACACAAAAAAGGCAAAAAACATGTATAGGTTTTATAATTATGAAAAAAACATTTACAAACGGTACAAATTACATAAATTTACATACTTGTTATTGAGCATTGAAATATAATTAAAAATTAAAGAAGAATTTTGATTTTCAATGCATGAAAACCCTTTTCAGATGGTGTACAGGTACGCAAACAAACCTAGTTTGGTTAATTAATGTAGGCAAAATACCAATATTAAATAATTTCCAAATTAAAAAATGGAAACAGAATATTAGAAATATAGTGTTTGTTACAGGGCAGATGATGGTACAAAATGATAAATGTTAGTGGTAGTTATTAACTAGACCTTGGGGGATCAAACTTCAACATTAATTTATTATTTTATATAGTTGCAGTGAAAAGTATGCTGTGACCCATTATCATTTCAAAACGAACAAGTTTTGTGCAAAAAATGTGTGGATGCAGTGGAATTGTGGGGATGGGAGTGATAAGTGAAGTAATGTTAGTACAGCTCCACTGTTGCATAACAAGCTAGAATAACAACTCTTTGAATACAAACTTCATACAACCTGAGGGGAACCTGGGAGGCATTTTGCTCATATTTACTTAAACAAGTCTAAGCTTATACTAATTGTCTAATTTACAATCAAGCCCACCCCTTGGTTGCTTTATACACTTTAGCAAATTCAGTGCCTTCCAGTTGAAGGCGGCATGGATGGGTAGCATTTTAAACATTGTGTTGCATTCCTATTCCTAGTGCATTCCGATTCCTATAATCCAAGTTTCCCTAAGCATACATTGTCAAGGCTAAATTTTCCATCTTGTGAAACAGTTATTTTTCTTAATTTTCATCAACATCATGTCCCTTATGTTTTATTTCATGTACCCACAAGTCATCCATTACCATCCATCCCTCACAGTTATAATTCATTTTCCAAATCATTGTTCTTTCCATTCATACCTACATTCAGAGCTCAAGTGGTTAGGGATTGCCATGCCAATTTCAAGGGTAAAAAATAAGAGAAACTTTACACTCCCACACACTTTTAATGTTCTACGACCATGGTTTCGATGTTGCGCATCATCATTATCAGGTACAATATAATGAAATTTTTCAGCTTATGTAGTTGGACACCAAGAGGGGAGTAAGGTAGAGGAAGTAAGGGAGAGGGGGGGTAGTGTAGGTGGTGTAGCAATCATTAGTGGGTGAAGGGAAGGTGAGTGTATGTAATGGATGGTTTCTGCCTCAGACGGTACAAAGGGGGATGTGTTTGCTTACAAAGGTTGACCCTCATTAATGGACAGATGGTGACCATCACTGCCTTGGTGGGGATGGAGTTGGTGTGGAAAGGTATTTAAGAATTTAACGAGAGGGTAACGGGAGAGGTATAAGATACATGTATCATTGACCACCTCAAGATAATGGGATGGAAGGGATTCCCAAATTTCCAACTCCTCCAAAGTTTTCAGCCTGCGACCTTTCATTTCCATGAGTAAAATGTCTGCTGTGAAGTTACTGGAATGATTGTTATCTAAGAGGTGTTTGGCAAATTGTGATCTGTTGTCTTTCCTTCTGAAGCATGAACCGTGTTACTTAATCCTAACATTGAAAGTCCTCCCTGTCTGTCCAATGTAGATGATGTTGCAGTCTGTACAATTGAGTTTATAAACTCTGCTTTGTTGCATTACATTAATTTTATCTTTGAGTGAACCTATTAAGTTTTTCAAAGTATGTGAGTTGCAAAAAGGAGCTTTGATATTGTTTTTGGAGAGTATTTGTTGTATCCTGAGTGGGATGTGGCCAAGGAATGCAATTCTTCGCCATCCGTGCTTGTCCGGTTTCGGTGTGTGATATATGGATTTCAGGGCTATCCATGTTTGCTTTCTGTTGTACATGTTTTCGATCATTATTTCACCATGTAACTATTGCTGACTGTGATTTGTTTTATAATACGAACTTCCCCATGTTTGTTGTGTGTTGGGATATTGCATACCCTGCGTAACATAGAATGAAAGGTTGCACGTTTTTTTGAATGGTGATGCCTGGATGTGGAGTGAATAATTTGGTCAGAGTAACACTTTTTCCTGTATATTGGAAGGTTGAACCTTTGATTAATTATTTTCACATTCAAATCCAGGAAATTTAAGGCACCGTCTGCTTTCAGCTCCCTCATGAACTGTATAGATACATCTAAAGAATTTAACAGAGTTAAAAAATTGTCCAATTGTCTATTGGATCCCGTCCAGACACAAAAGAAATCGTTAACATTGGTTCCGATCATGATTTGCCAAACACCTCTTAGATAACAATCATTCCAGTAACTTCACAGCAGACATTTTACACAGGGTAAATGAAAGGTCGCAGGCTGAACGCTTTGGGGGAGTTGGGAATTTGGGAATCCCTTCAATCTGATAATGTTGAGGTGGTCAATGATATCTTATACCTCTCTCCACCTAGGCAGTGATTGTCACTATCCGTCCGTTAATGAGGGTCATCCTTTGTAAGCAAACACACCCCCCTTCGTACCATCTGAGGCAGAAACCATCCAATACATACACTCACCTTCCCTTCACCCACTAATGATTGCTGCACCACCTACACTACCCCCCCTCTCCCTTACTTCCCCTACCTTACTCCCCTCTTGGTGCCTGACTACGTAAGCTGAAAAATTTCGTTATATTGTACCTGATGATGCGCAGCATTGAAACCATGGTCACAGAACATTAAAAGTGTGTGGGAGTGTAAAGTTTCTCTAATTTTTTACCCTCATCATGAAGGAATTCCACAAAGTTAAGCCTGAAACTGTTAACTATGCCAATTTCAAGATTGGAAAGTCTTTTATAACCAACATTCCTCATCATAACTTCAATCATCAAAGGCTCTTTGACTGATAGGTAATGGAAAATAATACATGCGGCATGCCTTTGCAATTCACATGATATGTACAGTACTCCCACAAATGCTTCTGCACTACATTCTGGTTAATTTGGCCACATTTTCATCAACGTACAACAAGCAAAATCAAAATTTAGTGACATCTATTTTCAATATCCTAAACAGGCTAATATTCCTCCTGCAGGAATACCGACCAGCATATCATTACTCATGCCACAACCACTCAAGGGTATTTTTTTAACAATATGATGGATGTTTTAGTAATGCTGAAATATGCAAAGTTGAAGTTAAATAACAATAAATACAGAGCGCAATTTTGGTGCCAAGATGAATAGACTATTTGAATTAGCTCTTATGAAACTGCTTACAATAAATTGACTATAATTGTATATTTTTCATCATGGTCATAAAATCTTCCCAATGTTATACAGAACCTCTGTAGAACTGACTAATTACTTAGACCAATGAATTAATTATATGTACACTTCTACATATCAAGTTTTTTTGTTTACATTGATTGTATAACTGTTAGTTGACATTCTTTCAACAGGCAACAGTTTTTTTGTGTCCTTAAGAAATCAATTTTTAACGGGGAACTTTCATTTTCAGGTTCCAATCAGTTTTGTGGATAGAGTTTATGGGGAATCTAAGCTTGGAGGTTCAGAAATATTCCAGTTTGTGAAAGCACTTCTCTACCTCTTTGCAACAACATGAAAAACTAAATGTGTTATGAAATCTACTGATGAAATGTATTTTGTGTGTGTAATTTTACGGTAATATATTATTTTTGAGAATAAGTTCATTCCTTGAAATCACAATTGTTGATTATTTAACATAATTGCCATTAGATTAGCCAAGGGTGCTCTCAACCTTTTTTGCTTACAAACAGTGTAGTGAGAGAACCAGAATGGTAATATAGCAGGTGAAAATCCAGACTATGTTCTTGAATGCATAAAGGTAAAACAAACCCATGACATTTACTTGGATACATTTATTTTCCAAACCATGGGTTAAAAAGGGCCTTAAGTTTTCATACAAAGTTAGCTATTTTCTCTTGTCCTGGAATAGGTTTAACCCCAAATGTATTGCTTACTTAATTCTTGAATATTCCATGGTTTTAGTGAAATTTTACCGAAAAAACTACTTGTGGGGAATGCTTGAATTGTCTTGTACTTGAAATAGTCTGAGTAGAAGGTAACCCTTGTCTCAGAAATTGCTAGTTTTCTGGAAATATTCAGAATACAACTGCTCCTTTCACAAAACAGTTATAATTTTTCATAAGTTTTAATGAATAATAAAGTAAGGTAGAAAATAAATAGGGCAATATAAGCATGGTGGATGGAGCAGTGCGAGGATATGGAAAGTTTACAAAGGCAAAGTTAATTCGGTGTACCATACGGAAAGCTTAAAACGCAGTTGAGAAAAGAGAAGAGAAAAATGGAAAGTTTGCTAAGGCAAGGTGAAATTCGTTTACTGTAGAGAAAGGTTAAAACACAGGCAAGAAAGGAGAATGGAAATCTATGCAAACAACAAAAAAGACATTCGTAATTCAGGAAAATGATTCATTGAACTAGGGTAGAGACAAGAGAGGTTGAAATAATGTTCAAGAAACTACATGGTAAACAAATTAGGCCAGCAAACGTAGACATAAAAAGAAAATATGACATAGAGAAGGATAGCTTGGGTCCAGACTTACTTGTTGTTGAGGTAGAAAGGACAATAAGGGTATTGAAATCAAATAAGGCTGCAGGGAAATACAGAAGTTGATTGGAGGGATAAGGTAAGATTTTTACAATGTTTCAGTTTTTGTTCCCGATTCTTCTAATACTGCCCTTTATTCCTTGGAATACACAGTTGTATTTTTTAACTTTTTAAAACTCTAAATGGAATTCGAAAATTCTAGGATATACCTTTTTTTCAGGTTATGCTGATGTGTTTTGTGCCATTTACTCGATTTACCTTTGGTAACTGTAATTGATTAAACTTCTCTATCCATGGAAGTGAAACCCTTCGGTAGGACAGGGTTGACAGAGTCCAGGATTACTTCAAAGCAGTTCGGAAACTGAATAAATTAAGGGTAATCTGGTTAAGGTGGTGGTTCGGGTGCTGGTCTCATACGACGATGGCCCTGTTTCAAACCCCCGCAGCGGCAGATATTTTTATGTGGTATTTCGATACCTTCTTGGGTGGCTTTATATGCCTTGATATTGTGCACATACTTCGGACTTCGAAGTCGAGACACGCGATAAGGATGCAAAAGGTTTATTTTAGTATCTCAGCCCCCACCCTTGTCTTTCTCTCCCCTACTCGCCACCCCTTCCGTGCTCCCTCCTCCTCACTCCTCAGTACACCAAAAGCTTTGATTTTGAACTATTTTGTGAGCATCACCGTAATACGCACCAATCAAGTCTGCCGCACTGATAAATGATTGGTTCACGTTTTAAAATATAATGCACGGCCGGCGTCTCGTCCCGATGAAGACCTAGGCTCAAGAAAAGCCTTTTGCCAGCAACGCCGCAAGAGTTAGGGGGGAGACCGCCGCACCCTGCCCTCATCGCTGACGAATTTCATCATTCCTCCGTCCGGAGAGTTTTCGGAGGACGTCGCGGGGAAAGGGATCCGATAAATCAAAGGGTCAGAGGGATATCAAAAGGATCGGTGGGCGGGAATGGATGAGAGGAGGGACGTGTTTGCGTGCAAGCAATGTCTCTCCCTTTCCAGGCGCGGGAGCGCGTTGGCGTATAGGGGAGGGAGGTGTGGCGGGGGAAGGGCTCTAAAATGAGGGGTCGGGAGGGTGAAGCGGTTTGGAGGAGGGGCCGGAGCTACCCGCATCCCTGCGAAAATATACAAGCTGTCCATCAAAGGGAGCTGCAGCAAGTGACTGCGTCTAAACCACGTGCCAGTTTATGGTCGGAGGAAATCGCGCGTCCATTCATCCGAGTGTGTTTGTTCAATCGGAAGGGCTTTTCGGGCCATTATTTTTAGAGCTTTGGAGAAGTGTTGGGTAAATTCTGAAGCGAATAAAATTATGCCTATTGATATCTGGTTTCTGTGGTGAATCGCACGTCCGAGATCGTCTGAAGGAATTTAACCCCATTTTCGGAGAAAAGTTTTGATCATTCATAATTAATTATTCTCTGAGAGCTCATTTAATTAATGTTTACGTATTTAGCATTCTACCATCACCTACCAAACCGATCTTGGGGTTGATTGCTGTGTATATGGTTTTTTAAAATTAATCATTCTAAATTAATACACTCAACGCTAATCACGCCAGTGAATTTTTTCGTTCTTGTACAGTTATGACGCGAAAACTCATTTTGAGGTCACGATAATGTTGTCATCTGAAGTAGCATAATTCGACATAAAATCATTGCATAACTGAATATCGTCAATGGACCTGCGAAGATTTGATTAGATTTGCCAATCAGTTGAATGATGCGATTCGAAATTCAAAAAGTCGATTCGTTCCATTCGAACGTCACCAGCGCAAATATGGGATACTTAAAATTTCGCCCATATTCAACTACCAATATTTAAGTTTTAAGTACCACTCTTTATGCCGCAAGTAAGTGCATGTTGAAGCACGATTTGATTCCATTTAATTATACCTTGGGAAAAGAAGATGAGTGAATGCGATCATTTGCTAATATTTTAATCATAAGGTAATTTAAGTACGAGAAATTCAAAACCTATGCGTTGAAGTAATTGGAATTTGAGATAAATAGTCATCATGATTACAATTATTTTGGCATGCTTTTCTTAAAACTTTCCTCCGAACTTCTCTTTCCTCAACGACCAAGTTTCGAAACCATAGTTAACCTTAAACAATAGATCAAAAGTTTTTGCTGTTCTTTTTTTCATATTTCCTTAAGTTGTCTGCCGTCAACTCCCGCTTTTTTAGCTAATGTGATTTTTTTAATGTCCCTTCCACTCTGCCCGCCATCATCCAAGACACTTCCCAAATGGGAATTATTTTTTACAGCATTATATTTTTTCGGTCATAGGTTAATTTAATACAATCAAATTATACCTCCAAATGAATGAGAGAACAAAACATTAGTTTGTGTCGGTGTGAGTCCTTTAGAGAGTGGCTTTTGACCTATCCGCCTCCTCCATAATGATACCCTATACAGTATACCAATTTCCCTCTCTCCTTCATCCCAGAATTGGAATCAATTCAGCAGTGGGACTGATAAAAACATTTTTTATCAAAAAATATCGTTTTCAATATTGATATGCGAGTAATATTCATGCACTACCTTAATAATTGAGTTCCATTGAAACCTATTGTCGAGTTCCCCATACAAACGTCTTGTACGGTCAATTTCAAATATCTCCTCAAAATTTAAAAGGCACCAAGCACTCTCCCATCTAAAAGCTTGTCTTCACTTCACTTCCATGGCTCAATCGCCTTAGGGACAACCGTGGAAAATCAAATCGGGCGTTTTTCTGGAAAGGCTGCGTAAAATTTTGCCGTGGACATTCGATTTTCTGCCGAAAGCAGGCCATGGGTCTGCCCCACCTCGGTACCTGCATACCGGACGGATGTATGCGCAGTGATTTTAACCCTCCAGTCTTGTGTTAGCTACCATAAGGCCTTGTGTGTGAGTGTGAAACGACGGCGAGTAGGTCCGAGGACTTCCCCATTCCTGCTGGGAAATAATTGGAGAGAGGAGAATGGACTGATCGGGACCAGTGGTCATCCTTGCAACTGGCGGATTTGTTGCTGAAGGAATAAGGTAATACATTCTCTGCCATCGAAAAATAATATAATGCTATTTCTTCTAGAAGAGATTAATACACCCTACGTTTCCGGGAAAAATCTTTCATTATGGCGTCTCACTGTTATGGCAACAATCGTTTCAAATGTTTCATTCTTCCAGCGTTCATCGCATATGTGATACGAAAGGGTTTTCGCAGATCTATTGTGTCAACTTCAAAGATCTTTGGTCATAATAACTCTGCGTCAATTTCCACATTGAACCATGGCCCTACGGTCAGTAGTCCAACGCTCTACCCCTGGAATACCGCGATCCACTACCCTCACAGTTAAAATGAATTTTATCGCTTATCATATCTTACTGTCTGAATGTCGGGCACCCGTCCAAGCAGGCACGCGTGATGTTTACAGAGGCGAGCAATTTTGAAAACAGCCAAATGTGTACGTAGATATCTGGCATTTACTTGCGCCAGAAAACCACTGACCGAATTTTCCGATAAGCGATAAGCTCCTGGGGGGATTTACGTGTATTCATATGGCACACGGGCAAGAAGTGAAGATAACACCTTCGAAAAGAGGACAATAGGCACCTCTAGTTTTTTTTTTAAATGGTTGAACGCGTTCGCGATGTCAAATGTGCATCACTGTGTTAATGTTTTGTGGATTTTCCGGCCACTAAAAGTAAAAAAAAATATTAATTTAATCAGAAGGAAAATTTCATTAACAAAAAGGAATGGTATCTGATTAAATCTTGTTCGGAATCTGTCTACGGGAAGTGATACTTCACTCGGACGATTCAATCTACTTCTTCGTTTAAAGGATCGAAATTTCCAACGACCTAAATTTAAAAATTGTGGATGGAATGATGCCATACTAATGCGCGTGATCTTCTACTCAAAGAAATCACTCCATCTCCTTAGGCGGAGACCGGAGTGATTCCTCTCATAAATTAAAGGTAAAGGGCTTTTTGTATACATTTCAATTTTAAATATTTTCCTAGTTAACGTCGGGGATATTATTTTATATTTTTGGTAATAAACCTTTCAAGGTAGTTTCTGGATGGACACACTACCATATAATTCTCTTGTTTCTTCTAGACAAAACACAACCCAAAATCCTACTCTACAACAAGTCCCTCTTGATCTCAGTATACTTCCTTAATTCCATCCAGCTTCCCATTCCTACTTCTGTCCCTTCCTCGTTCGCATAACGTTCTCCCCTCTATCATAGTCTTCAACATCCCACTGCCGATCAATTTGCTATGCATCCATCTTTCCTGCCTCCTTTAGATTTCCCCCAACAATTCCCTCTTCTCCCCCACCATACCTAGCACTTCGTTTGTCTTCTTTTCTGTCATTTGGGATAGTTTTGATTCAATTCACTTTTTATCATATCTCGCCTTTGTATTCAGATTTAATGAAATGTGTCGAGTGTAAATTTGTAGGAAATGATATTAGTCATTTACTTTACCTCTGACAAAGTTATTCAAAACCCCTATTCCGATAATTTTTCAATTGATTGTGACCCTCTTTGAAACAATGCACAGTGTATCAGCTAATGTACGAAGCAACAGCTAATGGACTACCAAAAGAAGTACTTTTGCTGTTCCCCTCTTATTACTGATTTTTTACGTATTTGCAAGTATGAAGAGTCAATGATTATTGCAGTATAACCGTAAAAAAAATCATCATTACATTTTACAATAGCACTGAATCAACTACTACTCTTTTGTAAGTAAAAGTAAATTTATTCCATCATTGTTAGAGTAAATGTAAGTACGGATATTGCTTAACTTTTTTCGGGCATTATTATGTAAATAAAATACTTTTCGGAGTAATTTACGAAGGAAATTACCTGGAGGTAAGACGCAATATCAGAAGAAGAGATGATCCAGGCGTCGCGGAACAAAATCTTATCTAAGCTGCCAATTTCAATGATCGAATATTTAAATCATCACTACACCGCAATGCTTATTAAAACACGGCTTATCAACGAAGGAATTAACTCCAAAACCTTTTTTTAATGCATTGTAAAAACTTAAATTATATGATAATGACCAACTGGCAGCCATTTTCCTGTATATAATGATTTATTGCACGACCAGTTTCAATATACTACATCATCTTCAGGTAATAATTATTACCTTGTGGAAACTTGTTATCATATGGCCATTATTATGTCGAAATTCCACCATAGCACGCCTGAAACTGCGCATTCGTTAAATTCTTTGCATCCGCAGTGAAATAGAATTTTATTTTTTTCCATTTGAAAAATTATGTACGTATGTATGAAATTTTTGAATGGTTAACCATTATGCAGAGAAAGTTTTATGTCATAAAATATATCATATGTATTATCTTGGCGCAATATATGTCGCAGCATCTTTCACCTTTACCGAATGAAAATAAAGTTATTTGTTAATAATTTTCTCACGAATGTGGTTCTTAGAGGTTCGGCGAATCGAATCCGTAGTTGAGTATGTCACCGTAATTCTTTCCTGCTTAATTTTTCAGCCGGCGGGATCTGTTCTACTCGTATTGACAATGCTCCGTTTTCGCCGCGGGGAGAGGGAGCGAGAGTTGTAGCGGGGCAGGGAGTGCGAGGAGTGACGGGGATGAGGGAGGGGGGGCAGTGGAGGCTGCTGTGGGGGCGGTGGTGGTAGATTGTTTTCACAGGGCTCCTCCCCCGTCTGTGTTTCCTTTCAAAACAGCGCTTTAAGGATGGTTGGAGAGGGGAGGTGCTAAGGGTTGAGGGGGAAAGGAAGGTGAGGAGGAGAGAGCGGGGGAAGGGGGGCGAGGAAGAAGTGGGGGTTGGGGAGGGTGGAAGTAGGGGAGGAGGCGAACAACGAGGTATTATGGGGGTAAATAGCGAAGGACAAACGCTAACACTTGCGCGGGCATCTGTAGTAAATGGCAGATTGCGAATGGTTGCGTGAAACATCGCGATCGTTTTCACGTGGAAATATTTTAAATCGTCCCGAACGAAATCCATGATTACTCCTACCTACACGAATGAGGCCATCTGTGATTTTTCTTTTGGCCAAAACATTGAACTATAGTAGTTCTCGGATTAATATAGACGGCTGACCAACCTTCTACGAAGACTTTCTAGTCATGGCTTTCTTATTTCGTGTTTTCTCCGCTTGATGGCGCGACAGTTCCCGATTGGAAAAACCATACGCTCTTCCCTATTCAAGTTCGTCGGCGTCTCGAAAATTCACCACGCTGCGATCTTTCCCTCGATGACCTTTCTGAACCCTGAATCAGCTAATTATGAGGCTCGGCAAGTGTTTCCTCCTCGGAGGACACGGCAGCTTTGTTTTCGCTCGGTCTTCCCAGCTGACTGCGGGCAGCCGAGCGAATCTTTTTGGCCAGAAGCCGCTGCTCGTCACTGGAAAGGACGCCGCGAATTTTATTTTTTCTTTGGAAACAGAACTGTGATATACTGCTAATTGTAAACAAGATAATATATCGCCAGAGTGTAATGTAAATCTTGGAATTTTTTCTCGTATGCTTCATCCTAAGCAATCTTATTCTGGTCATCTGAATGGCAACAGTTCAATATTCCGTTCAGCTTCGCTGCACATTCGTGCGACGCGCGCAGCGAAGTCATGAAAACTGACAAAAGAAATGTACGCTTTCAAATAAATATTCACCCCAAAAACTAGAGCAGATTTGACAGATCTCCACCACTACAAGAATCAACTCGATTAATTGTTTTTGGTTGGCGAAGATCCATTTTTATGGTTAATTGATAACTGTGGAAAGTATTTGTCCCCTTCAGATTTCATGTTTCCTATACTAACCACTCTTAAAGGCCTAATTTCATTTCCTCTTTGTTTGCTGTGCCAGTAATTTTAAGTTGGCGCTTGAATCTGAAAGCACGGTGTGTGAATCTTGGGACATTTCTTCTAAGATGTCAAGTAGTGATCAGAAATGTGATCATTAGTGATTCTACGAACATGCGTGAATATGAATGGCAGTATCAAACGTGGTCAGCATTTCTATCGACTTAGAAAATTCCCATTATTTTTGTCGTAAATTTTTGAGCTCACGCGACTTCCTAAAATGAATTTCTGATTTGTGGTAACCCCGGTCCTGAGTCTGGCTTCATGCCAGAGATGCAAAATAGTTATAGAATGCTTATATAATTAAAACGTTTGCATTAAAAGTGAAAGTTGGGTTTCCACTCATTTACCTAATAAATCAGCCACATTCTCACAACAGTTTCCCCATTACTCTCTACTAATTACATTACTACTCTGGTTTCATTTTCTTTTACGAAAAGAAAATGAAACTCCTCTCTTTTCGGCATCTCTGGGGAACTCGAAATATTTGTTACCTGTGACATTATTAGGTTCCGTTACAATGAAGTGGTCCCTCTCATGAGGATCTCCCTAAAGTCCAATACTACACCGTACTTGCATCACTTCACTTTCCCGGTTCATCACCCCTTAGAATCATACTAATGTCTTCGAATAGTTTTGAGACACCTGAAAAATGTTCATTGAAATTGTATTACTCTATTTACTCGCGAATTTACCCACATAGCATCATAGTCCTTCTTTCATACTTCTATGGAACATAATTTTAACTTTAATTTTATTCCTACGATTTCACTCTATGTTTGACACGAACCCACTCATTAAAAAAATTCATCCTCCGTCTATTAGCGACTTCAACAGGGCAATTTGAGAGACTGTAATATACTTGAACATGTTGTGGTAAATATACATAAACATTTTGCTGCCTTGATATACTTTGAATTTGCCTCTAATTTGGAAGAATTCATCGATTTTCGACGCCAAAACTTCCATCGAATTTGGTATTTGTCGGTTGTTTCCTCCATCCCCCTCTCATGATTTTTACGAGAAAACTTCAACGTCGAAGTACACGGATAAATGGTATATTTATTATCAACGGCAAAATTAATGATCAAAGACCAGCGAGAACGTTACCAACGTCAAAGTTATTTCCTATGATCGAAACATATCAAATGAATTTTTATTTAGGGTGCTATTCATGTTCTCACTTTAAATATTGCTGGAAGTTCTAGAGACAAGTGTTTTTACCATGTACCTTTCTACTACTTTCTCTGAGCCGAAATTCTTGTCTTCTTTGCCTTTAAATGCACACCTAATTTATTTTCCATTGTACGATATTCGCGATGAGAATATGCCATTTTCAAAAGTGACTGGCCAGTTATGCCTCGTACTATGTAGAAGGTTCCTAGGACCATCGAAATATAAAAGTGAGCTCATTTAAGTTTTATTAATCTTTTTTTTTTAATATATATATTTGTGCATGTATGTGTGTATGCGTGTGTGTTGGTCACTATAGTTCAGGGACAGAGCGTCGGATTACTGACCGGAGGCCCCGGGATCGATTACCGAAATAGCATGTCTCTCTAAGCACTCTCAGCTCCACCCAAGCTGTGTGATTTTTCCGGTACCAGATCTTACCGGTAAACAATAGGTAAACACAGGGAAAGGAACTGGCCCCCCTACCCTGATGTGTGAATTTCACACGCCGTCGGATTTAGTACTGGGTGAACTATACCATCACCTACCAAACCGACCTTAAGGGAATCATACGCGGGAAAAATAATTACGTTGACGAAATGATAAACAGTTATCGCTTCTGTCTCAAGCCGCCAAAAAGGGAAACAATTGTCCCATCTAAAAATTAAATAATGCACGACCCTACGCCTACAATATCTAGAGAGGGCCTCAAAGGTAAATCCTAAAAGTAAATAGTTACATGCCTGCAAGCGAAACTTGCGAAACTCATACATTCAGGATACAGCGGGCCAATCCCTTTTCCTGCGCTTTCTGTGGTTCTCGAGGAAGATCTGGTACCCGAAATATCACATAATTTTAACTACTTTTTCCATTGCACAATTTGATAGCAGGCCAGGGAGAAACATCTAATCAAATATAATGGGAATATTTTAGTTGCCATCTGCTATCCCTTTCAGCAGTATTACATAAAATAAAGTGATCACATTAGTCATAATCGATCATCAGTTCGAGGATTGGCTTATAGAATCTCTCCAAACTATCCTGTTCCATGCCAATCTTTTCATTTTCCCATAACTCCTTTCCCCGATATTTTCTTTAGCGTGTTTCAATTCATCCTTGGCCTTCCTCTATCATTCTTCCCCTTCGTGTTTCCATCAACAGTTCGCTATTGTGTCTCAATTTCCCTCTTCTTCTTGTAAGTGTCCTCCACATGTCACCCCCTCTTCGAAGAACTTCTTGATTTGTTACACTGACTATCCATTTTGTTTTCATAATTTTTTCACTGCCAACACATTTCCTTCACCCCCAATCTTTAGTTGAATAATTGAATAGTAATTAAATTCCATTATTGAAGTCTGGTTTTCAAGTAGGATAGCAGCATACCCGCCGCGGTGCTTACGTTATACCTACTCGGAAGCTCGGCGTTCTAGCGCGTGCAGATGCAAGTGGGGAGGGTTTGGGAAGATGGGAAAAAATCTACGTGGCGGAAGGCGACGAAGGGAGGTGCGCGCCTTGATGTTTTAGCTTTTGGGGGGAGCAGGGTAAAGGAGGAAGGAGGACATTAAATCTTTCGACCAGTGGCAATTGGTGCCTCTCGCCGACGGTGCGCCGGCCTTCTCCGGGCAGGAAATCGTTCCTCCGCCCCAGGAAGCGAAGTATTCCCCCGGGGAGAACTCTCTCTCCTCCTCCTTGGATGGAGAGAGGGGTTGGGCATAGGGTAGGGGACAGCGGGGAGTATGTGGGTGGGGTGTTTGGGGTTTTCCTCCCACCCCTCCAAGGGAGAGAGAGAGGAGAGTAATATATATTGCACCTCTCGAGGCTGCTGAAACCCCATCATATTCGGCGGATGGTTTTCCCCCACCGTCGATGACGAAAGGCGGTCGTTGAATGCATCCGGGCGGTCCCAGGAGGAAATCTGCGAACCATCTCCTCACCCAATGTTCTCGTATGTGTTCTATCCGCCCCTACGCAATCTTTACTCATTTTACGCCTTTGATTATACTTGAAGACTTATGTACTACCTTAAATTAGTGTTAATAGTCATGTCAACGTGAAATTACTCACATGGAAAAATGATAATCGTAGTTTGGAGACTTTTAAGATGCAATTGTAAAAAAAAGAATGAAAAAATTAAAACGTAGGGAAAGGAAAAAGATCGAGGAACTATTGGAAATAGGAGGGAAGGAGAATTGGTTGCTGGGAGAAATCCAGGGGCGGCAAGAAAGGTATATGAAGAGAAATTTGATTGGGGATGGAATTTTGATAATTGTGATAGAAGGAACATCGTTATGCAAGTGAGTTAAGGGGAGGAAATGAGTGGGCGTTGGACGGAATGAAGGGAGGTTTAAATGCACGTGGAATAAAAGATGGATAAATTGTTGTGCAAGAGTACCAGGTTGTGTCTTGTTAGACGAGGCTTAGAAATGTAGCGCTGGCTAGTCAATGTGCCCATCGAAACTTATCCTGAACGGTGGAATATGGATTCTTTAAAAAACTGGAGAAAATTCAGTATATTTGTAAAAAATGTTAGCCTGTTAATATTCGAAATCCTTAATGCCACCTATCCGTATCTCATGTCAGTGAGTTTGCATTTGATATCGTTGACGGAGATGCTCCGTAATATATTTTGCTCCTTCAACACTAGTACGGTCGAAATTTATAATAAATAAACCAATTTTATGTTCACCATTTACTTTTTTGTCGACCCTACAAGAGAGGGAACACTATTTAATTGATGAGGCAAGAACTTTCGTGCCGGGCAAAGTTATCTAACATACTTTCACCTCGAATCCCCCCTGAAACGTATTGACTATTTTTCAATCCTCATTTTCAAACCGCATGACTGTCAGACAGCAACAGAAGCAATCGAGGGTAAGAGGGAGGACTCTCGTTTTGATAGCTATGGGTTGGGAGTCACGCACATTATATGCCGATGGCTTTATACGATTAAAGGCACGTGGTCCAGGCCACCGATTTGGAGGAAATGTTTAAAAATTCGATTGGATAATAATGCCCCCCCCCCCCGCGGAGGTACGAAGGAGTGTGTATCAGGTGAACCTTGACGACTCCTGTATTTCTCTCATCTGCTAGTATCTCTTCCTTCCGTTAATGAGTCAGCTCTCTTCATTTGAGCGCATGATATGAGCAGTCAAGCACCACCAACAGCAACTGCAGGCCACCTATCGGCGTGGAATAAACGGTAGATCCCTCTCCTCCCTCCAAGTCTCCTATTAAACCCTCCTCCAGATTCAGTTTTCCATGAGATACTCTATGGCGATATAGGTACTGCTTACGTTTTTGCACTTGCTTTCAACACATGTTCTCTCTTCAGGGCGTGAGTTGTGCCAAAAGCTGTTGTATAAAACCCGCTCATCCTCGACAAAATTATCTGTACGAGTTTCCGCGCTGTGCTGCTATGAACGTCTTGCTGCAATTTTTATATGCGTTTCTAATGCAAAGTTAGTTCTTGGATAAAAATCATCGCATCACAGGATATCAAATTGAAGATTAGACCTATCACAGCTTCCCAAGCTCTCCTTATACCTGCCAATCTCTTCGTTTCTTTCGCTCATACCGTGTATGACCTGTTTCTCGTTATTAATACCTGGGCTTCCTCTGGAATAATTCTCAAATTTAGTTCCTTAATTTATAGCCATCCCCTAATTACCATGATTTATGAAATGTCCAATTAGCTCCACCTTTTCGTCTTGTATCTAAATAGGGTTTTCTGTTACTTGTATATACGCTCTAAATAATGTAACAATTTTTATGCTCTCGTCCCAAAATATTCGATGACTCGATTTGAAGTTTGCTAGAGCCGAAATTTTAGGCAGTATTTATTTTGTCTTTCTAAATGAAATTATGTTATTAAAAATAGAAAATTCGTTCCGATTGAGCAAAATTGTATCAGGTGCTAAAATGTCACAAAATTTTCTGAAACATCATTGCTGTCGCTTTCTGTTGTCGATAATTGTCTCAGATGAATTTAAATCATGACATAACTTTTTCTACCCTTACCCTCTTCTAATTTACCAAATTTCAGTGTGTAAATTGGTACGACTTTTTCCTTTATCGTGGTCATTATATTGTAGGTGGCAATAGGACTCAACACGAAAGCAAGTATTTTACTATCGAACAAGTATGGGCTCTGTTGTTAAGTACAAAGTCTTTTGTGTTAGTTGTAAACAGTTTGGAATAAACGAGGCTATTGGAGCACTGTCACCGGATACAGCGCGCTCTCTCACGCACAAAACCTTATTTAAACTCTGGACAAAAGCTTTGATCAGGAACTGCACAGATAGGTAAATTGAAAGTAATTATTACTTTGGCAATCTGAAGCCTGAACCTTTATAGTGATTTGCCGAAGTACCATACCTATAAATGGCGTAAGGAGAAAGGCATTCATACACTTAGGATATGTTTCAAAATTTGGGGAAATAATAGTAGATATCCGCCAAATGGGATAGTAAGTTGGGTTTTTGAAAGACTTGTGTTACAAGTGTTCTTTAGTATATGGAGAACATTTTTTTATGAAATCTATGTCAAACTCTTTATCCTTCGTTCAATTTAAGTATAGGAGTAGGGTACTATGAGTAATTTCCTATAAAAGTGAGTATTTAAGTCGCTGAAAGGAAAATGTAGAGCGGTAAAATTATTTAATAACAACTTAATAGGTGAAACTGGTGAATAAAGTGATTCCCAGAGTGTGTGCGCGAAATATCCTACTCGATATATATTGATTCATAAATATGGACCTCCAAATGGGTTATTTTATAACAGAAATTAATTTAATTGTATCGCATATTAGAATTTCAAATCTTGTATGGAAACTCTATCCAAATTTATTTGATTTTCAGCTCGCGTGAATGAAGGAAAAATCCAACTGTTTCATGAAAACTCGTCTGTAAAAAATCGGACCCTTTAGACTCATTTTAACTGATAGTCGTGAAACCTTAAGAATCCGCACCCAATATTTGAGGAAGGATCGACGGACCAAATGGGACATCACTGACCAATATCCTTCCAGACTAATGACGCGGCCTAATCTCCATTCCTTAATATCTTGTCATCGACCCACTTAGCGGGGACTAGGATCGAAATCTTCCTGGAAAATATGCGCGACCATCGGGACAGCATGATGAAACCCTTCGCATTAACACACTCCTGTTGTCTTTAAATTCGGAAAAATCCCATCGATCAGCCCACACACAGCTGTGAGGATTCCACACTTATATGTATAACCAAATGCCACCCCCTTGATTCACTACCCTCCTCCCCTCCCCACCTAAGTCCGTCCATCCCACCCTCCCTCCGTCTACTCCCACCCATTTACCCCATCCCCCTAGTATCCCATCCCCTCTCCCCCCCTCCTCCTTCACTTCCTCTACCACCCCCCACTCCTATCCCGGGCGCAAACAGCATCTCCGGGCCTACGTGCCTGCATTCCATGAATCTGTCAACGGGACCAATATCCATTCCATGTCTACCGAGTCTCCGGCTACCATCGCCCGCAACGACCTCACCCTCCCACCCCTCGCTCACCCCCATTCTTTCTCCTTATCCGCATCCCTTTAGCGCCCTGCCTCCCAACTATCCCTTCCCATTTCTCTAAAAACCACCTCCTCCCACCTTCTTCCCTCCGTGCGGCGAACGCCCAGTTCCTTTCGTCGCCACTCTCAACGCTCTATTTTTTAACTCCCACAGCGCCAGCCAGCCAGCCAGCCCCCATCTCGTTCCCTTCCTCAAGGATGCACTCACACCCGCACTTCTCCCTTATGGTTTATTACTCTATCTTTAGTTTTAAGCGTCTTGAACGCGGGGGAGGTGGTGTTCGGAATGTTCCAGTGGCGGTAACACCCATTCCATTGCTGTCAAGCCAGGGGCTGCCCTCCCGATAGAATTAAACCTTTGTTTTCCTTTCATAAACATCATCCTTACGAGCATCCGTTGGACCAGAGTCAAGTATGAATGGCTGTGTACTTGAGTCAATGTAGGATAATCAAATAGCTGCTTCTGCACGTTAAACAAAAGTGTTGTGTCAAATTGGGAAAATTTTCATCATTTTTTTACGCCAATGAATATGTGTCTATCGCACGCTAGTGTTATCAAATATTTGTAAGTAGAAGCCGGTAAATTCGAAGAAAAATTAAAAAAAAATCGCTCAACGGTTTAAATTAATTCGTTTAAATTAAACACGTTATAAATGTTTAACTTATTTGTCTGCTCTTGTAAAAGTTAATTTATATGGATGGCACGTGACTTGCAATGTTACCCTAGCCCTTCTTGATTGGACGGTTGTAATGAAAGTATTTTCCTTTTGAAAAACTTTAAATAGTACTGCAAACAATACTACTTGTAATGCAAACGCATAAACATACCCGCTTTTGATTTGACCGGAGGTTTATCTTATGCAAAAAAAAAGCCTTTTGTAAAGTGAGAAAAATAATTTTAATGAGCATTTTGTTTTAGTTACCAAATAAAAATGACACTCGGTCACAAATGGCCACACTAAAGTGTATTTTTATGAAAATTAATACTTTCCATCCACGTACACAGTTAGGTGTGTTAAGCATTACAATATCTGTAACAGCTGACTAATACTCACGAAACAGCGTATAAAGCGTTTAAAAATTTATTCTGTTCGTTTTACGACGAAAGGCTTTCTCCGATATGTAAATCCTATGCATTGCAGACGGTCCACGTTTTTTTATGACCTTATATGATGGTGTTCTTTTGCCCCGAAAGTAAAAAGGACGTATGGGCGTAAATGATTTTGCGCGTATTTAAGGGAGATAAAATAATTCTGCTTTCTTTCTACCTGTATATCAACCTTCCTATATACGTTTATCTCTTCCGTTCATTTACCTTCTTTCCTCTTTGAGTCGCGCCAACAAATTTTTCAACGGCCCCACTTGGAAATATTTTTATCTTTCATCTCTCTTCCTAAAATGCGTCAGCATTCTTTCGTCGAGAAACTTAAACATTCGCATTTGGAATGAAATAACTTCGGATAATCCTCACAATGACTGTTTGGCGTGACGTGTATTTTAATAAAAGGGTAAATTTCCAGCCACGTCAGAGAAAACATTGTTACTGTTTGCTTTAGAGGCGAGGTGTTGCAGTGGGTAGTGCGCTGGACTGCTGATCAGAGGACCCGGATTTAATTCTCGGTTAAAACTATGGGCGCAAAATCATCAGTTTCGCGAATCAGATATTTTTGGGAATCCCCTGGCGGAACAGGAAGAAAAACTGACGCCTCCGTCCCGAACTATAAATTTCTCACGGCCTATAGTGCTTAGTAAGATGTGAGATCTACACTCGCCTAATAAACCATCCTTTGGGTTGATAATTTTTTCGTTTGTTAGTTAAAGCACTCAACTTATTTCCTTTATTATTGTTAAATTTTTCAAGCTTGGGAATGGGTATGCGTGCCAAAATCCCAATAAAGTTTATCATCTTCGAGATCACTTTCTAATCATTTGAAATGTAAAAAAATATTTTGGCGCAGCTTAGTGCCCTTGATCTACCCTCATTTTGTTCAGATAACCATTTATAAGTTCAGTTCTCTGATTTTGTCTTCATCGATAATCACTTAATAGTTCTCTGCTGGCTTGACTGAAAAAAAATAGAAGAAAAAGCAAGGACTACAAAAGAAAACAATCATAATCAAGTAGTGTATTGTTTCTTTTTTGAAATCAGCCAAAATATTTATTGATCAATTATTTGGTAGACGGTTGTACATACAAAAAGACTTTATTTTCCATCAATCGTAAACTTAGTGTTTTTCATGTAGTTGCATTCCATTTTCCTGGTCGGTGACCTAGCACACCCCCCGCCACACGCCAATGCGGCGGCTTGCGGGGTATTATGTAGATTTATAATGACTGCTTGATCCCACTTATTAAGTGGCGTTGTAATTTAAAATTCCATGTATTTGTTGCATTTTTCCTTGGGTGCTTATCTAAGTTATTTTGCTAGTAAGTTCGAATTCTTCGCGATTTTCTAGAAACATGTATACCTGTATTTCAATGATAAAATTTGAATGTTCAATCGTTTTCATTCCGTAAAGTGTTGTTATAAAGTTTCCATTCGTGCTTCACCCGTTGGAAATGTAGCCATAATTTTGATCACACGAAAATGATAATGGAGATTTGGATTGATTTAAAAAATCAATTTTCATCCTAATCCTATCTCCATCATGTGGAGATTGATAATTACTTAATGTTTGTCTCAAATTGTAAGGTAAAAACTGATTTTTCAATTGCTGGTAGATGTCGAGGCAGTGACCCACAAACGTGACCAAATTTTTCACCAAAATCACGTCATAGTTTGCAATAATCTTTCACGCCATGTGATCACGCTGAACTGAAAAGAAAATTTTAGAAATGACGTCAAGGATTTATTTTCAGCAACTTTTGCCGGCGCGCCTTGCAAAAAAACATGCTAGCAAGTATTGCCCAACGGATGAGTCACGTTTGCAACTCACGCAAGGGGGGGAAGTTGAAGGAGGAGGTTTTAAGCGTTATCATGAAGAAATGACCCGTACAATGGAGGCATGGGGTTGGAGTGAAACCGTGTACGCAATGCGAAATCTGCGGTCGGCCGATGGCCGTAATGACGCTCTCTGCGATCCTCCAGCAAGTCTTCTCCCCTCGTGCTTTCTTCCAGGAAACGCCATTGGTCCTTCGAAGATGAAGGAATGGGGCAAAAAAGGAGGCGTGAGATTTATACATCCCTAGGAAATGGCGTCGGAAGAGAGTCGCATATCTTTTCACACCTCCCTCTCCTCGTCCTCCTCTCCATCTTCCTCTGCTTGGATTCTCCCCCCCCCCCAACCCTCTCTTCTCTCTCTCCTTCTCTCCCTCTCGCTTTCTCTGAAATTTTCTCCCGGCGGATTGTTACTGCTCTTTGGAAGTCTGGATAAATATCTGCGGGGATGTTATCGGGAATGGGGTGATGGAGAGATTGAGAGGGAGCGGGTGGGAGATCTAGGAAAGAACCGACCAGCCGTATGAAAAAAAAATTGTAGGTATTCATGAATGGTAGTTGAAAAAGATAACAAAAAATGTCTTCAATGCAATGAGAACCCGAAAAAAATTCGAGGTAGCTTATTATCCCGTAATTCCATTAAAACCATAAACACAGTAATCAACCGAAAAGTTGGTTTGGTAGGTGATGGTAGAGTTCACCCAGTACTAAGTCCGACGGCGTGTGAAATTCACACATCACGGTAGGGGGGTCAGTTCCTTCCCCTGTGCCGGTTATGGTTTCCCAGGAAGATCTGGTACCCGAAAAATCTCATAGCTTGGGTGGAGCTGCAGGTGCCCAGAGAGGCCTGCCCGGGCATCGAACCAGGGCCCTCCGGTCAGTAGTCCAACCCCCTGTCTACCCCCTTGACTACCGCGACCCACTAAGTAATTCCATTAGCTGTGTTTATCCCTCTGGTAGCAATAATTAAGGGAGGTGATCAACATCTAATGCCATTTGCACAATTGGTAAAGGTGAGTAATTCGGTCGGGGTAGGATGTTCAGGGAATGGGGGAATGGTGGAGAGAAACCCGGCGTCAGTATTAATCTACCCTTAACGAAAGAGGCCAAGGGGTTGGGATACCACAAAAAAATTCTGGACTCGAACCCCGACCCTTGGGATGGGAATCCAGTACATTAAATATTACATCATTCCGTTTTTTCTCTTGTTAATAGAATGAACTTGTTCTTTATTCGGAAAATATTTCTTAACTCTCATTAAAAATATAATTTGTTAATAGCATAGTGGGTATGTCGGAAATTTGCGAGGTCATTTTTATTTATTTTGAATGAAATACTTATCTCTGAAACTCCGTAAGAACGATGGGAAGTATGCTCGATTAAATTGTTCACACTTGGTTGGGAAAAAAACGTTTATTAATTGAAACTGAAATCTAGATAATTATCTGAGAGGAGGTCTCATGAGGAGGTGAAGGGGAAACTGAGGAGGAGTAGGCGCGAGGTGTAGGGAGGAGCATACGAACAATCTGAAATAAACGTGCAATTGAATATGCGTTGCATCTCAAATCGAAGGTTCACGAGAAAAATTGAAATGTTATGACATACTGTTTAAATATTAAAGAGTTCTGATATAAGGATAAGGATCTTCAGTCACTTCATATCACTACGAAGTTTTATCATAGCTCATCTGAATCGCTCAATCAAAGGTATACTCTTCTGCGGAGTTAATCCGTGAAAAAACCGTTTCTTCTCGAACTTTCGAGGTCTTTCCATTTCTGACCTAATTCATTTCATGATTTCACGATTAATTTTTATTTTTATAATTTTTTTCTTAATTTTTTGTCCAATCTAACCGACGGGATAATTTTTTTGGACTAAATAAATAAATAATGTATTTATAATTTTCGAACCCCATTCATTAGCCTCACATCCTTTACCGTTTTTGACGACAATCGAGAATTGGCACTCAATCTTAACTGAAATTCGAGAATATCGTTCTGAAAATCATCTTCAGTTATGACACATAATTTAAACGTTTAAAAATTCACAGTATTTTGGATCTCTCAACAATTCTTCGGTCAGCCCATTTTAGCTGCTTCAAGAGTCTCTTCTTTACTCCTTTCTATATTTTCGTCCATCAACCAAATTAGAATTAGGCACTAGAATTTTCGACTCGATTCCAGCATATAATTGGTGCGTTTTGCGAATGTCCAGCTGGTTTCCTTTTTGCTAGTTTTCCTTGCCTCGAACGGCTTGCTGGGATTTCTCATTATTGTGTGAAGTTTTCTTTTTGTCACTAGGAATTATACATACTAGATCTGGGGATTCTTATTTCGCCTTTTGCCAAGGTTAAAAAAGTCCGATCAGCTGCGACATATTCAATATGAGACCAGAATAAGGTCAGGTGAGACATCCTCATGGCTTTCACTAGTTACTATTTATTCTGCATATTTATATGCTTATTTGCGTTGTGTTTCGTTTTTGCATAGAATGGAAAATTAACGTGTACAGCGGGAACAGTTCAACTACCGCGTGAGCTTTGCTTTGTACGTTTTCCATATGAATATTGTCTTAAATTTCGTATAACTCTCTACTTTCTGCATTAGTAAATGCTTCCTGGTAATTAAGGACTGCCTTACATGTGAGCTCACTATTTTTAATGAGTTTCCTTACATGTATTTGTCTTATTAGTGCAGTCCTTGGGTTAGTGATAACAGTATAATATTCTTAACGTGTATAAAGGATTTGAATGAATCCAGTGGTCCCCATTCCACGTGACATATCAGTGGATCGCGAGGTCCCACGTGAATATGAAAGTAGTGGAGTAAAAGTAGAATGGCTGGTGACCTAACACCCACTGTCATACGTCCTTGCGACGGCTTGAGGGTTAGATGTAGTTGAATATATTTCAACGCCATTTCATGTAGTAACTGCAGGGTTTTTCCAGAATTACGTACACGTAATGGTGCAATTATACAATAGAACACAGGTGGATGCCTCCCGTAATCGAAGAATGTTGCTCTATTAATTGAAATCAGGAGTACTGACATCGAATCTTCCTGCTTGGATATCAGAGCGTCAATGAATTTCGCGTCACAACTTGAATTTTCCCAGTCGATAGCGGTTACCTGTTGAAATTGAAACGACCTTTCATCCTATCCACACTTCAGCTTTGTTATGATTTGGCTCGAGTGCGGACCGCGTTCCTATCTAATAACGTACGCAAACTATGAGTTGGACGTAACTGTTTTATGAGCCATAAGATTTTTAACAAAAGATGTTCCGTGTTCGGAATCAACGCCCTCAAATATCACTCTTGTCTTGGCTAATCAAAACTATATTTCTTTCAGAGGAGAACGCGACTGTTCTTCCCAGGATACATAAACTAAAAACGCCGTCTAGTGAGAGAATAAACCTTATGTGCTATTTCGAGCGCAGGTCCAATCCCAGTGGACCAAATAAATACACCATTGCCTGCTACTTTCCGTAACAGCCGCATACCTAAAGGAAATGTTTGCCTCCGTTTATTTTCAAACATTTCCGATCGAGACGCTAACACAAACTCCACTTCCCCGACCACATCGAGGGAGAGAGAAAAGGGACCGAGTTGGACCAGAATGCCTCGAGTTAAGTGTGTCCTATCCTCGTGCCGCTGCGGGGAAAAATCTTCGATGTGAGACAGTCACTTTTGAAACACAACGCATGTTGGTCGACTCTCAGTAAAATCGCGGTATAACGTTGACACTGAGACGAGCCTCGAGTTATCGGAGTAGGTTTATCTTGCGTTTTTAAGGTCCTCCAAAGATTAAGGTGATATCAAACCATAAACGAAACTTGAAAAAATTCTTCTCTAAAGTCGTAAGAAAAAAATCTGTGTCAGTCATTGAGACAGATATCGTTGAGGCCGCATCATGAAACCCGTCTTCCCTCCAGTTTCAATACTTCAGACCTGTTGTTCTGGCTGTCACTTAAAAGTCCAAGTGTATTGCCACTACTCAATAAGTCACTTACTAGCAGTGATCCAATTCTATGAGATGAGTGAGTGGCATATGTTCAATAATATTTGTTTCCTCCTTATCTAAAATTTCCATGCACGAAAGCAGAATTTCATATTTTTCATAATTAAATTTCATCCGCATGAATGGATTGATAAAGGAAATTCAATGTGAGATGTGAACGGCTTTTATGAATAGAGAATGACTTCTTCTGAGAAAAATAAGCGAATTGTGTTTCAGACAAGACTGAGCTTTCTTCTATTGTGCATTTCTTACCAATATTATTTTTTCCGCCTGCGGCCCCATGGCATAGCATCTAGTTGTTCGTTTTTCTCAAAATAAGCGTAAAGGTAAGAAAAATATAATCTAACAGCTTCCAACTGATATATCCGATATTTTCATTGGAAAATAATGTCTTAAAAAGACCCTAAAAATTGCCTTGAAAACCTTACGTAACCGTTAGGTGAAAACCGTACGAAAAGCAGAAAGACATCTTGTCTTTCTGATTTTCTCCTTAAAAAAGAGCCTACAAATTGCCTTGAAAACCTTACGTAACCGTTAGGTGAAAACCGTACGAAAAGCAGAAAGACATCTTGTCTTTCTGATTTTCTCCTTAAAAAAGAGCCTACAAATTGCCTTGAAAACCTTGTAAGGTTTTAAAGGCATTTTTTTGGATCTTTTTAAGACATTATTAAGCAGAAATACATAATGTCTTTCTGCTTTTCGTACGAGTCAGAATACTCTCATTCTCATTATTTGTTAGTTGACGCAGAATGGTGAATAATGGGGCCGTCCATAAAACTAAGGGGGGTAGAAAGTATTTCATAGCTAAAGGATGAAATTTCAATTTGAGAAATGGGATCTACGGATGTTTGCAACAAGTTAGAGATTAGGAATACAGTATCGTATATTCCCAGAATCCATCGAAAACCTACCCTAATCCGATATATTATTAGTAATAAATCTCCATGGAGAGCGAAGTGGCCTTGCAGGTTGAGTGTCCTTACGGATCATAGGCTCCCGAGTGCTACCTTTGAACTAACTTATTCCTAAATCCCTGGAGTGTGGTTTTAATATGATTACTAAAACCTCCTGAGAAATCGGACCTCTTGCCCTGAATTTTATGAATTTCACACCATCATGAATGGGAATCAACATTTAGGCTGATTCAGCATTTATCCAATGCTCTATTTATCCATTTGCTTGCTACACTTCCATGGCCGTCAATCGGGTCCAGATTCGAGGGATATTTTCATGACCTCATTTACTCTTATACCCATTTTCTTGGTTCCATCTATTCTCTTCTGGCATCAGTGCTTAAAAGTACGTTAAGAAAAATGTAAAAGAGTAATTACTTGTTGAAAGAAAGATTGGAGTTTAGTTACATCAGATAAATTCTTTCTGAGAGCATTGTGCAACATGGTGTGATGAAGAATATCGTCAAAGTAAATGTAGTCCCACATATAAGATAAACTTTAATGCAACATAGGCTTAACTGCTGTACAGCATCGTCAGACCTGATTTTGCTGCACACCAGTGAAATGTGGGTAGCATTAAAGTTTGTTTAATGTGCGGAATTACGAAGTTCTTTCTTTGACGTTATTCATCATGGAATAATTCCACAAAGTTACGCGTGAAACGATTAATTGCATGGTGTAATGTATTAGCAATTATCGAAAAGACGACGAAGCGTGTGGAGAATAGTCGACCATTGTAGCAAATGATAAAAGCAAGAATTTTTTTTCTACGAATCGATGTAATAAATACCATTTCAGCACAATAACAGTATGTCAGTGCCAGAGGATGCCAGTAGTTGGTAGTACATGATGCAAAATTGCTCCTTGAGGATGGAGATGGATGATTTTTTGAGTATCTTCATGATTGTTGTGCATAATGGATGGAAGGTAGGGTTTCGGATGAATATCTAGATCTACATAAATACCCTGCGAGCCACCAAAAAAGGTGTGTGGCAGGGGGTGCAGCACCAGGAGGAAAGGGTAAGGGATTAGGGGGTAGGGGTTTTTCAAATAAGCGGGGGAAGTCGGGGGGAACCTGTAAGAAAAATATAAAAATACATCCACGCGCAAAAATCACTCGCCTTGACCGGGATTGAATTGATTGAATATAGGACGGAATACACGATCGAAACTCTCTTTGTGGAGGAATGAGCGAGGAAACCTTTAGGGGTGAATGTCACAGCATTGGGTGCCCCAACAGGGGATCTTGTGCATTGTGCCCCCCCATGCCTTTGGTGCGGCGGCGTTTCCAGCACTCCATCCCGGCAAGCGACGACAGCCCGTGAGCAGGCGCCCGCGCCGCCGAACCCCGGATCTTGGCCAAAAAAATAAGAACGAAACGTAAACCGACGTGCTTTATGGGTATGGCTTTTAATACATAAAATATATTATTTCAGGAGGGAGGGAAGGGGTGGTCTGCTGTTTCTCGTCCATCGGGAGGATAGTTTCTTCTCTCCCTCCCCATCCCCATTGCGTACGCAAGCGAAGAAAGAGGAAAAAACTACCCTCCACACCTCACCGTTCCGGGAACCCAGTCGAAAAAAATCTGGCAACCTAATTTTAACACTTTTCGAGCACTCCGTAGGGGGTTGGAGAGTCTATGACTCGGAAGGTGAGAGGAAAGCGATGATAAATTTTCTCAATTAAAGGCATGAGATGATAGCACCTTTCCTCTCCCGTGCTCTCTTGCAATTCAATCCCGTCTACGCTTCAATTCTCTCCTCCTTCCTTTATTGATATTCCCCTCGAACGATTTCCTAAGGTGGAAGTTTATGATAATCCACCTTCCTTTTCACTATCTCACCCCTTTTCCTGAGTTATATATTAATATCGTGAGTGCCCCATATATAAAAATATGGCAATCAGTTTTATATTTGCACTTCGATTTCACCACAGCAGCACACCGCTTTGATTTTACTACGTGTTTGATGGTGATAATTGAATGCCGTAACTTCGCGAACAGTATAAAATTTTAATGCAGGACTATATATACACGTATACCAGTTCTGCTGTTCTTGGGTAATTTTTCAACCTCAAACTTTCTCACCAATCAGACAAATATCCATCCAATCCAATTTCCTTTCTATCCAATTTTAGGAGTTTTAAGAATGAGTGTAAAGCAGTCACTGGGTGATAAACGTCATTGATCAGTGATTATTATGCTTTGTACTTATTAAAATATTTCGTGTACGTAATGTGGGCGGAGTGAGGATTTGTATTGCAAAAGTGAATGATTTGTTAACGGTGAGTGATTTTGCACGGTATATGAAATTGAAGAATGGGTGATTATAGACGGGAGTGGGGTGATAGATGGTGTGTAGTATGTACTCGTATGGTGTAACCGAATCTTTTTGTGATGGTAAAAGAGCGGTTGATAATCTAAAAGTGACATTGTATATAACAGCATTTTATGTCATATTTGTTCTGTCTGTCTATGTATGTACTCGTATGTGCATTGTAAGAGTGACCAGTGATCAGACTGGTCCGTTGCCACCAGGACAAATACTTATTAACAAATATACAGAGGCATAACCAATTTTTTATGATTTCATTCATTCATCAAAAGACCAGATTAAGTATTTCCCATTGTTGTTCTGGGTGAGTCATCAATGCCCAATCCATCGATTCAAGTTTTCAACACCAGTGCGTTACTTTCAATCTACCGAAACTTGATAGAAAGTTGAATCGTTGGTTCTTAGTCATGTTTAAGGTCATAGTAAGCAAAACGATTGATAATAATTATCGTACTCAATCCAATGGCGACTATAATGGTTGCCTCTTTAGTCCTGTATTGAACTCGACAAAGGTCAGCTTCTGGGACAGTATGGGTGTGATCAGATGGGTCAGCTTCTGGGACAGGGTCAAATAAGCAGGATTCTCTCTATACGAGGGAATTTCAATGTGCAGTCACCCCTTTAGTCCGTGGTTCTAAATCGCAATCTAAATCGGCTGTATAATGATTGAATTAGATATCGCCCCGTATGTACACTAATCACCGCACGCCGCGCCGTCTCGCATTCCCGACGGGCGTTGAAGTCTCCTTCCTCCGGCAGTTACGCATCGGAGTCTGGTCCACTAAATGGATAGTCGCGTCGAAAGAATCTCTTTTCAACCAGTCACCCTGAGGGACCCCGCCCACACCTCCCCCCTGGGGGACCTCCCAGACTGCTCCTGTCCCCTTCGCCGCTGCACACGGGTGATTTCCCCTGGGGACTTGAACTTGGGGGTCTCTCCCCGAGAGCGTGGCAATTTGTCGGGACGAGGAGGGGTGGGAGAATATCGAGCACAGTCCTGACCAAGTGTGGGCGGACGGTCATGGAGAGGGAGAGGGCCTCTTCGGACCGGCCCATTCCTTCACCCCGGGAATGACAGGCGCTCCGGGATAAAGTGTAAGTTTGGGGAAGGAAGCATTTCGGGGGAAGAGGTCGCGCCCACTCCCCCGGAGGTGACCGTGACCGGGATAATCCATTTCTCCGGAGGACCTCGTTTGAAGGATGGCTTCCCGGGTCACCTCCGCCTCAACCTGCGCCCGTTCCCCACGGCGTCCGTGCAGATGCTGCAAAGTAAACAGAAGTGTTCCCAGTCAAGCGTGGCCAAACCAAAATGAAAAATCGTTTGGCTAATCATCATTAGTCAGTTTTGATTTACGGTTCCTTTGTTTATGCGGATACTCTTTCACTCTTTGCTTAATTTTAGTATTTGATGTCCCTATCCTTTATTTTACGGGTATTCTTTACGTCGAAGAGGTTACAATTATTTCCGTTTTCTTAGTCCAATTTGAATTTCTTGGGATAATATGTCCCAAGAGCGTTTTGCAGATAGAACTGGAAACATTATATACTTTATTACATAGCTCTTCATTTGACATTTCCGTCACTACTATTTAAAATTTTAAGTTTATTAAATAAGAACGCCTTCATTTCATAACTATTTATTTAATGAGGGTAAAATAGCACTTATAGAATGCTCATTTTCATCGGCAGCATGTATCCAATTTTTCATATTTTATGTCAACAATATTCGGGAATACATTGGAAAAGGATATTCCAAAATATTATGGACATTTAAGAGCAATAGAAAAAATCTTATGAATTCGGGAAATACCATATTCGGGAAACCATATGTGATTCCCGATATAAGTATTACAGATATATCTTTTGTTGTAACGTAGGTTTCGTCACTTTGAAGAATCATCGATAATTATCGAATGTATGGCAAAATTTGCAGCTCTTATTACAGCTATGTGTATATTTCATAATGTACAGCTGATAATCCCTCGAATTGATGAAAACTGAGTCTTAACAAATCAAATGACTGTGGAATCTCAAATTGCTTCTTCAATTTTCTGCACGAAGTAATTTATTTATTATCCCATTCGGCCATTGAAAGTAAAAAGATTGGCTCCCTATAGTCTCCTCAATTTATTATACCTGTAGAGCCGTTACATGCGAATATCAAGCCTCATGGAATGATGAGTTAAGTCATCCAGGATTCCCTCATCTGAGGCAAAATTTGGATTAAAGCTTTTCATGGTTGAAATGTAGATTAATGATAATTAACGTGAAACAGATGCCACTAGCTAATGACTCCAAAAACGAATCGCGATTAATAACAATAAAATTACTGATAAAATAGCAAGACTAATTAAACCTCTCTTCTGTCTTAATACGTGTATTTACCAATTACAAAAGTTCTGCCGGCATAATCACATATCTCAGATCCACGAAATCATGCAACGCTCAAATCATCGATCATACTTTTTGCACCCCAGTGTCATCCAATGAATTTCGAAGGTTGATCCGATTGATCCCACACCGTTCACTTCGCAATAACTTATATTCATTCCTTAGAAGTGAAATAAGCTCCGAATTTTTTGTCAGATCCCTAAGTACTCTGTGACTTTTTTTGAAAGAGAAGGAATGAAGTAAATGGTGTTAAATATCAAATAATTTGAATAAGACCACAGGCATACGGAAATATTAGTCTGGCGCATAATGCACGTAAATATGCTTGAATGGCGGACGCAACCATGACTTTATTGCACAGTAAATTATATTTTAATAGAGATCTAAAGATGAGGTTGGTTACGTATATATTTAAGAATTGTCTCTATCCACCACACTCAAGGTCCAAAGTAAAACATCAAAATATTTTCTGTGAATTAATCACAAAAAGGCTACACACGGGAGTGGCAACATATTTTTTAATAAAATTTATCTCACCTGATACGAGAATATAATTTCATTTTTAAACGCTTCTGGTAAAAGTTTTATTCATGCTAATTCAGTGTTTTTGATCAGTTAACTCTCGCTACAATAGGGCCATTTCTTTAACTTTTAGGAATGATAATGAAAAAGTAATGAACAAGTCTAAATGCAACTTGTGTTTTTTTACCATTATTATATACTTTCAACGTTTACAAAATTTCAAAATCTTCCGTATGTCAATCGTAAATTTTTACATTTTCATTGGTAAGCGACACTACGGCGAGAAGTTTAAAGAAATGAACTCTCGAACAGCCCAAGCGGTATGAGGCATCGTTTTCCCTGTAACAATTTGTGGACACAGTAGTATAAAACATCCCACGCCGCGATCTGAAGACCTTAAAAGAAAATAATGTAAAATGCTGATAATCACCAATTGCCCCATTAAATGGTGACCTAACACCACTTTCCATCACCTCTCGTGGCGGTTTGCGAGGTAACATGCAGATATAACAGGAGTTAAATACACGAACATTTCTGAACGCTTTACACTTTAAAGGAACTAGCATATGTTATTTACTTGAACTGAATTTATCCATATAGTTTAATGCTTTTTTGAGATCTGAAAATTTTGACCCCTTCAAAATCGGGATACGTTCGTGCACCCGGTTAGGGCGAAGTTAAAAGGAGAAATGGACGTTGAAAGGGAATAAAAACGTATATCCGAATGTGTAACAATGTATGTAGTCCGTGTTTTGAAATGAAAAGGCATATTACTTCATAATAAACAATCGATAACACTTTACCACCAGATATTGATTTATTACGCGACTGATTTCGACGTACTACATCATCTTCAGGTGAATAAGATCTGGTCATGTAATAAATCAATACAGGGTTCGTCCGGAAGATAAGTGTACTGATTTTTTCCGGATTTTTGACAAAAGGGGAGTCGTCCACTACGAATTTGTACCTGAACGACAAACTGTGTCACAAATCACGGCAATGCGCCGTCTCTCACCGCGCTTGTCGTGTCGGACTTCTTGGCCAAGCACGGCGTGGCAACGCTGCCGCACCCGCCCTACAGCCCGGACTTGGCACCACCGGACTTCTTTCTGTTCCCGAAGATAAAGAGGATTTTGAAAGGAACGCGATACGGGACTTTGGACGCCGTCAAAGAGGCCGTGACGACGTGTCTTCGAGAGGTTCCCGATGATGCCTTCGCGGGAGCGTTCCAGGAATGGGAACGCCGCTGGAACAAGTGTATCGACTCACAAGGGTCCTATTTTGAGGAATATTAGCTTAATATATGTAAAAGTGTAATAAATTTTTTTCCCGAGCTCAGTCCACTTATTTTCCGGACGAACCCTGTATACTAGTAGAATGGAAAAGTGTTATCATTCATTCAATATTATACTCAAATTTCGCTATCTCACGATTGAAACTACGTAAATCGTCCATTTTACTTCAATTTAGGAATCTTTTCTCCGCTTACCCCTAATTAATAATGACCTCAATGTCTTAAAGCGAGCAATGAAAGAAAAATAGCAGCCCACTCATCCATTTCGCGGTGGCCACCGCTCCGAGGGAACGTGTTCTCTTTCCCTGTAATGATTTAGTTGGGGACCATTCATTTTCCCTGGAATATTATCACCATCCTCTCCCGTGTGTCTCCCGTATCAAGTGAAGGATAAGAGGAGGAGGGAATGAGTATTTGGGGGGGGGGGTCTTGAGGGATCGGGCTACCGCCGGTTGGAGAGGTGCGCGCTTGACTTAAAGCCGGGGGTGGGAGAGGCTTGGGGGAGTCTCTCTCAGGGCCCCACCTACAAGAGACCACAGGGGCCCCCCCACGGTGGGGACCCTCCACTACCCATCCCGCGTCCTGCGCGACTCGCCCCCCCCCCCTCCGTCATTCCCCAGCCTCTTTTTTTACTCACTTAACGACCTCCTCCCTCACCCCTAGTGCACCCTCTTCCCACCCTCGTTTTCGATGGGGCCCTGAGTTACGAGACTGGGTGACGGCATGGGAGTCCCTCAGGGTTCTGAGCGTATATTTACGCAATGGGTGAGTTAAGAAAAAAAGAGATACCTCTTATTCCTCCTTCCTCCGCCTCTCGAACGAATTCCTCCGGCGTTGCTGGACATTTTCCCCCTACGACTTCTCCCAGGACTGTTTCGCTACTGTTTGCTCCAACGACTAAAATGCAGGTTCTAAAAAGACCAGAAAGTGGCGTGAGATTCCAAATCGAAGCAAGAATTTCCCAAATGGCAGGATCCTAGTAGCTGGTCCGAAGGCGATTGCCGAGACCACTGAAGATGGGAACTTCAGTTATGTTAAAAATGTAGTTTAATGTTCATTAACTGCATCAACATACCGAATCTGCAATAAGGAATCCCTGGTATAATAAACAGATTGGCTGTCAGTAGTCTTAAATTGTCCTTTTTCCGTCAGCAAGTTCGAGACCTACGGCATCGAAAAAAGAGAACACGCCAAAATAGCCGTTGCAATTGGCAGCCATCTTACTTGTCTACATCTACATCTACATAATACCCCGCAAGCCGCCGCAAGGGCGTGTGGCGGGGGGTGTTAGGTCACCACCCAAAAGGAAAAAAGAAATACCGCATTTAAAACCAACACACACATGCAAACCCCAATCCACATCCCATCATTCCACGTGCATGCAAACGCACATCTACCTCCCTTCACTCCACAAGCATGCAAGTGCAATACGCTTAACTACAACAAATAATTGTATCCCATGATTCAGCAAGAAATTTATCAGGAACGTGCAAGCTAGATTTCAGTAAGTAGCTAGGCAAAATACCACCACCACAAGAACGTGCTACATATTGTAAAACTCTCTCCTACCCAAGGTGAGGAATCTGGCCCAACACTGCAGGTAGGAGGAGGGCTCACCCACGGAGAGAGACAGAGAGTGTATTGATGATTAAATTTACGCATGTATTTTATTCGTTTTGCTCAACCCTAATGAAAACACAATGAAAATTATTATCATGCACTAGCCTGTTCACTTAAGGAATGTGTTATGTTACCCACATCATACGTACGAGTTACCCCTTAAGCGGATTATCTAAAGCCGGCTTGGTTGGTAGATTAAGAAATGGGCTATGAAAGAAAGGTTTTGGATTTCATCTTGCGGCCCTTGTAGTACCCAGAGGAGGAGGTAGTAGTCACCCAGAGGATATGTTGTGATCCCAAGCATTCTAAGTTATATCAATTTTTTATGACACTTATTGCCTATAATATGACAATTTCTCGCAGCCTATCTTGTAAGAATTGAATACTAATTAGCTATTTGATGTACTGTGAACATTTTAATGTATTTCGCTGGATCTCTCAATACTACGTAGACGGAGACCACAGTGCAGAGGCTTGATTTGAACGCGTAAAATTGAAAACGACAGATGATTCCATGGAAGAATATCTATAACATTTGCTCAATTTTTTCTTCATAGATGGGAAATTTCATTTCTGCAATTCAATGATTACTCACAACACCTTCTTTTGGCCAAATTTCAATTCTTTTACACATTTATGAATTTCTTTATGAATTACCTTTCGTTCCCTGTACAAGCTGTTTTATTTGTGATAATATGCTCGTCGTGTTTGACCTTTAGTTTGGAGAGAGTAATCATAAAACGGACAGAGTTACATGTTTTTTTTCCTCACGAACGATAGGAGACCATAAAAATGTGAGCCATGGCGCTAGGGTAAAATAGTATTTTTCTTTTTTCATCATCAACGAAATATTTCTCATTTTTAAAATTCTCAGTGTCCTGGCACGTTTTTATTCCGTCTAATCTTTATTTATTGTCCGTATTACGAGCAGCTGAGAGAAGAATTGCACACTTAGACACACCTGTGTATGTACCTGTAATTATCTGCATGAAAGGTATGCGGGTCAAGGGTTCCCTCGGTTCTGCGAACGATAAGCATGCGCAATGACCTTTAAGTCGGATGGCAGAGGATTCAAGGTCACCACATTTTCATTACTAGTTTTTTGATGAAAATGAAAGTTAAATGGGTAGGCCACATCCTGAGGCTTGATCTATTAACGAATAAAATAATTCAGGGAAACGTTTAAGGGAAGAGAGTAAGAGGGAAATAGAGGTATAAAATACCGAACGACGAAGAAATCCTAGCGCATAGCCACCAAATGACGATTGATGCACTAGACAAGAGTGGACTGGAGAAACACGTCCAATTGAAACTTGTTTTGAGATCATTTCGGCCAAAAAAAATAAGAAGGGCATGAAACTCTTTGTAAAAAGTTTGATTAATGAGAAAGGTTTTTTTGCTAACATTTTTGTATTTTGCTGACGAATTTTTCAATGTGAAATCACAATTAAAAACTATCAGTGCCGACGTATTTTTCCTTTATTTTTTTGTGGTTATTACGATTACGTCTCTTATTTTGATGAGCGGATACACTGTAAGATTCTGATGATACCCTCTCAGATGTTATGTGCGAACTTTTGGACCCAGTCAGCCTTCCGACAAATCTTTGTCTCTCTAGCACATTTCGTGACCGAGGGGCGGAGGGAACGTACCCGTGCCAGCATACCTAATAGCCCACGTCACGCTTGACTTATAACAAACCGGCGTTCTCAGTGCGAGCGAGACTATCTCCTCGACTCGAGCAGTCTTTTATGGTTCGTAACAGGCCAATTACCAAGCAGAAGTCGCTTCCTAGACGTAACGTGAGGGCAGCGGGCGCGTGTCTCTCAGACGAGCGTCCTGGGAACGGGGAGGAGGAGGCACGCCGCGCGGTGGCCGAGCTGAGTCGGAAGGTGGACGGGGGATGTCGGAATGCTAGTCAGCAGATCTTGTAAAGGCGGACTCTGCAATGAGACAGACTGGATATCGCGGAGCGAAGGAATCCGGAGGAGTGGTTGCGTCAGTTGAGCCCCTGTTTGAGTTCTCTTCCGAAAAGATTCGACGGAGACATCGGGGTCAAGCTTCGTTCAAATCGAGCAGACTAACCACGTGTGTTACAACTGATTCTACACCAAGCACGCCCCCACCAATTGACATCTTCCGAAAAAATTACTACTTTTATTACGACCAGTTACCTATCAGTTAAGGTAGGTTTTTGATGGACACAAACTACGAAACGGTACGGTGGCAGTTTCCTCGCCTCTCTCAGCAAAACACAATCCAACTTCTACAACCACAATAAGTGCCTCTTCAATTCCTAATACCT
This sequence comes from Hetaerina titia, assembly GCA_037158775.1. Lineage (NCBI taxonomy): Eukaryota > Metazoa > Arthropoda > Insecta > Odonata > Calopterygidae > Hetaerina > Hetaerina titia. The sequence goes on along the minus strand of CM073772.1, from coordinate 32,138,596 downwards.
CCTTCCTCCCTTCATCCCGTCCAACATCCCTCTCATATTCCTGCCCCTTTCTTGCGAACCTAACATTCTCCCCTCTATCACAGTCTTTCATATCCAATTGCCAATCAAAATGCTCTGCATCCAACCTTCCTGCCTACTTTAAATTTCTCCCAACAATCTCTCACCTCCCCGGTCATAAATAGCACTTCCTCGTTTGGTTTTCCTTTCTGTCCGCTTCACCTTCTCCATACTTCTCCGCATCCACATTGCAAAAGCCTCCAATCTACGACTATCATCCTGCTTTCATGACCATATTTCCGTGTCGTACAATACTACGCTCCACATCAAGGTCTTGACGAGCCTTTTCATAACATCCTCACTCAAAGTCCGTCATGAACTCACTCCTTCTTGTGAGAATCTCTTCGCCTAACGCAGATCTTCTCCTTATGCACTTCACAAAATTTTAGTATTAGTGGTCATTAGAGAAGCTCACCGATAGCTGAGATCATTTACGCCATTAAGGCTAAGTGAATTTTTTCAGGATATTGGGATGGTGAGAGTGAAGTGATATTTAAATAAAAACCAAAATAAGAATCGGGATACCTATGAAAATTATGTTAGTAAGATTCGATCCCGGTCCGTTTAAGTGAAACCAGTACCCTACCTACTTTTCAAACCCGATCCCCCTACATCAAGGCAGAATTACTCGAAGGACATGTTCTTCTCCACCTTTCCTAGTGTCATCAAACCCCCCGAAACCTTAGTATCTACATAATAGCCCGAAAGCCGCCCCAGGGACGAGTGACGAAGGATGTTAGGTCACCAGCGAACGGGTTTATCCTAAACGCTGATTAATTAGACGGACGAACTACTTTGATAATATTTAAAATGACTTATATTACCTAGGGTGGCGTGGTAGCCCAAAGGGTTGAAGTTTTCAGGTCCCCTCATCTTTATCCACAATGTGTGATTATTTTGGTTTCCAGGTTTTCCTAAGAAACTTCACCGCAAAAGGGAAAGGATTGCTACGCCTATCCTGATTATTTACATATAAGTATGAGCTTAGTACAAAGTGAACTGCACCCTCATCTGTCACATCAACCTTCACTTTAACCTAACTCCAATTTGCACGTTATTGTCGCGAAGTTCTTTCGAGATATTGGCAGAATACATCCAACAAATAGTAAGCATCAATGTATGGATATTTGCTTGACATTGCAGTGTACATTAGAGCAAACCAATACCTGGAATTTCAAAACTAATGTATGTTATTCCTATTGTATTTCCGTCTCGTAAATGTCAAAGAAATTCTGTCATGTGATAATGTAAAAGGTATTGATTTTTAACACAGATAATATATGCGAAATTGTAAATATTTTTTTATTTTTTTACATGTGTCATGTTTGTGCTTTTTGCTGTTTCTTTTACTTTCAAATCAGTCAAGCAAAAATAATTCTGCGCCGCTTGAGTGATATTTATGGTCATCTCCAAGGGCGCTTGCGATGACTTCTTCCCGTCCAGCGCAGACAGTGACCACTTAAAACCAACGCTGGAACAAATACTCGTATTACCCGCGGGATCTTTGGTAGGGCGATATATAATGGACCGAGCTTCAAAACACAAAAAACGTGTGAACACTTTATTCGAAAGTGGAATGAACATTCACAGGTCAGACATCCAGTTGTCGGGCTCCACTCTTCGTCTTCATTCCCGCCAGGGTCATTTCTTCTTTTTTCTAAAATTTTATCCGCTTATGCATGATTCTAGCGTACTTGCGTTCATGTTGCTGTCTCTATGATGCCTATTTAATGAGCAATTGAATGATTTTGGATTTCCCTTCCTGGCTTGATTAAATAAAAAATTTCATCATGGAATGTTGATAGAGAACATGTGCGCGTTGAAAAATACGAGTGTTCTAGTTAATATTAGAAGAAACTTATCAATGTTTTTAAGCACTATTCTTTGGTATTTCAGTAATGTTTGTCCTGCATACTGCTTTGATCATGCTGTTAGTTTGCTATCGCTTTTCATTCTAAGAATAAATCGTATTCATGAGCATATTTTTAGTTTAGGGATATGGCGTTAGGAGTTTCAATTATTGAAATATTTTTCTGCAAAATCAGCCAATTGCACTACGCAAACGTATTCTCGTCGGGAAATAAACCAGAGACACATCTTTTGGGCTATGTACATGGGACAACGTGGACCTCAAATGACACAAGAGTGAATCTGGCTTAGGGATACATGAATAACACCCACACTCGATTCTGTGTTAATCAAGCTTGTAATATCACATTTAATTACATTTACATCCACATCTACACAAAAACCCTCGGACCTTAGCAAGGGTATTTGGCGACAGGGTGTTAGATCTCCAACCATATATTTATAAATAACACTTTATGCGTTTATCTGAAAATATTTTAGCTCATATGTTAAAAAAACTCGTATTGTAGGTGTACGAGTTTTTTTTACATACATAGGGGTTATATATATAAATATATATGTATAGAAGATGACAGGAAGATTGCTAATAGCAACATATATATATATATATATATATATAATGTACTTTTCAAGAAAGTGACTTTATATATATATATATATATTATTTTTACACATAGAAATAGATATATAAGGAAAGGGGATAGGAAAACACATAAAAGACAAGCACAGGAAAGGTGGGGAAGGCGGATTTGAGCAGATAACAAATGTAAAAATATTTCCTTATCCTATTTTTACATTTGTGATCGGCTCAAATCCGCCTTCCCCACCTTTCCTGTGTTTGTCTTTTATGTGTTTTCCTATCCCCTTTCCTTATATATCTATTTATATGTGTGAAAATAATATTTGTTCGCCGTATGGCGGGATTTTCGTGTTTGAATATATATATATATATATATATATATATATATATATATATATATATATATATATATATACACGGACCTGATGTAGATTAAGTTGCTCGATTGTGTTTTGTTTGGAGTCGCAAGTTAATTATGTGATAGTTTTATCCATCTAAAAACCTACCTTTGCCGGTAGATTACCGAATAATATATTTTTTTATAATGAAAACATCTTTGCTGTTTTACTAAATATTTAGGTGTTTGCCGTTAAGTGAATGTATTCGTGTGCTTAAGTTCAATTTTTTTATGGTTACCTATTGTGCAAAGGGAAGAAGGAGTACGTGAATCGATCGGTGAAAATAGCCTTTGATATTTTCTGTGGTCGAATCTACCAACATAATTTGGTGCCATAATATTTCCCTCGGTGTGGCAAGAAAACTCGAAAAGTTATGCATATTTCTAAAAGCCTTTGTCTTGCCTGCTATCCTCGTGAATCAAGAGATTCAAACCTAATTCCCCCAACATAGCCGTCCCACTTACTCTCTTTTCTTAGCCATTTTTGAAAAAAAACCGAGAGAATTCTGCTGCAGGATTCCATTCCAGGCAACGCCTTTGAGTACCCTCCACTTCAAAAATATGCGTGATTTGTCGAATACCTGATTTCCTGGGAAACCACAGGTGACACAACGGAAAGACTGCCCACATGCAATGATATGTGAGTGCCACACGCTGAATATATCATATTATGCATAAATGTCTTGCTATCAAACCGACCACGGTGCACTTTTGTCTATGAATAATGCAATTACTTCAGATAAATACGTTGTTACGGTGTCAAATGCACCGAATTTCCTTATTATGAGGTCCTTCTCTCCTGGGGAGAGTTGGACAATGACCGGGAAATGTAATGTAAACTTTCTGATGATTTTTCGTGGTTGAAAATCAATTTGTGTCCTTGCACTTTTCTTCCCCAGCAACAAATGTTTAGATTTTAGGGTTCCCTCTAATATATTCTATAAAGATTCGTAAAATGGAAATATTTCTCGGATCTTTTTGTAATAGTGGGTAAATAACTGCTAAAAACCAAGACTTCCTTATAGTAACTGCTAAAGATACGATACGTTGGGGGCAATCGATTCAATTCAGATCAATGCGTTCGAGCTAGGCTATCCATCGCGCCCCGCGTTCCCGTCCCCGAGTGCGTCCACGCAGGTGCAGGCGTCCCCCGCCATACCCTCCGTCCCCGCCCGCCCTTCCTTTCCCCCACCCTACCGCTCATCCCTCAGAACGGAGGGTGCAAGCAGGAGGGCAGCAGCCTCCCTTCCTTCTCCCTCGGTCCACCCCCTCTCTTCCGTCGGACAGCGATTAATGAGCCCCGAAAGTTTGGACAACAGCACGGATGGGTTCGTGCCTTCGGCGGTTATTCGACACCTCCGCCTCTCATCTTCGAGGGAAGTCGGACGGAGGAGAGACACGAGAGAGAGGGGAGGAAGAGAGGAAATAGAGAGGAGGGAAGGCGTGAGGGGAAGGGAAGGAGAAAGTATATCCGCCTGGGGAAGGAGGGAGAGGAGGGTGGCATTTGAGCACTCGGGCTGAGAGCGAATGAAGTCCATCCCGAGTAGGAGAAAATCAGACCAGGAATGAAATCCTCTCCAAAAATGACGTCAGGCCGTCTACGGGGATTTTCGGCCCAGCCGTTCCACTTTTACATTCCCTGACACTTCCAGGGTTCGTCCGGAAAAAAAGTTTATGATGCTCATTGTCTTTTTTGACAAAAGGGGAGTCGTCCACTACGAATTTGTACCTGAACGACAAACTGTAAATGCTGCATTTTACGTCCAAGTGCTCGACAGGCTTCGAAAACGAGTCGCCCGCGTCCGGCCAGCGATCAACCGTATGACTGACAATATGAGCGACAATGCGCCGTCTCACACCGCGCTTGTCGTGTCAGACTCCTTGGCCAAGCACGGCGTGGCAACGCTGCCGCACCCGCCCTACAGCCCGGACTTGGCACCACCGGACTTCTTTCTGTTCCCGAAGATAATGACGAGTTTGAAAGGAACGCGATACGGGACTTTGGACGCCGTCAAAGAGGCCGTGACGACGTGTCTTCGAGAGGTTCCCGATGATGCCTTCGTGGGAGCGTTCCAGGAATGGGAACGCCGCTGGAACAAGTGTATCAACTCACAAGGGTCCTATTTTGAGGAATATTAGCTTAAGATATGTAAAAGTGTAATAAATTTTTTTCCCTGAGCTCAGTACACTTATTTTCCGGACGAACTCTGTACCCGCCTGGGGAAGGAGGAAGAGGGTGGTGGCATTTGAGCACTCGGGCTGAGAGCGAATGAAGTCCATCCCGAGTAGGAGAAAATCAGACCAGGAATGAAATCCTCTCCAAAAATGACGTCAGGCCGTCTACGGGAATTTTCGGCCCGGCCGTTCCACTTTTACATTCCCTGAAACTTATGCTCATAAAGTAACGGCCGTTTGGTCACAGGAAAAAATATACTCATATGAAACACATTTTATTGGCACTTTTAGTTAGCTACAAACCTACTTCCCTTTTCTACATAATCGCCGTTCACTTCTAAGCATTTCTCGAACCGCTGCACTAGTTTCTTTAACCCGACTGTATAGAAGCTCGCCGCCTGAGGGCTGAACCAATTGACAACTCCGTTCTTGAGTTCCTCTTCGGTTTCGAAACGTTGTCCACCGAACCACTGTTTCAAGTGCAAGAAGAGGAAGTAGTCGCTACGTGCAAGGTCTCATCATCTCCATCTTGTTGGTAACGACCCAAAAACTTTCGTCCACTTGGCATTCTTTGCTCTTTGTGGTGGTCGGTGAGCATTTCCGGTACCCACTTTGCACGCAATGTGTGGTATCCGAGGTTTTCCGTAACAATATTGTAGACAGTAGTGCGTCCAAGTTGAGGAAATTGTTCGGCCAGGCCATTAATCATTAATCGACGATCACATCGCAGTTTTTGTTCCACTTGCGAAACTATTTAATCGGTCAGAATACTGGGCCTACCACTTCGCTCTTCGTCATGGACATTTGTTTGTCCATTTTTAAAATCACGACACCATTGTCTAACCTTTCCTTCACTCATAACTGTAGGTCTTTAAACTAGTCATAACTCCCGATAAATTTCAGCAGCCGACAATCCTTTTGCATACAAGAATCGTATGACAGAACGCACTTCACAGCTGGCGGGATCAACGATTGTCGCGGACATTGTTGTTTGCATGCACGGGCAAGCAAACAATTTCTTAAACAAAAAAAAAATGCTGATATACTTTCTCAATGAATCAGTAGATGGTGCTGCAAGAGTAAAACTGTGTTCTGAAGCGCCAATATTTAAATATGAGCAAATGGCTCTAACTTTATGAATATGGCTTGTACAATCTTTCTTCCAATGAGAGGGTGCTCAAGAAGGGTTTATGTAAAAAGTTTTCTTCGTACAATTCTGTACGATTTCGAACTCAATATGCATGGGAGACATTTTGCCCTAATTCTTTTTCATCATTTATCGTGAGAGAGGGGCGAGAGAAAAAAGCGCTTGGAAGAGAATCGGAAACAAAAAACTCAAGAGATTGTGTCCACAAACAAACAGACAACGCAAATGTGTTGCACCTCTAAATCAATGTCTTAAGGCCAATTGACGGAAATCTGCCACAATGGACTTAAGATTAGGCTTTTGATAAATTTACCGGGGTCAATCACCCATCAACTAAATTTGATAATCGTCAAAATTCATATCGTAGACAAATTAGGGGGTAGTAGGAAGCAAACTGGATAGATAGGTGGATTTTCACAGTAATAAACCCAAAGATGTGTCCTTAAATGTGAATACAGGTATGTAACCCTGTATGTAACCGTCTATGAACTGAACTCCGTCGGAGTTGAACATTTTACACATTCAGGGCAGGGCTACCTGTTCCTTTCTTTGTGCCACAATCCGATTTCTTAAGTAGTCAACATCTACACAAATACCTTGCAGTCCACCAAAAGAGTATGTGGTAGGGAGTTCAAGCACTAGGTGGGATAAGCACGGGGTAAGGGAGAGGAAGGGACAAGGGAAAAAATATTCACTAAAAATCTAAAATTAAGTGCAAATTCATATAAATACTGGCGGAAGGCTTAGTTCAAAACATGATTCAATTATTTACAGTGATCATAACATATCAAGTAGCCAGAAACTCTCTGCACATGAATCTGAAATCGGTTTTCCCAAAAGCATGTCCCAGAATTTGTACCCGGACCAACCGGTCAGTTGCTCAGCGCTCAAACCCATTTGTTTGCTGGGGTTTCCAAAGCGATGGGCATGTATCTTTATTTTTAGTGGAGCGTTTCTGATACTTAAGGGCCTCTTCCACCATATACCGAGGAAAGATAGGGTCACCAGAAGAAAAAGTGTTAGCGGACGGAGAAGAGAAGAATTTAACGTGGAGGACATTCGAAGAAGACAGGACAAATGGATGGAGAAGATGTTTGGAGGTGGAGGAATGCTGAAGTGTCGGAAGAGTGAATGAGAGACAAGCGGGAAAGAGGGGAGAGGAAAATTGGCATTGAACGGAATGGAAAGGGGTGGGAAACATGAAGAGATGAATGAAGCGACCGAGTAGGAAAATGTACAAATGAATAGTTTAGTTTTTTAGGGGGGCTAGATTTGTCAAACATTGTTATGACCAACTCAGCAGCGTATCCACTTTGCTAGACAATTTAAGTTGGGATTCTCTTACGCAGCGGCGTCTCCAATATAGATTAAACTTATTAAAAACATTTAAAGACGGGGCCTTTTCCGATGACATCAAGGATATAATACGAACCCCAACGTATTACGGTCGAAGGGATCACGAATATAAGACTAGAGAGAGATAGACTGCAAGACTGACAGGTTTAAAATGTCATTTTTTCCAAGAACGATAAGGGACCAGAATGCTTGTAGCCGAAATTCCCCAGGACTTAGTTCATTACAATAAGTATTAACGTACAGGTTAGGGACTGCGCGAGGATATGTATACATGTGTGTATGCATGTATGTATGTGTGTGTGTATGTGTATATATATATATATATATATATATATATATATAATATATATGTATAAATATGTTTATATATATATATGTCTGTATGTGTGTATGTATATATGTATTTTTATATATTTTTTTCGTAGAGGTTCCTCCCAACCCCCTCAACCCTTACCCTTCCCTCATGGTGCTACACCCCCTGCCACACACCTATTTGGTGGCTCGCAGGGTATTTATGTAGAAGTAGAAGTTTTGCTTTCAAGAACCAACCATAACCTAGCTGTTCACGATGGACCACTTATTAAAGAAATATATACAATGTCGAGGTAAAGTGCATGAAGGGATTAGTTCTACTCAATTGCATGCACTCTCACTAAACTCGTGTGTTTTGTTGTCAAAACCCTTCCCGCATGACGGCATTTACGCCTTTCATGGGGAGCACATATCAAGACGATATGCGGATCCGCTGTAAAGAAACTGGGCTTCATTAAACGGGTGGTGGGGAAATGTAATGAGAAAGTTAAAGAAATGTGTTATTTGGCTCTACTTAGACCTCATTTGGAATATGTCGTAAGTATTTGGGACCCTTGGGAGAAACTCTGGCAAAAAGAATTAGATAAAGTCCAGAGAAAATCCATCCGATTCGTTAAAAATTGTTATAATAAGAACACAAGTGTGACAGGTCTCTTAGTGGATTTAGGCTGGGAGCCCCTTGAAATGCGAAGAAAACAAGCGACACAAACTTTTAGAAAGATTCAGAAACAGCGAGTTTAACGATGACAATAAAGGAATCATAATGGCCCCAAACTACTTAGGTAGATCAGACCACAAAGATAAAATAAGGGAGATAAATTCCAATACAGATAGATTCAAATACTCATTCTTTCCCAGAACAATCAGAAACCATAATAGTAAGAAACCGAAGTCACTTTAGAAATATTAAAAACATTTAATTTACAAGTCGGGACAAACTTAAACATTGCAAAGCTGTTGGATGTATCTGTAAATGCATGTGTATGTTAGTTGGTAGTTTGTTGCTTGCTTGTGTGAGGGTTTTAAGGTTTTTTTCACTTGTCAAATTCAAGGTTACACGTTATTGGATTCATTTTTACTACATTCTAAAGTGCACTTGTTAGTGAGTTGATAGTATGCGTATTTGCATGCGTATAAATTGAAAGGGTTTTTACAAGGAAGTATACGCCATTTTGGATGTAGGTTCGCATAGATATGTTGATTTTTCATGTGGTTTAGTTCTCTTTTACGGGTGGTGACCTAACACCCCCCGCCAAATGCCCTTGAGATGGCTTGCGGGGTATTACGTAGATGAACATGAAGGGGCATAACCAGTATTCAGTGGAAGGGTTGCGAAATGTGCGCAGCTTGCCTACCAGAAGCCAAGGTAGTAGTTCACATAGCCAAAATTTTGACTTAGGTCGCGAAAAGACAATTTCACTTTATATTTCATGAAATTTCATTTAATAACAGAAAATTATTCATTCGAGCATCTTAAAATTTTTAGACAATACTTGTGTATAATTAACATTCACGATAAGTGCCTATTATTAATACTTTAATCAATGCATCAATGAAAAAACATTATGAAATAACATAAACAATCACATCCTAATTTGAGAAAATATCTACGTTTGTGGAATTTGTAATCAATTTGTTTTCAATTGTTTCAACTATTTATTTGCAACTCAACTATCACCTTGTAAACTGTCCTGGATTTTGTAAGATCTCATTGCGTTCGTGGCTAGAGTAATGTTTACGTTTTATTTATTTCGACCTGTTCTAAGTGTGGGCGTCGTCAAGCTCTCCGTACTTCCCCGATGCACCACTCCGGTTACTTGCTGTGTAACGACCTGTACTTTCTAATATTTTCTTTAAAAAACCCATTTTCTACTTGAAGGCTCTTGGAACGAGCTTAGCAGTATAATTTTTAATGAAAAGAGTTTCTCCCACTCTTCTGCGTTAACCCTAATTCTTGTTAAATTCAAAATTGCATGTGTGTTCGTCCGAGTCCTAAGATGCTTTAACTGCCATACGGTCTGGTTGGGACGTAAAAATTCTCCCGCCATCGACCCTCGTTTTCTCTAATTTATGTAGTAAATTCTCGATCCGAATAACCTTCGGCGGAATAAGGAAAAGGACGAATGCAAAAGGGATGTCTACGCACGATGGGGACGTGTAACATCCCCCCACTCTCACAGAAACATCTGGATATCGGCGCGAACTCCCTCTCCTCCCACCCCTCGGTTACGAAAACATAAACAGCCACATAAGTCGCGGGGGGAAAATTAATAGCCTTTTACGGTCGACTGGCGGTTTTAAGGCGAGTTATTTTTTTTCCCACACTTGTGTATGTATACACGCACTCACGGGGCTTCTGCGCTTCGTCAGAGAGCCGAGCTGTGAAACAACTTGCGTGGACCTCTCCTTATCCTAAACCAAACTCTCCACCACCCACCCCCAATACCCCCACTCCCTGCGCCTTTCACGCTCAAAATCTTCCCGGGCTCTCGAAAATCCCCGAAAACCCTTTACGCACATCCTTCCCCTTTTCCCCTCACCTCCACCCCCACCCTTCCCGTGTATAAAAAGAGAACCACCTCCTTACTCGTCCCCCTCCTCCTCACCACCCACTCCACCGAAGTTTTTTTCTTACGGTTCCCCAATCCAACTCCGGAGTCCAAGCACATCCCAGCATCCCCAACCCCTTCCCGCTCTCTCGCTCCATCTTCCAACCCCCGATCCGTACCGCCCCTCCCCACCCGCCGTCTCCGCCGCGTGAGGCCTTATTCGCGCCCCTTGTTTATCTCCCCACGGTGTCACGTGTTAGTGGATAAGCTCCCCAGAGAGTGACCGGGAACCTTAAAGGGGTTATGTTAACGAGTTGTAAGGCATTAAAAAAAAAACATGGCCGCATGAACGAAGTTCTGGTCGTTTTCTCACGCTCGACGGTACATGGTTCCCCTCAAAGGTGAATGTGAGGAAGTTTCCCCTTTATCCACTCCTCCTCTCTTCTTCCTACGTCCCCTCCCGCTCCATCTCTCATCCCTGTCGCATTTTGTCCTCCCAGGGCCCTTCGCCACACCTTGCTACCTTTTACCTCATTTTTTTGACATTTTTAGCTCACCCCATAATATATTGTCTCCGGCACTACATGATACCTCTGAATTAGCTTTCAATTTATCTTTACTAGATTATTCCAAATTATTTGCGATTATTATAACAGAAAAAATCCGCCATTTCCCTTGCCCTATCTTTCGCAGGAGATCTTGTCGTTGTCAAAATGCGATTCGGGTGAAATTGATGCTCACTCCATACACCGTGGGAATAATTCTAACTTCACTATATCGTGAATTTGCAGGCGAGAGTACAACGGAACGTTGTGAGAAAGCACCGTCATAACAACACATTAAAAGGAATCCTTTCTGCCGGGCACAATCAATATGCAAGTGGTAACAGCGATAGGAAATATTTGGAAGGGCAAGTGAAAGTATTTGATCATAAATTACAATCCGTTTCCATTCTATTTTTTTTTCAAATCAGATCTATGTGAAACAGCAGTAAGGGGGCAAGAAGGAGCATGCTCTCAAGTAAAATTTGGGTAATTCCATTAATTTCCCATGCACTATGATTTACTGAATAATTAAAGTTGGTGTTTTTTTACAAAATGTTAAAATACTAATGCCTGTTTCACCTCATAGGTATTCCTGATGATGGCGCCAATACGTCGAAACCAGTTGTAGTATAATAGACTTGTGTGAAAAAATACCAACCTTAATTATTCAGTGGTCATGAATCTTCACTAAGTAGAGCCAGAAACCAGGTAATTCACTATGATTTATTTTTTAATCCAATCCATTTAAATTATCGTGGGACTCTGCCGTGACATTCTTCGTCACAAGAATCTGCAGAAAATTGAAGGTTAATGATTAACGAGGTAAATCTTAAATCGTTAGCCTTCCGTCCGTCCAACCCTCCCCACGTTTTTCAATCTGTTACAGGCATGGGTGAATTTTAGGACAGGGTCGTGGGAGCCATTGGAATAGAGCATTCTTCCCTTGTAGAACACTTTTTAATTCAATCGTCTTCTTTTTTCTTCTTATTATGTCACTTGCCACGCGCAACGTCTTGGGTATAAATATTTTCACTATTATGCTTACATTGTCAAGAACTAATGTGTTTTGTTGGTAAGTCACACTTTCAAGCTCCCCCTTGTTAATGCTTTCCCCCTCTTTCCTCAACCCACAAATACTCTCCCTCTCACTCAGCCCTTACCTTCTCCACCTGACTCTTGCAATCCATGCCACACACATTTGTAGTAGATCGCGGAGTATATGTTTACATGCAGATGGAAGCCAGTTACGGCCTTCTTCAGTTTTGATGCCTCCATTTCCAGCCTGAATGTCCCAAATATCTTCTACCTCTCGCTCTATATTTCTATTTCTTATAGTCATCCTTCATTCGTTCATTCTACGTGCTCCTGGTATCTATTCTCTACCCTAATATCATTTCGATGGGGTCTTGGTACGTCGAGTTCTTATCTTACATCTCTAATTCGTGATAATATTTTATGAAGCGGTCGCAATTCTTTGTGGTGTATACATCAGCGAGATCAGGGCAATTAAATAAGCATATAAACAAAGGTTAAAAATGTATGATATAAAATGTTAAAGAGCTGTTTGGCTCTGCACGATTGTACAGGAAAAAAATGCGATAATAACTTAAATTCCATATAATATAACTTATATGACCGACACTACTTATAAATGTGTTATTAAGGTAACCTACGTTTTAAAATAAAATATGAACCGATTGACAAGACAAATTTTTATTATATAAATTCGATAGGCAGATTTTAAAACCACTTTTTATGTAGTTGCCATTTATTTGTGACATTTATCATGACGATACGCAAGCTTTTCAATTCCATCCCTGAATAAATCTGCCGCCTTACATTTTAATCACTTGTTTACACCAGCATTCAATTCTGCGTCACTGTCAAAGCGCTGCGTTGCAAAATACACCAGGCGAGATATCTGTAATCGTAAATCTACCATTTTCACGAACTTTTTCGTAGATTCTCACCGACATCTCATCTGTCACAAGGCTAGGCTCGACCACTGCAGTCCTCATCGTGAATATTTGTGCGTACATTTTTAAACTGCCTCACTCTGCACCACTGCCTCAATCCACCTTCACTCATTATTCCGTCTCTGTACACTTCACAAAGTTGCCTATGCATTTCAATTGGCTTGCGGGTTTTTTGCCAGTAAATGCCTATTCAGAGATTTCACTTCACAATTCGAGGGATTTTCTTTTGAAGCGCATATGTTAACAGTTCGCAGTGAGGAAAGTAGGAACACCACAGTTTACACACTGCCACAGCAGGATGTGTAATGAATTTAGGGACTTTTAGACACCAAGGTGGTGGCTCTAACCTACCATCCGCTACGCTAGGCCGTAACGTAAGTTACTTTCTGGTTAGCCCTCGTAGCTGTTGGATTTTTTCATATTTTTCCTGAACATTGGAGCAAATAATGTTCTTCACAAGAGTGTGGCATCTTATCGCTTCGATTTTTCGAAAAATATTAATGGTATGATAATTTATTTCAAACTTATGAATGAACTTTAGTTATATTGGCAGTCATTAGGGGAGAAGACGCGACGGACATCTGAGGCCATTTTCGCCAATAGGGAGAGGGGGATATTTTTTTGAGATAGGATTTTAATAGAATAAGAGTAGGGTGGGGAGAAACCCGGCGTTGGAGTAAATTAGGACACCTAACGAAAGCTTATCCTGGCTTCCTAACGCCTCTTAACGAAAGTTACCAAGGGTCTACAGATTGACGTCCCATCCGACGGATGGCGAATTCCGCTTGCAGTGCTCTCCACGTGGCCCTTTAAGAATGGATCTGGATAACGCTGAAAAATTCTGTCACTAGATTGATGATTTGAACCCAGGTCCTCTAGATGAGAAGCCAGAACAATATTGGCTGCACTAACCCGATCCCTCTAACCGAATTCAATTTTTGATCAAATTTATACCAAAAATTTCATTCAGTTGGTATGTGGAGACACATAAAGGCAATAGCTTTAAACATGAAAACAGAACTGTTCGCATTTCATAGCTGTAAAAAATATTTTATGCCGTAGTTTTGGTCACAATTATGTTGCGGGATTTTATCCGCCATTAATATTCGCGGAAGTCCATACGCTTCGTCGGAAATGATCATATTCAAAAGCTTATCGTTTTTGGATCGAAGTCCCATCGGGAGTGAATCCGAGGAGGAACCCTAACTCCGGCTCTGGGCCCGGAAAGAGGGCGACGAGGCGGGTTGACGAGGGTTTGGAAGGGTGGGGGTTGTGACAGCGGGAGAACGTCGCAAGGGGGGCGGGAGGGAGAGATGGAGTGAGGTGCATGTTTCGGCAGAGGGGAGGAAGAGTTTTCGGAAGGCTCACCACATGTGCGTGGTTCGTGTGTGTTCGAGGACTCTCCTTTCCTCTTCCCTCGAAAGGGGGGAGAAGAGCGGGAATAGTTTACGAGCCGAAACGCCCCGAAACCCTCTCCCTTTTTTGTTTCCACTCCTCGCCGCACCCTTCACTTCTTCCCCTCACCCCTTTTCACCCTCTCTCTCTCTCTATCTCAAACCCCCCCCCTTCCCCCCTTTGCTCTTTCCCCTACATTGGCGTTATACCACAATGTCCTCCTGTCCTTTTGACCAACTCTACAACCGTCGTCGCTCTCTCCAGGGAATAACATTTCCAAATATTTTCGTTCATTTTTTGCACAAACTATTTTGATTTTAGTTCGCATTTTAGCCAACTTTTATTGCTGGAATGAATGAGATGATGACAAAAACACCACTGCTAATTTTCACGAAACTCAAAAAAGGATTTTAGGAACCACGGGAGATGCCACGATAGTAAATTTAACAGACTCATCCTCCATATTGCATTACCATGTAACAATTTCAAAGTGTAAAAGTCATGCGCCTTGACTAGGATTCGAATCCGGATCCATAAATCCGGCCGAGTGACAGAGCCAATTAAGCTACCGAGGCATCTTAATATCCTTAACTTTCAGAGTGTATTGGGACGCTAGTACGGTTGTTAAATTGACCATTGAATTTGGGCAGCCATCAAGGGATGCGGGCTCAATTTCCAGTCAAGGCGAATGAATCGTACGCTTTGAATCTGTTACCTCAAAAAAAGTGTAATTGTAAGTTGAAAGTTTGTGGAAACAGAGCCATTTTCTCTTTTAATTCCGGAGAAGGACTATGTCCACCAATTAGTTGGATTAAGTGGATCAAAGTTAGGGATTGCCTTGAGTGTAATTCAGATGAAGTGAACATTTCATGAGATCCTGGGATTTAAAGTTCTATTTATTTAAATGTGATTTAAAATATTGAATATCAGATATTCAAAAAGATATTCATTCGCAATAATCCATTCAATTCAAATCAGTTGCACTCAATATAGGGTTCGGCAAACAAACACTAATCGGTACTTTACCGATGAAAACAACGAAAGAAAAATGTTCTGACATTTAAAAAATGGAATTCATCAAACAATATTGAGCAAATATATCATTCAGTTCATTTAATACATGGATGCGTTAATGACGAAGGGGTAAAAGTAACATAGGAACATTGAGTACAACTACGAAACTGCAAGTTCCAAGTGCACACAAGATCAAAAACCTTACAGATTTCGACAAGTTCACACTTCTGATTATTCCAGAATGAGGCATTTAACACTTGACAAGAAAATTCACTGATGGCTTAGTCCCTGAAGAACGGTCCATATCAACTACCCCGGGTGTGAAACTAAAACATAGGCAGTCCTGCCTTATGTAAGACAGTGGCAAACCACCACATTAGTGTCATTAGAATATCCAGCTATTCCATGCATCAATAGTGACTACGGTCGTATCAAGCCATAAATAATTTTCAAGGTTCAGATAGATTGTAGCTCTACCTCAAATAAATCATCTGTCCAAATTCCTTTGTTCGTATGCATTCTATTGAGGTAGCTTCGTATCGTGCTTCAACTTATGGAAGGTTCAAAAAGAATTCGTCACATTTAATGCAGGTTCACCGTATTTTTTTCATCAGCCATAGGAAGCACGGTAAACTTTTGACGTCCGTTGAAGTCTCTTAACCAATGCGCTGATTACGTTCCGATAATTTTGACTTAAGTGTTGAGGGAAACTTCGTAGTGATGGAAAATGAATGAATAAAATATGTTCTAGACTAATTATATAATGCTATATAAAGTTGCGGATGGGCAGTGTTAGGAAGAGGTGTAAGGCAGGGTTGCCCATTATCACCGGCGCTGTTCAACGTACATGTGGAGGAAATGATTAAAGAGGCATGGGAAGAACTGGAGGTAGGAATGAAAGTCGGAGGGGAACTCGTAAAATCGGTTAGGTTTGCTGATGACCAAGCATTAGTTGCTCAGTCAGCCAAGGGGTTGCAAGCATTGTTGAGTGAATTGGAGGTTCAGTGCGATAAATATGGGATGAGAATCAATATTAATAAAACAAAGGTTATGCGATTTTCCAGAAAGAAAAAGGCTAAGCTAAATATTAAAATAGGCGGGGAAAAAATAGAGCAGGCAGAACAGTTTACATATCTCGGAAGTGTTTTGGACCAATACGGTCAAAGTGGTAGGGACGTAAGGAGAAGAATTGCGCTAGGCAAGGAGGCTTTCTCAAGGAGGAGGGAGTTGATGACGGGGACGTTGAGTAGGGATGTTAAGACAAGACTCGTAAAAACTCTGATATGGAGCGTAGCTATGTACGGCGCGGAAACGTGGTCGCTGAAGCAGGAGGATAGACGTAGATTGGAGGCTTTTGAAATGTGGGTGTGGAGAAGAATGGAGAAGGTGAAATGGACCGAAAGGAAAACAAATGAGGAAGTACTAGAGATGGCGGGTGAGGAGAGGGGTTTGTTGAGAGAAATCCTATGGAGGCAGGAAAAATGGATGAAAGGCGTATTGAGCGGCAGTGGGATTTTGAAGAAGGTAATAGAGAGGAGAATGTTGGGCAAGTGAGGAAAGGACAGGAACACGATAGGGATGTTGGACGGGATGAAGGGAGGAAAGAAGTACACAGAGATGAAGAGGGACCTGATGTAGAGTAGGTTGCTGGATTGTGTTTGGTTTGGAGTCGCAAGTTAATTACGTTATAGTTGTGTCCATCCAAAAACCTACCTTCCTCGGTAGATTACCTTATATTATATAAAGTTGGTGAGTGCTTAATGTACCAGCACATATCTTGAAGGTAAGGTCTACTAAGTAGAAAATGAAATCGTTTTAGGTTCAGTCACACAATAGTACTAGCAGATTTAAATGTCAATTTTTGGAACGTTTTGACCAAATTGCAGGTTCACTCTCTTAAATCAAGAAGTTCGGTTGGTGGACATCCGTCACTTAGTGCCGAACTCCTGGATAAACAACCTACGTGTCGCATGCTACCTCGCGTATAAATTATAAAGAAATTGTCAAAAGAATGGTATTTGTGACGTTTTTATCGAGTATCTTCTTCCAACCAGTAAGAGAGCTGTTCAATCTTATCAATTAGCAGTTACAATGAAACGCAATTATTAATACACTTGTAGAATATTCCTCCCTAGGTATGCTGTTACATAGTTCTAGGTTTCTGCAAAAAGGTGAGTCATTATGCCAACCCATTGCATTAAAAATCAATTCGGTTTTTCGAGACCGAAGAAAATATATTGATACTTGCAAATACAGATTCATATTCAATCAATCCTATATCTCTCCATATTAGTATAAATGTATAGGATATTTAAAATAAGCCTCTGCCTATCCGCGATCCCACGCAAACGTTGGGGATGATTTGGATCCGAATTGGATCGCGAACAGAGTTGAAGATCTAGATTTGTGGAACGTTGCTATGATAAACTGAGTAGGGTATAGAATATATTTTAAGAGACTAAGTAGCGTATTCAAAATATATAAAGCTAGGCTAGGAATCACTCACGGAGCGAAGGTTCAATTCAATCAAATCAAGAATCAATTCAATCAATTCAAAAATCAAATCTCTTGCATAAATTGGAAGGATGTCTCTTTAGCAGTGATGTTGAAAATGTATTATTACCCCCAATGTACTACGGTAGGCGAGATCATGTAAATTAAATTAGAGAGATTAAGTGTAGAACGGATAGATGTAAAATATAATTTTTTCCATGGATGATAAGGGATCAGAATAACGCTGTCCGACCGCGCTATGGGGAAAATTATTAGGTCAAAATTAGTCTGGTGATATTCACTCCACACACTGGTTGCGGGGTACTAAAAATACCAAAAATACTGAACGTTGAACAGTTTTCAAAATTTTTTGGCGTGGCTTTCGCCTTCGCCAAACCCCACGTGCTTCAAATTGAAGGTCTTGGAAGTTTTCACAATCCAATTAGAATAAAATGCGTTAAAATGCTCATATGATTTTTTTGTTTCTTTTCCATGTTCATCCATCCATCGGTTTCGCTTGCTTCATACTAAAATGACCCCTGTGAAAAATTTCCAAGCTTTGCTACTTTTAGTTGCATACTAAGATTCCAGCAGACGGAACTGAGTATGTTCCGGTGATTTGACTGAAGCTCTAGCGTGGAAGTTTGAAACGGTAGAAATTAAAATAAAGTACGTTCTCGATAATTATCAATAATTATAGAATGTCGTATATATTTGCTAGGTGTACCAGCATATATATCTAGAATTTAAGGTGTAATGAGGAGAAAATAAAATCATTAATTTACTTGATGAATCTAGTATAATATTTTAAGACAATCGTGTATAAATAGAACACTAATCCAAAATATTAATCACCACTATTTGAGGCGTCAATTGGGTGGCAAACAATATTCATGTCTCACCATGGTACAGACGCAAGTGCTTCCCCAGTCACGACTTCCAGTAACACCCAGTCATATGTTAAAGAAAAGTGCGAGCACAGAGCATCTTGGTGGGAGGAAGGATAGGCAGCCGAGTAGGAGGAGCGTTTAAAGAATACAAAACGAAGTGGGATTCACTTACTCGTATATGACCGCGCAATTGACATCCTACGTGCCATACTGTCTTAACGATGCATTTTATTTTGCAATAACTCGACTGATGGCCAATAGTGATGGCCTAAGGTGTTCCGAATTTTGGCTTGATATTGGCTAAGGCCGAACAAATTCACCGCCCCATTAAAATTATCAGTAAAAATTTTCCAAATTTTTCTTTTCCTCGCGTGTGAAAGGGTTACTTTGATGTCCATCTACCGATCTATCTATCTATATATGTCCATCCATATATCTATCCTATCATAAAAACATACATCCTTCTTGTGTGCCGTCTATTTCTCCTTTGGTGGGTGAAACAGCTCCATAACGCCATCTCTCGGGCAACATCTATCGGAGCACTTTGGCGCTTTATAAGATAGCAGATCTTAATGTAAATCAGGGTTCCTTATTAGCACAATTGGTAGAGCATCCGTCCGGAAAGTGAAAGGTCCGTGGTTCAAATACTGGTTAAGGAAATATTTTTACATTTGTGATCTGCTTAAAACCGCCTTCCCCACCTTTCCTGTGTTGGTCTTTTATGTATTTTCCTATCCCCTTTCCTTATATGTCTATTTCTGTGTATATATATATATATATACATGTATGTATATATATTAATAGAGACAAATATATATTTCTGGACATAATATTGTTTGCTCGAAGGTAGCCTATCAGGTAAAGCGTTCGGTTGCAAACCGAAGTACTCGGGTTCAAATCCAATACTACCTTCAAATACAATACCTTCGTGGAGGGCACAGGTGAAAATTGATGGTTATTGGAATCCAAGATACTACATGTGTGAATTTTACGCATCGTAGTTTTTAGTATGCACATATCGTGCAAGGTGAACGCAACCATACTGTGTGGTAAATCACTCTAGTTGGTGGTCACATGCCTTTTGCCTGAGAGCCATGGTCAAATGCTATCATATCAGTAAAAAGTCGGATCCAGTCTTGTTCCCCTTCTTCGATACACTTGTCTGCGTTCCTTTTATGCGCCAGTTTCGTTTATCCGCCAGTCAGAGTCGCTCACGCTACGACACACACGCATTCTCCTTCTTCATTTGCAACGCCCACTCTTATCCAAGACCCCCAATTCCCCTGTTTCTTGCCCCTACTCAACCCCGCTTTTGCCATCTCCATCGCGTTCTCCTCGTTTCTTACTGAGATAACTGCTATCGCCCCACTTAGTCAAGGATCCCTTCAAGCTTTCGGAACCCATTCCTCACCAAGTATTTTGCCGAAAACCCTTCAACATAAATGCCAGGGTGTGGAGAAAACACGGGTGCGGGGAAAAAAAACCCCACAACTGACCTTTTTAAGACTCCACGCGTTTTGTATTTTTTTAACAGTTGACCGGGCAGAGGGGGAAATTTACTTAACGCCCTGCGAGACATCATTCACACATAATGCATGGGAAACATTAACACCAACCTTCTCCTTTCGAGCCTGTTTACGTAATTCCAATTTTCAAAGCAATACTCGCGCAAACTCGTACATGTTTTGATTAGAGACACCAGTATACGTTTTCATTTGTGCTCCTCTATTCAGGAGGTAGTGTTGACTCAGGTACACATACACCATGTACTATTAAGAAATTAATAGTGTCCATAATCTTTAAAAATCTTATTTTATCCATTATTTAAAACTTTTCCCGTAATCTTAGGTAATTAATCGGAATTACACCTCGTAGACCATTATTTACTGATGCACAGGGTCTTCAAGTATTCAATCAGCTATGAAGAAATGCGCCTTAAAATAGATTTTTTTAAAATTTAGATTTTCTTGAGATAGAATTAGGAGATAGTTGTTTCCTCAATAAAAAGATAATATGGGAGCAATATCCATGAACGTTACCCTCGTCGAGCTACATGCGGAAGGGAATAAAGACTGTTACCATAAACTTGAAAGAGGATAATAAATTACATTAATTAAAACAGACACTTGTTTATTTTTATTGACAGTTCATATAATAGCAGTTTATATTTGAGCTTCTATGAAAAAAAATAATTTGTTTCTTGAAAACTTCTTAAGAAAACCTAAATATACGTATAAACAAGATATGAATGTGCAAAGAATGCTAACTGTTTCTACGGTAGAGCATGTTCTCATCGATTGATCCGTGACCATGAACATCTTTGCATGAAATGTATGTATTTCTCTCAACCTCGCTCACGTAATATGAACAGACGTAGTAATTATATCTTAAAGTGTAATCATTTATGAATTCATTAAATTAAGGTTAATTAACATAAGGTTAAAAAAGTGTTATACAAGATTAAATTTAAAAGTATTTAAAAAATTTAACGTTCACATTTTTTCAATGATAAAAGTGTGCGCCTAGATTTCGAATGTCACAAATATTTCTCTCAAAGTCGGTACATGCGGGCTATTAAACCAATATGAACGGTATTATCGCAATTACATAAGTAATTAAGCATATGCTTGAATAAAAAGTGAACCATTTATATTATATATTTTAATTCACCATCAAATTGCCTTACTCTATGATTTTTATTGTGATGCACAAGTTATCGTTCCACTTCCCTTGCAGACCGAGACTCTTGTTTCTTTACCGCAGTAGAGATAGCTGAGGAATTCAGCTCTCTTACGAAACCGGGCAGAGCTGACTCTTCAATACGTAACTGCTGCAAGGTTTTCGTTTCGAAAGCCATGATTCGTGTCAGATGGATAATTCATTATAGAGGAATAATTTCATTCGTGGCGAGCTTGAAAATATAAACGTAATTGCATCGGTATTCAGTGAAAGCAAGGGATGTACAGTTTCGAATGGGACCGAATGCCGGAAAGTGGCACCGGACCGGGAACGTGCTCGGGCTTAAAAGATGGCCCAATTCATTTCTGTCACGGTGGGAGGAGTTCGGTCCCACGACCCTCAGATAAGTTGCTTCTATCCTAATCCCTGAGGGAACTTGAAGCTGAAACAAGACTCCGAAAAGCAGTAAGTCACGAGAATGAGCGTGCCACGTATGTTTCTCAGAAGCCAAAACTATCGCTCTATTTTTTTTTCGACTCCACTATCTCGAGCTTCGGGACGTGTTTGTCCGTCGCAATCGCAACAGGCAGACCTACCCTAACCTTGCCGCTAACCTGTCGCCCACGCACGGATTTGTGAGTGGATGCTCCCAAATAAATCTCCGGAATCTTGGTTTCCCTCCCGAAAGGTCCCGGGAAATATGCGCTCGTTGAGATCCCCTCGGAGGTGCCACTGGTAATGATGGATATTAAATGCACGAGGGTAGTGTAGCGGCTTCCCACCCCGAGGATCCGGGTTCGAACTCCATGGGTGGCAGAAATTTTCAAAGGTTTCCAGATCCCTACTTGGGCGGAGAGCACCTCAAAGTTAATTATTCCGTCGGAGATGACGTTACTTTGTAGCCTCTTGTTAAGAGTAAGTCATTGCCGACTCTGAGTTTCTCTCCAGCATTCCATTAAAATACTACCTCTATTAAATTACCTTCTCCAAATATCCAGTGGAGAAAGTGACCTTAGCTGTCGGCCTTCTTTCCTAATTACTACTAATTCTACTCAAGGGACTAGGGACGTTTTGCGTCTAAATAATAGCTCATGATCTGCTGGTGGGAAGACTAGTTAAGGGTTTAAGGTCACCGGCAAATAAGGAAATTCTTTCTCAGATTGATTAAAATGATTTCGTAGCTTATATTGGAATATTAAGAATAATTTTTTCCTCCTTCTTCAACTGCTAACGATAGTGGACTCTGCCTCGGGAAAATGGTTTGTCATGTCGGTTGGTTCCCCTATACATTGCACTGATCTCTCTGCGCCTTGATCGTCTAGGTGTTGTGGGGTTGTAATAACGCACAGGGATTCATAAACTTGTACAATTTCCAGTGGATGAGGTCTCCACAATGTGATCCTTGTTCCTCGTGTGACTCTCATTCTATGTTTTCCGATGATCTCCTCGCCCGTATCTTTGAATTAATCAAGTGACTTTCCTTTGCATTCAGTTAAACGGAAATTTTTTTATTTCCGCACTAACTTCCAAGGGTACGAGACGCACTTATGATTTGCCCAACTGTTTGCGAAATATCAGCTCTCCTTAATTGTTTCATTTCAATGTTTCTATGTCTACACAACCCCCCTTAAGCCTTCGTAATGGGGTGTGACAAGGGGGATGGTGTCAGGACACCAGCCATAGATGCAAATATATTAGTTCATACATTAGATTGAATACATTCTGGCTTAGGCATAACCCTCACTCACAAATATCCCTATATCCATGCATCATGTGACGATAGTTGTGCCTGACCAATTCATCAGATTCTAATATTCGAGTTAATTTAATTTTTCTGGGGTCTTGGGGTTGATTTTGTTATATTTTCATTTAATTCAAGGGAAGAGTAAACCCTTGAATCTGTCTTTGACGGTATTTAACTTCTCTTACTTAATCCTGGTGGTCGAATTTACCTATTAAATTTGGTTCCAATAATGATTCCCTCTGTGTCGCAAGTAAACTCAGGTACCCTGTACCTTTCTTAAAATTTTTCTTCGTGAGTTAAGAGGCTCCCAGCCTAAATTCTTCATTATCATTACGCGATCCACACTTAAGCTAATCGGGACTGCAACTGGTCATTTTCTCGCCCTGTACGATCTTGTCGAGTTAACAATCGGGACCACGCGCACACCTAACGCAAATGACACGGAAAAGCGAAGAAATATGATTAGCGAAAGAGATGACCTGATCGGGAGAATTGAGGGCATAGCTTCGCAGAACGAGTCCTTGGATTGATGACCATCGGTCATACCGAGGATCCTCACGCCTCCGGACCACCGAGCCCTTTCCCGACCCCCAATCCTCCCCACCTTCCAAAGCCACCCCATTTGTCTTCGCCCTTCCTCTTCTCCCCCGTCTGCTGCCAAGCCCCCGCAAAGATATCTCGCTCCGAAGCACGGTTATCGGCCTCCCCGTCCTCACAACTCACTCCAGCTACTAGCGGGGTCCTCGGGGAATGTCGTGCGCCAGTCCCAGATGGACGGGCGGCGCTCTCCTTCGCGCACGACCGGAGTCGAGAGCAAGGCGAGCATGCACCGCCTCGATCCCTGCGCATCGTCAATGACGACGGGACGGGGGGACGACGGGGGGTGCAAAACGTTTTCGCCCGCACTACTTGTTTCCCTTCTCCCCCGGGGACGTCGTTCTTCTTCATGTAAGTACTTGCATTTGACGTCGGGAGGCACGAGCGAGCGTGTGGTTGAGTCGCTCGCGTGGATCCACCCATCCCTCATTTCTCTCATTCCGCTCCCTTTCTCTCTCTCTCTACATCGAGAGCTCGAGTTCCTTTCGCTCGCCCAGGAAAAGGTAGCGTACGCCGCGTGGTTGTCGTGAACATCCACTTTGATTTGTTCTACTGGGGAGAATTCCCATGAGAATGTAAAAAAATACGAGGCCGCCGGTGGTAATTGTACGAATAAATAGAAATTCAAACATCAGAAGGCAGAAAGCTTGATAATAAAGTTATGGTCTATTTCATCCTGTGAAAGTAAATGGAAGATTTGGCCAGAGTATGGCCACATTTGGTCGTAAAACTGAGTATACTTGCGCATTTTTATATACATACCCTCAGGTTCATAATAAAGTAATTCATTTGAATTAATTGTACAGTTTTGTATGCTTCAATGCCTAATTATTTTTATAATACATGTTATAGTGTTTAAAGATAACAGCTAGAAAATATCAGTATTTAAAATGTGAGTGAATAATATTATTTACAAAAACATCCTTTTCAAATGTTTGCGAAAACAAAGATGTAGTTATATTTTGCGCATTCCTGAAGAGTTCCGAAGAACACTGTGCCTAATTTCATGGAGAGCCCGTGGACGTGATTTTTTTTACTCTTCAACACATAATTTACACCATTGCTCCCACAGACATTAGCTGTATCGTTCAACACTTCATCTGAGTAATATCTAACAATCTAATTTGTTTCCGCTTAAGGTCATTTTCTCTTAGACAACAGATTCACTTACGTCTAACACAAAGAATGTAAAATATATAATTAATGATTTCATTTGCCAATCAGCCGTCCATAAAATAAATGTCGTCATTTATTTCGATCAAATTGATAATTATCGGATTATTAACAAATGCCACATGTGAATGTGTTCGGTGAAGCCGGTCGGCGACGACTCCCACTAAACTGTGGCAAACTCCTAAATGAAGCGTGGCGGAAATAAATCCTCCGCTTTCGCGAACCGACTTCCAACTTTTGAGTGATTCGTTTAGAAGGAGAAACCTCAAATGAGGCGCGAAGTCCTAGGATCCTTCATCTTTGGCAACTTTCAAAATGAGAGTGTTTCCCATATTTCCGATGGCGCCATAATTGTCAATGTCTTCTGTATTGCCATTTCAATAGACATAGTTAGATCATTCCTCAATTATTCCCGTGACACAACTCTAAAGATTTGAAGAAATTAATGACTTCGACAAAGGAAGAAAAGCTCATTGAAATACTTAAAGGTCGCTAGGGTTCGCCCGAACCCTACCTTTAAAAAGGTAGAATTACTTGAAACTAGCCATCTAATTTTGCGTGTCTGATTTCCAGAAACCGTTGATAGGGTAATGATTTATTGAAATTCATTTATTTGTTAGGATATTGGAGATTCTGAAAAAAATATTTTATGGACTTTAAATTAAGTTACGTCAGTCAGTCTCGCTATCATTTCATCACTCGTCATCTAAAATACACACGATGCTTCATATAACATCGAGAAGAAATGGGACTTGAATATACGTGTGACATTTTGGATTATATTCTCAATGTTTTAGGTAATTGATGGGACTCGTCCTGTGAAAAAAAAATATATATAATAAAAAGTAAATTAGTAGTTGCATTACCAATTAATAAAACAGTTTTTGGCGTAACTTGGTGGAAAATCTTCATACTGACTTTTAATAATCAAACCACTTTACTTTTCCACATAAACTTTTTAATTTTTACAATCCAGGTTTCGTTATAGCATAGCATAACATCATCAGGTGATGATGTTATGCTATAACGTTACCAACCTGATGATGTTATGCAGAACGAAACCTGTGTTGTAAAAATTAAAAAGTTTATGTGGAAAAGTAAAGTGGTTTGATTATTAAAAGTCATTACCAATTAATGTTATGAGGCAAATTCCCCCTGTGAAACTAATCACAGTAATCAAACCAAAGGTTGGAGTTTGATAGGTGAGGATAGATCTTGGTTCCAACTGAGAAAAACATTTATATAAATCTTTAGGCACTTGGGCTCTCTACCCCGTGAAATCATATTCCCACGAAATTCGATTTCAGAGAAAAATCGCTCCACTTAGATTTTAGATCAGACTCTACAGTTGTATCTCCCGGGGCTTTTATTCAGAATTTGAGCACGGCAACCTCCAGCAGACAGTCAAAATCCCTACTCGCTGACCTACCACCACCCCCTAGTAAAAATAAAACAGGAAAAAATAGTGGTAGTTGTTAATAGGTGGGGGGTAGGGGTGACCATCAGCTGAGGTGATTTGCGACATAGGGGATAGGTGGGTAGGGGTGGGAGGGACAGGGAAAGAGGGTTAAGTGTGGAAAGAAACCCGGTGCCGGCATTAACCTACGCTTCCATCAGAATATGATTTCAATCATGATCATCGCTCTAGTCAATGTATCTCCGAGAAACTTATAACCGCTGAGGAAGAGGAGGGAGATGGTAAGGATACCGCACCGTCTCTCAGGATCTGTGGCCTCAAAATCCGCCAAATGTCTCTCTCCCCCTCCCCAGTACCCACCACCACCACTCCCTCAATCCCGTCCTTACTCCGAATCGGGTCGTATAACTCCCACCCAAGTAGCCACGCTCAGATTGATTGGTGATTTATCGCTTCCCTCTTCCAACCCCACCGCATCCTCGAATCACCGCAGCCTCTCCTCCGCACTCACACCGCCATCAGCCGGCCCCCTCTGCTCCACCCCACCCCTCTCGTGACTCGCCCACACCTCGCGGACACCCTCCGGCGACACATACGGAATCTTTTTCCGTCCTCATTAAAGCAGGGTTCGTGGAAAGCTCCCCTTTTCCCCTCCCTCTTCTCTCCCACTCCATCTCTCCCACCACCCCCGCCTTCTCGAACCTCTCACCCTGTTCCCTCTCTCTCTTTCTCATACACACACACACGCACTCACGAACCTGGGAATGGTGGGGGAAGGAAGAGTCTCGACTTTTGATGCATTGCGGGTCGGGCATGCAACCCCCTCGGGCTCCCAGGCGCCGCCCCCCCGGCTCGCTGCCTCGATGGTTACGGAAAGGAGAATGGTTTTTGTGGACCGAGCGGGAAGATTGAATTATAGCGGTGGAGAGGGCGAGAGGAAGAGGGTAGTGCGTCTTACCCCTTCCCATCCCCCTTTTCCTCCCTGCGCAAACACCGAACTCCCTCGCCCCCACCCCGAGTCCGCCCCTAACCACCACCCTCCTCCCCGCCATAAGTCCCGATCACCCACTCCAGGGTGTTGCGGGGAGCTAATGAAGTTCAACAAATTGGCTGTTAGTCCTCTTTTGGGTGGCGGAGGCGGGGGAGGGAGTGTGGGGGAGCGGGAACACACAGGAAGTCCGGAATATCGCGGCTCCTTCCTTCCGCGGAGGGATGCCCTTTAAAGAGCGGCGTTTTATCATTTTCTATTCCCTACACACTCACTCGATTCCGGAAGAGGAGACGGAAGGGCTTCATTTGAGGTTGTTGGTTAGTGGGGTTAACGCAAAGGTCTTAAATGTTACGCGTTCTCCGTAAATTGACTCGTGGCTTTGAGAAACGGGTCCCACGTAACATATAGCTCGTTTGCAAGAGGAACGACGTGACTCAATAGTTATGGTTCGGAGGAACACACAGAAAGAGCATATTTTATGTTTATAAAACTTAAGCTTAAAATTGCCCTTTTTTACCGACGTTCTTCGCGCAAATACAAAGATGGTGGATATTCTCATATGATGGGTATTTGGCGATAAATACTCTTCACTAAGTATGATACCGATTTGCAACTGATTTGGCGAAACCCGCAGGACTTAAGGCATCGTTTCGTCAATGTGGATGAAACATTAATTTACACTTCACGTCTGAAACCAAGGAGCAGTCCCAGCAATGGGTTTATAGCGTAAAGTCTTCATCAAAGAAGATGAAAGGACCACCAGGAGTATAGTATACTGAAGGAAGGAATCCAATTCTTCGTCATGGTACCGAGTCACTGAAAATTATTCAAATATTTTTCCGTGTAAAATCTGTATCTTTCGTTATAAGAATGAGATTTTCCACTTAAACTCATGTCCGCAGAATAACACTGTATGAAAATTCTGCCACCCACTATAAAATGATTTAACATTCCCAGATAACTGTCCAAAACATGGAGAAACTTAAAAAATATGGACAAAGTTCGGTTTTTTCATATTCAATGACATAGAAATCAAATAAACCAAATAAGAGACAAATGAACCATTGGTTCAATTTGAATTCGTAACACTAATCGTTAGACACCGTATCTGATCTATTTGTACAATTTTTTTTTCAAACTCCGCCCACATGTTGGCTATCATACGAGTTGTCGAGGCTTTCGAAACGATCGCTTTAAGAACCGATATTTTGTCCTCTGCACGGACGAGACGTCCCCACGGGTCCACTCATCATTCCGCCAATTTCCTCTCCACCCCCCCACAAAGCGTCCCTCCCAAGTGTGCTAATAACTCAATTCTTGGCCTCTTAATGACGCATGGAGGCGGCCGGATTCTTCGCGTGCCGATGGCTTCTTAGGGTGCCATCTGCGGCACGTAAGAGGGGAGAGGGTGTGGGTACGAGAGGGGGGATAGGGAAGGGGAAAAAAAAGGAAAACGGTTAGAGATCGCTAGAGGCCACCACATTCGTTCGCCTCATTCTCTCCCCCACCGCCCCCAACCCTCCCTTACCGCACACTATGAGGGACCACCCCCAGAGTAAGCGAGGGGACTGTAAGGGATGGAGGTCGCCACCCCCTCTCCCATCTTTTCCCCATACCATGCCTCCTCCTTCTTCGGAACGCCAGTCTTACACTCTTCTCCTTCAGAGCTGTAACGAGATGTGCGCCCCTTGTTTCCATCCGCGTATTTCTCTTTCCTTCCACGAACTTCAGCACTATTAAGAAGCTTAAAATAGGAGTAGTTCGGAGGTCTTCAGTAATGGAACTGATGCACGCATCGTTCATAGAAGGAATGCTAACGGTAGCCAAGTGAAGCGATTGGAATTTTTATGTACATTTTGAAGTTTCGGAATGAGCATGTTGATTCTGGCATGGAGCACTGCCGCATTTATTTCTTGTATAACCTTCATTCCTTGGAGGGCATCAAGTTAAATGGCGGTTTCGAAGAAATACCTAGGGCCGAAATCTATTCAAAACACATTTATCTTCTGTTGAGTTATGAGAGGTGTTCCCCAAGGAACTGTCATCGGTCTGTTCTGATTTATTTTTGATTAGTAATAAAAATTCATCAAATATTAATTGTCAGCATGATCGATTACTTCAATGCGTAGAATTGGAGTTTAGGATATTATCATCGATATCTACCCAATATCCCATAATCCTCCGCGAGAGCGTGTGCCAGGTGGTGCTAGGGCACCAGTCATGCACAAATATTGATTCAAACATGCTTTTTTATAAAAGTTTGCTCATATATACAAACACATCATGCACAAATGCAAACTTTTGTGCCATTTAATCAGAGCTTAGAATTACAGTAGCGTATAACGCCGAGGACCATTGAAAAATTATCATGACCAAACATAATTGAACACTGCTTATAATATAACAATTAATAATGAGTTTTTCCCATCTCCTGATGATGATTGGCGTACGGGAATATTTACAGGCAGGGTGTTAAAAATGCCCATGCTAAGACCCTGGATGAGATTTGGTAATGGGTATTTTTTTAAAATAGGAGTTGGTGATGAATATTATGGAAAACAATACGTCATCCCTCAAACGTGTATCATTGTATTCACGTACGTCATTGACCAAACCGAGGAATTCAGTTTAGAATCTGTCCAAAAGTTTTATGTAACCTTATTCAAATCCTATCTACGAGGCGTGTTCATAAAGTAAGGCCCGTTTGGTCACAGGAAAAAATATCCTCATGTGAAACACATTTTATTGGCACTTTTAGTTAGCTACAAACCTACTTCACTTATCTACATAATCGCCGTTCACTTCTAAGCATTTTTCGTACCGCTGCACCAGCTTCTTTAACCCCTCTGCATAGAAACTGGCCGCCTGAGGGTTGAACCAATCGACAACGCCATTCTTGAGTTCCTCTTCGGTTTCGAAACGTTTTCCACCGAACCACTGTTTCAAGTACAAGATGAGGAAGTAGTCGCTGGGTGTAAGGTCAGGACTGTACGGTGGGTGGTTTAAAGAGTTCCCAACGACCCAAAAACTCTCGTCCACTGGACATTCTTTGCTTTTTGTGGTGGTCGGTGAGCATTTTCGGTACCCACCTAGCACGCAATGTGCGGTATCCGAGGTTTTCCGTAACAATATTGTAGACAGTAGTGCGTCCAAGTTGAGGAAATTGTTCAGCCAGGCCATTAATTGTCAATCGACGATCACATAGGAGATGTGGAGATTTTCAAGTTACTATATAATTTATCGTTGAAGTTGGAGGTCGAAAAATATGAGGCATGTACAAATTAGATGATCCTTGATCAGACGGCCATCACGACTAGTATCCGTTCGGTGGCTGTAGATACCCTGAGCTAGACACTCCATTAATTTCAATAGCTTGGGGCTTTAACCTCCATTCTTTCCTATATTTAAGTCCAGACTGAAATGTGTAGCACTTTCATTTTTATTTGAGCCCAATATTTAAAAAAAATGAATATGCAGCCCACGGTTACAGCAGGTGAATAACCGTTACTCATCCCGAAGTATTCTATCGCTCACACAGTTGTTTGGTGCATGTAAGGAAAGAAAGTAAAATATGTTCCAATATATTATGCAAGGAAATATTTTTCACATGAATTAATGTACTAAAATGTAATTTTGACATTAACTATATTCAAAATACATCCTCTAAAGCTTGAGTAGAGGGCAATTATTTATTTTTAATGAGACACAAAACAAATAAGTTCATCAACAAAAATTTAAAGAAGCATGTCAAGTAAAACAATCACAACCACAGGAGTCCTGGAAAAATTCCCCTATTATAGACATAAAACTTTCTGAACATAAATTTATATATACTTACGAGTATCGTACACATTCAAACACGAAATCCCGCCGTACGGCGATCAAATATTCATTCACATAGAAATAGAAATAAGGAAAGTGGGAAAGGAACACACAAAAAGGACGAACACAAGAGAGGTGGGGAAGGCGGATGTGAGCAAAAAATATCTTCCTCGACCGGGACTTGAACACCGGATCTCTCCACTTGCCGGGCGGATGCTCTAGCCACTTGAGCTAGCTATCGAGAAAATGTACTTTACACTGAAATCTGCGATCTTATAAAGCGCCAAAGTGCTCCGATTTATTGCCCAGGATATGGCGTTAGGGAGCTGTTACACCCACCAAAGGAGAAATAGACAAACACAAGGAGAATGGACAGTAGGTTAGCAAGCATACAACATCATAAAGGATAGGAACGGTGCGTTTCATGGCACGCATAGCCAGAAGAAGAGACGAGCCACATTGGCCAAATACACATTCAAACACGAAATCCCGCCATACGGTGATCAAATATTCATTCTCATAGAAATAGAGATAAGGAAAATGGGAACGGAACACACATAAAGGACGAACACAAGAGAGGTGGAGAAGGAGGATGTGAGCAAATCACAAATATAAAAATATCTTCCTCCAGTATTTATGTATATACAAGTACTTAAGGACGAAAATCTAGTGGTTTCGAGTACATATTTCGGATTTTCTCTCAATTAGCTGGGGTATTACATTTACATCTACTCAATACCCAGAAAGCCGCCGCAAGGGCGTGTGGCGGGGGGTGTTAGGGCACCACCCGTAATTTAGAAAGAAAAAAACGCATGCAAAAGCCACAAATTTATACAGCCCACAAACAAAACATGGTAAACATACATTCGTGCAAAAACCCTTGCACCGCACACACATGCAAACACACAAACTACCAATAAACATGCACATGTACCTCCATTTAAACCTAATAACTTTGCGATTTTTTAATTTTTTTCCGACTTGTAAATTAAATGTTTTCAATATTTATAAAGGGACTTCGGTTTCTTACTATTATTATTTCTAATTTTTCTAGGAAAGAATGAGTATTTGAATCTATCTCCCTTTTTTATCATAGTGGTCTGATCTACTTAAGTAGTGTGGGGTCATTATAATCCCTTTTTTGTCATCGATAATTCCGTTGGTTCTAAATTTTTCTAAAAGTCTTAAGTCTCGCTTGTTCTATTCGTATTTCAAGTGGCTTCCCGCCTAAATCCCCTAAGAGACCTGTTACACTTGTGTTCTTATTATAAATATTTTTAACGATATTTTCACAATATCTCGTAGTATGATTTTCGTTATCCACAAGAAAATGTTCACGATTTTATTAATCCTATCGTTTTAAGTCTTCTTTGCTAAATAGACAGACAAGTCGACTCATTGAGTATTGATGCTATATTCTATGGGTAAGGTGCATCAAGATACTGACATAAGATGAAGACATTGGGGAGAGATGGAAGGAATACATTGAAGATCTCTATCAAGGACCCAAATCACTAGAAGATGATTTAATTAATGAAGAAATCGTAATAGAAGAAGAGGAACTGGACCCGAGGATACTGAGAAGTGAATTCAACCGAGCCGTGAGAGACTTGAAAAACAACAAGGCACCAGGAGTTGATAAAACAAACGGAAAAATTATCAAAGCAATCGGGGCAGATTCAAAGGATACCCTATTTGAAATAATGAAAGATATCTACGACATTGAAAGACTACCTGAGGACTTCGAGAAGAGTGTAATGATTGCAATACCGAAGAAACCTAGAACAGATAAATGCGAAGAACACAGATAATTTGAGCCTGACTTCTCACGCATCGAAAATAATTACTCTGATAATCAGGCGACCAATATAAGGAAAGGTAGATGAAAGCCTCCCGGAAAACCGATTCGGATTGAGGAAAAACCGAGGAGCAAGAGAGGCTTGCTAGGCTCAGCTTGAGGGTACTGGCTGAAAAATTTATCCAGCTTTAAATTTTATTAAAAATTATTTATTTATTTAAAAAATATGTCATATGAGGCTTTCGTGGACTTGGAGAAGGTCTTCGACAATTGAACAAAATGTTCAAGATACTAGAAGCACTTTGAAATGGACTACAACGGCAGAAGAATAATTCATCACCTCTAAAAGAATCAGGTAACAACCATGCAGATTAAAAACGGAAGGAAAATAGAAGCTAAAATAAACGAAGGAGTTCGACAAAGATGCAACCTCTCGCCAGCACTATTCAGCGTATATCTACAAGAGGCAATAAAGGAAGCACAAGAATTGAGCATCAAAGGAGTCAAGTTGAAAGGGGAGGAAATTAACACGCTGCGGTTCGCAGACGACATTGCAGTAGTAGCAGAGACACGAGAGGGCCTGAAGTCATACCTGAATACTATGGACCAAGTACTTCGGGAATATAATATAATTATCAACAAGAAGAAAACGAAAATCCTTGCGTTTGGAAGAGAGAAGCTGAATGCAGACGTCACAATTGGAGGAGTGAAACTAGAGCCAGTTGGAATCCTTTATCTACCTGCTCAGTAGTACAGCTTGGGATGGAAAAAGCTCGACCGACATCAAACGAAGAATGGCCCAAGTAAAGAAGGCGTTCATTGAGAAGAGGAAACTACTGTGTTCAAAGAACATAAGATTGTAAACAAGGAAGCAGTTCATCAAAACGTTCGTGCGGAGCATGGCACTCTACGGATCGGAGAAATGTAATATTGGAAAAGCGGACCAATGAAGAATAGAAGCCTTTGAAACATGGTGCTGGAGGAGAATGCTGAAGATTAAATGGACAGACAAAGTGAGGAAGGATGAAGTATATACTATAGATGAGCAGAAGAGGAAAGGACCATACGGAGAGAGCTCTACGCAAAGATGAACTAGATGGATTGAGGCACAATGGATTGATTGGGAATATAATGGGAGTATTCCACGAGGAAGTCCAAGAGACATGTACATAGGACAATTTAAGAAGGACGTAAAACAGGGAACCTATCAGAGGGTGAGGGAATTAACATTAAATAAGGAAGAATGGAGGGCTGCAGTGAACCAATATTAGGATTGAAATACTGATGATGATGATGAAGGTACATTAATATTTTTCGTCTCCAAGTTGTAACGCACTTTTACAGCAAGTACTATACGAGTTTTCTTTTCCCAATGATACGTGCGTTTTATTTTTTCGAACAGTAATGTGGCAATCTATCTTCGTTCGTTAATTCACGATGCGTTTTCCCAAATGAGATTAGTCCGATAACACATTCATGTAGAGGCAGTCGGTCCTTCCTTCCTCGCCTCCGACCAAAGTGGTCTGGGGAGCGCCTCTTTCGAGTCAAAGTCATTTTTTTTGCATAAGTTCAAATATTATCTACAAAAACTTGACAGAGTCTGAAAATTGTCATGCTTTTCGGGTTCCTTATCTGAGGATGTTAAATACGTATTAAAGGCCCCGATTTACTATGGTAGATCAGATCACCAACGTAAAATCAGGGAGATCTATTGTAAAACGGATAGATTTCAAATGTCCTTTTTTCCTTGTCCCAATAGAGGTCAAAATAGATAATGACAGAAATCGTGTAGGAGATAATTAGAGTTGGTAGTGTATATATTTTTCAATATCCTGTATGTTTCTTCCTGCATGTAATTCTTTTTATTTAATAGATTCATATTTTTAAAAGTTCTACAGAATGATTTGAATGTACGTATCCTGTTATTAAATATTGTTGCATGTAAGCGCTTTCTTTCGTGTGATTAAGGTTTTTTGTTGGCATGAACGAACTAATATTTATGGAAAGGTTACATGATTTCGTTTTGCATGTGGTTTTTTTTCTAATTTACGGGTGGTGACATAACACCCCCCGCCACACGCCCTTGCAGCGGCTTGTGGGATATTGTGTGGTTGTAGATATTTTTGTAATTGTTAATCGCGCAAATATTTAAGTGGACAAGTTATTCACGCATTTAACAATTAGAAAAAATGGATTAGGTTAGGGGATCGTGAAGGTTTGGTGGGTAACGTGCAGGCTTCCCAGCGAGAGGATCCGGGTTCAAATCCTGGAGCCATGGTATCCCGATCTCTACTTGAGGTGTTTTATGGAGATCACTTCGAATGAATACGACGTGGATGGGAAGTTGAACTCCGGACCCCTTGGTGCCTTTCGTTAAGAGCAGGCTAATGCCGACGCCGGGTTTCTCTCCACCCTTCCTCCTTTCCCATTCATCCCTAATGGCGCAAATGGCCTCAGATGTCGGTCACTTCTCCTATTATTATTAGGTAATCTACCGGTTAAGGTAGGTTTTGGGACACGACTACTAAATAAATATTTTGAAACTCCAAACAAAACACAATCCAGCAACCTAATCTACATCATTCTACCCAACATTCTCCCCTCTATTACCTTCTTCAACATTCCACTACCGCTCATCCATTTCATCCATTTTTCCTGCCTCCATTGGATTTCTCTCAACAAACCCCTCTCCTCACCCACCATCTCCAGTACTTCCTCATTATTTCTCCTATATCTACCACTAATTTAAATGGATTAGCATGCTTTAAATTTTTCTCCGGGGTATTGTAGATATAGGTTGTTGCCCTATAACGAAATCGACGAAAGTAAACTCCATAGTAATAGAATTATAATTTCCAGCGCCGATGAGGTACTTACTTTTATGCGTAAAACATTCCATTGTCGTACTCCGCGCATTCAGGACCCCCCCGACCGCCGGCCGCAAATGTCGAATGTCACTCGTTGGAGTGATAATTTTTTCCACGTAGCGCGTTGGGAGGGCTTTCACTCGGGGCCAATAAATTATTCCATCTGGTGTATCGCACGGCGGTCTCCAAAATGAGCGCTTTCATTTCTGCTCCATGTGAGGGATGTCGGGCGCGGGCGCTCCGAAAGGGAGGCAACCAGTGCACACGTTGGCTGACCCCTTCCATCACTCCTCGGCGAGGGGGAGGTCGTTGAAGTGGCCGTGGCCTCGAGGGCCCTTTTTCTTTCCCTTTTTTCCCCCTTGAGGCCGCAAGCGCTGCTGAACGGATCCCTCGAGACGGTGACGGGGGGGCACGACGATATGGGGCTCTTCACCCCCTCACTTTTCTCGTCGAACTCCGTGGCGCCCTCGGATGGCACTAGAATTGACCACTCGTGCGTAGTCGTTTGAGCAGAGGTTGGATTTCTTCAAGTCTGTGATGGGGGAGTCGAGGAAGACTTCTCTTTGTGGAGGATGACGCACGTTAGAGAAGGAGATGGAATTGTAAATTTCCCGAGGAAACGGTTCGCATTTGCGAGAAATTTACTTTTTACCATTACATTAAATACGCGGCCTTACCTTCGGCATTTGTCTGACGAGGACGAAATGCCTAAATTGAACTTTTCCCCGTACTTCAATTATAGATTTAATATTTTGTCAATTTTTTGGGTAATCTCAGTCTACGGTATGATATCTCATGTTAGGGGTATTTTTTTAAAAATTGTCACGGAGCTAGTACGTGACAATGCCTACCATAAAGTGCAAATTTAGGTTCGGGTTGCGGAGTTGTTTCGAGAACGAAAAAATACGTTTTTTTTCATATTCATAGAGCTAGCTAATATCATGATATGTTTTGCATCCGGATGTCTGCAAATCAAATGCGAAAACGGTGTCACGTCAATTGTTTAAAGCAATAGGCACTCATTTTTTTCATGGGTCAACATAATTTTTTTTACCTTGCTAAGAACGTTAAAAAGTTTTATGGGTTAAAAAAGTGAGAGAAACTGTGGAAAAGTGTACAATGCTAAAAGGAGATGTCGTTGAAAAATATATTTATTTTTAAAATTTGTTTTCCTACTTTTAAGGACTTATTGAACGACCCACTTACATGGGCATTCATGTGTGCATGAACACGATTGCTATTGCATACGAGGTAATATATATTCATATGTACACGGAGGAACTAACAGTTGTGCATATATGGCCGGTGCCCCACAATCTCTTGCCACACGCCCTTACTTGAGTGGGTTTTCTTTTGTAGATGAAGTGGAGTGGTGGACAAACTCCATCCTTTTTCAAACATTCGTTTGACACCTACTTTTTTGCTGTGTGTCTAATCACGTGAGTGACAGTAGTAATAGTACTTTGGAATTCAGAATAGTGAAATTCATTCTCCTTCTAGAGTAATGAACCCGTTGATTGATTTACATTGTTGAAGGTAGAACTCGCCCTGAATTATTTGCTGGTATCATTAACAGCAAACGCCGCAGTTTCACTGCATATTATAGTCTTCTTTTGAAACAAGATGATACAACAGACAGAATGTTTGAAATTCGGTGAGAAAATATTTATTGAAGTTTTTAAATCATCTTTTACTCATGCCAATTATTAAATACTAAACCTTATAGACCTGTAAAAGGGATCGAGTCTCAAATTCTCCTATGCAAGAGAGTACGTAGAGAGATTCGAGATGATTAAAGGAAGTTCAGAGCGAAGGAAAATCACGAAATAATTATATAGAGTGAAAAACAGAAATGTTACCGAGTCTTGCCGTTCCATTGTGACAAATAATTCACTAACAATAACCAAACAGTTTCAAATTGTGGACGCATCAAAAACTATATTCAGTGTTTGGATCCGTTAATTTTCAAAATGTACATCCTAATTGGTAGCAAATTTTGCGCATATTCATTATCATTGCCACCGTCAATTTCACAAGCAATTAACTCACTCAGCTGAGGAGACACGATTGAGACCACAGTTTATTTTCGACGAGGATACCGACATCCGTCCTATGATGATGCCCTCCGTTTCGTTCTTTCCCCCTCACCCCACTCAGCCTCCCCGCCAGTGCCGTGCGTGATTCAGTCCTCAAAATGCACAACGTGACGGAGGGTGGACGAGAGGGAGAGGGGGCGTCGTGAGTGACAAAGTGATTAATGGCCTTTAGGCGTCACTTAGGGCTGTTTAATATATATTTAATTGGCATTCCGAGAGAAAGAAACCATTCAAAACGATGTCAAATTCTCACTCCAGTGCACGGAGTGGGGTGTGGGGGAAAGAAGGAAGGAGGAGGGAACGAGAGTGGGTTCCGGGGGAGCAGGAGGGCGTCGTCTCAATGGCAACTGATTGATGGCAACGGGGTCACCCCGTGCGGGGTACCCAGCATCCTTCCCCGTTCCTCTCTCTCCCTCTCCCATCCCATTTTCCCAGCCCCCCGACCCGTCTCCACCTCTCTCTCCCCCGAGACGCATCTCAAACCCTCTTCAGCATCCCTCAGCTCATCGAATGCGAGAGCGCGCTTCAATATGGGATTGATGCCCGATTGAGCCGCGTGGACGTCCTAATATGCATTGGCTCGCATGTGTCGTGAAAGTTACAATTCAACTGGTCGTTTAGCAACTTTGCGGAAGAGCATATTGCATTACAATAAAACAGACCGCGGCTTTACCGGAATAAATTTTGGAAAACCACAATGCAAAGTTTATTTTTATCTTGGATATGATGATTTTTCACGAAATCACACCTGTTACTTTAATTTTCAAATTTGTTTCACTTTTTTAAAGCACATCGTCGCCTCGATTTTTCGTGTGATGGAACGCATTTAGGACCGTGTCCTAGAAACGAGTATATTTTTGTTTATTCCTCTTCTGCTACGGTGGCATCCGAACATTTACACTGCGTTGACAACTCAGGCCACCCTCCCCCCCACCCAATGTCATCATGGACGACCTATCAACCTGACTTGATTTATTTCTCTTCGTGACTACTTTCTAGAAGCAGCAATTGGATGCGTTACAAAATTAATTGTGGGCTAAATTTATGGAATTCTCGTAGTTACGTCTTAGTTGATTTACGCACACATATCCATCCTCTAAACATGAGGCTTCGAGTAAAAGCTAATAAATTTTGTTTTACCGATGACCGCCATGCAGTCATTAATCAGCACTTTGTTCAAACAATACGAGAGCTATGGTATGATGAATAACCACAAGAAAACTATAGTATTGAAATTCTCGAAAAGCAGGAAAGATAAGTTTAACCAACCATTAAAACCATTAAAGCAAGAGGAGATAAACCAGAGCAGGTGGGGCATTTATTGTACTTGGATAGTACTTTAGAGGAGAAAGGGCATTGCAATGGGGACTTTGGGAGAATAACTGTATTAGCAAAAGGGACAATTGCAAGAAAAGAAATTATGTCGGGCATATTGAGTTTTTATGTAAAGTAAAAGATTAGTAAATACCCTAATATGGAGCATAGTGCTTTGTGGATGTGAGAATCGGTCCTGATGCGAGGGTATGAGCGTAGATTGGAGGTTTTAGAGATGTGAGTGTGGCGGAGAATGGAGCAAATAAGTTGAGCAGAGAGGAAAACAAACGCAGAGGTTTCGAATAGTGTGGGCGAAGAGAGAGAAAGTTACCGGGGTAAATCCGAAAAAGGCAGATGAAGTGGTTGACGGATGAAATAATTGAAAGGTAGTTCTTTGTTGAAGGCCGTGATGGAAGGGAGAAAGTTGGAGCAGCGTGTAGGCCAACAGAAGGAATGAAGATAAAAATAGGAAGTCCCCACGATAATTAGAAATAAATAGCGTTAGAAACCGTTAAAAATTACCTTTAAAATTGGTTGAACACCTTAATGGCGATGGATGATGACTGAATGTCCACTGTCAAAACCGTCGAAGTTGGCTCATGTTGAAGCAAGTGGAAGGCTTTTATGGCTGATATGCATAGAGCAATTAAAATCTTTTAGGATGCTCTTATTAACAGTATTATTTTACCTTACCGTATTAAATTTTATTTTTTTATCACTAGCTTTTGAATGGCATTGGAATACTGAAGACTGTGATTGAGGGAAGGACGAAAGACATGTGAAGAAATACGAGGAATTAAAAAATGCAAGGAAAAGGATATGGATGTTGGACGGAATCAATGGAGGTAGAATGTATGCGTAATTGAAGAACAGTTTATTTTAGTGTTTTATGGTGCCAGTTTGTGTCTTGTTAGGCGAGGATAATAAATGAAGGCAGATTTACATTGATTCCATCCAAAACCCATCTTGAAATGCTCAGCTATCTGACATCTGGGATTACGATATCGACTGTAAGCATACATATACACTGCCTAAGGACGTAACTCGCCTATGAGTCTTTCCTATGTGTGTCACTATTAAGTTTTATTCATTCTCCTCCTCATGCTAGTCTGTACCTCGCGTTTGTATTCCGCCTTAGTCCACCTGTACGGACAATATTCCAAATTCACATATATTCTTTCAAATTGTATGCCATGTAATAGCTTTTCTCCGCCAAGTTTGACCTAGTTTCTAAATGAGCCGTTACCTGTCGGCTTCAACCACCATTGTAAACCTCTGTCATAGCATAGTTTACTCTAAATCATAAGTTTCTCGTCTCTCACAAACAACACGCAGACGAATGAGAGGTTTTTTGGAATGTCATGGCTTTATCTTGTTTGTTAAATGACCGGTTAGGGTGAGTTTTCGCTCACCGGGACGGTGTATGTGTGCCCGTATGGGCCGACAATGAACGCTTGGAGACGATAGTCTACAAAATCATAGAAAGCTTTGGAATTGGTCAAAATGGTATTCAGTATTATCATTTTATATTTTCCACGCCATAGTATACGAGAGAGCTCGTACATTAAGCATTTAGACAGCGCTAAGATCCCATTTGTTAATGACTTCTGTATTTATATATTTCTGCAGTGTTATTTGATATGGGAGTGATGTATTAGACAAAGGAAGATTTGACCCATTCATTGAAACTGTTCAAAGTACTTAGAGGTGGTGGAATTTCATGTGAAACACATCCAACAGTTTGTTGCCCAACTTACGTTTTCCGATCGGAACGCGACTGTTGTCGGAAGTAACCCACTGATTATAGGTTTCGGTTTTGAAATATCACTCAAAATTAATCACTCATGCTCACGGACTCTTAAAGTACTTCCTCTCATCCTAAATATCTTTTCCGTGATATTATTTCCTTATTTATTTCTTTATACTTTTTACTACCCTTCGCGCTTCCGAAATTAATTTCCTCTTCCTCCCTTTTCTCCGCTTATTCAATATCTCCCACTCCCTTCTGTCACGGTCGCCGACAATCTACAATCTCTTAGTATCTCTATCCACTGTTTCCGCCTTCCTCGGACTTCTCCCAACAACTTCTACTCTCCTTCAAATCAGTTCCTCATATCAGTTCTTTGCTTGTCCTCCTCAGTACGAAATATGAAAAAAAAATAGATTCCAGAGTCAATAGATCTATGCACTGTTTATTTTTAATTCGCGGACAATAATGAATGGAGAACATTAAAATTACCCCCTTCTATCCAGTCCCTCGAATATTTTTTATTCGCGCCTATTCGTTGTTTTTCTGACCAGTTGTTTAGATGCTGAAAGGTAATTTTTTTACACTGCTATCAATGAAAAAGGATAATGATGAGAGGGAGCGATAAAGACAAGGAAGGAATGAGTAAAGGAAAATAGGCCAAGAGAAACTTAACCTCTCAAAGTTAATGAAAAAGGACGAGTTGTTTTTTCACGTCCTATTTGAAGAAGGGTGTGGAGTTGAGTGTGGAGGTTGACTTCAGTTAAAAATTCCACCCCTGGCATTTTGACCTAATGTATAGTCGTACTTCAGTTCGAGAGGGCGATACACATGTTCTGACTAGATTTAGCGCACGTAGTTGCTTTCCATTGCGATAAGGACTTTTTAACGAATGCTAATTTGTAATTTGTCTTTGATTCAGATAATATTTTTTGGGTAAACTGCACAA
The DNA here is from genome assembly GCA_037158775.1 of Hetaerina titia. Classification (NCBI taxonomy): domain Eukaryota; kingdom Metazoa; phylum Arthropoda; class Insecta; order Odonata; family Calopterygidae; genus Hetaerina; species Hetaerina titia. The sequence goes on along the minus strand of CM073772.1, from coordinate 32,096,647 downwards.
TCGCTTTTATGAAAATTTTATTCTGGAATATTTGATTTAGAAATATTAAATATAAGTATCTTGACGACCATCAGGTGGTACTGTATTTCTATCTCCACGAATTGTAACTGTTAAGCTTAACGTCAAATGACTCGTTAAAAGTGTCTCCGAGTTAACATGTACAATTAAATTAATGGCCGAGTAAAATATTATTTCACAGAATGTGTATTACAGTGTGTGATATTAGTAAACATGAAGTTTTATTGAAAATTACCAAGTTATTGTTTTTTATGAACTTGTGCAGGAAAAGAATCTTCTGGTTAGTCATACTCTTCTGACTTTTAAAACGATACTGTTGCTGTTAACCGATCTTAGCGCATACAATAGGCAGAACGCATAAAAAATAATCAAGCACCTAACTCACTAAATTGTAAGAAGAAATATGAGAGCAATGAAAAAGACGTACGAGCAAAAATAAATTTTAAAGTAATTAGGCATGGCGCTACTCATTGCGTACGAGTACTCCTTTAATCGTTTACGGATTTGATCGCTTTCATTTTATAACAATGAAAGGCACCTTAATATTCCCATTTGTTAATTCAAAATGTTTGATTTGTGTACTTAAATTTGCGCCATTTATTTCAATAGTTTTTCCACTGCCTCTCCAGAATATTGTCTTCGGTCGTTCTGGTCACTGTCTGCCGAGTCCCTCATCTGGGAATTCGCTCAAAGGCGGAACAGAATATTTTTAATCTCCAAGACCATTAAGATGCGAAGAAAAGTCATAAAAATAACCTAACTGTGTGTTTCCTTTAAGGGTTTCTGAAAAATCATCTCTCTTTCGATGTCGGCACCTTCTGATACTCGAGAGAGCGGAGAGTGGAAACTTATCTTATCGTTTATCTCTTTCCCGCTGTTTACGGTAGAGTCGGCTTCTTCTGCGAGGGGCCGATATTATTGCGCCCATCTCGCAGGGACTCGCAAAGGCCACGGTATCGCGGCATCGTAAAGAAAACATTAGGGGAGAGTGTGTTGCTAGGCAGAGACCCTTTATCGGACCGTGCAGTAAGGGATCGACCCCTTCTGTCCTTTCGAGTCCAGAAATCTCGCGGAGATTTGGTTCCAAAAGAATTTCTGTCGCTTTTTTTAGTGTTGGCGTCGGCTGGTGAAGGATATTAATATGCCGTTGATAATAGAATTAGTTACTTTTTCATACAAACTTCATAATTCCTTCGTTTGACACTTGAGAATAATGAGGGGGAGTTCGTGCGTTACTGTGAAGTTCTGAGGGGAGTCAGTAACAACTGTAATTACTATGTGTAACTCACGAAAAGAAGAAATTATGAACTCGGATGGATTATTAAAATTGTCAGTTTTGATTACTGCTACTCTATGCAACAAATGTCAAGAAAAATTGCTATATGAGCGTAATCGGATTGCATCGAGAGCGGAACAAGTAAAATATTTAAGGTGTCGCATATTGTCATCGGTCCTAACTAGGGAAAAGCACATTAGGAACACCTGTAGTGTAGAATTAAAGAAACTACGGTTCAAAGAACAAATGGCGGGGAACTACTTGAATAGAAAAGATACAGGAAGGTGTTATTTCGCGTCAGTTAGACGTCACCTTGATGCACGTCGAGGCTTAGCAAACCTACGAAGAATGACTGAAGTGCCAAATAAAACGGGAAGCAAAGAAAATCTTCCTTGTCCTGAAGAATCATCATAAATGAACAGTAAAAGTCACATTATTGCTGAAAATTTTAAGCCTGGGAGACGCTAGAACCACAGTGATGGCTTGAACGATTCAATCTGTTATCTAAAAGGTCTTTCCCAAAAGTAGTAGGACTTATTTTTTCCCTGATGGACGGACGAACGGCGGTTTCTCCGACTAGGTTCAAGGGAGGGGAGTCTCAGGAAAGGCTGGAGGCCGGTGGACTTTGGTTCCCAGTCTTTACGGAGTTCGGATCGTTCGTTTGCAAAACCTCTATAAGGTGAACTCGGTATGCTCCGTCATGAGCCGGTCATTGGAACAGCGCTACACCATCAAATTTTGCGTCGCCGAACGTTGAGGACGCCTTCCACATCAAAAAGTGACGACAATCTTGCAAGAGTGAAGGATTATTGTGGGCAGGTATCGCAGATTAAGTGTGAGTATGGTTTCTGATGAAATTCTCATGCCTAAAAGTGATAGGAATCGACTTGTGAGCGAAAAAATAGACATGAGAAAGTATGTCCAAAGTTGGTACCGCGAATGCTCTCGGACAAATAACAGGAAACTCGCACGCGAATCTGCCAAGAGCTTCTTAACCATGCCTCCGTCAACCTACAACCCTGATGTTGCCCCACCAGACTTCTGCCTCTTCCTCCCACCTCAAATCCGTGCTGAAAGGATATCACCTTGGTGGAAGCGTTACAAAAGGCCTTGACGAGGGAGCTAAGCAGCATTCTGAGCGCCGTCTTCCAGAAGGCGTGGGAAACACGCTGGCCGTGGTGTATGGACGCACAAGGGCGCTCTTTCCAAGACTTTTGAGTCAGTTTATCAATTCTACCAATAAATCGACTCAGTCCTAATACATTTGGGACAGACATTGTAAAAGCCTATTACTCGAGTTTAGCTTTGAACCAGTAGGATTAATTTTAGACCCGTATCATATTGATAGGCGACACCACAGTGATAAGGGGGGCCGTTGCCAAATATAGAAAAAAATATATAGTTATATATATGGGCCGCGGTAGTCCAGGGGGTACATCGTTGGAATACTGACCGGAGGGTCCGGATTCGATTCCCGGGCAAGGCACTCTGGGCACCTGCAGCTCCATCCAAGCTAGTTCATTCGGGTACCAGATCTTCCTGGGAGGCCATAACCGGCACAGGGAAAGGAACTGGCCCCCCTACCCTGATGTGTGAATTTCACACGCCGTATAGGGCTTTGTACTGGGCGAACTATACCATCACCTACCAAACCGACCCAAGGGAATCATACGCGGGAAAAATAATTACGTCGATGAAATGATGAACAATTATCGCTTCTGTTTCAAGCCACCAAGAAGAAAAACTATCGTCCCACCCAAAAATTAAATGATGTACGACCCTACGGCTACAATATCTAGAGAAGACCTCAAAGGTAAATCCTAAAAGTAAATAGTTACATACCTGCAAGCGTGCAAAACTCATATATTCAGGATATCAGATCTTCTTGGGAAGCCATAACCGGCACAGGCAAAGGAACTGGCCCCCCTACCCTGATGTGTGAATATTCACACACCGTCGGGCTTAGTACTGGGTGAACTCTGCCATCACCTACCAAACCGACCTTCGGGTTGACTACTGTGTTTATGGCTTTATATATACTTATGCATACTGTCCATTGAGAGCTTATTTAGCGAACATAAATTGTGTCCGTGCATTAATTACTAAATAAGCGTGTTTAGGCTGAAAGTTGGATGATCAGCCTAAAACATGCTATTAAGTCCACGGGGTTACCGACCCTTTCTCTCCCACTCCATCGAAACAATCTCTCATCTATGCGGCGTTGAATTCGACACCTCCGTCCCCCAGCTTCCTCTTGGGTATCCCTTTCCCTTCCCGTCCTCAGATAGAAGGGTTGAAGGTGTCGAGTAGATATGAGAGGGTGTGCATAAAGGGAGAGGAGACGCGGGAGGGAGAGAAGGGAAGCGTAGGTTTGGAGGAGGAGGGAGGGAGGGAGAGGCGCCTTGTCTTTTAACGCGTGTCTAAATATATCGCCAACTCCATCTTTCGTCCTTTCCTTTGGCTTCCCGCAACAAAGTTAAGCATTTCTCATCCTCCACCCTGCCCTTTGCTACTCCCTTGCCCTCCCCTCTCCACCCCAAAATCTTCCAAACACATTTTGCCTCCATTGCTCACCCTTTCCTCCCCCCTCTTCCCCTCCCTCGATCATCGTTTGCTTTTATATCTGCTCCAAGAATGCTCGCTTTGCATTTCAATGCTTTGCAATCATTTCTTTGAAGCCATGTTAAAAAAAACCCGAGTCTCCAGCTCTGGGTTAAAGCCATGCATTCGACTAAACCATAAGTGTATTGAGTACTGAAATTATTCACAAGATTGTTTTATTTTGGATCATATCAAAATCTGAATTCCTTCCCGAAAAAACTTAAAATAGTAATAATTTATATTTTTGTAAATAAAAATACAAGTGTTCCAAAATCAAGGGAGCAGTGACAGGTGGGATCTGTGCGTGGGGTGCTTGTAATAAAATGGCCTGATTTTCACTACTGTTGGTAGAGCTTCACTCCTACAATTTCCAGTATACTGATGTTTTATAACGATTTTCTTTATTCAAAGCCAATATATTGTGTCTCAATATTATTCAAGGGAAAACTTTGATGTGTAATGCAAACAAAATACTTACACCCGGTTGCACGTTGGGTCATTATTAAATTAGTCTCTTTCTTACGTTTACAAACCGTGTTTATCGTCAAGTAATTATATCGTGAATATGAGGTGGCTTCAAGTTCTAAGGCATTTCAACTTTTTTTCGGGAATAAGAGTAGATGGAAAAATGTGAATTACATTAAAATACGCAAGCACTCTTTACGAATACAAGGCATGGATCAATGCATCGTATGAGGCACAGGGTTTGTACAGCTTCGGTTGAAGTCTGAAGCTTTTATTCTACGTTAATATAATAGTGGTGGACGAGAACAACCAAGAATCGTCGTTTTTCTCCAATTATGTGGTTAAACCCCATCATATCCATTGTCTATTGAGTGATAAGAACGATGATGGTGTTATGGATGTAAAAAATAGAGTACGATGGTTCAAAGAAGGCCAAACGTTGTGTGACAACGATTCCAAGAAGCCTTTGCCACGGACCAGCCGGTTTTTCATGTGGGCAAGAGAGACATTAACACAAACGTTCTCGGAGGCCAAAAAATCATGATATCTACTTTGTGAAAAATTTATATCTTGCGTCTACATAGTATTATTGGGAAGTGAGAGAATTTTTACCTTTCAAGTGTGGTTAGTTCGTAAGAAAAAAAATGACAAGGTCTCCGAACTTGAAGACACCTCGTAATCAGCGGAAACTGTTCGAGTATGTCATGAGCAATGAGAGCTATTCTCATCTCTCACCATCTACCTGAAGGCAAAACAGCCACGACTAATCATAAACATCTGACTCGCAAATTTCTTTCTGCAGTATAATTCTCTTGGATGGGTTGAGATAATGATGGGTCTTGGCCCTCGCCCAAAAGTTATACTTATACAAATCCTATAGAATAATTCACTCATCAGTTAGTTCATTTGTTCAAGGGAGCAAACCACAATGGGTTCATTACAACGGGAAAAAAGTTCTAGTTGCATTGAAGAAAGTTCTATGATCGCTAATTTCTTCTTTCATACTCATTCTGTCCTCCATTCTTTCCTATTCTGCCTATTTCCTACATGCCGTTCTATTTCCTACATGTCATCCTTTGAGCTTGTGTTTTCCGGGATCCAAATGCGAGTTTGTTTGTGAATCACTTAAATTAAGCCCAAGACGTGTCACACTAGAGAAAATACAACTTGGCACCTTAAGCATATGGTGGAAAGGATTAATTATGATCCATTTGGCCCATTCGTTTCCCGTAAAATTACAAATAGAATCAAAGAATGATAAACCCGAAATGAAATTAAGCAATAACACGTCTTGACTGACTGGAGGCATAAATTGTTGAAGATTTTGTGATCAACCTAAAAGCATGATGGGAGCCCATCCTGTTGCGTGTTAATTTATGTATCAATTAAAGCCGGTGACGACGAATTGAAAGGTTAATAGCGTTTTACCGGTGACTATTGTCAATGTTTACTGAAATCTACTGCTTTGAGGCAGTTTTTTAATGAACCCAGGGACTAAGTTCTACTAACTACAATTTTGAGTTCCGTTCCCTCGTTTGAGGTACCTTTATGCACAATTTCGGAGTTAATACATATTGATTAAGAAAGGTATGGCGTTTATGATTTAGCATATCTTATATCACCTGTCAGAAAAATATAACTACAAACGGTGAAATCAATGCGAAATTTTCCCATCTTGTATATTTGTAGTTATTTCAATAAAAAATAGAGTACTTATGATAAAACTAAACGGGTGGTATGCACTTTTTTCCTAAGAGTCTACCATTTTCAAAAGTCTGTAGGAAGCCACCGCCGCAATGAGAATGTTTAATATCAGAATAAGCCATCCATGCCGAAATAAGCACGAATACAATCAGTAGCGATATTATTTGAATCACGTAGGGTGTTGGGAATCAGAAACAAAACATGAAAACTACAAATATGCAAATCTGGAATTCAAAATGAGCTAATCAATGAAAAGAGGATAATATTAAACCTGCCTAAAGAATGAAATAATTCGAATGAAGACATTTTTTAATCAATAGAAAGAAAACTTAACTAATGAAATGAAAGCGGCTAAACTAACAAACAAAACAACATCTGTCACCGCAATAAGAAATGAACAACTTTTCGTTATTTGAAAAATCCAAACTGTTGTGATTTAAACAATTTAAAAGTCAGCCAGATATTTTAAACAGGATGTCAAATTAGTTACTAGGCACTAAAAAAACATGTTGAAACTACTGCTCAAAATCAAATTTGCCTGTAAGAGTTGTATTAACCCTTCTTAAGCTACCAAACAGAAATGGGCAAAATGTAAAGATAAAACAACTCTAGGTAAATAAAATTACTCTGGAAATCGTTAATCGCTATTGACTCGCTACGCGCTCAATTGATTAGGCCCTCGAACTCTTGTTTCACAATCCTGCCGCCATTTGGTGTTTCCCTTAATTATGTTCACGGATAGTTAAAACGTTGGTGTAACCGGTATTTAGAAATTGACAGAAACTCTTACCTCTCAGAATAACACAAAACTATTCCAGATCAAATATCTACTAACCGTTTGAATGCCAACATGACAAATCTCCCAATCCTCCGCTCGCCGGTGGCTGGTTGTAGATTTGGGTAATGATAGTGCGGTGACGATCATTAGAAGCATATTCATCCATTTTCATCGATTCGTATACACATTAAATATCGGTCCAGCTGCCTTCAGGGGTTGCAGTGAGTGTATTGCAGGCGGAGGTTCAAATGCCGGCTCCGCGTAAGATCACCTTGACGATTTAAACTTCCCGCTCCCCCTCTATCTCTCTCTACCGCACTGAGGAAACAACATGATATTTTTTAGCATTCAGCTCGGAAGCAAAAACAATTTGAAGGCCATCAGGGAGGATCCATGTCCGTCGAAAAAGTTGTGCGGAGTGATACGAATTGCATCACAAGAGACCGTTTGACATCCACCTCTTCAACGAAACTTCGCTATAAATACACCGAAATAATGAGTTAAGTCGTTTGTCTCGGTTTCTCTGGCCTCATTCAAGAGTAGGGATATAAATCATAAACAGAGTGGCACATGCATCCCTAATTTTTATTTGATATTTACATGTTAATACATTTGCTAACGTCCGCGCGCGCGGAGGCGCAATCGTGAACGGGGTTAGATTCATTTGGGTGGCGACTTGCACTCCGTCGCGGGCACTTGCAGAACAAGAGCACCGGATTTACACATTAATGTTACACGATGAGATTTTTGTCCACACATAGGCGTACGACGAGGCCATTTCAACTTCGATTCATCTGTGATTGTCAGCAATTCATCGCTAGCACCACACGGTGTACTCTCCTGGATTATTTTTCTTCGTCATACTTGAACATATCACAAAATGTTGAGCGATTTGTCAGGTCCTTTCATTTTCTACCCCTCCGTACATTTTTGGACTGCCCTTCCAGGCTTCGGTCGGTGGTCGAAATTATTCACCACGAGTCACCTTTCTCAATCTTGAGAAGAACAATCGAACCAAATTAGAAGTGAGATGGGCGAGGATGGAGTTTTCTTTATTTCGTTCATATTTTGCGTTTTGTCCATCTCCGACATTTTCGTACAATGTTCGCTTTTGCATCCATCCGTCTTTCATTGATTGTGTTATTTATTGAATAAACTTCAGCCGTACACTCCGTGTAAAAGATCAGTAATGTACACTAGGACAGTTGTACTGCAGTGTAGGTAGAACGGTCCAGTTGACAAGGCGTCTCCATTGAATTCCTTCCTCAAATGGATTTCAATTAATTTTTTTGGATTTCAATGTCTCCCCTACATCGACTTGATTTTAAGTGGCCACGATCAGGGGTCACAAAAAAATTTTCAACCCAACCAAAAGCTTATTTATGAGATAAAAGTTTGCCTAGATAAAGCATTGATATCACATTTAGAATAGTTTAATTCTTGACATAACCGGTCAGAGACGTGGGAGAGCTTACTCAGATTAAATTGGTTACAACACAACTTCCTTCTGCCCCAAAGTTCTCCAGTCTTGGCATAATTAAGACCTCACACCCCATATCTTTTCGAGCATATTGTTTTAATTCCGATTGGGCAACCTAGGAGGTCATATAATAAGAAATTAGTTTAAACTGCCCTTTGCCAAGAGTTTTCATGCCTTTCATCGCCTTAAAGAACACTCATACTTGGTAAACCTGGATGCTTTTGACCAGACCTCTTGCCAACATAGGGCTTCGGTGGAATTATTAAAAGTATCTTCCAGCAAAAATAATAATAGCCGAATATCTCATAACGAAAATAAATTAAGTCACTTTGAGAACACCGTTAGAGTTCCTAACCGCACACTTTTAAACCTGACAATTGGAAACTGCCTCTGTGATCAATTTTAATCCCATCTATAGTACCGTTTTAAAATCTAACATTCAATGTTGAAAAATCGAATACTTTCTTCAAATGACAGGACTCTGCGGATGTAGTTTTTCCTGTTGTTATGTCAGTCAGTATCACTCATCATGCTTTATGGAATCGATTGTTCTTAGGTGTCTTCCGAACGGTCCCACATAGGAGGGGCTAAGACCCCCTGTTCTCCTCCGTGTTAAATCCCCGCGGTGCACTTATGAGACTCGACCCAGGTAGCACTTTGCGTGTATTTGTGTACGTGCCGTTGGGTGGGGTGCCGCTACCTCGGGCCGTATTCGAACGCCGAGTGTCCCCTCGCCCCTGCATAGGCCGACACTCCCGTGGCCACGGAAGCTCCAGCCAGGAACCCGCCCCCCTGTCCGTGGTGTGCCTGGGCGTGGTGGTGGTGATGCTGCTGTTGCTGTTGGCCCGGCGGAGGTGCGAATGGGTGCGGCGGGTAGGCCCCTCCGGAACCGTAGACTCCGCCGCCCGTCCTCCCTCCGTCCCCTACCCCCATGGCCCCGCCGGCGCCGTAAGGGCCGGACGCCCTTGCCGCCGCCGTGGCCGACGAAGCGTCCGGCCCGGCTCCGGCGGCGACGGCTGCGGCGGCAGCGGCATCCACGGCGGCGGCAGCAGCGACGGCGGCTGCCGCGGCCTTGGCGCTGTAGGCGTTGTAAGCGGCGGCGTGCTGGTGAGCGGCGTGGTGGTGCGGGTGGTGATAGAGGGAGGCCAGGGCGGAGGGGACGTAGGGGTCCCCGGGGGCGGAGTAGTGCTGCGACGGTGCGGGAGGGATGGGACAGGACTGGGAGGGGTTGTGGTGCGGCGAGGGGGAGCTCTCGAGAGGGGCCCCCGGCAGGAACGCCCCCGGACCCCGGATGGCGCCGTTGTCCCCGGCATCCTCGTCTGCTGAGGAAGAAAAGGGAAGGGAAGTGTCACCACTGATTGAACCGATCATGAATATTTTTGTCGACCGGTGTCTCGCGTGCCATTGGTGATTCATGAGGTGCTGTTTGGTGGTTTTCTGGACTGGTTTTCGTCAAAGCTAATTGAACCAATAAAGAATTTGTGACAGACCGTATGTGCTGGACAACCTGAAACTTCAACCAGTTTTCAAAGAACTAGTGTACAGTATCCGAGCCCAAAAATTTTATCAACATCATTTAGTCCTTGGTCAATTTTGAAAGTTTAATGTATGGGATATGATCGTTTCGATATTGTAAAATCATAAGTTGAAATTGCACATTTCTGAGAACTGAATAAATTATATCATAAATAGTATTTTTTCAACGTTTCAACCAAGTAGGACCTGATATCAGTTCTTTTTCATTTTACGATATGCATAAATACAACATGTTTAAGGACTATTAAATTCGATCAATTGATCACATCTCACTTCACGTTTTTATGAGCAACTTAGAACATACTTTTTATGATTCAAACCCTCCTATTTTTAAAAAAATGTCCTTTTTCTTGTTCCGATACGCAGATGATATTTTATATTTGAGGCATATTTGTAATAATCACCAGTTAAATAATTTTATTTCGTTTCAAATGGCCTTGAGATTTCCATTGGATTCATTGTGTAACTAAGAGAGAGGAGCAATAATGTTTTTAGACTTGAAAATTATCTCTTAAGTGGAGAATGAACTTAAGTTTTCAATTTTCATAAAACCGACTTTCACCGACGACATAACCCCATCAGTTCCCTGCCGCCATAGAAGCCACAAGCATTCTGCTTTTCGCATTATTGTTCTCATCGTCTGGCTAACTTGTCCAAGTCCCATTCCAATTTTTCATTAGAATGAAATATCATTAAGCGAATTTCAGAACGTAAATGCTATTTTAAAAGTATGATTTTTTAATTATTAGACCACAAGTTATTGCAAAAGGAAATAAACCTTAAGATACGATTTTTACCTGAAAACATCGATGCACCAAACCGTTTAAGTTACCGGTAGAGGATAACTTCAGATAAAGGTGACTGAAAATTATACCTTAGGACAAAGTTAAGATTTCCTTTTATAATTCTGCGACACTTGGGGAGATGTTTCTTAAAAGCAAAGACAAGTTTAATGTCGTGAATAAAATTGTTGCAATGCCTTCAATTGCAATGTTAGCATCTAATGTTATATTGGTGAAAACCGGTAGGAATTTGCGGACCAGAATAAAAGAATAAAAAAGTTTTTGATAATGGTGAAGTGGTCTCTAATTTTTCAAACCATTTATTGGAATGTTTACACTAGATTTCTCCAGATATGTTTAAAATTGTTATTTTTCCAAATTGAACTATTTTAATATGAATATTCTTTCTATTTATTTCCCTTGATTTTCTCTTGACCAACCTAAGAAATGGGAGGGAGATGAGTCACGGCAAAGGAAAAAAGCTTAGCTTAAAACTTACCATTTGAAACATTACTTTCCATCCCCCCCCTCCTTACTCTTAAGTCATCAACATGGCATTCCCCCTCCCTCTCTCCCCTCCCGTACTTTCTTGTCAGACAATGGATATATTCTGCAAAGAACGCCGGATATTTGGTCCTTGGTAATGATGGTTACCTCTTGAAATCATAAAGATCATGTTTCTGGACATGGCTGACTCCCCGTAAGCTGGTTAATCATACCGACAGTTTCGGTAGACGATTTCCCAAGCTTTACCGCAAATTTGATGGAATAACGCTGCTTCAAAACTTCGGCATCGCGTTCCGTGACGTGGGTCGAGCGTGGAGGTTCGCGTTAACAGAGCTCCTCACTACACCACAGCTCAGAGCCGACTGCCTTTTTCAGCGTCGCTTGCCAACATACCTCCCTCCAATCGCAGCCCGTCAGAGTGGTGATGGGCGCGCCTGGAGCGGCGGGAAAAAATCAGTACACTTATTTTCCGGACGAACCCTGTAGTCTGTTTTTATAGATTGGCGTGGAATATTTCCATTGATTTTTCTGATTCTACGATGGAAAGATTTCACAAGGGATCTTCTACGATAGAAATATTCCACAATCCCCAGATCTCTTCTTTTTATACGATTTAATTTGCTTTGCGTCATACTATTTAGTTTCTTCTCTCCCCCCGGCGATATTTTTCATGGTTTGGGCATTAGTGGTGCATATTTTATTTTGGTAGAGTTTGAGAAGTGGTGCTTCATGTAAAACGGTTGGGAAACACTACAATAGAAGAGTGGACCCTGGTGTATTATTAAAAGGGCGCGGATGAGAATGAAGGCGTAATAGCTTATAATTTCAATCTTTTCTAATATCATAATTATATGATCGGTCGCAATGCTGTCGACCTATCAGTTTTCATGAAATGGTGACATACTCGATTATTATAAGGTAATCTACCGGTTAAGGAAGGTTTTTGGATGGACACATCTAGCAAATAAACATTTTGTAACTCCAAACAAAATCCAATCTAGCAACCTACTCTATATCAGGTCCCTCTCCATCTCTGTGTATTTCTTCATCCCGCCCAACATCCCTATCCCCTTTCCTTATATGTCTATTTATATGTACGAAAATAATATTTGTTCGCCGTATGGCGGGATTTTCAAGTTTGAATATATATATATATATATATATATATATATATATATATATATATATATTCAAACTTGAAAATCCCGCCATACGGCGCACAAATATTCATTCAAACATAGAAATAGGTATAAGGAAAGGGGATCTATATTAGGTCCCTCCTCATCTTGGTGTACTTCTTTCCTGCCTTCATCCGTCCAACATCCCTATCCTGTTCCTGCCCTTACCTCGCTTGCCCAACATTCTCCCCTCTATTACCCTCTTCAACATTCCACTACCGCTCAATACGCCTTTCATCCATTTTTCCTGCCTCCATAGGATTTCTCTCAACAAACCCCTCTCCTCACCCACCATCTCTAGTACTTCCTCATTTGTTTTCCTTTCGGTCCATTTAACCTTCTCCATTCTTCTCCACACCCACATTTCAAAAGCCTCCAATCTACGTCTATCCTCCTGCTTCAGCGACCACGTTTCCGCGCCGTACATAGCTACGCTCCATATCAGAGTTTTTACGAGTCTTGTCTTAACATCCCTACTCAACGTCCCCCGTCATCAACTCCCTCCTCCTTGTGAAAGCCTCTTTGGCCAGCGCAGTTCTTCTCCTTACGTCCCTACTACTTTGACCGCGTTATACTCGATTGTTAACTACCTAAATTATCATAAATAGCCGTAATTTCGCCAAACATTTGATGCTTTCCAGTGCGTAACATTTACCTAAATTTGTATTCCAGATTACAATTTCTAATCTAATAAGACACCCTGTCACCCCAAACTACAATAAACCCTTATTCAATTCCGCATACTTCCTTCCTCCCTTCATCCTTTCCAACATGATTATCCTCTCCCTCCCCTTACTTCACCTTCTTAACGTTACCCACTCAATCAGTCTTCAACATCCCATTTCCAATCAAAATGTTCTCCATTCAAATTTTCTGTCTCAAGTGGATTTCTGTCAGCAATATCCTCTCTTCCCCCGCCATGCCTAGCACTTCCTTGTCTCTTTCCCTTTATGTCAATGCACCTTTTCAATCCTTCTATACAACCACAGCACAAAAGCCTCCAATTTACTCCTATAATCTTGCTTCAAAGACTATATTTCCGCGCCGATAAAAACCGAAGCATTCCAATTCTTCTTCCTATGTTCCTACTAATTTAGCTAATTTGGTGGTAAAGAACACGTCCAAATCAGGAAACTTCTTTCTCCCCCCACAGTTTTCTCCCTCCTATTTTTATTTTTTATCTTAGCCTTCCTCTTACTTGAAAACACCTCGTAACCTCTGTCTCCTTTAGATTTATCTTCATTCAATGCCTATTACTTTGGTTAATAAAAATTGGCAATTTTCTACAAAATAAAATTTTTCAATACGACCGGTTTCGATGTAACTACGTCATTTTCTGGTAGTTACATCAAAACCGGTCGAGTTAAAAAATTTTATTTTGTGGAAAATTGCCAATTTTTATTAATCATGATATTCCACCATATCACGCCTGAAACGTCTCTTTTTATACGACTTTGGTTTTCTCTCAGGAATGATTGATTGGCTAACTGAAGCTTGATCATCGGCAAGCCTAGTAGGTTTCATGGGCTTTCCGCCGACTTTCATTCCTATCACTAGTTCTTCCCATGCCTCTTTTACCATTTAATCCACGTGATTATTGAAAAGGAATTCCTTATGTAAGAGAAAACTTTGAGTAATAAATGATGAAACAAAGAAATTTCTCATTAGTTCAATTTGTAATTACCTACTTTAAAGCTTAGATTAACAGCATACTCGCGGTTTTCCGTTAGGTTTCCGTATATTTCTTTATCTTGACTAATACACATTTCAAGAAGCATCTCATCGAGATCTCTGGTCAACCTGAAGTCAAAAAGTATTGTAGCATATCCATAAAACCATAAAATTTTAGACTCCAATTTCATTATGTGTTATTTTCTTAAATTAAAGATGATTGAATAATTTGTTTCCAAAGGCAATGATTTCGAATCACATCTAAAACTCGGTCTATATATCATAATTAATATGTGGATTAAGGCCATAATTTCAATGTCAATCTACGCCAGTCGCCGAATAGCTAAATTCTTCTGTCCTACATCTCTTGTTTTGTGATGTTATAATATATCTGAAATTTTGCTTGCGATTACACCACAGACACTATATTATCTTGTGAAATTTGGTCACGGGGAGACTACTTGAGCAATAGTAGTCTTTGTCATTACATAGGAATGCCTTCCGTTTATCTCTATATGACGCTGACGCTCTGTCCTAGTGTGATCAGACGTAGTTGCCGTGCCTACAATCTCTATTTGTTCCCTTCCTCAAATTTCATAACTCGAATTAGGGTTTTACAAATAATGTGATCATTTTAAAGAGATACAACGGGTCCAGAAATATGCCTTTACGTTTTGGTCGACGAGAGTTAACAAGCTGATGCAGTATAACACAAATGTTTTGAACTGTTATTAAATCGGCTAATTCTGTTCTCATCATTTTTAATTACTGTCCACACTTACTCTTTGTTTTTGTGTCTCTCCTATTTTTTTCTTTTTTCCGTTAATATACTGAATACACCCTTCGAAAACCTCTGAAAAAGACAAACAAACTACGGTCATTGCTTAATGTGGATTAAATTTAACTACTGCGTATGTAATATTAGCTTATTACAAAATATTAACATGGAATTCTTTCATAAATATCCTGTCATAGAGTTGACGATGTAATTACCTTAGCATATCTATCATTGAGTATAGGATTTCAAGTACTAAACTGTATTATTTAAAATAGAATCAGTTTTGTTCTCTGATGGCGTACTTATATGACATAGTGACCGTAAAAAAAATATTATAGTGCATATAATTTTTTATTTTCCTGACTCAATTTACAATTAACGGTGACATTTTTTTCTAAAACATTGGATTCCGAGGGGATAACAAAGGATTTAGGAGTAGGAATGTCCTCCCTGCTCCGAGTCAGAGAGTAATTTGTCTCGAAATTCGAACGACGTTGCCAAGAACATTTCGCGCTCGGCAGTAAAGAAACTTTCGAGACACAAGAGTGCGTTTGTTTTGGAGCGAGCATATTTTCCTTTCGTCACAAAAAGAAATTTTAGGGTCGCTTTAATGCTCATTTAGAGTGGGGTATTCAAAATTGAATCGTCCTGGATGCAACGAGCGCGGAACATTTGGCTGAGCCATCTTCCTTGTGGTTCCGACGCGAAGCCAAGCGGACATATCTCAAGTGTTGTAGACCAATAGCATGTGCGCTTGAAGAGGGAAATTTAGGAAAATGAAGTGATAAACGAAAATTCTCTCTGAATGCAATGCAGTTAATGTTTTCCTTTCACTCGTCAGAATCCGGAGGAGTTCTAAATATTATTATATAAATATGTACATATTATTATTGTTATTGATATTCTACAGGTTACTGTAGGTATTGCATTACTCATCACATTTGAAATTCATTGCGATATGCATGGGATGAGAATCATTTCAAGCAAAATAAAGGTTATGCGGTTTTCGAGAAAGGTTAAGGCTAAGTTAAATTTTAAAGTAGACGTTCAAAAACTAAACAGGTGGAAGAGGTTGCTCATCTCGGAAGTATTTTGTATGTGTAATATGTATGTATATATATATATATAGTCCGTCGAAATTATCACGATATTACGTGTGAGTGTTCCTTTTATGTGTTCTCGTGCTGTGTGTTGCTGTCTAAGTTTATGGATCACACGGATACAAAATATTCAGCACACAGAAACATAAAAAAAGGATACTCACAGTATGTATTGACGTTTCGACGGCTCGATACATTACATACTGTGAGTGTCCTTTCTTTATGTTTCTGTGTGTTGAATATTTTGTGTATGTGCGTCACCGGAGAGCGTCAATTTCAAAGATATATGTGGATATATATATATATATATATATATATATATATATATGTATGTACGTATATATATTTTTATATATATTTTTATATATATGTACACATATATATATATATATATATATATATATATATATATATATATATATATATATATATATATATATATATATATATACACACACGCACATACATATTTCTTCTTCTTCTGCATCCATATGCGTACAAATCTACGCAGTCGGTCGTATATTTTTTGGAACACTTATTTATCCAGATTTCCTTTTGTTTTTTCACAATGGTCTGTTCCTGGGACATATTTACGTAACGGCAGTCCTCCAATTTATCACGCTTGACCGTTGGGTTAATCATATATATGTTTAGATAGGTTTCGAATAAAGACTTCGTATAATATTGGTTTATGTCAATAACTCAAGACTATAACAGTTCTGTTGTCGTTTTTCACAAGTAGAAGACAAGGGATGAGCGGAATATTTATTCACACCACCTTGAAAATGAGAAATACGAAATCGTCATTCTAAATGTTTCAGGACGACATATTTAAGATTTATATTATTCGTGGGCACGCGGGAAGTTTCACACATGAACAATGCACAGGCGTGGGGTCGTTAGCGTTTTAGCCTCGGCAATGGAACGGTCGTCCTCGACGTCCAGCCATTACATTTGATTTGCTGCCCGTATTTCTGCCTCTTGATACTCAAAACGGCGTTCGACGATCGTATCCATGAATCTTTCTCTCCTCGGCCAAAGGAAATGCGGATTTGAAACACGAACAAATGAGACATCCTCCCCGCACACCCGTGAATCAGGCGGAACTGACTTGGAAATAAATTGAGCACGGTTCGTACAGCCATTACGGCGGGAGGTACTCTTCATAAGACACCCCCAACGCCACTCTCCTCCCCTCTTTGACCGAGTCCTCACCCTTTTCACTTCTCTATCTCTCTGTCTTGCCGCCACTCGAAAGAATAAAGGGACGTAATACACTTAACACTTGGGAGAGGTTGAGGGGAGGGGAAGGAAGGGCTTTTCCCTTTGAGTTCCCTCCCCCACCCTTGCCTCCTCCCCCACAGTCTCCGCCACTCGATATTTTGACTGAATAAGATAAGACGGAAACTTTTACTAAATGCCTGTGTCGGCTCGAGACGCGGGAGGGGCATATCTTTCGGCACGTCGTTTGTGAAGGAAACGAAACGAGAGAGAGAGAGGGAGGGGGAAGAGAAAGAGAGGGGAGGGATAGTGAGGGGGAAAGGAGGGGAGGAGGAGGAGGAGATGAAGAAAGAATACATTCTTGGGAATTCTCAAAATGCCTTCGGGAGAAAAACTCCGCCCCTTGTACGTGGAGTCCTCCTCCCTTTCCATCCCCCCCCGTTCTCCCTCTCCCCTCGTTGATGACTACTCCCTCCCTCCAACCCCCTCACCGGCCCCCCACCCCCGTGCATCTCCTGGCCTTGTTTCTCTTCGCTCAATCTCTTTGAGGCGCCGGCGAGTATAACGATGCCCTCCCCCCTTTCCGACCTCCCTCTCACCTGGTGGCCACCCCTAACACACGCCCCAGAGGTTCTTCTCCTCCCTCCCTCCCTGTCTGTCGTATCGCAGCCAATCCGCGAGAGATGCGCCTCATCGGGTGCGGCAAGGATTGGATTGCTGATGTAAATACTGGGGAAGCGTGCGCGATGTTCAATTTTGTATATTTACGTATTACTCTGTAGGGCGCACTTTGAGCCACAATGGATTGGTTAGAAACACAATAGGAAGGGAAATTGAATGGAAGATTCCACGTGGAAGACTTAGAGGCAATTGAATAGAAAGAATTAAGAAGGACGTAAATGCAACTAAGCTATCAGTGTATGAGGGTATTAATACTGGGTCTGGAAGAATGGAGGATTGTTGCGAAGTTGTTAGGATTGAAATACTAACGATGGTGATATTGTATTACTCTAGAGGATGTGGCGGTTCAGTGAGCGAGGAGCTAGGCTATTTCCCTGAGGGTCCGGGTTCGATTCCGCGTTATGTCTCTGACCACTTCCAGCTTCACACAATCTCTGTGATACTGTGGGTACTCGTGATACATTGATAATAAATCTTAATTGTTGGTTCAAAACTGGCCTTAATACGTGCAATAGTCTGAATGAGATCTTTCTTTGAAACCACAGTTGGCACAGGGAGAGAAACTGGTCGCCATACCCTGCTAATGTGTGAATTTCACACGTCGTATAGGGATCAGTACGTAGTAGAACCCTACATTCACCTATCAAAACAGTCTTCGGGTTGATTAATGTGTCGTATGGAGAATTTCTTTCCAACAATACACTGAAGATGCTGTGGGTACTGAGTAAATGAGTTACATGAGTCTTATCGAGCGAACAAAAATATCCTAATAATGGGAAATCCCTCATACTCATCAGGTTGAGAGGGATGGAGCAAAACTTCAATTCGACACACCATCAAGTTCTAATATCTCTATATTATATAAATACAGCGAGGCCTGAATTTGAACTGAATGGATCTAATTATTTTAAGTATTAGGTAAGAAAATTAAAACAAAGGAAATTGGAGGAAAAAGAATCCTGAAATGTGAGAGACCAAAGTTTTAGTCGGTTACTTAGTTGGGAGGATATGAATCAGACTGAACAAGATGATATTCGAGCTACCTGAGAAAATATATGGGATGTAAGATGTTTGAAGGATCAAAACCGCATCAAAGGCATGGTACCATTGGAAATTAAGGGAAACTAGAATGATGAATCCAACGTGGAAGTCCAAGGAACCAGTACTTGGGCCAAATACGAGGATATACGTAAGAAAGAAGAGTCATCAAGACGCAAGGCTATGTAAGAATTGGAGAGAAGAACGTAGGTCTGCAGCCAATCAGTCTTTGGATTAAAGGACTAATGATTGAACTTCCGATAGAAGCTCAATGAAACGCGCTATCGTCCTTATTCACTGCAAAATCTTAAACAAAACATTGTTGCCAAATTCAATTGACGTCTCTCTGACATGTCCCTTTTAGAATGAGACATAGACCTTGCCCCCTAAATCCCTTCTCACCCCTTCCATCCTCCCTCCGAAACACCCCGCCAGGGATCCTTCTTTTATCTCCCCTTTCTCTTTCCCACTTTTCATTGCGACGTAACCCCTCACCCATTCCCTCTCTCCAAACCCCTGGAAACAACACAAACCAACGCACTCGGAACACAAAACGTCAAAAAGTCAAACCCGTGCCCTGCCTCCCCTTCCACCACCCAACAACTTCCTCCTTCCAAGCCTCACGTTCCTAATCCCGCGTGACATTTACTGTGCCGCGCGTGTCGTAAAAATAATGTCTCCCTTTCTCACGGACGATCCTCCATCCTCCGGCTTCCACGCCTATCCTCACAGCCGCCCCCCCTCTCTCTCTCTTTCTGCAGACCCGCGGGAGACACCCTCTCCCACTTCGAGAATGGCCGCGTTCCTCCGTCTTCAGAGACAGACGTCCCGACCTCTCGATGGTCCTCGTCAGGGGAGCCTTCTAATCATTCTCCTCTTCGCTTTCGCTTCGAGTGTCCGAGAGAAGTGTAGAAGTCACGCGCTAATGGAGCGAACAAAATGCCCGTATGAATAGTACGTACGTAAGTGAGAGGCCTTATACGACTCTCTTATATACGCTCCCGTATATACAAGGTACAGCGTGCGTTCCGAGAGTAATGCAATCGAATTTCCCGCGCCGCTCCTATGGGTCGGAGTGGGATCGAACCTGTGCATGGTTCTTGTATACCCTTCCTAGGACGGATAGAACGACTGGGGATCCTCCTCCGCTAGAACTTGTTTACTTTACAAAGAAATACCTCCCCCTTTCCTACTCTCTTATCGAAATCTACATAAGTACTCCGCAATCCACCAAAAAGGTGTGTGGCAGGGGGTGTATGCACGAGATGGGACAGGCAAAGGATAAGGGAGATGTGGCGTGTTAAAAGGCTTAGGAAAAGGGAAAAAACAATGAAATTAATAGTTTCAAGGGTGACTTTGTGGAAAATTCCATAATGAATAACATAAGAACAAAACTTTGTATGAGGAGTTACAAAGTTTTGTTTTAGCATCATTCATTGGAAAAAAAACATTTGCCCAAAAACTCCGGTAAGACGTGCACATCGCGATACATGCATAAGGGAAGCTCAGGTCCAAACAAGTGTAAAATCTGATTGTAGAAGTTCTCGGGTATCCTTAAAAGGATGGAATAAAATTGATTTATTGAATGATCCCATTGTAACTGTCGTCATATGTAGATGATACCTCTCTTCCCGCCACTTACCTCTTTCCATTGCTCCCCTCTCCCCCAAGTGGCCCAAACCACCAGGCTAATGGCTTTGCATTGCCAAACACCCCCACTTCCCGCAGTCTTCCCACGACTACTAGAGTCCCCACCTTCCTGACCTAGGAAGGGTATATTTAAGGTATTTTTTGTAATTTTACAAAGCAATATACCTGATGATGCCGTAAAGAACGAAACTGGTTGGGCAAATAAATAAAATATTATGGAATTTCACAAATTGTGTTTTCTATATTATTGTACGAATTCTATCAAGTACTATCGCTGGCTGGTAATATTATAATCAAGTGTAATCTGCCAGTAAAATTAGTTTTTCTATGTATTCAGTAACTATTGACTGCTACGCTTCTATTAGATTACTCGCCCAAGCCCAATCTAATAATGCACTTAAATTACTCATTTAAATCCTTGCATAACAGCAAAACCATTCTTCAACCCCGGGTATGTCCTGCCTCCGTTCATTCCATCGAAGACCTTTACCACCGCCTTCTCGCTTTCCCTCCTATGTTCTCCCATCTCTCACGTTCCTTTAGGGAAAATTGTCATGAACTTTCAATGGTTAATTTCGCAAGTGTACGGATTGCCAATCGAATAAAAAATATGTATCCCATTTCAGTTCAAATGTTTTTATACCCTCGTAATCGAAGCTGACTATTAGATCTGTAGAAAGAAGGCAAAAAAATGGGTGGATATTTCTCAAGCGAATTTAGTACTACTTAGTTTAGCGTAGAACTAAGTATATTATTTCATGCGGCGATGAGCAGAAGTCAGTGGACAGTAGGACTTTTGGATATTTTAATATTCGCAAACGCACGGCTGGCGTCCAACACCCCCCGCCACGCGCCCTTGTTGTAGCTTCTTGGGTATTGTGTTCAAGTATAAAAAAGAGTGAGAACGTGCGTCGTTTTTTAAAATTTCCATGAAAAAAAACATAATTACACTTGATCCCCCTTTTGCCATTGAAAAAACATAGTAATCACCCCTAAATTGTGTTAAGATATGCGAAGGTAGATTTCACCTGGTACTAAGCCCCATATGGCGTGTGAAATTCGCACACTAGCACAGAAGTGGGCTGGGGAGAAGTTCCTTTCCCTGTGCCGCCTTTGGTTTCCATCCAAAAAATCACGCAGAATACGTGAAGATGTCCAAATGTGAGAATCGAACTCGGAATTTCCAATCAGTAGCCGAATTCCCTACCCTCTAGGGCCATTTTTCCAGTTTCCCAAAAATGAGGATACATTTCATATGTATTGGATTAATTCCTCAGCAAAACCACGTCACTCTTCGTGCGTTACCATCCCATAACTCAAGATCAGTCGGATTTTCATTTATTTCTCGCGTAACAAGTCTCTGAAAGCATCTATCTCCCAAACTCTTGACAATACTGAGGTAAGTTTTTTTAAGTGGCACACCCTTAACATTTTATAGTTTTACTTTAACGCAATTTTATCACTACTACCTTACACAAAAAAGGCTGTAAGTCTTTAGCGGTCGTCTTCAAGCACTCTTGGCAACTTCCCATTTGATAAATTAAAATTTTCTTTAACTTTCAAATTGATAAGTTTCCTTTTCATTTTACTCGCTTCTTCACTTTTTTTGTAGTTTCTCAAGGAGGCTACAATTGGCTTCCTCGATTTATGGAGCTCCCTATGTGTGTGCCCACTCAAGGGAGTGTTTAAATTGCTGTGCATTGGGGTGAGTAGGCCCTTAGTTCTCACGGTGGGGGCTGGAAATATTGAGAAAGAGATATGCTCTCTTGAACCACTTATTCCAAAATCTACTCTTCAAAGCGGCAAGAATCCCAGATTGACATTACTCCTACTCCATGGAACTTTTTTCATTGAAATTCAGTAACTTTTTTATTTTTTTTGTCATTTTAATATTTTAACCCAGGGAAAACAGTGGTAACTCTTAGTTGCTCCGCATGTTTCTACCATTTATGAACATTATAGAAAAACAGAAAAAATTAAACTCTAGGTTTAAAAAAAATGGTTTTTAGCATAGTAAGGAAACATTCTAATAAATTCCTCAAATTTTTAAGTACGACTAACTTAATGCCTCACCATAAGCATCATTCTTAACTTTTTAGCATTTGGTGTAAGTAAACAAGTGATTTTCAATATGGTTTCGGTGCATTAAAAATTCATCGAGGAATACTCAAGCTGCCCTTCTCCTTTATTTCGATTCCACATAAAGCGTAACAGTTATTAAAACCGTTAATTGCAGAAAAGTCGTCATTCACGAGAAGTCAAGTTTTGGGATGTGTAATGAAAGTGATACGCTTCGAAGAGACCAGACAATACAGCTGAATAATATCGTGTCACTGCGGGCCGTGTTGGCAGGCTTGAACGCAAGGCCTCTTTCTGCATAACTGCCTTATGAAATTCACCTTCATTAAGGATTGGATCTATGAACACTGCTGCTTACCACTCTGTTCATAATAAACTAATCTTCCCAAATTTACCCCTGAGAAACGTCGTTGACTATCAGAATGAATGAACGACAGAAAAACTATGGAAATATCTACAAAATTATTTATTTTCCTCGCCAATCACTAATTTTTTTAGCGTTGGTGACATCTTTTGGTTTATCTTATGTATACATGAGATACCTTTCAGATACAATGTTACCTAAGCAAACAATCAAGCAAACACAGATCAGGTCAGAAAAATGTTCAGGTAACATTCGCACCATAGTGTTCTCGCATATAAGCATGGAGCCTCTTAGATAATAAATCATAAAATCTAGCAAATCTTTGCTAATGGTTCCAACATGACATGACGGATTCAATCGCTGTTCTGCCGTGTAAGGTAATAATCTAAATCCATGCATGGAATTTCCATACTTGACTGAAATATATTTAATATCGCGAAATTTGAGTCAAACCTGTTTTCGTGGAGAATGTTTGTGTTCCCAATGATTAACGGAATCTCTTCGTGAAAAATGGACCCATTCCACCTCCCTCTCCCTCCCTTCCCATGTGGCCGTCCCTTGGGCATCTGTCTTGCCGTAGTTCACGTTCCTCAGGATGACGGATAGTTCGAAGGAAGGGTCTGAGCGTGGGAAGACGAATGGTGAAGCTCTCCAGATAGGCGGACGACCTACGGAATCCAATCGTTGCGTTTCACTCCAGACTGTAACTTCTAGAGTGAGACATCAATTAAATGGGAACGAGAAACTCTTGACACAGTAATACAATCCTTATTTTTTCCTTGAGATAGATCTGGACCACTCAGGTGTGTTCCATTCAGTAATGAAAGCCTATATTTCCTTGTGTCGTAGCCTAGTTTGATAAGGGACAGTCCTTTAAATTACAAAAGATCAATTTCGATTTTTAATCCATTTATGCAAGGATCCAAAAGAAATAAAATCCCCCCTCCCTTCAATTCCCCTCTCACGTAATAATCACTGATATTATTGATGCATAAACAGACAACGTTATCTAAAATAAAAACAATTGTCTATCCTTGTAAAAACCATTAATTGCTACCATTACTCATTAGTTGAATTGCATATTTGCATTGAAAAGGACTCTTGATTTAATTTTTTTGGTGGTAATAGTATACGAGTATAGTAATACATAAACGTAAAGAATGAAATAAATATTTCTAAAATTATGCATTAGATTGGTAAATGGTTGAATAATTTTGAATCGAATTTTCACCGGTGAGTATTGGGACAAATCCATCTTTGGTGACCAAGGGTGATAAAAAATGCTTGAAATGATACAATAATAAACATTGCGTGAGATTCCTCCTTGAAATACCTCCCCGTCCGCCGTAAGGAAATGTATTGGTGTGGTATCTTTCCCCAAGTCTTACGTAATTATAGAACAGCCACTATGGGAGCCTTGTCTACTGAGAAGGGTCCCAAGGTCCCTCTGGAGACATACCGACAAATATCCCGCAGATATACGTATATTTATTTCTGCGAGAAAAATCGATATTCCCTATCATCGGTTTCAGTGCACGCACCATGGTGAGAGCTTCCTCGCAGCAGTCCCCTCTGGTCCCTCTGGTGCTGCTGCTGGTGCGCGGCCGTGGCACCAAGCTGTAGGTGGTTCAGGACTTCCACACCACTGTAAAGAGAAGAGAAGGACTGGTAAATCAATATTCCTTAAAAAAGTTATTAAAAAAATAGCTGTACGTTAGTTCATATAGTTTAAGGCATCCACTAAGCTAAGGTAGCATATTCTGTTTCCTATAGTAAATAATATGTATAAAATTATGTGCATGTACATATTAATTAACCAACCAATAATAATGTCTTCCAAATTTATTCTCTGACTAACGAGGAAAAGCATCAGCATTTGAGAATAGTTTCAATGCGAAGGACGTTTTTCATAGCCTTAATTTTATTGCAGCGAGTTTGCTAGCAAAATTGCAAAAAAATTGCGGCAGTGAAAAGTTACCTCGTCAATTCTCTCGAGTAATAAATTAGCAGGATTTCTTTCCACTCCAGACGAGACCCGAAATTTAACGGACTCTATCGTTATTTTTTAACTCTAACAATTAACAGTTCTTATTTTACGCAAGTACTGAACATAATGATTAACTATTAACTATTAACAAGATATTATGAATACATTACGCGATATTGTTAACGTTTGTATATTTGTTCAAAAATATTCCATCTTCTAGTTTTATAAATACAGGTGGCATAAATAAATTGCTAGAGCACATTTGACTAATTATGTTCTAAGGTGATAAGATAATACTTTCTCGAAATTTTGCGAAAAATGTATCACTCAGTTCCATCTATAGAACATTTTCTTACAAGTTAACTGGGATAAGTACTGAGGCTTTAGAGTAGGAAAAATTTATTTTGTAGGACTCGGAATTCAGTGAGTACATTATTGAGAACATTAACCAGAGAGATACTATCGTAGTTTTCCTTGGACTTGGAAGGCCGATATGGCACTCTTTGGCTGCAGTCAGAGCGATCTATTTAACCTGATACTCTGTTGAAGCTCTCTTTTAGTTTTGATATTATTTACAATATTTCCTATGGAAGAATTATGTCAACCCTCTCAGCCACTGATAAAATTAATAGGAATGCCATAATTTACGAATATGTTCATAACGTTTGATTCTCTTTGTTTCCTTCCAGTGTCCACAAGATGTTTGTTTATGTTTGTTTGTTGTTTTTAAATGACGCTCCAGTTAACTGAGAAACGATAAACGAGTTCTAGCAACACAAAATTATGATCCCATATAATAGTGTTGTGAATTATCAAGATTTAAATCATCTCGATGTCTTTATTTCCATCTGGATGAACCATATTGTATATTGATGAATGCTTTGCAAAGAATGATATTATTCTAATTAATATGCTCGCAAATTATTTGGGATACTTATTAAATTTTTGCCAAATTCCAGCACGACAGCATCAAACCATGCATCTTCTGTGCAGAAAGTGTGGGATTTGACAGCAAAACACGCGAGATTTGTGAAAATTGCAAGCATTTGAGTAAAACTAATTATTCCCTAGACGCTGTGAGTGGCAAGTGAGATTTTTGCTATCTATAACCCTGCAGTTACCATTTTTATGCGTAAAAGGTTTCAGATTTAAATACCCAATGTAATGCCACCAATTAACCAGAGATTTAAGCCCTGTTTACCATTTGACTGGGTCACAGCTACGACGAGGGGATAAATGCCTTAAAACAACGAAATTCTTATTTTCTACCATTTAAATCGGTCGTCTAGGGACTAAGGAACCGGGATGTACTAAAAAAATGGGTGAGCGCTGTTGCATTCATTGGTTCTTTTGGAGAACTCTGTCCATGGTCAAGGCCGCGAAGGCATTTCTCTCAGCTCAAAGACGACCATTACGAAAACTCTTGAGTTATAGGTTTCGAGTGAAACGGTGATTTTTCTCGTCACTTCTTGCACCTCAAGTCCCTCGACTCTAGGATCAAGTCGCTGTTTACCGTGGAAGGTGACAACAATGGGCTCCATTTAAATCGATGCGCGTCAAACCAAAGAGTTCTTTCGCGACGTACGCCCCAGGTCAATTCCGAGTCAACATGCGGAGTGGCAGCGCACATCGGGAATGTATTCCGTAACAAGTCTTCGCCGAGTCCATTGACGGGGGTGTCGCAATGTTGGACGGAGGGTTGGAAGAAATGGTGGGTGGAAGAGGAGGAGGATGAGGGGGGGTGAAGGATGAGTAGCAGCAGTCCCTAAGACAAATGTTAGCCGGAAGAGTGTCGCTTCGGAGTGCGGGACTAAATTAAGCAAAAAATTTGAGGCAGGGTGAAGTGACAGCGGTTTAGCGGCCAGACATCATCCATCTAGCCAACCGCGTAGAGAGTGTGAGTGTACTGGGAGGGAGGGATGAAGCATTTGAGGAGGGATATGATGAGTTCCGGAGAGAGAGGAGAGGAGTGTGGGGAGAGGGAGAGAAGAATAGTGGATCTGGAAGAAAGGGAAAGAAGACGTAGAGCGGTGCAGTCATGCACGCTTAGCGAAACAAGAGCTTCCTTTAAAGCTCGCCCTCGCGGTCGTCGCTCAGACGGTCCAGGAAAGGGGGAACGTGCACTTCTGGCCACTCGGGAGCGTCGAAGTATTTGATCCGCGAATTTATGTGCGAAATGCAAAACCGCCCGAGTCGTTGAAAAATGTATATGAACGAG
This sequence comes from Hetaerina titia, assembly GCA_037158775.1. Classification (NCBI taxonomy): domain Eukaryota; kingdom Metazoa; phylum Arthropoda; class Insecta; order Odonata; family Calopterygidae; genus Hetaerina; species Hetaerina titia. The sequence goes on along the minus strand of CM073772.1, from coordinate 32,069,535 downwards.
AGTATGAAGCGTCAATCAAATACGTTGGATTTTAAAAATTAAATTGAACCTAGTCGACACAAAAAATATTCATGCATGACTTACCCTGCCGGAAGAATAATAAATCGCATTGAAAAAAAAAAGAAGACGCATGTGGACTTTGGCGCCTTCTTGCCCTCAAAATCACGAGTATCATTTTAACTCCTTGCCGTCGGGTTTAGGTTGGTCACCACGTGTAAAACCTTAGTTGATGATACCTCGGAGTGACACTAATGTAAGGTGTAGCTAATTATGAATCTCGTAGGGATTTTATTGATAATATCAATTTTGTCAATTATGAATCACGTTATGAAACAATAACTAAGTAAACAGTACCGTTCGTGTTTGTGGAGGAAAGGGTTTCAGTCTTTATTAAGTGGAAATTAACCATCACGGAGGAAATCAATGAAAAGTGGCAGAGTATCGAAGCCTATGTTAGTAAATGTCATGAACTTGATTTGACAACATTTTTTTCATTTCATCCAGCATCTGGGTTTATATTCATTTTACACCATATTTTCCAAACATTCCTTTATATCACGCACAAAATTGTTGATTCATATTATCATATTCTATTTCTAGCTTTGAGATAAAAATTATAACCCATATTGCAGTGGAGACCGTAGTGAAGGAATACGTAGCCAGTCAGCCATGTCAGCCGCTGTCAGTCGGATGCATTTCTTTACCCACGCACATTTCGCGATCCCGATACTGGGGAACATTAAACAGAGTTATTCATAGAATCGTCACCTTACGTAATATTTTTATCCTTAATCGCACTTGCAATGGCTGTTTTCCTACCCCCTCTTACCTCCTTCAGACTCCTATGTAGGATATTTCAGGGTCACGTTTCCATTTCTTCGAAAATCAATGCCTCATACCTGAAGACAGGAGGGTTGTTGACCTACGGAACTATTTAGAGTTTGAAGAAATACGGTGGAGAATTTTTTCACGGTGGCACCCTCAGAACGTTGAAAATTATTCGGAAAACCAATCAAAAAATGGAAAAACACACGGCAAAGAACGTTGATCTCCTTACGTTATAGCACGTTCACGTTGGAAAGAACTCGATCGCGGGGGGAGATTTCTGGCGTCTATGTTCATCTACATCAACATAAATACCCTGCGAGCCACCAAAAAAGGTGTGTGGCAGGGGGTATAGCACCATGAGGGAAGGGTAAGGGATGAGGGGGTTGGGGTTATCAAATAGGTGAGGAAAGGTGGGGGGAACCTGTAAGAAAAAAAATATATATACATATACATACATATGTATGTACACACACATGTATATGCACATATATGTACATAATTATGTGCACATGCACATATATTTTTTTATACATATCCTCGCGTAGTCCCTAACCTGTACATTCATACTTATTGTAATGAACTAACTCCTGGGGAATTTCGGCTACAAGCATTCTGGTCCCTTATCGTTCTTGGAAAAAATGACATTTTAAACCTGTCAGTCTTGCAGTCTATCTCTCTAGTCTTATATTCGTGATCCCTTCGACCGTAATACGTTGGGGTTCCTATTATGTTCTTGATGTCATCGGAAAAGGGCCAATCTTTAAATGTTTTTAATAAGTTTAATCTATATTGTAAACGCCACTGTGTAAGAGAATCCCAACCTAAATTGTCTAGCAAAGTAGATACGCTGCTGCGTTGGTCATCACAATGTTTGACAAATCTAGCCCCCCTCCGCTGAACTCGATCTAATTCCGAAATCAAATTTATATTTTGAGGATCCCATATACTGGCAGCATACTCTAGGTGGGGCGTCGCATTTCGTCGCGTGTTGGCGTACACAAAGAGAAAGGCGGTAATGGGTGATTCCGGGACTTTACCATGAATATTCAAAGAACTGGAGGAGTTACCGCGAGAGTAACTTCAACGGAGTCATCCGCCAACGTGCATTAAAATGCATCAAATTCAAACTGTAAAAAACGTTCGTCTTAGTGAAGGCGAATGGTTTTTACACTTTGAATTTGATGCATTTACTGCACAATTTTGAAAATAAATTCTAATATTTATTTCTAATATTTCAAATTGTAATATTCTAATTCATATGGAATTTTTATCGTAAACAGATACCCACATCACAGCTTATCTTCGGCCATTTAAAATACTCAACCTTTAATCTATTTAAATAGGGGTAGCACATTTACTAAAAAAATGTTATCGGTTCAGTATTGGGATTCTAAACGAAAACTTGGAGGATCTGGTATCCAAGGGGGTAGAGCAATGTTCTACTGATCATAGAATCCAAGTTCGATTTTGGGGGACGTCTCTGGGCACTCTCAGCTTTACATGAACTCTGTGACTTTTCGGGTAACCACCAGATACGTAGATGTTCCTGGGAAACCGCACGCTTCACAGGCTAAATAACCCTTATTTCCCTGAACTTGCGAATTCCACCAACCGCATAGGGCTTTGCATGAGGTGACCCCTACCTTCGCTAAAAAACCTTGGGAATGATTTCAGGGGATGTTTAATTAAAAGCCTTTCAAATCCGAAACTGCCTAATTTAGTAACATGACACATTAGGTAACTGCTTATGTCCAAAATGAATGGAAATGTATATAGTATTTCATTATGAAGTATTGTTAAAGGTAAAACAATTAAACACTCCATCTTTCATATAATATATTATTATTGTTATTAGGTAATCTACCGGTTAAGGTAGGTTTTTGGATGGACACAACTATCAAATAAACATTTTGTGACTCCCCACCTAGCAAACTAATCTATATCAGGTCCCTCTTCATCTCGGTGTACTTCTTTCCTCCCTTCATCCCGTCCAACATCCCTATCCTGTTCCTGCCCTTACCTCGCTTGCCCAACTTCTCCCCTCTATTACTGTCTTCAACATTCCACTACCGCTCAATGCACCTTTCATCCATTTTTCCTGCCTCCATAGGATTTCTCTCAACAAACCCCTCTCCTCACCCACCATCTCCAGTACTTCCTCATTTGTTTTCCTTTCGGTCCATTTCACCTTCTCCATTCTTCTCCACACTCACATTTCAAAAGCCTGCAATCTACGTATATCCTCCTGCTTCAGTGACCACGTTTCCGCGCCGTACATAGCTACGCTCCGTATCAGAGTTTTTACGAGTCTTGTCTTAACCTCCCTACTCAACGTACCCGTCATCAACTCCCTCCTCCTTGAGAAAGCCTCCTTGCCTAGCGCAATTCTTCTCCTTACGTCCCTACTACTTTGACCGTATTGGTCCAAAACACTTCCGAGATATGTAAACTGTTCTACCTGCTCTATTTTTTCCCCGCCTATTTTAATATTTAGCTTATTGAGTAATCGAAATCAAGATATTATATAAATAGAAGATACTCCTAAGTTAATATTCAAACGTAAACAGACATCATAAATGCATATTATAAACGCAGACATACTAAATAATTATATAAGTATATAATAAAGTGTTTAGATACCAGTCTTTTGACTGCCATCTCAACACTTTATCGTCCTCTGTTCGTAATAAGTGAAGTAAATGTCATATGAAATAAGTAATCCTGACACCAAAATGAGGTCTATACCTTCGCGAAGTTAACTGAACTCACCCAATTTTAGCTCATTTCAAGGCTTGTCTCGTCATAGACACCACAGGTTTTAAAACAGTTCCAGACAGGGACGTAAAAATAAAATGGCACTCATGCTGACTCTTATGTACTTAAGTCCATAGATTTAAAACGATTCATAATTTTACCCAGTTCGTAAAATTTAACCTATGTTTCCAAATGGATATTCTCCACCAAAGTACTGGACATTGCCTTTAAAGAAGAAGTGTTAAACATTTAATATTTCAAAAGGATGGAGATTTTTATAGCCGAAGGCTAGAGTCTGATCTGTTGCCTATAAACTCTAGAAGTTCAAGCGGATCTCTCCATGTGGAAGGAGTGAATATGGTATAAATTTATGGCGCATAGATAAACATTCTGCGGAGTCCAGATGCCGTTGCAAGTATTTATGTTTTCGGTTCTTTTACTTCTGCGTCCGAAAAAAAGTTCCATCTCCTTCGCGATGAAAGACTAATTACTAGGCCAAAGGCTCATACAAGCGCGATGACTAATATGAATAGGTCTTGGGGCTCGGTGTGGGTTAGTGAACATCTCCTGTGATTGTAAGGGCAGAAACAGAATTGGTGAGAAAAAAGATTACATATTCGCTCCCTGCACTTTAGCCTCTGGAACCTATTGAGCCCATTCTGGAGTGAGGCAGATTTTTGCTACAGATATTTCATTTTTTTTATCTCGTCTTCCCGGTCTCGTCCTGAGTCGGCAGGGTGTAATTCTGGTTAACACGTGAATCCGACATTATCGAAGAGGTTACGATTACAGTCCTAGAGATGTCCCACCGCCAAAGGAGAAAATACTCGCAGTTACCTCACAATTCCCGCGGAGAAAATTTAAATCTCTAAAAATCCAATAAATACCCTTTTAAGTGCGCGATAACCTTCAGCCCTACCAAAATATTAATTGAGCTCGGGACAGCGAGGAAATAAATTCGTCCCCAAGTATTTTTTTTGAGTTGGGTAGACGCGGTTAATTAATCTTTTATTTTTATAAATGTATTCACGGGCGCACACAAACACGTTGCCCGTGACGGAAATGCCGTTAATGCTCCCTTAATTTGGACCGCCCTCCGAATTTATGGCATCGTTTGCGCCTCTCCCTCTCTCTCTCTTTTAAGTGCTACCATCCCGTCGCCGAAGGCATCTTCGAAGAGTCCCTACCCCAATCCTCCCACGTCTCTCTCTTCCAACCACTCTCCACGACATCCCTCCTCTATCACCCCACGCCCACCAGCCCTCGCTACCGAAGAACCGATACCCTAGAGACGGGGCTGGCGGCTGAACAGCCGTCCTTATCGGAGTCGAACCTTGTAAACAATGTCTATTATAAAAAGGTAATCCACCGGTTAATGTAGGTTTTGGGACACAACTACCCAAGAAATATTTTGTAACTCCAAACAAAACACAATCCAGCAACCTAGTCTACATCAATTCCTTCATCTCTGTGTACTTCCTTCCTCTCTTCATCCCGTGCAACATCCCTATCCTGTTCCTGCCCTTTCCCTGTTTGCCTAACAATCTCCCCTCTATTACCGTCATCAACATTCCCCTCCCGCTCAATACACCTTTCATCCATTTTTCCTGCCTCCATAGGATTTCTCTCAACAAACCCCTCTCCTCACCCACCACTCCTAGTACTTCCTCATTTGTTCTCCTTTCGGTCCATTTCACCTTCTCCATTCTTCTCCACACCCACATCTCAAAAGCCTCCAGTCTACGTCTATCCTCCTGCCTCAGCGACCACGTTTCCGTGCCGTACATAGATAGCTACGCTCCATATCAGAGTTTTTACGAGTCTTATCTTAACCTCCCTACTCAACGTCCCCGTCATCAACTCCCTCCTCCTTGAGAAAGCCTCTTTGCCTAAAGCGCAATTCTTCTCCTTAAGTTCCCACTACTTTGACCGTGTTGATCCAAAACACTTCCGAAATAAGTAAACTGTTCTACCTGCTCTATTTTTTCCGCTCTTATTTTAATCTTTAGCTTAGCCTTTTTCTTTCTGGAAAATCGCATAACCGTTGTCTAATTAATATTGATTCTCAATGTCTATATGATGAAAAAACGGCTGCAATTTTCCACTCGTCATATTTAATTTCGACTCGTTTACATTCGTTACAACATTGCAAAGTGACTCCTCAGTTTCACATTGATCTGTTGTCTCGTGAAACTGATTAACCGGTTGAAAATGACATACTTAATGAATTAAAACTAATTACTTTGACGCGGCTGATCAATTGTGACAGACTGCACAGGTCAATTTAACTAATACTCGCTTAATCATGTAGCAGAAAATGGAATCAAGACAGATCAAAATATTATTGATGCAAAAATTTCGAACTCGTTTTATGGAGAATCGTCAACATATCAGACTTGATACAGTATCGGATATACCAACAGTTGCCCATGTCTGGCGTGTTGTTGGTTCAGATGTGGACCACTCTGAACACTATTGTCCCTCGAATATCCGGAATTTGAGCAATGGAGTTGGGCTTGTCATAAATGCCTTACCTATACTCATGCATACCTTTAATCTACAAGGTATGTGAGAAAAAAGATGAGACCTATCTTTCTACGGGCGAACTGCTGCACAGATCACAATCAGTGAGGTGTCGTCTTCTAGTAGCGTCTGTGAGAAGTAAAACTGATATGTCAATCCTTGTGGACCACCACGAGAACGCATGGCAGGGTGTGTCAGGGGTATCAGCTTTCAGTTATGTAAAATCAGGTGGCTGTGATATATTCGTAATTTAGGAATAAAATGTTGCAAACATGTCCTTTAATCGATACTCTTAGTGTGTTTAACCTTTAATAAAATTTTAGACAAATATCCAAAGGGTAAACTGTCACATTTCGTTGACAATATGTGACAAAATTATGGCTACGATTATTATGAACATATTAAAAGCACACACATGATTCATGTTATAAAAATACTTAGTAAACATTGCAGATAAATACAAATCAAATAAAAAAATTAAGAATAACAACATGTAGTAAATGGAGTAATGTATATTTACCTTATCATAATAGAAAAGTATATGTTGGGAGATTTGAGGGTGGATGAGATAGTGAAAACCAACGAACATGTTTAAACGCCCTCTTTGAATGCACAAAACCAACAGAAGAAGAATAAACGTAACATTAAAACAATAATTATTAATGGCAACGAATGATATAACGGAGACTATTTACCCGTTGACTAAAGCAACTACTCTTTAAATTTTTACTCAGACTCGCACTTTTCTGCTCTCGGGGTCGGAGGGTAGACCTCTTGGTCTGCTCCCTTTCCTTTAATATCCCACGCCTTCCCGCCACTCCTCCCCTCTCCCCTTGACTTCGGCTCGCGCGAATCTGGAAACGATGAAAGACGAATCGGGGCAGGTTGCCACGACCGCGAGGGGCCAAATCGACGAGGGGCGGGGGAGGAAGGGGGACGGGCGAATGTGGGCGGGGCGGAAGGCCGCGGAGAGGGAAATAAAACGCGAGGATCCCGGGGAGTGGGAACGAGAGGATACAGAGGACGTCGTGCGCCCTCCATAGGGAACACACTGGTTTGCAACCCCGAAAAAGTTCCCTCCTCGATTTCTTTTTCTTCTCCTGTCTAATTTTACGAAGACGAACTTGCAAGGGCCGGGTGATGGGGCATTGTTTTATGCCCGAGCGGAGATTTCGAAAGAATCACTCCCCTTCAACCCTCCTCCCGCCACCCCTTCCAAATCTTCTCTTCCTCCCTCGGAAAGTCATTCGGGAGCGTGCCTAATTATGTGTAATTGTTTTGGGTCGTTCCCGAGGAAGGAAAAGTGAACAGTATGGAGGGATAGAGAATTTCCAAAGAAAACGTACTTTTTTCCGAAAATATTCTGCCACGTGCGTAATTTCCCTTCCCTTCCCCAAGGACTTTGCATGGTTCGATTTTGATCGTCGCAGTATAATGAATAGACACACCGACATCTAGTTGCTTTGAATGGGTGACATCGCATTCGCGCGGTGAATTATATATCACCCACTTAGGTCAAATCCGAATTGGACGCAGTTATGAAATTCGGAACCAGCTTTGAAATCCAGTTTCGTTGCAAAGGCTCTTTTTAATGAATCAGTGCTACATAGATGCTAAATTTGAGAGTATATTCACATCTCTCTATAAAGCAGCGCTTGATCCTTAGGATTTGGATCGTGTTTATACAATTTACTAATTAAAATGAGGCATATTTTGCAATAAAAATCACAAATTCGACAAATTGTTGGTTGGCTCCGTATTGCTCAGCTTTGTTATACAAGGACTTTGCGATTAGGGGAAATTTTTTTGCATATCGACTGGCTATGCTCCTCTCGGCTTTTTTATTGAAAATATATCAATACTCGTGTATAATTTTAGTACCTTGATGTATCTATATGCATCCTCCGTGGTGTAATGTGGCGCTCCACCCACTCGACAATCATTTTCAGATGTCGCGTGAGTTGTAGAACAAAGAGTTTTCACGAGAGCGCACAAGATGGAGGAAAATCCACCCAAGCGGGTGTCGAATCCCTGAACTATCAGACGTTGGGCGTTACCCCGCCGCCATTGAGGTCGGCAGATATCTCATTTTGTGATACAGGATAAATCAAATATATCCGGTATATACCTGTATATCAAATAAAATATAAATAGGCATCCCAAGAAAAAAATATTGGGATGGCTAGTATTGGAAGGGGTTTATATCGCATCGCCTATATGGATATCACAAGGCAGGTGAAACCATGTTGTACAGTGCCGGCTCACGTATGCCTGGTGCATGCGAAATTTAGGAAGTATGGCCGCGATAACTGCGGTTTGAATCTTTTTAACTCAAAGAGGACGAGATCGGATTGTATCTCGAAGTATATATTTGAAAATCCCTGTCGATCCAAGCGCATACTTTCCCCCGTCCTCTCTCGTGACAGTGTTGACTTGGCAAGGCTCATGCACGTGCGAGTTATGAAAAATTTATCATTAGCGGCGCTCATTAATCTGAAGCAGGAAGTTGATGCACTTTGAAAACCTGCATCCTGGCTTCCATCCTCCGACCATTAAAGAAAGAAATAGATCCGCCATAGTCAGCTGATATCTGTCATCGGCGTCCCAGTTTGAATCATTCCGCGACCAGGAGATTAATTACGTCACGCGCATCGCGTAGTTCGCCCACTCTCCCTCGCATTCCGACCGAACGGGATCCTCAAAGGACATTGCGTCACATCGGCCTGCGAAATTCCCGGCAGCTTGACGTCGGCGGTGGTATGTATGCAGATTGGAGGCAGCGAATCTTCGTGCCCAGTTCTGTTCATGGCTCACCATTCCAATGGTCTCCTGTTTACCTCCGAGGCAACCCTCTGAATGTCCCATCATGTGCAGATTCCAATCCCACCTTGGAACATTTTTTTAATATAACGTTTTAATTTTAAAAAAACATTTTTTAAATATAACGTATTCGTGAAGAGTGCTTGAATAAACTCAACCGTCGAATTGCTCAAAGAGTATAAATACTGCTAAATACTACAACAGGAGTACATATATATATATATATATATAAACACACAAACACTAACACAAAAAACACCACACACATAGAAACATAAAAGAAGGACACTTACATTGGATATTTACGTTTCGACGGCACGGCCGTCGAAACGTAAATATCCAATGTAAGTGTCCTTCTTTTATGTTTCTATGTGTGTGGTGTTTTTTGTGTTAGTGTTTGTGTGTTTGTGCGTCGCCGGAGAGCGTCTTTTCCAAGTTTATATATATATATATATATATATATATATATATATATATATATATATATATAATTTCGATCGAACAAAATATAAACAGACTCTCTTATGATAATCTTGACGAAATACAAGCTTTTTGGATAAATAATAATTCATCAATTCAAAATATTGAATAAATTGTAGGGTAATCAGGACAATTAAACCAGCAATCATCAACCCAAAAGTTGGTTTTACAGCAGAGGGTGCGGCGAGTGAAATTCACACATTAGCAAGGTAGAAGGGTCAGTTCCTTTCCTTATGCCGCCTGTGGTTTCCGAGGGAGATCTGGTACTCTAAAAATCACACAGCTTGATTGAAGCCGAGGGTGCTCAGAGGCGTCACCGGAAATCAAACCCGGGCCATACTGATAGTCACCCAGCGCTCTACTCACCGGGCAATCACGTCATAATAGAGTATATATTATGCTCCAAGGAATTTATAGGGTGAATACTAAAAAATAATTAAAAGTTTTCTCTCTTAACTATGAAACAGAATTCTTCGATATTTTGTTTTTTAACTCTCAAATACATTCAATTCAGGATGAAGAAGTTCTTATCCTTCAGTTCCTTTGTTATGTCATCATTTAATCTGAATGAAATGGAAGTGACAGCTGACTCTACTCTACTGGTATATGATTCATTGGACAATTGGGCGTCAAGAAGGAAGCGACTTTGAACAACAACATGTTTGGCATTGAGAGCCATTTTATTTGCTTCTTATTTCTCTCGCTAGCCCAGTATGAGAGTAAAATAACAGCTAGCACTAAAGATAATAATAGAATATAACTCTCAACTAAATTATGCGAAAGGTTGGAATTCAAATTATAAGAATTAAATAAATCAAAATAAAGTAAAAAATATTTTGGAAAATGATTTTACATGCCTTTTGTTTGTTTCAATCAATATTTCATCACTATCTTATATGTTAAAATAAAGGCAATAATGTGGACTGTTTCCTTGATATTAATCTCAATAATTATTCGAACGTATCTGGAATTTTGAGATGGTGTTATTCATAATTTTGCAGTTCGTCATAGGAGGACTACACCAAGGGAAGTCTTAGTATTGAGCTCAGCCTGGAAAGCTCATACTAATTCTTTTATTTTAGCCATCGAGAGTTGGGTGTTCCAATAGATTCGGATAATTTTAAGTTGTAATTTTGGTAAGATTTCAGGGGTATTTTTAGAGTATAAACAGAACTCCTTCAGAGTAGTTAAGTCTGGTTTAAAAACTGTTCCCAAAATTGTGTGTATTTGAGCGACTATTTCACCAGTTCACCATTTCAGTTTTCAATATAAATTGATTGAGATAAGGCAAAAGATAAACTCAACCAAAGAGCTTTGCATTTCACCCTATTATACTAATTATTCTGATGATCGTTAAGCTTTGAATTTTAAAAGTTGAACTAGCTGAAAAGAGTTTTAGGACTAAAGATACTTGGAAAAAATTGCTGAATATTTTTCAAAAGGAGGATCATTTTTTATTCCAACCGCTGACATAGAGTAGGTTTTATGGAGTATTTAGTACGTAGATAGATATGGTGAAGCTCTAATTTTAGATCTCTGTATTAATCGGCATAATATTCTTCTAATAGCAGTCGCTCTATTACAGCCACGCTGTACAAGATCTATCTCAAAAGTAGTATGACTCATTTTTTCCCGCATAGACGGACGGACGGGCGGCGGTTCCTCTGGATGGGTTCGATGGAGGGGAGTCTCAGGAAAAGCTGAGGGCCGGTGATAGTTGGCTCCTGGACTTTTCGGAGCGCGAATCGCTCGTTTGCGAAACCTCTATAACGTGACCTCGTTACGCTCCGTCATGAATCGGTTATTGGAACAGCGCTAGGCCGTCAAATTATGCGTGAAACTAGGAAAACCCGGGAAAGAGACTCACGACACACTCAAGGCAGCTCATGGTGACAACGCCATGTGTATCGGGTGTTTTTGAGTAGCACAAGTTGTTTCGTGGAATTAGAGAAGATGTTGAAGACGCTGAACATTGAGGACTCCTTTCCACATCAAAAAGTGACGAAAATCTTGCAAGAGTGAAGGCTATGTTGGGCAAGAATCAAATATTAAGTGTGAGTATGGTTCCTGATGAATTTTTCATTCCTAAAGGTGATGTGGATCGGCTTGTGACCGAAATCATGGGCATGAGAAAGGTGTGTGCGAAGTTGGTGCCACGAGCGCTCTCGGACGAGCAAAAGGAAACTCGGGCGCGGATTTTCCAAGGGCTTCTCGACAATGTGAGTGAGGATCCAAGTTTTTTTAATATGCCCCACCAGACTTCTTCCTCTTCCCCCGCCTCAAATCCGTGCTGAAAGGACGTCACCACGGCTCGGTGGAAGCGTTGCAACATATAACTCCCCCTCCATATAACCCTCCGTACTCCCTCGTCACGGGGAGTACGGAGGGTTATATGGAGGGGGGGTTACATGGAGTTGGTATGGGAATCATTGGAAGTAAGACGATTTAATGCTAGGTTGAACTTACTAAATAAATTCAGATCCGCATGTTTCAGCACCGAGGTCTCGAAATTTATTCGCACTCCAACATACATTTGTCCCTTGGATCATGTATACAAAATTCAGGAAATAGATGCCAGAACTAGCAGACTTAAGGACTCCTTCCCGCGGAAAATACGGGATAACAAATGTAGGGTTATATTCATAGATACCAAAAATGCCACTAGTCACCCTCAGCGTCCAGGGAATAATTAGTTCTACGCAATTGCATGCACTTTCACTAACCTCGTGTTTGTTGTTGTCAAAATCCTTCCCGCATGACCGCATTCGAATGCCATTAAATAATGTAATCCTCTTTAGAGTACTTTTTGCTCTGCTTTTGTTTGTTTTTAAATTTCCCCTTCCATCCCTCGTCCCTCTCAGTGGGGGAACCCTCCTGCTACCTGCAGCTTTGGATCAAATTCTCTACCTTGGGTAGGAGGGCATTTTTTATGATGCATGTTCTTATGGTAGTGGAATTTCGCCTTCCTACTTCCTACAAATTCTAGCTTGCACGATGTTGGATGAGTTGCTTACTGCATCCAAAGGTGCCATTATTTGTTAGATGATAGCATATGTATTTCCATGCGTGTAAAATGACAGGATTTTTGCATGAATGTATGCACCACTGTGGGTATGGGTTTGCATGTACGTGTAGGTTTTGAATGCGTTTTTTCCTTTTACGGGCGGTGACTTAACACCCCCCGCAACACGCCCTTGCGAAGGCTTGCAGGGTATTATATAGATGTAGATGGGAGCTTAGCAGCATTCCGGGAACCGCCTTCCGAAAGGCGTAAGAGGCGTGGAAAACCCGCGGGCAGCGTTGCGTAGACGCACAAGGGATCTACTTATTGAAGAAGTCCTAAACTTCGAAGAAGAGCTAAACAAGGCTGAAGATTCCCTACGCCCTAGAATGGTCTACCTGTATAGATCGTAACCGTAGGAAAGGCTTCGAGCCGTTCTGCAAGTTATTGCGACATGATGTAGTTAAAGGCATTGCATGTGGGCATAAAATGAAGGCATTGCAGGAAAGGAGGACGGTGTGATTAAGATAACGGCAGGAAGTTCCGGTATTCGTCGCGTCACCTGACTTCATACAAAACAGTTTCGCCACCTATCTTAGGGGCATCTTCAGGTCCAAGTGGCACCCTTCCAGCAAAGGCGGTGAAACTATTGCTCATCAAGTCGACTGAGGCAGTAAATCTCGGAAGAAGAATGCGTTCAACTACACAAGCCTGCGGAAGCCTTAGGATGACTCCCACTTCTGTTTAACAAGGCGAGCTCTGCTTTGTTTTCTCTTTCATCTCCTCGCGCACTCGATCCTCGGTATAAATCATTTCTCAAGACTGAATGAATTCAAAAAAGTCTGTGTTAAAACCTGCATGGCGATCTATTTGTCCAAGACTCGTTCCAAAATTCAGTCACATTTGAAACATTTTTGAACTTGCATCTCTGTTCCGTCGAAGGGCTTGTCCGGGTGATGGCCCTGATCTCTCTCAGCTCTACCGAAGCTGTGCCATATTTTGGGTACCAGATATTCCTGGGAAACCACAGTCAATGCATGGGAAGGAACTGGCTCCCCTACCCTGATGCGCACATCATACATGCAATTGGATGAACTCTACCTTCACCTATCAAGACTAAATATACATACACATAGCTTAATGGTCAATTATCGTTCCAGGAAGTCAAAGTTCCGTGGTTCAAGGCCCGGTCGCAGAATGTTTTTCTGCTTGGAATCCGCACCCTTCCAATGATCTAACTAACCTTATGTTCGTCCTGCATATGCGTTCCTATTCCTTTTTTCTACATGTATATAAATATATATGTATACCATAAAACCATAAACATAGTAATCTACCCGAAGGTCGGTTTGGTAGGTGATGGTAGAGTTCACCCAGTACTAAGCCCGATGGCGTGTGAATATTCGCACATCAGGGTAGAGGGGCCAGTTCATTTCCCTGTACCGGTTATGGTTTCCTAGGAAGATTTGGTACCTGAAATATATATATCATATAGCTTGGGTAGAGCTACAGGTACCCAGAGTGCCTTGCCCGGGCATCGAACCCGGGACCCTCCGGTCAGTAGTCCAACGCTCTACCCCCTGGACTAGCGCGACCCATTATTTATATCAAAAAAGTTCCGTATGTATTTTTATGCATATAAGTATGAGTGTACCTGTGTAAACGCACAGATACAACCCCATGTCCTGTAAACACTTCTTTTTAGTACCCTGCAAGCCACCGCTAGGGTGTGTGGCAGGGGGTGTATACACACCAGACTAACCCGACCCGGTTTTGACCCGAATATGACCTTGTTATTCAAATATGGACAATATTATTCTGATCCCTGATCGTTCGTGGAAAAAATTATATTTGAAATCTATCTGTTCTACACTTATTCTCTCTAATTTTATTGACCTGATCATTTTTATTTGATTGGATTTTTTCCTTAAGATGTCACAAATGCAATGAAACAGTTTTTACCGCAATCACCAATAATATTTGTAAAATCCGCAAGGTATTAATGCTCTTCAAGATGAGATGTCACAAAGTTGAGTCTGGAAGCAGTGATTCAATACAATACATAAAGAATGGAAAACTCGTATGTACGGTATTTTTCGGAACATTGGAAAAACGTCCCTACCAGTAACATCTCACACGGGTTCGAACAGTGGAAAAATCCGAGGAAATATTAAGTATCCAATCCCTGAACCGTGAAGTGCACGTCGTTCGCTTTCGTCCAGGACCCTGGGTAACTGCTCAAATGGTTCCGCAGAAACAGTGTGGCTGAATGCTGGCCAGGATGAGATAATATGGGTCATTAAGAGCGAAAGTGGAACAGGGAGCGTGCACGAATTGGCATGGAGAAGGGTATAGTTTGGATTGCCAACCGGAGGTGATGATCGACCGATCGTCGCCGTAATGGTACTCCCATCAATCGTGAGTGCCATGCTGGAAATAAAAATTTCGACCATTACTCAGTCATTGTTTCAGGTGGCAGTGCTGAAGTTTCATTGCGTATTCATCCCAATCTTGAACAACTTTCATCAAATACGAATCCTTACCAACCGGAAAAATCCCTATTTTTTACCAGTTTTAATTCACAATCGAGACCACACTATGCTGTTCGCAAAAACAATTTACGAAAATATCTAAACTAACAAAATTTCCTGACGATATTCAATTGCTAAGGTAGTTTAGCGGTTGCACGCGTCTCTAAGGCTCAAAAGACTATTGCATTTATGAAGCAATCCTTCCCAACAAAGTATTTTCATCCCAGATCAAAAACTAACAGTTTCAGGCTTAACTTTGTGGAATTCCTTCATGGTGAGGGGAAAAGAAAGAGAAAAAAAAACCTTGCACTTCCACATACTTTTAATAACAACACGACCATGGTTTCGATGATGCGCATCATCATCAGGTGGTGATGATGCGCAGCATCGAAACCATGGTCGTGTTGTATTAAAAATGTGTGGAAGTGCAAGGTTTTTTTCTCTTTCTTTCACCCTCACCCAGATCAAAAGTTAAGGATGCGCATCAAGAAAATCGCCCAACTGTGGAGTCCGTTCCACATTTAATTTAAGATGCCAAAAATTTATCAGCGCGGTGAAATCAAGCACCTACTCCCAAATAATATATTATATAATAATAATACTATTAATAATATATATTATTAATAATATATTTCTATTGTATCATAATTAGGAAGCCGATTGAGAATTGGGAGTAAGCTGCTTATTTAACATGGTAACTTGAATGATGAATGACTTCATCGCGGGTGCTTCGTAAAGACGTTGTTTGCACGCAACAATAGAAATAATCGCGGCAAATGCAATTGCCAACTTTTTAAATGCACATGGGTTCATAGTAACCACGTGGAGATTACTGATCCTTCTGGCTTCAATTACACCGACCAATGAATTAATTAAACTTGCAAAGATATTCTTAACGTTGTGGAATTGAATCAGAGAGTTGAAAATATTATGAAAATCAAACGTGCCCAGACGTTTGGATACCCACGCCTTCAACAGATGCTGTGAAGATTGGGGTTGTTCCTAACGGCTGAAAAGTTACCTCATGTTGGGGTAAATCAATACCTTGAATGCCTTCGATAGCGGAGATGAAAGGACCAAAGAAACCAGTCTGTCTTCGCAGCTTGATTCACTCCGAGACTCTTTGAAGCAAGTTTGGCGCGAGCTACTATATTCGGATGGCCCATGCCTTTGACAAAAAAATTGGCCCTTAAAAAGAAAAGCTTTCTATCGTATCCATTTTTAGTTATTATCAGGTAGGAATCTGACTTATATTTGAAATCAAACTCATTTTCGTAATTCACTGAGCTTCTCTAATTTCATCTCATCGCATAAACTCCTTTGAAGGTGATACACGGAACCGTTCTCTTGCACTTCCATTTCGCTTATGCCGTAGAAAGTCCTGAAGCTTTGGGAATGAGATTACCTTAGAATAAAATTTCATTATTGAATCAAAGCTCAAATGTATAATTGATTATGGAAACGTATTCAAAGCACGTGCATCTAATTCCTGATATGATTTCCAAGTAAACCAGGCGATGTAATACACATGTACACAGATATAATGAATCTGTACAATAAATCATTACTGAATATTAAATCACGAATTTGGTGCATGTAAAAACTTTCAAATGAGGACCGTTTGCCTATGACTGTCATTCTAGAAAATTGTTTTTTTTTACGTAAATATAACAAACATGAAATTAAGGATTTTTACATAATTCTCTTAGAAATTATTGTAATTTACTTTAAATTAGTAAATACACACTGATTATTTTCTGTCGTGCTAAATATAGCTTGTATTCATGTTACATTTACGCAAATATATTTTTCTGCCTGATGCCATGAATAAGTCTGAGGGTCCCTATGAGGAAACCTCAGAACTATCATTAAATTATTGAAAAACTGAGGTTTCCGAGGACACCTCAGAATTATCCATGGCATCAGGCAGGATAATATAATATTTTGTCTTTCCTATGCGAATATTTCCGTACTACTATTCAATAACTACATTATATGACTAAATATCTTGAAATATTCCATAATTGACTCGTGCAGTGATCTTAATACAATTTTGATCAGAACTTTGCCGTAATTCGTGCATATCCAGAGTTTATGTACCAATTTCTTTTATTTCAGCTTAAGTTATGTAATTTGTTTCTTATTGACATGCAATCTACGGGAAGACGCATTTCGCCATGTTGTGTATTGTGCCAAAGTATTCCGAAGGAGCGATCAATAGGTTTTATTTTCGCCACCTTCCTTTGTCCTTGACTCACAATGCAAACGTTTCATCACATACTCTCATTGCGCTACACCTTCAGTGGATCACCACTTAAAGCTACTTAGTGGTTTCTAACAAAGAACTTGCGAATGTAAAGACGCTTTTTAATGATATTCTCTTCCCCTTCCGAATATTACCCGCCAGTTTTCATAGATTTCATATGATGTAATTACATGAGGGTGTTGGACTATAAAGGTTGGTCGTAAATGTTTTGTTGGCATAATTTATTGTGCAAAAGTATGATATATATATTTTTGTTTAGTTAGGTTAATTTTATGTAATTTAGCTCGTATCATTCGAGTTCTTAACGACTGATCAACAGTTAATCAAAACCAAATGCCTTTGGGCAATTGGTTTTGATCGAATGTTGATTACCGAATTTGACAATAACTCCCAAATAGTTAATCAAAAAATGAAATAAAGGGTTCAGTCATTTCATTTCTTATCTGACGCTCAAAATTATAAAATGTAAATTTACGAATAATATTATTTGATATCGTAATATTTGGCATCGCTTCGCGAAAACTTTTAACATCCAGCGTCTATTCACAAAAAAATGGAATGTAAAGTCGAAAAACATCAATTAATCTGTCGGTTGAGTTTGACCCGGAGGAAGGTTTACCAGGAATCGGTGGATATGAATTACGTGTCACAGGTCGTGAGCCTGAGGCTACGGGGAGTGAAGCCGCGAAGAGCCGGGGACTGGTAGCGGGATCCGTGGGGAGCGCGCGTGTGCAGGACTGGCGCCATGCCTCTTGCCCTCACTTTTAAGAAGGGGTCGACAAAACTACAGCAGTCCCCCGGGACACATCCGTCTCATGGATGGTTTTTATGTGGTCCATAGACAACTTGGATATCGTATCCAGGTATCCCTCAACTCAGTAATTTATATCAAATCAAAAGAAAACCCTTAAGGTTGCCAGATACCCATTTGAAAGATTATGTAGATGTGACTTAATGTCAAATTTTGGGGGAAAAATTCAAAGATCCACAAAGCGTGGTAATTATTTATACTAGTGTTTTTTAAGAGTGATATAATTCTTGAGATATCAATTCGGTGCCATCTTGATTATTTATACAATTTTTAAACTGCACGTTTAAGTATATAAGAATGATTTCTCGTGCAATTATTCTCTTTTGAACAACTTCCAGTTATCCATATGTAATATTTGTTGAACATATATTGGTATATTTGTTTCCTTTTGTTTAACTGAGGATAAAAACTCTGTCATATATTTATTTCCAAGCATATTATGTTTCTAATGGTGGTTAGATAAAATGCGAGTATACATTCTTTTAGTCTCTACCCACCCAGCACGTCCCTTGTACTTATACAAGTATCTTGTGCATATATTGATACTTGCTTTCTTACGAATTTTATTTACTTATCCTGACATTTATTTACTTCCAAGTATGCTATATTTAATTATAGTTAGATAAATACATGTTCTTCTAGATTCCTTATCACTTTCCACGTACTTGCATAGTCGGCTTTCCAAAACATTTGGGGACCCCTGCTTTAAAGGTTTCCCTGAACCTCGCTCTTTACTTTCGCGGTCGAGAACGCCCACCGTACCCTTTCCCCCCCCCCTTCCCTCCGCGCCCCAACTCTCACCTCCTCCCCCTTTCCTCCTTTCCCCACATTTCCTCCCTCCTCAACTCATCCTTCGTGCCTACCCCCTCTGCCCTCCTCCCGTCCTTTTCTATTTCTTGCCCACCCGTGACCTGTCCTCGGCTCGTTTTTTTTATTTCTCCCCCTCATTTTACTCTTCCTCCCCCCACTACTCGATTCCAACCCCTTTCCCACCCCCCTCACGCACGCACAAACTCCCCTCCTCCACCCTCCTCCTCCATCCAGACGCCGCCGCCGCCGACTTCATCCGTCTTCCTTCGTCAACTCCTTATCCATCAACCCCACCTCCCTCCCTCCCCCTTCACTCTCACTCTCTCTCTCTCTTTCTCCTCTCCGCCCTTCTCCATTCCGACCGAGATTTCTCCCTCCCGAAGGTTCCACCTCTCCGCGGAATGGGCGGTCTCTAGTGCTAAGGTGACCCCGTGCCCGCGGTACGCGTATAATGGTGGCGGGGGGGGGGGTTTCGAACTCGTATGTCAGTCGCGAAGTTTGAGAAAAAAATTAAATGTATTTAAAATAAAAACAAAGACAGGAGGTGAGGCGGCGTTGTTTCGAGTCGGGTTGTCTTTTTAAGTCCGTAGTGTGATTTATTCCGTAACTTCGCTTAGAATCGTTATCTGCGATACTAATGTGCCGATGAGTGTATTAAGAATTTGAAAAGAAAGCGTGGTTCTCTACCACGGAGCTAATAACATCTGCGTCTGAATTGACGCAATAACTCAAGAAAATAATCATTTAAGCTTTGTTAAACGATTTCTTTTGGGGTTGAAAGACATAGCGAAGACTAGGTGGCAATAAATATTCAGTGGGATAGTTTAGTTTTCCATATGGCCACTCGAGGGGCGAATGCAAATTCATGGCGTAAGGAATGAGGTCCTGAAGATACAGTACTATATTTATGGGGGAATAGTTATCAAGAAATCGCAAATCCACCACAGCTACATGGTAATTGGCTCCAGGGTTTCCCATCCTCTATCTGCCGGTAGGTAGTCGCTGAGCACACTGAAGTTATATCGTACTTTGACGCTCTCAGAATGTTTTCCGAACTGAAAAGCTTGCGATTCCCAAATTTACGTTTGAAAATAAATAACGATGGTTTGGCTAAACAAAAATGGTTTTGACCTTCTGATAAAAATTGTGGACATACCGAAGAAAGAGCTACAGCTAGAACAACCCTTTACTAGGCAAAACATTCTATCTTAAAGGCCTTGTCAAAGGAAGTTTTGGGGGGCTTGTTATTCCATATGACAACGTGAAGTACAGTTTAAAATTTTAAATTGCTTCGATTAGTAAGTTTATCTCTAAAATAAAGTATTGATCCCACTGGATTTCCAGGAACTTGAAATTTATTTCCACGCGAGGAATTGTTTATTCCCATCTTTAATAATTCTGCAGATATATTTTTTGAGAGATAGTTTAGACTAATACTTTGTGGAATTCCATTATAACGAAAGGGAAGTGACTCATGAGACTTACCGTTTCCACGAAAAATATTCTTATTCACGTTTAGATTCACTTTACTGTGTCATCATCGGGACCAGAGGTCCAAGACAGTTTACACGCATTTATATGTGAGTAACCTGTCTGTTTGGTGAATATTAATGTGTGTAACCTGTCTTGTACTACTGGTCCCGATGATGCTACAGAGTAGTGAAACTATTCGGCAATAAAAATCTATTCCGTGGAAACATAAAGTCTTATGTGTCTATTCCCTTTCATCTGCAGATGTCTGTTGTTCAATTCATACCTCAAAATCGCAAAATAAAATAAATTGATTTTTTTCATTTCGTCTCTTTACTTTTTCTTACGGATAATTTTTTTATTATTTATGTTCAGAGTTCCAATCCATTTATGTTTATATTTCTCATATCAATTTTGTAATTGATACTATATCATAATGTTCCTCACATAAAAGTTTAACTAATTTTCGGTAAAGTCATGGTTCACATTGCGCATGGCGAATAAGTTGATTAGGATTATACAGGTGCCCATATTCACACATATAAAGTTCCTCACCCTCCGAATAAAATTTTATAAAATCGATAAAACTTCATTAAATTATTCTCGTGAATTTGAAACAATTTTAACCAAGGAATCTTGTGTTTGCAACATATGGGTTAGAAAAGGTTGCTGCCCTTAGAACAAGCCTCCTCTCTTTAGGTATACCTGATGTAAATGGCCATAAAAGTGAAATATTTGAAGATTTTCCACCGGATCAGGGTGTCAGCTGCCGACGCTTTGATGAGTAATTCCATCGTCGTCCTAAGGGAATTCTAAGGACATAAGAACCGTTCCTAACAGAGATTTACAAGTCTATAACGTCGGTCATGCGTACGAAGACTGTTATTTCTGTATCGAAATGGAATGTGTTATTTGGGCTTCCTGTTCCGTGATCAGTCATTGCATCAAGACCAATCTTCCACAGCATACATGGTTCGTCCGGAAAATAATTGTACTGATTTTTTCCCGCCGATCCAGGCGCGTCCAGCACCGCTCTGACGGGCTGCGATTGTAGGGGGGTATGTTGGCAAGCGACGCTGAAAAAGGCAGTCGCCTCTGAGCTGTGGTGTAGTGAGGAGCTCTGTTAACGCGAACCTCCACGCTCGACCCACGTCACGGAACGCGATGCCGAAGTTTTTGGAGCAGCGTTATTCCATCAAATTTGCGGTAAAGCTCGGGAAATCGTCTACCGAAACTGTCGGTATGATTAACCAGGCTTACGGGGAGTCAGCCATGCCCAGAAACATGATCTTTAGGTGGCACAAGATGTTCGTGGAGGGCAGAGAAGAGGTCGACGACGAACCACGGCCTGGACGCCCATCAACGACACTCACCGACGAAAATGTGCAAAAAGTGCACGATAGTGCACGAGATTATTAGGGACCAATTACAGATGCGAAAAATTTGTGCAAGGTTGGTGCCGAAAGTGCTCAGTGATGATCAAAGACTCAATCGTTTGGAAATCGCGACACAACTTGTGGATCACTGCAAAAAAGAACCACATTTTTTAGAGAACGTTTCTGTTCCCGAAGATAAAGAGGAGTTTGAAAGGAACGCGATACGGGACTTTGGACGCCGTCAAAGAGGCCGTGACGACGTGTCTTCGAGAGGTTCCCGATGATGCCTTCGCGGGAGCGTTCCAGGAATGGGAACGCCGCTGGAACAAGTGTATCGACTCACAAGGGTCCTATTTTGAGGAATATTAGCTTAAGATACGTAAAAGTGTAATAATTTTTTTTTCCTGAGCTCAGTACACCTATTTTTCGGACGAACCCTGTATGCAATAATCTGTGGCCATCATCGCCAAGGACGTCAAGGCAAGTCACATCAAGGTATGTCGATTTAATGACGGCCTGTCGACACTGACTTAAAGCGGCAATATCGGTGGAGTTGCTGATCTCGCCGTAGAATTTGATGTCGCCGTCGATGTGAATGTCGAGGTCGATATGGATGTCTTGGTCGATATTTTGTCGACGTCATTATTCATATCTAGAGTAATACTGATGACTGCATGAATGTAAGTGTGCACATCGAAATGAATGTCGACGAATTTTTTGTCGGAAAATATTCCATAAATGTGAGAGAGAAACGATCTCCACAGTTTTATTGGGTGATAAATCACATATATACGACTAATTTAGGCGAATAAAATTTATGAGGCGCTATGCTAGGCGTTAAGATCTCACAAAGGGGCTTTAAAACGTCTACATTTTGAGTTCCAGTCATGACTCATCTTCCAATCATAGAGAAAGGAAAGAAAATCTAACAAAATCATTGTAACTTTTTTTTTAAAAAGAGTACCTTTCCCCATCCTGAATTCCTCCCACTTGCTATACGTGGGACCCATTTCGGGATGAGTTCCGACACGTACTTTATGTTATTCAAGTCTAAGGCATCCGCTGCCACCACTTCAAAAAAAACCCTGAATATTAGTGGAACGCGTCCAAACCCACCGCGGAACAATTTGACTTTGTTGTGTGTTTCAGCTCACAGAATAATGGCAATTAAGCATGTGGAGGGAGTAATCATAAAAAGAAATTCACTCAAATTATATATGCAAGTTCAATTACACCATCATAGTACGTGGTTCTGAAGTCTTTCGGGTGTCCCACAGGTCACATTTATTAACTGAAGACCCCAACGTCTTCTCCATAAGTGGGATTCGAACCTTTGCATCAGGGCTGGCAATTTCAGTACGCAAATCCAATACTATTTAATAGAGTTATACTCTCACTCGAGTGGCCATTGAAACATCACCAAATATAGTTTCAAAAAATTGTTGCTCAAATATTGGGTAAGGAGCTTCTTTAATAATAAGTCGTCATTAATGAATAATTCCCTTGCACTGATTACTTGAGTATGCAAAGCATATTAATGGTGCATGGTAATCGTAGCTGTAACATATGTTATATGTAGAAAATATACATAAAAAAATGAAAACTTTTTATCGAAATAACAGATGGCCAAAAATAACAGATTAATTATAACCGATATGTAAAGAAACCATACGTTAGACAAAAGGGAGATATCAAAGAAGACAGATACTTAAGTAGACGGGATTAATGAAGAAATACTTAAAATAGGTGGAAATTCACCTCCTGATGAACGGGCCATCAAATTAATTCAAAATGCACGTGCCTAAAGAACACATAAAAGATAAATATGGGTAAAAAGGCTAAAGAAATTACTGATACTTTAGCAGAATGTAATGAATCTCGTGATTCCAGAAAAAGTAATGACCCTGATTTAGCTACTAAAATTATAACGCAATAAAATATAGAAATTGAAATCAACATAAATCCATATAGACGTCGAGCTCGATGTGAGTTTCGGCACGGCGATATTGATATCGAATTTATGTTCATGGATATAAACTCAACAGTGATTTCGACCACCACATGTTCGAAAATAACGTCAACATGGCCACCGAATTCGTCGACAGTGACATAATGAGCTGGAGTCGACATCGCACTGTAATCGCGTCGCCACGTCATAAATATGATTTCCCATAACCCTAAGTGCCGGTACCGACATTTGCGTGAAATTCATTGCAGGACGTAATGCCAGGCCGGAGACTATAGACCCGGCGACATAGTAGACGGGTGGTGACCGCCCAATTCGAACAGAGGATTTCGAAAAGGTCGCCGGCGAGCGATGCGGTGGTTTTCCCCACCGCTCGAAACTGTCGACTGAGCACGTTCTTGTTGGCCTCGCTGAAGGTCGACGGCGACTCGGACATCGTAACGCCTCGATGTGACCTCCGCGTATTGATTGCTTTTCCGTCAGGAGAAATGCCTGTCCAGTAATGATGGCCCATTCATAGGTCATCTACCTGTTTAAGTTAAGCTTAAGTGCTCAATGCTTATGGCATTGACTACTTTATCATCACCTTTATTACTCCCTTCTTAAGTCCTTCATACTTTCTTCCTGACTTCACCTCTTACACAATACCCAGCAACCGCCAACAGAGCGTGTGGCGGGGGGTGTGAAGGCCACCATTAATGCATTCACAATCCCAATCATGTTACCTCCAGCTTTTTAGTTCGTTCATGGACTTTAAATGGACTCCATACCATCTAAAAAAAAGCCTATTCTCCTCCGTTTACCATAACATTCTCCTTGCATCTTTATCCCACTCTAACTTTCATGAACTCTTTCGTTCGTCTTTTTCGCCTTCTTCAGATTTCGTCAATCAACTGCTTTATTTCTCCGACCACATTTAAAAGTCCTTAGTGAGTCACCTCTCTCTGTTTTTTTTCTCGATTATTATGCATAAACTTATTTTCTCGATCCTCCTCCCTACCAACGTCTCAAAAGTCTTTCCTCTGCGCTCATCCCCATGCCCCAAAGAACAAATTTCTGGTCCATGCAGCTCTACAGTCCGCGCTAAAGTCCTTGCCCAACCATCTTTGAATAAGCAAATGTGAGGAAAAAATGTCCGTTTGCAAAAACACTCACCAGTCATCCGGATCACAGTCTCTGAATCCTTTGGCAAATGGATTGCTGGCTATCTTCAGCTGCGTTATCTGCAAAGGAAGAGGGCTTAAATCAGAACCCAAAATTTCAGTCTCTCCACGATTGTTGCGAAATATCACTTTGATCGATGATATTGACGGTAACGAAACAATTAGGGATTGATTGAGTAATTCAAGATCTGAATAAGCGTAAGGGAGGCGATGAAACTACCAATGTGAAAGTGGAATCACGATGCGCCAATTTACGGAAAATGTTTAAAATTTCCCCGACGGGTATGACGTATGGATTTCATCTCTATTACTCATCAGTGTGAAGATGCAATTCGTTCAGGTATCGTTTACCCATAAATGACGTCACGCCGTCACGCTGTGCTCGGCCATTTTCAATCCCCCCTCCCACCGTTGTCACACTCCCCGCTGGGCTGTACTCACCATGGAATGACGTCACTTTCCTGCCATAGCTTACAATCTGAATGGAAATCCTCTTCTTTAAAGAGTTTTGAAATTTGATATTTAAAGTTTTCTCTCATAGGCTTCATGGTTTCTGCAAGACGTTTTCGGTTCGTCCGTTCTCAGGGTAGAAACCGATAGTATTCGATTATGCCATAATTGTTGCACTTATGTATGCCAATAGGTCATCTTGATTACGTGAAAATTTACTAAAAGGATAGTGAACTAAAGAAATTAATGAGTCGGTCAGCTTGCCGGAAAATGTGTTCTATTTTTTAACAAATTCGTATCCTCCTTGAATGAACATCGTGTTTTTGCATTCGCTTATTTATAGCACCGAAAAAACTGAATGAGAAGCGATAGCGGTCTAAATTTGCTTACGCTACACATGCACTCTGGTGCATAATTATAATCGTGTCTTCTAATAAAAATATGCATTTCTTTCGTCTTTAATCTCTCGTCCATCCTCTTTCTGAACAAGGTGAAATCACAGCTAGGAATCAAGTGACGCTTAAGGCTATGACATTTGAGCTAACGATTCGATATCAATGAGAAAACTCTGAAGAATGGGAATTACATCATTGTCGGAACGCCTCCCATTGCATCACATAAGCATATTCTTTCGTGTCCCCGGTTCTAATTTCAAAAAAGAAGTAATTGTCTAAACCCTGAGTAATTAAAGAGAAATAATTTGCGGAAATAAAAGTTCTTGAAATTGATGCATATTTTTGAAGGTCACACCTATTACACGTTTGGAAGCGGGATGATACCGACTAAAATCACACGAACAAAATTACCGATCCTAAAAATTGCTCAATCGAAGAAAATCAATCATTTCAGACCGGAAAACGGTGAAGTGAATGCAAGATCAATAAACTATTTCACAAATTTAATACCGAAAAATTGCAATGATTTTGATTCATGACACAAAAAAAAAACTATACTCGACCTTTCTTGCGAAATCACGTGAGAAAATAAATCTGAAAGGTTAAGGTTAATACCACATAAGTGATACTATTTTTTTTCGACGATGACATATTATCATTTTTATCAAAAATTACCAACAAATTCTGTAGAAACAAAACACGACCGTTTTATTTCAAAACAATGGGTCAGTTTAGGATTCCTGAATAAGATTCATGCATCGACTTAACGTAAGTCTCTAGTCAAGACTCAAATGCCTCTTATGATTACCAACTTCATTTAATAAATCGTATATTCACAGCAATTCAATTTCCATACTCATCCGAGACTCGTAAAAACTCTGAAATGGAGCGTAGCTATGTACGGCGCCGAAACGTGGACACTGAAGCAGGAGGATAGACGTAGACTGGAGGCTTTTGAAATATGGGTGTGGAGAAGAATGGAGAAGGTGAGATGGACCGAAAGGAAAACAAATGAGGAAGTACTGGAGATGGTGGGTGAGGAGAGGGGCTTGTTGAGAGAAATCCTATGGAGGCAGGAAAAATGGATGAAAGGCGTATTGAGCGGTAGTGGAATGTTGAAGAGGATAATAGAGGGGAGAATGTTGGGCAAGCGAGGTAAGGGCAGGAACAGGATAGGGATGTTGGACGGGATGAAGGGAGGAAAGAAGTACACCGAGATGAAGAGGGATCTGATATAGATTAGTTTGCTAGGTGGGGAGTCACAAAATGTTTATTTGATAGTGGCGTCCATCCAAAAACCTACCTTAAACGGTAGATTACCTTATAATAAAATCCTCCATTCATATTGTCAAGTTGAAGCAAATTATATGTGTACGTCTGTACATCAAATACGTACACTTTCCAGCACGAGAAGGAATCCCTTTTAAAATAACAATCATTACCTCGAAAGCACAGTTCATCACGAAATTCGCCACGAAAATATATCAATAGATGCTTATTGGTACTCGTACATACGTATGTACACATCCAAGAGATTAATCAGCGGGAGATGTGACACATTGTTTCCTTGTCTTACGAATGGGCGCTAAAGCACTCGACTCACCCTGTGGTTCTGATACGCCGTCACGGCCGTAAACCTCGTCTCTGGGAATGCGAACGTCTTGAAATTCTCCGTCTGGCTGCTGTCCTCAGTCTTCGTTGTCAGGTGTACCACGTGGAATCGTGGCTGGTAGCGATGCATCGAATTGAGGATGATCTGTGCGATCGAAAAAAGTAAAGGAAAAAAGGACATGGCATCAGTGTGGCGATCGTCATCGATGTGTGATTCGTTGAATATGCGCATCAAACAGAGAACATTTCGTGTCCCATTGTCATCGCTTCGACTTGACTCTCACTCTTGGATTAATCATGGAGTGTATGTGAATTTTTACATTGAAAACAATACGAATTTTTATTTTAAATCTGAACAGCTAATAAAAAAGTGTGGTAAGAAAATCTTATTAATTCATACATAAAATTTGATAATGTTAATATATAATTAAAGATCACTTGTTTAAAGAATAATTTCAGCAAATGGGACCTTTTATTAACATTATCAAAGTTTTCATTTGTATAATTACGCATATTTTGTTGTAGAGGTTTGGTAGTAAATTATTTTTGTGTATTCGAAGTAGGTAGTGCTCATCCGCGATCTTACAAGATGTGTCAAACTTTTAAGTTCTTCCTTGAACCATTTTAGAGCATACGCTTGCATTGGCACTGTTTTAAGCCCTTCATTTTCAGGAATTCCAAGCTATAATTATGCATTTCATCATCCAGAGCTTGTAACGTATTCCTAAATGTAGGTTTATTGCAGTTGGCTCGGTAAATACGTGGACATACACGTAGTATTTACGGTGGTGGTGGAAACCTGAAAGAGAACAGGAGGTTTTGTCTTGGTAACAACAATTCCTTTGGTATGAATATTCAAAATCACCAATAAGCATCCGATACTCTCATACAATCTAAAGTTAACATTAAAATTGCGATGTTGTAATATGTCATCACAAAACACGTTCAACCAATTTCATTCTTTAATGTAGAACAAGTTTCTTCGGGTTACGGAATAAATAAAAGTTGTCCGTAAAATAAAAAGGACGATCAAATACCTTCCCATACTTCACTGCCTACTTCAACTCGTCATACATATTCTCTTGGTGCCTATACTTCAATCTTGTCAAAAATGATTTGCACAAATTTGAGTCCGGGCTTCACTGCATGATTTTTGAACATCATACCATTTCTAGGCAAAACTAATTTTAGCCCCACCGTAAGTTAACCAGATTTAAAGAAAACTCATTTGATCAAATATTTTTTTCTCGTTCCCTTCTTCTTTGCACCGAGCCACCCCTCCCCGCTGGGTCGACTCCTGCCGGTCTGACCCCACTCCATCCTTCCACTCCCTTCCTCCCTCTCTTTTATCGTTTCCGCACTCATGGGACAAATTTTCCATTCCCGCAGAGAGGGAGAGAGAAACAGAGAGCGCTGGCTCCCGACTAATGCCCTCGTCGACACATTTACTTCCTCTCGCGTGCGAAGCCAACCCCGGCGGCGGCGGCAGCGCACCCGGGGCCATCTCTCGCCCCCTCCCCCTTCCCCAACCCGCCCGTACCCTCGCTCCCTTCCCCGTGGCCTCGACTGCGTCTCCACTCGAGCCCCCTCTACGCTCCCCTCCCCCCGACACACCCTTCGCCCCTCTCCCAGACTCACCACCTCCCCCATTCCTACGCTCTCTTCGATCAACCACCCCCTTCCCTTCTCTGATTCCCTCCCCCCCTCTACCGACACCCACAACCCCATCCCCGCTTTGCGTCGAACTCAAGGTCGTAAGGATAATCCTCCCTGGCATTTGTTCGAGTGATTTCGGCAATATTTCCGCACCCGCCTTGAGATTCGATTGTCAAGTTTTTAAGGAGCTAAGTATTTTGAGTAATAATTAAATGATAACATTTCGTGAGCGAATGCGGCGAATTAACCGGTGGCGTGGTAGCCAAGTGGACTGGGTGTTCAAATGCTGATCGGAAGGTCCTGGGTTTGATTCCTGGGCGGGTTTCCCCTTAGGGGATCAGTTCAAAATATTATTATAAGAATCCCAGCCTTGCGATATCTGGCTACCTTAATTTTACGGCTAGCTTTAGTCTTAACCCCGTAACCCTTTAGGGTCACCTTAATTGAATGGCGGCACGTCAAAGGCTCACCGCTTTCTTATTTTTGTGTGAATTTCACTCAGTTTAGGATTTAGTTCTGAGGAAATCTTTACCTTGTCTGTCAAATAAAACAGTTTCTGGCGTAACTTGGTGGAAAATCTTCATACTGACTTTTAATAATCAAACCACTTTACTTTTCCACATAAACTTTTTAATTTTTACTACCCAGGTTTCGTTATAACATAACATCATCAGGTCAATCTGTCAACCTGATGATGTTATGTTATAACGAAACCTGAGTAGTAAAAATTAAAAAGTTTATGTGGAAAAGTCAAGTGGTTTGATTATTAAAAGTCAATTTGTCTGTCAAAATCAATCGCCATTTCCGTCACAGTGGGAATGACAGTGTAATCACTGAAAAACTTTGACGGACAAAGGTGTTCAATTTTCAATTTTTTTGGAAGTCCTAAATATTTACGACTCGTAATAGAAGAGGGATAATGTTGAATCATTCAACGAATCATTTTGGTAAAATATGAAATTCTTTCCTCTGTGGCAGATATAACTGTGGTACATTTTTGCATACACTACAATGAATGGTTGCAGTGGAGATTTCGGGACTGGACACTTTTTACGTTCGGTACGCTAGAGAAACTCATCTAATTGTGTGAATTTCAATGAAAATTTAGAGTATGATCGGCTTTAAGAGGTTAAACGCTCCATTATCACAATTCCAGATGGCTTTTTAATGGTTCTGATTCTTGAAAGTTCACTGCCAATGAACAGTAAACTAAATACTTGTATATATTTTGATGATAAATTTATTTTGGTAACACTGGTTTCAATGCATAGATATCATAAAGATACATCCACAGGTACAAAACTTATTTATATTGCCGGGAAATGGTGTGTGTCTGTAGATACACATGCCTGTATTTATACGTATGTGTATATATATTTAATATATATATACGTGTGTGCATAATATATATATATATATATATATACACATATATCGATGATGCGGAAGTACTCACGAGAGCAATACTATATAACTTTTGGACGGCACAAGAGAACACAGAATAAAACAGATAACACGTAAAAGGTCACTCACACTGTAGATGATTTAAGCTTTCGGCCTACTACGAGGCCTTCTTCAGATATATATATATCTATATAAATATATAGTAAAACATATGTGAAAATCTCACGGATGTGAATAATAATGTACATGAAGTTAGCACTAGCAGACAAAGACAAACCCAGAGAAACACACAAAAAAGAAAAGAAACTCACTAGTTTGAGTTCCTTCCTTTTTTCCTTGAGAAAGGTGGCTTGGACCACCGAAAAGTCGAAAACTAGTGAGTTACTTTTCTTTATTATATATATATATATATATATATATATAAAATAAGCCATATGATAAATAAACCATAAACACAGTAATCAACCCGAAGGTCGGTTTAGTAGGTGATGGTAGAGCTCACCCATGTACCAAGCCCGACGGCGTGTGAATATCCACACATCAGGGTAGGGGGGCCAGTTCCTTTCCCTGTGCCGGTTATGGCTTCCCAGGAAGATCTGGTACCCGAAAAATCAACTAGCTTGGGTGGAGCTGCAGGTGCCCAGAGTGCCTCGCCCGGGAATCGAACCCGGGACCCTTCGGTCAGTAGTCCAACGCTCTACCCACTAGACCACCGCGACCCACACACACACACACACACACATATATATATATATATATATATATATATATATATATATATATATATATATATAACTTTTGGACGGCACATTAGAACACAGAATAAAACAGATAGCACGTAAAAGGACACTCACACTGTAGATGATTTAAGCTTTCGGCCTACTCCGAGGCCTTCTTCAGGTCAGACTCAATGAGTCTGAGTCTGACCTGAAGAAGGCCTCGGAGTGTATATATATATATATATATATATATATATATATATATATATATATATATATATATATGTATGTATGTATGTATGTGTGTGTGTGTATGTATGTATGTATATATACATAACATTGGACGGCACAATAGAATACATATTAAAATAGATAACACGTTATAATAAATATAGTCATATATAATAGTTATCTATTTTATTTTGTGTTCTATTGTGCTGTACAAATGTTATATTGCTCTCGTGAATGCTTCTACATCACCGATCGGTGAGACTTTCACATAAGTTATATATACTCATATATACCTCGTATATATACTTTTTTTCGGGGTAGCGCGTCTATGTATACTATATATGCACCCAAATACACTACCCCGCAAGCTGCCTCAAGAATGTGTGGCAGGGGTTTTAAGTGACCAGCCATTTCACTTTTTCATTTTCCATGCATCCAGCGATCCTCCGAAAGGACCCGTAGGAGGGTGGCGACTGAACACCATCCATACAACATCCCTATTTCAAATATTATACTATTAATAACTACACCACTGACTATCCGAAAAGATGATTGAGGAACTTAATTAAAGAGGGCAAGCTCACATGTAACGCAGTCACTAATTTACTTATTTTCTGGTAATATGAATTATGATACCTGATGATGTCGCTTCTTCGTATGATATTATACCAATTAATTGTGTGAATTCTAAATTTTTAGTTGCGATTCTCAGTTTTAAGGGTTTGCGCTGAGCTGCATAGCGGCAGTTAGTAAGGGTGGTGGAAATGATCGAGAGCTTGAGGTCACCACCAGGAGATAATTGGCCAAGTTGACGGTCGGAATGATCTGAGCAGAGCGGAAGAAATTTGGCGAGAAGCCCGCTGTTGCATTATAGCCTGCTCTAAACTGAACGCACCTAAAGAACTCGGCTTTACACCCTTCCCGAATGAAGCAGTGTTGTACTTCTAAAGGGAAAACAAATACTGGAGTGCAGTGGTTACGGAGAGGAAAAAGGGATCTAAGGCTTAAATTGGGACGTTAGCCAACTAATCCAGAGGAATTCGGAGAAATATTGGCCGAAGAAGAGATTGCATATAGCCTACGAAGATTGCAAAACCTACAAAAATGGATGAAGGATTCCACCCAAGATAGAAGATGGTATAAAGTAAGATTCGGTTGAGATCTTTCTAGGAAAGCAAAGAATGAAGATATTCCAAGAACCGACAACAAAGGTAATAGAAACGCCTAATATGCAAACAATTTTGTTTTTCGCTTCTTTAAAATAGACAAATAGTTGTAAAAAAAAGTAAGTCAGTAGTAATGAATTCCTAGTAAAAATAAAATTTATGACAGGTGTAAAGTGCAATACATCTTGCGCTAGCACTCTGAGGGCTAAATAATAAAGGAACCTCACGAATTACGAACTCATGCCATCCCTAAGAAGAAAGGTTTCGGTAGCAAGACGACCACACTTCGTTTTCGCCTTGCGTTTCTCAAGCTTGAAAAATGTATACACATATGAATTCTTCACGGGTTTTCTGCCAGGTCAATTTTTTTTTACTGTAAACATTTTCAAGGCTACTTCGGCGATTGTTCTCAAGGCGAAACGTCCACCGAAAAATACCCAATGCTTTGGAAAATTCGAGAAGACTTCATGTACATCATGAGTCGAGGAAATATAAAATTCATCATTTGGATTTGCAGGCTTTGAGAAATGTTCTAGGGTCAAGGCTGAACTCATAAAAAAATAATGTAATGCTTGAAATGCACATTTGAAACGGGGAAGAAGTTTCGCCTCTTACTCCCAGTTGATAACAGAGAAGGACAATAATGAAAACTCCACCTCACCGCTGGAGATTTCAAGCGAGTCTGATGAAACGAAAACAAAAGAAAAGGCGGTAATCCACCATGGGCGACGGTTTACTTCGCTGTCCAATTAATAAAAGGAGTCATTCTCAACGGGGAGACATGAAAAAACAAACGAGTCGACGGTAAGCGTTTCGCAAATGCTGAGTCGGCGTCGTTCGATCGTGGAATGCAGCGCGCGGTCAGACATTATTGGGAATCCGACGCATCGGGGGGGGGGGGGGAGGGAGAGCGAGGAAGGCGGTGAGAAGAGGGTTGAGAGGGCAGAGCCACCTAGAAGAATACGTAAGTACAACGTGTATTCTGAGGTGGCCTCCGGCCGGAGAGGGGGGGGGGAGCAGGGGGGCCAAAGCGGTTAGGGAGATAGGAAGCGAAAGGGCGAGAGAGAGAGAAGGAACGAGAAAGAAGAGAATACTGGAAGAAAAGCAGGAGAAGCTCGAATAATAAGCTCAGAAATCTCGAATTACTTACAAGAATAATTGGTATTTCGAAAATATTTTGACTTCGCCGTCAGATCTTTTTTTCAGACAATGAAGTCAAAATATTATGTACACAAATATATTATTTTCCTATCCCCTTTCCTTATATCTATTTCTATGTGTGAATTTATATATAATTTAGTGTGAATTATAGTATGACGCGGGAAAAGGTATTGAAATAAGAAACCGTAAACTGACTGTGCACAAGAAATGGAATGCTAGGCTTTCTTTAAACTTGGTTACGTTCGTTACCTGCAAAAGAAGAATGTGTAATTGGTGCCGGGAGAATCGGAAACAGGGGTCAACGGAGTTGAACCGCGATTATTTTTTTTTCGACTGCAAATGAATAATCAAAAAACCGGCTTTTACGCCCGGTCGGTACTTAAAAAGAATATGAGCTTTGTAATCAAGTAGTTCCTCGATTTATTTTCTTTACTTCTATCACCTGTACTGTCGTTACTAATGTGTATTGCTTCTGAGCCTGATCAGCGGGGCACTTTTTACGTAAACACATTTCGGGAAGTCGTCACCAAACTTGACAGTCTTGTAAGGATGGTATCACTAAACTTGAAAGATGGTTCAACACGGTTAGTTCGTTAATTTTTCAAGGGTTTAAAGACGAGGATTCCAAAGGAGGTGAATTTTCAGAGAAAGAATAATTGGAACTCTCCTAAAGTATGGGATGCGGAAGAAGACTAAAATGTTTCGAAGGACTTCTTAATGATTATATGATGCGCGGAGATTTAATCATTGTACGAGAAATAACTAATTACGTATCTCCCAAGGATTAATGTTATAACTGCCACAAGTAATGAAATATTGAAAGTTTGAATGAAGCAATACGACGCAGTCTGACCTGTACAGAGACATTAGGGAAGTAGGAAAACCTATAGCTGATCGACTCAAGTGTTGACTTTATGTTGTATTTTTAGCGGACGAATGTTCATTATTAGTACAATGATGTTGCCGGTTATGTTTACAAATTGTGATAGTGTCACATCTTGGCAATCCCAGTTACGGTAACTTCGGGAAGAAGTTTCCAATCTCTATGTTATTCATTCATACATTCATACTCGTACATGGTACCCGGCAAACCACCGCTAAGGGGTGATAATTTACAGTACTACATTTGACACGAAATAATTTTTCCTCCGCGCGCGATCGCACAATGCTCTCCTGATCCCTTATCGTTCGCGAAAATAATGACATCTTAAATCTATATTTTGAATTGAGAATAATTTTGCCTCCAAAAAAATGGACTCAGTTCCTATTACAAAATCCTAAATGACAGCTACAAACAATGGACTCCATGCTTTATACAATTTGACTTCCATACAATGCGTAAATTTGGATAAAACTCAATTTTAAAGAGATATGTGGTGTTTTTTGTGTGGCTTTTTATTACATACTTGCTTTTATTTTACTTATTAATGACAAGTGTTCCCATTTGAAAGGCGACCCAGACCACCCGCTAAGCCGCTGAAACCGCTTTCCTGATTTCATGACATTATTAAATAGTCCGTTAGAAATTATTCTCATTCGTAAAAGTGTATATATCCCGGAAATTACTGAATTTATCGGACATCGACGCATTTTTGTTTTTTTTTATTTGTATGAGAAAGAATTTCCGTCATCCAAAGCCTCAGAAATCAACTCCTTTTCCCTCTTACCCGACTTTCGAAATTCCACACGTATGCTCAATTCCAAGGCTTTTTGAACGGCCTTGTGGTTTGATGCGGGACGCCACTGCTAGTCGCTTACACCTAACGATCAACGCTTCTGTCTTCGTTTGAGAGAGGTGTCGACACCACGCAGAGCAGAGCTCGACGAGTAGCATTTTCTATTACCGAAATGAGAATAATCAACGAAGAACACTGGCCACATATGCCGCTTCGATTTCGCCATCTGCCAGCGATCGATTAGCACGGAATTAGATACGACTGTTACGCACGTCAAGATGACGGCACGATAATAAAAAGACCGTTATGGAGCACACATTCCATTGTCGTCAATTTAAAAGATTCACCAAAAAGGTATATTAATGAACATTTTATCTACAATACTACGCCTTCCCGATTTTCATAATTATACCGTGATAGGAATTTGACCACCGGGTTGATTCTCACTCCAGCGATATTTTTTTCTAGGTCAAACACATGCATTGAAAAGCGCAATCTATAAACTCGATATTAACTAAATTTTGATAAGGAAGTTTAAGGATGTTTAGCACGATTTGGTCTGTTTTGCATGACAGGAGATATCCTAGTTACCAGTATTCCACGTTCTACTACATACTAGTTATTGTCAACAAATAATACCTTGTATAACACGTACCAAAAAAGTTTCCTAAGTTTATGGACAAGCAGATTCAAAATGTGATTTATACCAGGATTGGATACCTCCGGTCTGTAGTTCAACGTTCTAACCCTGTATACTATATACAAGGCATTTTTTCTGAAATTTTCTGAGGTCGGAAACTATTCAGACCACCCACGTTTATATATACGACTGTATGTGTATACTTATTGATTACAATAGTTAATTAATATGCTGATTGTATATGAATTATATACATATTCATTTTGACCTAATTATTATTATTATTATTAGGTAATCTACCGGTTAGGGTAGGTTTTTGGATGGACACAACTATCAAATAAATATTTTGTAACTCCAAACAAAACCCAATCCAGCAACCTAAACTACATCAGGTCCCTCTTCATCTCTGTGTACTTCTATCCACCCTTCATCCCATCCAACATCCCTATCCTGTTCCTACCCTTTCCTCGCTTGCCCAACATTCTCCCCTCTATTACCCTCTTCAACATTCCACTACCGCTCAATACGCCTTTCATCCATTTTTCCTGCCTCCATAGAATTTCTCTCAACAAACCCCTCTCCTCACCCACCATCTCCAGTACTTCCTCATTTGTCTTCCTTTCGGTCCATTTCACCTTCTGCATTCTTCTCCAAACCCACATTTCAAAAGCCTCCAATCTACGTCTACCCTCCTGCTTCAGTGACCACGTTTCCGCGCCGTACATAGCTACGCTCCATATCAGAGTTTTTACGAGTCTTGTCTTAACATCTCTACTCAATGTCCCCGTCATCAACTCCCTCCCCCTTGAGAAAGCCTCCTTGCCTAGCGCAATTCTTCTCCTTACGTCCCTACCACTTTGACCGTATTGGTCCAAAACACTTCCGCGATATGTAAACTGCTCTACCTGCTCTATTTTTTCCCCGCCTATCTTAATACTTAGCTTAGCCTTTTTCTTTCTGGAAAATCGCATAACCTTTGTTTTACTAATATTGATTCTCATCCCATATTTATCGCACTGAACCTCCAATTCACTCAGCAATGCTTGCAACCCCTTGGCTGACTGAGCAACTAATGCTTGGTCATCAGCAAACCTAACCGGTTTTACGAATTCCCCTCCGACTTTCATTCTTACCTCCAGTTCT
This sequence comes from Hetaerina titia, assembly GCA_037158775.1. Taxonomy (NCBI): domain Eukaryota; kingdom Metazoa; phylum Arthropoda; class Insecta; order Odonata; family Calopterygidae; genus Hetaerina; species Hetaerina titia. Next base: position 32,032,484 of record CM073772.1, on the reverse strand, counting down.
TCCCATGCCTCTTTAATCATTTCCTCTACATATACGTTGAACAGCACCGGTGACAATGGGCAACCCTGCCTTACACCTCTTCCTAACACTGCCCATCCGGACTCTCCGTTCCCCACTCGCACCTGAGCAGTCTGAGACATGTACAGGTTGCGGATCAGTCTCCTGTCCCTCCAATCCATTCCTATTTTCTGCAATACACGCATTAATTTTTCCCAATTCACTCTATCAAACGCTTTTTTTAAATATACAAAACATGCAAAAACGTCCTGATTGTATTCTATATTATTGTATTCTATATTCCTCTCGATTAGTGATCTCATTACTGCAATTTGACCTAATATTACCAAAATACACGGAAGGTCACCTCCGAAACAGTCCAGTTTCCGCGTATTCTCCTTCTCATATATTTACATCTGAGAAAAATTCACCAGCCGCCACAAAGGTGTGTGGCGGGGGTTGTTAGGACGCCAGTCATTCACGCACAAATGTGAGTGGACACACGACCAAAAACAGCTTTCAACACGAATGTCGGTTTCATACGTGAAGGTAGAGCTCACCTAGTACGGAGTCCAACAGAAATTCACACATCAGGGTAGGGGGACCAGATCCTTTCCCTGTGCCATCGGTGGTTTTCCAGGAAGATCTAAGACCCAGTAAAATCACACAGGTTGGGTGAAGCTCAGGGTGCTCAGAGTCGTCACCCAGAATCGAATCCGGGCCCTTCGGCCAGTCACACATTTCCTACCCACTAGACTAGGACGGCGTCGTGTTTCCTCCATTTTTCAGCTCTGAACTCGGGGATTTCAATCCATGATTTTATTTAAAGAAACGATCGCGTACGCGCAAAACATGGCCCGGCGCTGACTTCCCAGGGGTCGAGATGGTGCGTGGGCTAACATGCAAATTCCTGACCAGAGGGCCCGGGCTCGAATCCTGGAGACGGGAGATCTTTTGCACCACCCTTTCTCCTCTTCCACCAATCCCCTCTGGCGCAGATGACCTTAGCTGTCGGTGTCCTCCCCTAAAACTACTACTACTGCTAACTCCCCTGATACGCAACATCATTTGTGGACACCCGTCGTTCTTCAAACCGGGCGGCACGCGCTAGTCCCGGAACTTCCCGCGTTCCCCGTCAAATTCCAAGTGCTTTGTCGTTAAACCGGTCATCTTGTCCAAAAAAATTTCCTCCCTCGTTCGATGCAACCATCTCTCCCCTTTGTTCCATTTAAACTCCCTTCGAAGGGGTTTGAGGAGGAGGGAGTGGGGGTAGGGGAGTCCGCATCGCTCCCTCCTCCTCCATCCGCCAACCCCTCTCCCGCCTTCCCAAAGGACCGCCTTCGTCCATCAACACCTCTACCAACCACACCACCTCCTCCTGGGGAGGAGAGGATGGGGCGGGCGAGCCACGCGAATAGCGCTCGGGCAGGTGCGGCGGGAGGGAGGGAGGGAGGCTGGGGTGTGGAGAAGGCCGCCCTGAGGGGAGGTGTGGAGGAAGGCGAAGGAGGAGATATTTTGGCTCGGGACTCAGTCGCCGAGCAGGAGATGCGAGGAGGCTTCAGCGCAAGCTTCCTTGTCCTGAAGTGCTGCGACCTGAGAAGCGACCTCACGCTGCCCTCTCGGAGAGACAACGTCGCGGAATCGATGAAAGTAAAGGTGACAGGAAGTGCGGCACGCGAAATTCCTCGACCCACGCATCCCAATTCTCACGCGTCGACAGGAGTACCTTTGACTGTGAAACACAATTAAATACCTCTGAGAGAGATTGTTATACTCGTAGTTTTAAATGCTAAGTTTTCACGCACGATAAGAGTGGGAACGAGGTGAACTATTGGGTAGAATGCTCAGCTACTGACCGAAGAGTTCTATTCATGGGCACGCCTGTAGTAGCCCTCGGCTACGCGCAAACCGTGTAATTTTTCGTGGAACAGGTCCTTTGCGTAAACCATAGGCGGCACTGGAAAAGGAATTGACCCCCTTATCCTGATGTGTGAATATTTGCTTGGCTTGGTACCAGGTGTACTCAACTATCAAGCCCAATCTTAGGGTTTCAATAGGATACATCTACTATATATCTACACAGTACCCCGCTAAGTCGCCGCAAGGGCGTGTGGCGGGGGATGTTAGGTGCACTAGAAAAATGTTAATAACACGAAAGAAAGTTGTTGTATGCAACAACATTCAAAAACTGGATACGTATCTTCAAATCATTCTGTAGAGCTGTTAAAAAGATGGGTTTATCACATAAAAAATAGCATGCAAGGTATCGGCAAAATATCGGCACTACCAATTCTAATTATCACCTTCGCGTCTGCAGTCGTATCTATTTTTATCTATAATCATACGAGGCAAAAACAACATTTTAAATCTATTCGTTCTATTATTTATCTCCCTGATTTTACGTTGGTGTTCTGATCTACTTTAGTAAGTCAGGGCCTGTAGTATGTTTTTAACGTCCTTAGATAAGTAACCTGCCTCAAATGTACGCAGTATTTTTAACCTGTATTTAAGGTTACTAACTAACCTATTGGCTCCCATCCCAATTCTTCCAATAGTGCCGTAACACTGCTAGCTTGTTCATGAAAACTTTTCAAAAACCTAGCTGCTCTATTTTGTACTCGATCTAGCCCCAAAATTACGTAATCCTACCTCATGAGGATCCCTTTCACTTGCAGCATACTCAGGGTGGGGTCTAAATAACGTGAAATAACAAAGCTCCTCTCATTACAAGATCAAAGTATCCTTTTTATGAATCCTAACTTTCTATTTACTATTCCGCAAATTTCACCAATGTGTTTTCCCCAGGATATAGCCGTAGTTATCGTTTCACCCAAGTATTTTACCGTTTCTAAGTCGGTTATTTTGGTTTCCTGCATAGTGTGTTTTTGGGTGAAATACTCTTTCTCAAAAATTTGTCGAAACATATTTATTCAAATTTAATTCTTGCTCCAATTTTTCGCACCTCTTTTGGATTGCTTTTAGGTCGTTAGCTAATGATACTCCATCTTCATGACTGGATATTTCCCTAGTTTTATCTATATTTTCTCTGGTTTTCGCTAACCTTGGCGTGTAACTCGGCAATGCGCGCGAGTTATGAATATCGCCCTCAGAATTACTGTAATCCAAGTCGAATTGGGTGTGGGTAAACAGTTATGTGGCCTATTTTGTGTCCATTTTTGCATAAAACAATAATTCTTTTACGATCACAGAGCATCTTGCCTTAGAGTAATTTAGAGCATATCAGTTAAAACAAGTATATTTTTGGTCATGCATGTTAGGTTGTTTTTGGAGAATGAATTTCATCTTTTAATTTTCTTTAAATCCTCCTCTTGTTTCAAGAGTTCTATATCTCAGTATCAACGATGCACTGGGTGTTAAACTACACCAGAACCTTTATTTGTGTGTGAATATGTTTTCGTTGAAGAAATTTCAAGGGAAAATTAAGTTTTTCGATAATGATTGTTGAGGTTCTTTTTCTTTATTTCGTAGTGATCGCGAATTGCTCTGGTGGAGAACTTTTATTTAAATTCTTCAGTGTGGGAGTTTATCTTCTCCTAGTGGTCTAATCTGTCCCGAAATGGCGTGGCGTTTTAATAATTCACTGGTTAGTCAGAGGTAAACACGATTAGCTCAGCAAAACTTTCTCAAGTGTCGCTCGGTGACCTCGCGAACGGTCACTGATACCAGTAAGAACGCGACGCTATCCTATATAAATGATGATAAATGACATATATTTTATATTGGCGCTGATTCATCTTTACTTGATTCGTATTTACCGAAATGTCTTTTTTCGGGAATAAGTTTTCGTCAATATATTTTCAAGCAGCGAAATTATTTATTTTACTACATTTTTATAAGTAAGTAGGTACCTATTTCAATATTTATTTTATTAAGAACACAATGTATACATGTTTATACTTAATAAAATAAATATTGAACATGAACTTCCACAAAGTTGAGCTTAAAACAATAGAAAGGTACCTTTTTATTCGCAAAACAACCAGAGCGAATCATTGACTAAGATGTTATTCTCCGTCAACCAATTGGCTATAGTAATCATCGTCTACTCCTGAAGCTGACAGGTCTGCTGCCACAGTGGTCACTAAATCGGATGAAGCGCCCGATTAGTTAGTTTTATTTTATCTCGTTGTCTTCCTGAACGGATTACCGTAGACCTAATGTGGTATGTATCATTGTGTATCCCCAATTGGAAATTATCCTTCTTTCATCCATAGTGACGGTGGCTCAAACAATGAAGAATTTTAGATTTCCTTGCATCACGCGTGTAATGAACTATTGATTGATATTGGTATGGTAGATACAGCTAGAGAATTAAGGGTGCTGAATTTTTTCTAGTGTTTTCATATTTAAATAGTCTCCTTAATGAGCGTGGTCTTTTAATATTCATCCGTTCCCAATATTTCCATAATTTCTTAGAGTATTTCGGAAAAAGTGTGATGGGTGTGTGATGAGAATAAATGATATGAAAATGAAGTAAATGTGAGTCTAAAGAAATAAATTGACTTAAATAAACATTAAAGTTGGAGTACGTAAATTAAGTCAGTTCTAATCAGGAAGCAAAATGGCCAAAATGAGGGAAGACTTTACTTGGCAGGTTTATTTTCTATTTATTTTTTCTTATTTCAATTCTATTTGGCAGGTTTATAAATGTTTATTTTCTTGGAACCTGATATTACATGATTTAGTTCCATAGCAACCTTGTTGACATTAAGTGTATAGTGAGTTCGAAATCGCTGCTTAAAATATCATTGTATCAAGTTCATTATATCGAGTTTCATGTATTGCTTATTTGCGGAATAATTTTAAAGCTCGATTATTTTGAGTGGATACGTAAATAGGTGGTAACAAAGTCTAGATTATACAGAGAATCATTTGCTTGAATAGGGGTCACTTTCTATCCTCTGGATCGGAATGCATTACACTGGAATGTCAGTGACAACATTCTTTGACGATTGCAAAAGACTCGCTCTCGACGGACTCCACGACGCTTCCACGAATTCGCGTGCGCAATACCCAGGCAAGTAAATTAACCGAACATTTGCAATTTTCCTATTTTTTTCATTTTCCCTATTTAAATATATTTCTATGCTACAAATCAAAGTATTTGAATCATTCAGAAGAGGAAGCAGTAATCACCTAAAGGAAGACATGATGATTGTGTATAGGTCTCCTTTAACATGTATTTTCAACAGGTTCAAATGATAAAGAAAGAAACAAAACACGGCAATTCCACATTTACACTTTTATTAGACGACCATGGTTTCACCACTGCGTGGCATCTTCAGGTGCCACGCAGTGGTGAAATGGTCGTCTGAAACCATGGTCGTCTGAATAAAGTGTAAATGTGGAATTGCCGTGTTTTCTTTCTTTCTTTACGATGGAAAAATTCCACAAAGTAACGGCTAAAACAGTCTCTTATAGGTTCAAATGAGATGTTGGAAAGAGAGAATAGCCAATTATTAACCAGAAATTTAACGCTGTTTACTACTATGAAACTCCGCCTCGAAAATATTCATTTTTTTAAATTAAATGCATTACAGCAATTACTTTCAAGATTGAATAACTTTGCATACCTTTCTGCCTAAATTGTTATCAATTCTTATTCCGTTGCTGACTTTATGTCGGCAAAATACCATTTGCACACTAACATAACAACAAAGTGATCGAGTCTACATTTTTATTTTTGGTTTCTGTCGAACTTTTTCAAGAACTTCGACCCAAATGCTTTAGGAAACGATATCCGCTAATGCTTTGGCAATGTAATACTTGGCGAAAACATAAAAGGAAAGCAAATTACGTATGAGGTATGCGTATATCCTAAAATAAGTACGCATATCGTTTTTATTAATTAATTCATGCACTTACCGATGAAATGAAATAATTGACAAGGACGAAGAAATTTCTGCATTTACCAACGCTTAAAACTCACGAGATCTTACAGGCATGTAAAATGTGAATTTAATACATACCACGCATAAACCTAGTGGCCTCAAGTGTAAATGTGAGAAAGTGATAGTTGAGGTACTGTCCTACAATTTTTATTCAAATAAACGTGGCCAGTTTTACTTCAATAAGACCTCTTGATATCTTACTAAGACGAAACCGGTCGTTTTCGTTCAAATGAGAACTGTGTAGAAGTACTACATCTGTAATTTCTCTGAAAATACCACTCCACCATAGGTTTTTAAACATGTTATCAAACCTATCTATATGTGTGTGTGTGTGTGGTGCTTAATTTTTAAATTCCTTCCATGGCTGAGTTCTCTATTTCACATGTATTATTATTATAAGGTAATCTACCGATTAAGGTAGGTTTTTGGATGGACACAACTACCAAATAAATATTTTGTGACTCCTAACAAAACATAATCCAGCAACCTACTCCACATCAGGTCTCTCTTCATCTCTGTGTACTTCCTTCATCCCGTCCAAAATCCCTATCCTGTTCCTGCCCTTTCCTCGTTTGCCTAACATTCTCCCCTCTATTACCGTACTCAACATCCCACTATTGCCGCTCAATACGCCTTTCATCCATTTTTCCTTTTTCGGTCAACACGACCACTTTTTTTTGCCTTTTTCGTGTTGTACAACTGTGGTCTATGTTCATTCCAGTCCAAATTGAAATATATTCTCTTCCATTGACCCTCAGCAGTTTCAATAATGCGGCCACGAAACAGAAGTTCTGTTGTCGTCCCGTTGGCAAACTGAGGTTGCGTGCGTTGCTGTTTGTGTAGGCACGAGGATGGTAACTTTCGCGGGTCCGTTATATAGGTGCGGTTCGGGCCGCCAGCTCCTTAGAGCAGCCTCCCCCCCCCTCCTGCTCCCCCTCCCCCGCCGTCTCCACCTCCTCCTCCCCCGCTCTCCCCGAACCTCTCCCGATCTCACGATTAATAATAGCTAGACGCACGCAGTCTCTCCCGCCCTCCCTCCTATTCCGACCTTTCGACACCTCGCATATTCCCCCTCCTCTTCCGCTCGTTCGCCCGTATCCTTATTTCCCTTCCTCCCTCCTCCCCCCTCAGGGTTACGCTTCCTCCTCCTCAACCTCCCTCCCACCCAATCCCTTCCATTTCCCCGGCCCGTAACTCTTGTCTCTCGCCCCTATCGCCGAGGCCATATTATAACTCCCGCGACCGTATATTCCCGACGCACCCCAAACTCCCGCGTGCACCGTCTCCTCCCCTCCCCTCCTCCTCGACTCAAGAGCCTGTGTTTATTCAAACCGAACGAATTTTCATCTCCCGTGGATTCCTTTCACCCCCTCTCCCACATCCCACGTCCACTCATTTCTTCCCGCTATCCCTTCCCCTTTTCTCTCCCCAACTCTTTGAATTTTTCTCTCGTCTCCCTCACTCTAAAGTTACCTTCCATCTCTTTTATAGATATTTCCCTCGGATATAACTTGTCGTCGCCTCGTATCTGCCCATTCCTTTCATTGCAATTCATTCCACTGCCTTTTCGTTTGAGTGTTTTTATTCACGACGTCTCCGCCCCTTCACTATTAGAGTTTTATGAAACTTGTTGTGGATTTTTAAAAATAAATTTTAAAATATTAAACCTAATTTAAGGTTACTATTTTCACTGCTATAGGATCCGTAGCCAAGTGAAGGAGGTAGAAATACGAGAAAGAGAGAAATCCTAATGGTTCCTCAGTTGATACGTATCCTCTTACATTTGGTCGCATTCGTTCAAATGAGAACTCTGCAAAAGTCTGTCATTTCTCTGAACATACCACTCGAAAGGTAAACACGTCATCGAACTTACCTATACTGCAAAAGCCACAAATTTACACAAGCCACAAAGAAAGCACTGCATACATTCATGCAAAAGTTAATGATTCCAAACAGGGCATAAAGTTAAAATAGAGTAAGAGTTTTGAGTTTTTGGCTAATTTTTTTCTCGTATTTTCTTTGCTTACTGTATCTCTGTGGGTCGAGGTGGTCCAGTGGGTAGAGCGTTGGACTACTGACCAGAGGGTCCCGGGTTCGATTCCTGGGCAAGGCACTCTGTAATAGTCTGGGCAAGGCACGCAGCTGCACCTCCAGATCCACCCAAGGTAGTTGATTTTTCGAGTACCAGATCTTCCTGGGAAACCATAACCGGCACAGGGAAAGGAACTGGCCCCCCTACCCTGATGTGTTCACACGCCGTCGGGCTTAGTACATGGGTGAGCTCTACCATCACCTACTAAACCGACCTTCGGGTTGATTACTGTGTTTTTGGTTTTTACTGTATCTCTGTTCGAGCCAGTATAAAGCACTCAAATTTCCCTTACAAATATGTGAGGGTAGGTATGAACTCGCATGCATGTTGATAAACCGCTTTGTGCTTCTAAGATTACTATGTGGAACTGTGTGGCTTGTAATTAAGCATCAATTGTATAATCAAGAAAATAATTCATTTATCGACTTGGGTTTCGACTGAGACTGCTATTTAAAATTGTACCATATCCTGTGTCCTTGAAATTTGGATCGGTTTATACGAGTATTAAATAACATGTAATTGTATAGAGAGGTTCCCTCAAAAATTTTTTTGATGAAATTAAAATTTTATTACGAATCTGTATTAGTTGTATGTCCATTACTTTAAAAGCATTTATCCATTGAAAGGAGTTTGCCCACAAAAAAGAGATGGTTTTGAGATGTTCACATAGGTCTACCATTTCACTGCGCTAAGGAAGAATATTAACACCGGTCCCAGTAAATCCATCATCATCTGGTGAAGGAATTTCTGCATCTATGCCACATGTTATGTCTTGTGCCAAAAGGGGAATGGAGAGACGGTGAAAGCGAGGTGGAAAGTGAAAAGTGTTCAGACTCACGTGTCCGTTGTCGTCCAGCTGGTTGTTGGTTAGTTTGAGCTTGTCGAAGGAGACGACCTGCTTCATCCACTGGCCGCCCTTCGCCGGGGAGTCGGGGTGGACGTGAATCCTGGGCGGTGACACGGGGTCCGCCTTCCCCGCCACCACCCAACTGGAACTGGTCGGAAAAGAAAAGGGGAGAGAGCTTTAGGGGGATATTGGGAGTGATCCTAACAGCAGACTCTATATTATTATTTTCCATTCATGAAGACCAGATCACTATTGAATCCAATGCAAAAACCTTCGCCAGATTCCGCAAGGTAATCAAAAGTACTGCGGGAAAAATCAGTCTCAGTTATTTCACTAAGTTAAAAGTTTAGAGGGAAAACTAGATCAGGTAGAGCAGTTTACCTCTCTTGGAAGTGTTTTGGACCAATTTTAGGAGTTCATATAAATATATATATATATATATATATATATTCTTTACATGTGTTCTCGTGCTGTGTGTTGCTGTCTAAGTTTTTTATTCAACACTTCCGTGTTACTTCGAAGAAATCATCTATATATTTATTTATATAAAAAATATATATTCATTTACATAGAAATAGAGATAAGGAAAGGGGAAAGGAACGAGAAGAATGGAGAAGATGAAATGGACCGAAAGGAAAACAAATGAGGAAGTACTGGAGATGGTGGGTTAGGAGAGGGGTTTGTTGAGAGAAATCCTATGGAGGCAGGAAAAATGGATGAAAGGCGTATTGAGCGGTAGTGGAATGTTGAAGAAGGTAATAGAGGGGAGAATGTTGGGCAAGCGAGGAAAGGGCAGGAACAGGATAGGAATGTTGGACGGGATGAAGGGAGGAAAGAAGTACACAGAGTTGAAGAGGGACCTAATGTAGATTAGGTTGCTGGATTGGGTTTGTGTTTGGAGTTACAAAATGTTTATTTGATAGTTTGTGGCCATCCAAAAACCTACCTTAACCGGTAGATTACCTAATAGTAATAATATATATATATATATACATAACCACACCCATATATACACCTTGAGATGGAGCGTTTTTTGCATGAGGCGGAAACTTGGTTTTCGAGGCAAGAGAGCAAGCGTAGATTAAAGGCTTTTGTGATATCGATGTGGGGATGAATGAAAAAGGTAAAATGAACGGGAAGTAAAAATCAATGAAAAAGTACTATGCGTGGTAGTGGAGGAGAGAGAGATGGTTTTTGGGAGAAATGCATAGGAGGCAGGAAAGGTGGATACAGTTCATTTTGATTAGTGATGGAATATTAACAACTTTGATATAGTGAAGAATATTAGGCTTACGAAGAAGAGATAAGAATAGAATAGGTATGCTGGATGGAGTGAAGGAAGTATGCAGATTTGAAGAAGGGTTTATAGTAGTACGGCGAGTCAGGTTCTCTTGTTCGGACGGGCTAAGACATGTCGGCATGTTGAGTTTGTGTCCATCCAAAACCTAATTTAAACGATACATGGATGCTACCAAAAAATAATAATTTACTCGTCATCTCACGGAACGGACGGAGGATTTTCTATCGAATGAAATCTAATCACTGAATTTTGTTACGATAGCATTTTTAATTTCAATACATTGGAGGTCATTTTAGCAGTTTAGATAATTACCTTTGAACTCGCTTACATCTCTATTGTAACATGTGGAAGCCAAGGGTGTTAGAAATCGCGGTCTGACTGTAACCCTCTTACAGTCTATAACCCAGGAGACTACGCATCTCTTTTCATTGGGTCGAGACCGTCTAACTTGTACCAGTCATTCTAACTCGAATGCAACTAAGAAGAAAACTGTCAGCGCTCTTATCTAATGGACTTCTTGAATGGATTTCCAGGGTCCGTAAGTCGTCTTGCTTCGTTTCTAGAGACTCACAACATCATCCGACTGTTTGTTGCAGCGATATATCCTCCTATGACGCATAGGACGCAAAGCCCTGGGCCAATGACAGCGATATTGCCTTTTATGACGCAATATCGCTGTCATAGGCCTAGCGTAATGCCAGACCAGACGGCAAACGACAGCATACTATGCAAATTACTTTCAAAGACTCGAATTCTGAACTCTGGACTTGAATGATAATGTGTCATTACTGAAGACGCAGCAAGGTCTGAACACACTGTGGACCTTAAAGTGCGAATCTGATGGTTCCGCCTGTATCGATCACTGAGTCACCAATGACTCACAATTATACAAAATGTCCCCTCTTGATTACCGCCCCTCAGTCTCACTTTCTGGGAGTGCAGAGGTGTCGCCTTTATTACGGACTTGTTTTGAAAAGTGATTTGGAAATTCAATGTTCTACTGTTTGTACGTCTCCCAGGATCCTTCATGAGTGAATTATCCTTGAATGCATTTTATTATTTTTTCTTGTCTCCTGTTCATACATACATTTCGAGTCACATGATACGGGAATCCTTTTTTGCATAATATGTTTCCTTTTCCATACGATAAGAAACCTCGAGGTCGAGAAAGCGGTCTTCTAACTGAAAGTGTTAAGTTTTTAAGTGCATGCATTCTGCCATCTATTGCCAACATCTATGGGAACAGTTTAAAATTTGAACACCTCGTTAGCTTATTTACAATTTTAGAGGCATTGCAAAATATCTCTAATGTTATTTATTTGATTTTTATGCGACGATATTATCAGTATAAATATTTTTCACGGAGGTGTTGGCGCATCAATCTAAATAATTCTATTCTTAAAACAGATTTTGAGAACATTTTAGTCTAATCTGAATCCTGATTATTCATTCGGGCTAAGTCCTTCTGTCCATTTTATTGAATCTCACGACCTCGCAATGATTTGGCCGGTCGGTCATTACCTCGACTATCTAGCGAAAAGCGTGAAGTTTGTCTTCCTTTTCTGATGATACTCGTGTGTTCAATGTCAGATTATTCGATGATCTGTTGACCATCTGAATGCAGCCATGGGATACATTCCAAGAGCGAATATGACCACAATAAAATTACTATCTTTTTCGCTCATTACTTCTTTAACCCAAATAATTTTCTCCGGTTTCTTCTTTCAAGAACATAGCCCGTGCATACCTGTGAAAGGCGTATCTGTATCTCTTGTCGTCAACTGGAACGAAGTCCATCATAAGGATGTAGTCTGCTGCCGGATCCAGGCCGTAGAGTCGTACTTGGAAAGTAGGGAACATTCGCCTGTGCGTGGAGAGAAAATATCGCTTAAACACATCCACAGCATCAGCACACATGAAGTCTGGTGAAGCTCAATTAATAAATAGGTATCTACAGCAAAATAAACCATGTTTCAAGCTGTTTTTGTAATTGTAAGTTGATGGAGTCATCCAAAGAGAGATGAGCGTATTTTTTTTTATTCCTTATTTAGCTCTCCATCCATATAACACCATCTAGACACAAGACTCAACCAGACTCTTGTGTGACGTAGCCTATGATTGAATTTAGTGATTGGCAAAGAAGAGAATCGGAGACAGTAAATAAGCTCGATTAAGTCGTGATTGATAAAATAATGGAATTGAAGAAGATTAAATCTCCTTTCGTATGGAATGCTGCATAATAACTTGAAAAAAAGTTAAGAGAAAAGAGACAGCCAAGTGAAATAAACAATTTAATAGGAATTTTTGCGAAAAATTGCAGCGCAGCTTCAGCAATTGCAGCTAATTATTCTAACCGAGAATTGAAATGACCATATATCACATGTGATACTAGTTTATATGTGATATTTTGAGTTACCCTTATCCCTGTGTAACTAAATAATAATACCCCCATTATTAGTTTACGCGATTTAAAGGCGTTTTTTATAAATACGTAACGTTAACAAGGAATAAGTATCGGAATATGACTGATTTATGTATTTTTAGCAGATTAGAAAGGTATTTGGTGAGATAAGATATTGAAAGTTCAGCATAATGGCCAGCTAGGAATTTTTCTAATCTGATTCTAATTAGCAAATTATTAGAATGCTCAATTCAAATATCCAGTTAATACGAACAGGCAATGACTATGCATTTCATATTTTTGGGAAAAAAATAAATAAAAACTCTCGTTAAAAACTCATTTAAGTACAGAAACACAAAGAAAGCCACGAACGTGCACAATAAAATTCACTAAATAGTCATAGCAAACACAGAAACTAAAACATATTAAAGAGGGACTCACTAGTTCTCGAATTTTCGGTGGTGCAACCACCTTTCTCAAGATGAATTAGAAACGGAACAGAACTGTTCCTAATTCCTCTTGAGAAAGGTGGTTGCACCACCGAAAATTCGAGAACTAGTGAGTCCCTCTTTAATATGTTTTAGTTTCTGTGTTTGCTATGACTATTTAGTGAATTATATATATATATATATATATATATATATATATATATATATATATATATATATATATATATATATATTATATATATATAATTCAAACACGAAATCCCGCCATACGGCGAACAAATATTCATTCACATAGAAATAGATATAAGGAAAGGGAAAAGGAACACACATAAAGGACGAACACAGGGAAGGCGGAATCAAGCAGCAAGCTTTCCCCTTTCCTTATATCTATTTCTACACGTATGTGAATGAGTGTATATATAGAAAAAACACACACATATAATAAAACTATATTATATATGTATATGCATTGACAATGTAACATGACAATGACATACATATGTCATTATTATTACGAATTACCTTCTTACATGCGAATATATTTTCATAAGCGTCATGAAAAATTAGTAATCAAAGGATGCACCACCGTTTAAATAAGACTCACCTTCCAGCTTTGGTGACGATCATCTCAGTGCCCAAGTCGTTGAATTCGTCCCACAAGGGCTTCATCTCGAGGGACGCCCCCGCGCACACGAGTCGGGGATGCAGGGGTTTCCCGACAACCGTCGTCCCACCATCCACCGTCGTTCCTCCACCAACTTCAGTAGTCCCACTCAAGGGAGAACCCTCCGCCGCCCCCGGGACACCCTGGACGCTACGCCTCCGGTTCCCACCCCCGCTCCGGCTACGCTCCCTCGATCCGCCGCCCTCCCGGCCTCTTGGGCCGCGCCCCCTCCGGCCCTTCGCCGTCACAACGTCGTCAGAGCTCCCGCAGTCACCTTCTTCCCCTCCGCACACGTCCCCACCGCTCCCTCCGCTGTCTCGTCGCTCCTTGACGGCCCCACGTTGGGCGCCGGTCACCACGTTCACCTGGTGCTGCTGCTGCGATGGCGAAGAGGGAGCCGAGTGGTTTCCCTTGGACGGAAGGTAGTCGTGGAGGTGCATGTGGGTGCGGTGTTGCTGGTGGTGTAGGGAGTCTGGATGTTCGGAGTTAGGAGGTGACCGGCGATGACCGACGAGACTGTTTTTCCCCGCGGTCTGTAGGCACGCTATGAATGAGAAGGCAAAGTGTCGTTTTTTATGGAATGGTCAATACTGATAAGGGCTCGGCATGTGCAATATACCTGTATTATGCCACTGGTTAAATTTCAAACCATGTATCTTAGTCGTGGGGAAGTGGAGGCTTATTTGAGTAATTGTCCATTTGGATATTCATAATATACATGAATATTCACGGAAGAAAAACACACAGCAGCAACCATAATAGCAAAACTGACAAATTCTTGAGAAATTCAATTCTTACTGCTTAATCCCCAATGTCTTTCCTACGCCTGTTGCCAAAATATTTGAATACACTGTGTACGTATATCGCTCATACTACATTACATCTTCTACGTATTAAAATGGTTAATGAGAATTTTTATGTCGGAGTTGAAGCATGTAAATATTCATGTAAGCTGATAAAATTTTGCTTTGCAAATGAAAACAATTATCCATGAAAATGCAAGTTTATTTATTTTACGCAGCATATTGAATGTTTTAATGCTTAGAAGAGTACATTAAAAAATATTATCTTTAAGTACAATAAATATTTTCCAAGTAATTAATTCATTTTAGAGGAATTTTAAAGTGTGACTTTCTTTTTTTTAAATCTCTATTTAAACGAAACAGATTCAAGGGCTTTTGGGGATTATTTCATATGACTGCAACCAATATCATTAGTCCCGATGATTAATCGTACATTTTTCTCTGTGTTTTTGTAGGCTTGCCTTTTTAATGGTTGTCCTGATGTCAGGTACCAAGCACCCATTAATCAAATGATTCATGCGTGAAGATAAAACTTGGACTGCCAGTACTGATTTCAACGAAAATAGCCAATTGATCGATATTTTCTTTCCATTCATTCGACGAGTAATGTATTATGCCTCTATGAAATGCTGCACGCAATTCCCATCATACAATACAAGAGTCTAGCCTTAAATAATGTTTATTTTCTTAATTAAATCCTCGATTTTTGAATCTCGTTCGGATGAGTCAAAACAGCCACTCTACAAGTATGTGCATATGATAATTGACCGTGATATTCAAGACTGACCTATGAAAAAAAGAAGGCTTTATCAAGTGCATACTACAGGCATTAAATATCTCCCCGCATAAAGTTACGAAGGCTAGCCAAATGAGTATTTTACATTTTTTCACTACATACGAGTAATTACTCTTTTTCGCCGCATGCATTCGTAAACTACTTCAAATTATAACCAAGTAGCTGCTCTATTGACATTATTGCTCACTATTGTGAAGTCATCATGCGTACGAATCGGATAGTAATTAGAGGACATATAGTATTAGGTAATCTACCGGTTAAGGTAGGTTTTTTTGGATGGACACAACCATCTAATAAACATTTTGTAACTCCAAACAAAACCCAATCCAGCAATCTACTCTACATCAGGTCCCTCTTCATCTTGGTGTACTTCTTTCCTCCCTTCATCTCGTCCAACATCCCTATCCTGTTCCTGCCCTTACCTCGCTTGCCCAACATTCTCCCCTCTATTACCTCTTCAACATTCCACTACCGCTCAATACGCCTTTCATCCATTTTTCCTGCCTCCATAGGATTTCTCTCAACAGACCCCTTTCCTCACCCACCATCTCCAGTACTTCCTCATTTGTTTTCCTTTCGGTCCATTTCACCTTCTCTATTCTTCTCCACACCCACATTTCAAAAGCCTCCATTCTACGTCTATCCTCCTGCTTCAGCGACCACGTTTCCGCGCCGTGCATAGCTATGCTCCATATCAAAGTTTTTACGAGACTCGTCTTAACATCCCTACTCAACGTCCCCGTCATCAACTCCCTCCTCCTTGAGAAAGCCTCCTTACCTAGCGCAATTCTTCTCCTTACGTCCCTACTACTTTGACCGTGTTGGTCCAGAACACTTCCGAGATACGTAAACTGTTCTACCAGCTCTATTTTTTCCCCGCCTATTTTAATGTTTAGCTTAGCCTTCTTCTTCCTAGAGGACATATAGTAATGGTGAATTACTACTGAAAAAACAATCATACTTAAAGGTCATAACGGTACCAATGTAATCAGTCGATCAGTAAACGCATTCTATTGGGTAAGTAAACGGGAAATACCTTGATTATCATCCCCATGATAAATATGGATTGAAGCCAATATAACAGCATTTGTTAAAAAATATATTAAATTGAGCTGTGATATTCAGTAAAAATATTCTCACTGGCAATATCCAATTTTAATTATGAAGTATTTATTGAAGGCGTGTCACGGATCCTATTGGAGGCATTATTATGACATGAGAACTGTACTTTATGTTGATAAATACCTTCGTGAGCCGAAACACGCGTTGTTTTCAATCTTCCTACTCAGAATGAAAAACGTGCTCTTAGTTATTTTACTGCCCAATATATCACATCATGCTAAGTCAATTTCGTGAAGGCGAATCCCCGTTCACGCGTCAAAGTCGGCCGAACAATGTCACACATCATCCCCACGCGATCAGTAAACTCGGCAAGAAATGAGGGCTGCTTGTTAGACGAAGCTTGTTAGTGTCCCCTTCCTCTCCCGACTCCACCGGTGGTGCTTCTAAAACGGACGTTTCGCCGATAAATCTACCGTCCGTGGCCGTCAGAAGAGTTTTTCCGGAGATCGCCAAACGGCAGAAGGGAGGAGAGGCGTTGCGGCACACAACCGCGGCAACGAAACCCACTAATGATGAGAATTAATGGAACTATGCGCGCGCGACATCACTTCTCTTGTCGCGGAGGCCGGCAGGAGATGTGGCGGTTCTCGGTTAGTTTTGGTCGGGGGGCTCGGGTGAGAAGGGGACGGAGTGCCCGTGGGATGATGCCGGGGGTGAGGGAGGAGGAGCGCCCGTGGCAGCAGGAGCCCGCGGGTCCGCGAGAGACGTCTCTCGGTAAGTGATGGGGGAGAGGACGGGTTGAACCGAACGCGCGAGAGGGATGCGAGGAGGAACGTCTCGTGAAACAAGCAAACTGGGGGTTGCGGGTTGATGGGTTGGCAGTGATCAATCCGTGACTCTCAGCGAGTCCTATCTCAATGTCGTAAGGGTTTGAGGCTGTCACGAAGGAAGCAGTACCAGCTGATCCACAACCATTCTCGATTTAGATGAATCTTTGCCCTCTTTTGAGTGTGTTTTTGGATCACTGAATGCTATTTGAGTAGATAATCGAAAGACGATATGTGTACCCTTTTGCTCCTTAAACATAAATAAAAATAATGTAAGCATCCCATACAAAACAAATTATTGGGTGTTAGGCCACACAGTCTATTCTATAATTGATCCGTAATTGATATTAATTAAATCTGTGATTTTTACGTAATTTTTGGAGGTCCATATGCACTCGAATTACGAAGGGAACCATTACTCGATCTGAAACATTTTTCGGGGCTCCTAAGTAAATAAAATCAAGCAGCACCGCCCTCATAGAATGGTGGAATTTCGTTCATGGCATCGCTTTTCGGTATATATATATATATATATATATATATATATATATATATATATATATATATATATATATATAAAACTTAGACAGTAACACACAGCACGAGAACACATAAAAAGAACACTCACAATATTATCTTGATAATTTCGACGGACTTGAGCTCCGTCTTCTTCGGAAGATAAGATATGACTTCTACGTCTTCCGAAGAAGACGGAGCTCAAGTCCGTCGAAATTATCAAGATAATATTGTGAGTGTTCTTTTTATGTGTTCTCGTGCTGTGTGTTACTGTCTAAGTTTTTTATTCAACACTTCCGTGTTACTTCGAAGAAATCATCTATACTGTTGCTATATATATATATATATATATATATATATATATATATATATATATATAAATGGATGAAAGGCGTATTGAGCGGTAGTGGAATGTTGAAGAGAGTAATAGAGGGGAGAATGTTGGGCAAGCGAGGTAAGGGCAGGAACAGGATAGGGATGTTGAACGGGATGAAGGGAGGAAAGTAGTACACCGAGATGAAGAGGGACCTGATATAGATTAGTTTGCTAGGTGGGGAGTCACAAAATGTTTACTTGATAGTTGTGTCCATCCAAAAACCTACCTTAACCGGTAGATTACCTAATAATAATATATATATATATATATATATATATATATATATATATATATATATATATATATATATATGTATATATACATTCATCCAAGAATAAGATCGCAGATCTCATTGTAAATCAGGTTTCCTTATTAGCTCAACTGGTAGAGCATCCGCCCGGAAAGTGGAAGGTCCGTGGTTCAAATCCCGGATGAGGAAATATTTTTACTTTCGTGATCTGCTCAAAAACCGCCTTCCCCACATGTCCTGTGTTCGCCTTTTATGTGTTTTCCTATCCCCTCTCCTTATACCTATTTCTATGTTTGAATGAATATTTGTGCGCCGTATGGCGGGATTTTCACATATATATATATATATATATATATATATATATATATATATATATATATATATATATATATATATATATATATATATATATATCGATGATGCGGAAGTACTCATACTCACGAGAGCAATATAACTTTTGGACGGCATAATAGAACACAGAATAAAACAGATAACACGTAAAAGGACACACTGTAGATGATTTAAGCTTTCGGCCTACTCCGAGGCCTTCTTCAGGTCAGACTGCTGGAGCGTCATCACATATTGCGGGCAGCAATGATGTTAATGAAATAATGGGAAATGTGTAATATAATATAAATGGGAAATGTGTAATATAAAATATGTAATAATACTGTAGCGGAAGAATTATTATTGCATAAAACAGTTTTCCCATTATTTCATTAACATCATTGCTGCCCGCAATATGTGATGACGCTCCATCGAAGATGCAAAACCAGAGCCATTTTTTGTATTATTGTAGTATTGTACATATGTGTATGGTATGCATAGAACTTTTTATCTGGAAGCTCCAAGTGAACCTTGTACTACAAATGATAAGAATATGAAATATTGCATAAGTAATCATCGCAGAAGAACATGAAAGAACAGAAGGGCAACAGAAGAAAGGTGAAATGTTTTTCGCACACTTTTAGGAAAAAGGCATGCGAAGATTCTCAAAGTTAGTTCGGCAAGCGGCCTACCTGACCTAGACTTAGATACGACGGTAAGGCTTCGCTGGCCTATTAATTTGCTTTCTTTCACCACATCTTTGTTTTCACTTCGGTGCTAATTTATGATACAAATACCTAAAGATTCAAGATAAAACTCCTTCGTTTTTCGGAGCCCCCGATTGGAGACGTAGCACTCTGTTCTCCGAAGCGACTTTCACAGAGAAGATATCTTCCGAGATAATTACGAGGCTTGTTATTTCCGCACCTATGCATTATAGGTATTTCGTGGATGCACCCAAGATGGAGGCGATCGCCTCCCTTGGATCTGAAAGAAAGTAAATCATCTAAACTCTTGTATATAGGTGTAAAATTAGAATTAAACTTCTGACATCATCATCATCATCACCAGTATTTCAATCCTAGGATTGGTTTACTGGATCCCTCCATTCTACTCTATTCGATGTCAATTCCCACATTCCCTGATACCTTCTCTATTCTACGTCCTTCTTAATTTTGCCTATATCTCTTGGTATTCTTCGTGGAATCTTCCCTTCTATTTTTTTTGTTCTATTATATTTCCAATGAATCCATTGAGCCTCAATGTGTGTCCAATCTATCTGAGTTGGCTAGTTTATAGGTTGGGAGCAAAGTAACGAGAGTTAAAGATGGAGAGGAGTGGGAGACTAAAATAATCAACAAACAAAAAAAGGATGGGAGGATAGCGAGCGAGTGCAGTATCTACTTCTCTCGAGTAATCTGTAGACAATTAGTTTCCTGGGCGACGCCGGAGACGACGGGGAGGGAGGTTTCGTGGGGGAAGATCGGGGTTGAGGTCGTCAACTGGAGCTGGAAGGGACGGCATGGAAAGAGTCGGGTGTCAGCCTCCGTCGGGGAAGAAAAGAGGCCGAGAGTCCCATTCCCCTGTCCCGTGACTGTGGGAGTCCTCTTCCCTTTCGGTCCCCACTTCTTCAACCCGAACCCGCCTCGCCCATAACACTCGATCCTACTCGGTGTCTTGTCTCTAGAAAGCCTTGCCTGCTTACAGAGAGCTAAGAATAAAACAATGTCAGTAGTCTTCCCGACGTGTTTAACCCAAGGAGACAACTCTTTCCTTTCCCTGGTTCATTCTTCAGTGGGTCCCAATTAAAGTGAAAGAATTAATTATTAATATAATATTCCCATATCATCATGTAGAAGATTTTTTTACGTAAGTAACAACATATCTACATCTTGAAAACTATAGCTGATAGGAAAAAACTAGTGTCATAATTGGATTCAGCACCCCAATTGTTCTTTAAATCAACATTAAAAGCTCCGGCACCAAAACCACTGTTGGCCTGTGTTATATAGAGCACAATATGAAGTTCTAATTATTTTCCATTCCCCATATGATTTTCTTAAGAGTGTTATTTTTTTGTGCAAACTCATTAAACGAGGTAACAGCTAACTTATTTCCTACCATACCTGTTCCTCCTTCATACCGCCGCACTAAACGAAATATATTTTTTGGTCACTTAAGTATGCACCAATGTTTGGAGCCAAATATCAACCCTTTCCGTAGGGCCTAATTGCGATCTCTCTTGAGGATGGTGATTGCTCTGTGTGGAGAACGGGTATTTAAGTACAGAAAAACATACGATCAAAATAGGAAGACTGGTATGATATAAGTTTAATTAAACACCCTATATTAGGGTGCTATGGGTTGGAAGTCAGTAGCCACAGAGGAGATTTCTCTCTCAAGTAAAAAATTACATCTAATAATAATTAACTTAACCAAATAATAAAAATTAATAAAAGGTAATAAACTTGCAACCATGGGAACTTAACCGTCAACAAAGTTGATTTCCTAATTATGGCTGAGTGTCCAATCCCATTCTTCTATTTTTGCAAGTGTGCAGGAAATTAATTCGCTTCAATTTTTCACCCTCGGTTTTGAAGAAGCTGAAGTTCTGGAGTTTTTCATTGTACCCCCGATAAGTGAGATAGTTCTCAATCACGAGAGGTCAATGGTGTGACACACGGGCACTGTTTTTTGTCATCGCCCAGTTGGAACGACATTTTAAAACTTCATAAGCAATGGACAACAGTATTGACCCTTGTAGTTTTTCTTACAGTTGGGATTCATGAAGATTGGAATCATTTTCAAGGATTTTCAATGAGCCCAGCATGTGTTTCCATCGAAGAGTGAGATTGCGTTTCCTGGTTGAAAGTCGGAGTGTAGCCGGTCCGATTACTATGCCAGGGAAGAAAACATCATTTAACTCCGTTCGACATGAAGTTTTCATTTGACGCACTCGAATGCTCTTAATGCAGGAGGACTGGAAAATTTCCAGGTGATTCGGTAAAGAGACGCTGTTGCAATGGACAACGACGAATAGACTTTGTGAATCTTTGGAGTCGTCGGAGAAAAATATCTGGTAGAAACGTCTTAGAAACAGGATTAGACCGCGACAGTTTTGGATTTCGTCACGCTCAGGCGAAAACTTGCAGTCTGCAGTCTGTGAACTGCAAGGCGTAAGTATTCGGCCTCACGAATATCATCTCATGAAAGTCTGAGATGCATTTCATTCTATTTAGGGAAGATGTGATTAAAAAAATATGCATTAAACATTAGAAGAGAGTTCAAACATTGGCCTCATGTACGCGCATGCGTGCACTTGTACGCTTCTTAGCTTTGCAAAATTATTTTCAGGGTTCTTTAATGTGTACGGTATGAGGTTTCCTTTTACTGGAACGGAAATAATTTCTAGTTCAAGATTGGAATTCCGGTAGCATTTGAAAATGTGTTGGTGGTATAAGGAAATGTGTAATTTACTCTCGATGAACTTTACCAACCGCAGTTATCAACTTGAAGGCTGGTTTAATTTGATTTGATCGGTGAGAGCAGAGTTCACCCAGTATTAAGCCCAACGGCGAGTGAAATCAGATGTAGGGAGACCAGTTCCTGTGTCGTCTATGAAGATCTAATACCCGAGATATCAATCAACTTGTGTGAACCTTGGGTAAAGCCCAGAGGTGTCACTCGGAATCAAACATCGGTTCTTCGCTCAGAACGGTCCAGCGTTCCACCCGCAGGACTACCATGCCTCCCGATGAACCTCACGAAAGTGAAAAGAAATAATTTTTCACATGCGTGTCAACTTTGGTTCTATGTTTCTTTCGTTCCCATTTTCGGTAGGTATCCAATCTTACATAAGCAGACTGGTGCACACGATTAATCTACGCCTCTGATGTATGAAAATAGTGAAAGTTTCTTGATGAAAACTTCACATTCTATAAAAAATCATGATCTGGGCTTTAAGAGGTAGTGATGTCTTCCCCGTGTGCTAACAGGAAAGGTTTATGGAGTTAAAACTAGATTTTTGTCCGAAAATGTTAAAGCAATTAATGTTGGTAAAAGATTTGGTATTTTCCCGGCGTATCAGCTGCGTAAATTCTTCTCGGGTCCTCCACCGGGTTATATCGTCCATCTCGGCCGACGTTTCGATGTCCGACTCGGTCATCGTCATCAGGGCTTCTGAATGCCGTAAAAAGTGGCATTCAGAACGGAGTGGCAATGAGAAAAAGTGGCAACGGCATTCAGAAGCCCTGATGAAGATGACCGAGTCGGACATCGAAACGTCGGCCGAGATGGACGATATAACCCGGTGGAGGACCCGAGAAGAATTTACGCAATTAATGTTGTTAAGAAGTTGTCTCAAGCAATTGTTATCTACTTCCATCAATTTTTATCAACTGCCAACATTTTTAATTTTTCGGCAAGCAGAGTGAAAAGCTATTATAATTATGAGGGGGGCTCATTTGTCGAGATTCGCGTGGAAATAAATTGGGAAGACACTATCTGCTCAATAATATACTGACTTTTGGCGACATTATGCCCACTACTAATTTAAAATCAGAAAGAAGGTTAATCTTGGTAAAGAAAAAGCATCTATATAAAGGTGTTTGTCAATAAAAGGAAAGTCTTTACGTAGAATTATATCAAAGAATTGGAAACTAATTTTCTCATGAACCTCCTCTTAATAACCCTCATCTAAAGGACAGATGATTGGCATATTATTGAAGAAAAGGTAACATAGATTCAATTGTTGACAGACTGACTATCAAACCAAAAGCAATAATTTCTAAAAAGATGTGTTGCCACTTCAAAGTTAATGCCAAATTTTTCATTTCGAAGAAGACATCACAAGGCTTTCCCTTTGATTCCCATAGGAAGATATTTTCAGTGAAGAAATCCACCTGTTGTCCGAAAGCCAAGCAAAAGAAATGAAGTAAAATGGAGAGGAGATATTATGTGGATGACGTGATAGGAGAGGGACCCTATTGAGTCAGTAAAGGACATTTCAAAGAAAAAATCTTACAAGAATTATGCATTTCTCCTCTCCCCATGAACATAAATCTTGACAACGCTTCGCATTTCTTTGACCTCTGTGCGTGTACTGACGAAAGCAATGATGATGCTTAGGCGGATTTCATGTTCACAAAGGAACTTTTGTGCTCAACGTTTCTCTCGTATTGGAGCGAACATCTTTTGGAGCGAGGTACGTCAATGATGTACGTCACTCTTGAATAATTCCCCTGACAAGTGAGAGAAATAATGAGGCAGAGAATTCTCCTTATGTATCGATACTTGAGAACCACATTAGCATTATCGAAACGCTACGACCAGAGTCTGTTATCAGATAATCACTGATAGGGTCGAGTGATACGGACGGTAGGAACCAGAGGAAAGGCAGGCCACGTAGGATCTGTTCCCCTACAAAGGAACTGCAAACCCTTGTGGAAAGGCCATTTAAGTGGCGGAGTCACGTTCAAAATAATATTTTGGAAAACAATGGACACTCACCTCAAGTACGATGTAGAACTATTGATGACGTACGTGAAGACAAGATTGATACATGACTTTCTCATAGAGAGAGAGCAGGAAGTTCCAAACTCCGAATTCGGAATTCCGAACTTGAGGAAAGAGAATTGTGATAGTTTGGAGGCTTTTGAGACGTGGTTATGAAGGCCGAATAAAAAAGAAAATTTAAACTAAATTAAGAGGGAGACAAAGCTTAAGGTGAGAAAGTTGCTCTTAGAGCTAAATGAGAGGACAGAAACAGACGATGGAGGGTTTAGGTAAGCGTATAAAAAAGTGGTGGGTAGTTGTGGTGTGTGTTGTATTATGGACAGCATGAAGTGGGCCTAGAAATTTTGAAGAGCAAGGAGTGGTAGCCCAGTGGGTAGAGTACTGGGATACTGACTGGAAGATCCTGGCTCGATTCCATTTCGTTCAAGCTATGTGAATTTCTTGGGAATCGATCTTCCTGGGAAACCACAGGCGGCACATGGAAAAGAAATTTCCTCACAAACCGTGAATGTGCATATTTCACACATCGTATACAACTTAGCATTAGGTGAGCCACGCCTATCAAAACAATCTCAGGGTTGATTACTGAGAATTTTTTTGTTTTAAATTTCTGACGGAACTTTTCCTGCTACAAGTAGCAATTGAAATGGAGTCCGCTGTTATCATGTTTCACCGTAAATACCGATGTGAGTAAAGGTCACGAAATGCGAAATTTAGCCCTTTCACACGAAACGTAGAGATTGAAAATATCCATTATGGAAACCCTTAAGGAATAATGTTGAGCAGAGGGAGTTTAATTTGCACGGAAGTGTTGTAGAAGTCAAGTTTCGCGTTCTAAAGTTTTGGAAATTTTCTCAAACCTACATCTAATCGATTAATCTATGATTTATATTGTAAACATATGAATAGGAATGATCCGTTTGTTAGTGCGTTGGACGAAATCGAAAGGACAGCGGTGTGGGTTGGAGCAAGCGCAGCGTGGACCCGTGCTTTTGCCACTAAGGATACAAGAGAAGGTGTTAAATATGAATTCTAAGTGACCAAATCAGCGAAATTGGCTTTTTGAATTATTTTTATCTTTTGTTAGGAGAATAATTATTTCAACTCGACATTATAATTTTGAGGAGAATCAGCATCGCTGGGTGATAGATCACCCAGCCAGGTTCTCTAACCCTACCCAAGCCAAAATATTTTTTGTTTTGATAAAAGATTTGTCCAAGGATTTACCGTGCCATGGGACGTTTTCTTGCACAATTTTTATGGTAAAACAAGCATGTTTGCCGGTGATGAAACATATTAACGTTAAGAATGACCATATCTATGGCGCTCAATGATTTCTTTGATTATAGCTAACGTAAGGAAAGTAATTTTTTTGCTCACGTACTGCACAAAAAACTATGTTGAATGAAGTTTAGTTGATATGGAATAAAATTGAGGGAAACCTCTAAATTTCTACACCTCTAAACGGTTAAGAAAGCGAGAAAGGTTCTGGTACCGTAAAGCAGAAACTTCTGCCGCGGACAATTCTCATAATTTGTCCAAAGGATTTCCCTGTGTCGCGTTGCAAGCCATTCCTGTTCCACCGTCTCGACAGATCCCTCCTCACTCACCTTCCATCTGCTTCATGGGCGTGGTGTATGAGGGTACGTGGTGCTGTTGGTGGTGCGTCCACTCGTAGCAGCAGGCGGCTGCCATGGCGGAGGAGGCGTCCGGGGGGGCCAAGGGCTGACCGAGAGGGGGCGCCGAGCCGACGATCCCGTGGCCGCCGTCCGCCGCGATGCTGAGCGAGAGCGCGGGGCGGGCCGGGTCCCCCACGCCCATCGACGCCACCGAGGCGAGCCCCACGCCCGTTGCCATGGTGCTCAGCGGGTGAGGGTGCATCCCCCGGCGCTCCGGGAGAGGATGTCACCGTTGACGACCTGGATCGAGGGATAATGCGTGAGTTTGCGGTAGGAAAACCTTTACTCGTTTGCCTTATCACCATCGTGGCACATACAATCGTGGTCAATCGCGAGAGAATATTATTATAATTTTATTAATGTAATGCCTATTCGTTCTTTCTTATTTGTATTTCTCTGTTTCGAAAAATAATCCACTTATTGCTTATCGCAGATGTCATTAGTCACACTCACCAATCGAGAGCTACAGCTAATTAATTTTTGAACCACTAAAAATAATGCTATGATCCGGAGGAATCTTATTCCTCTATTCTAAATTACTATTTTCTACTACGTTTACCCAAAACGAAGGTTATGAGGTTTCTGAGAAAGAGGAAGCCTAAGTTATATGTCAAAAGTGGAGGACGTAAACTAGAGCTACTGGAGCAGATAACCTATATTGCCATTGTTTTAGACCATGATGGTCAAGGAGTATGAGAAGAAGAAATAACTTGGACGGATAAGCTTCCACAAAGAGGAGCGAATTGATAACAGGGACGTTGAGTAATTATGTCAGGAAAAGACGTGAAAACTTATACGGGGCGTACTTTTGTACCGCACGGAATCACTGCGATTGAAGCAAGGTGACAGCCATCGATTGGGAGGCTTTTGAGATGTGTGTGAGTAGAAAGATGGGAAAGGTAAAATGTACGGAAAGATAAACGGATAAGTACTAAGTTTGTTGGGGAAGGAGAGAGGATTGTTGGAAGAAATCAAAAGGAGGCAGGAAAGGTGGATTCGGAGGGTTTTGAATTGACTGTGAAATATTGTAATAGATGGGAGTATGTTAAGCAAGAGAGGTAGGAGAGGAAAACGATAGGTATATTAGTCGGAATGCAGGAAGGTAAAATGTATACGAAACTGGAGAATAGTTCAATGTACTGAGAGGTGCCAGGTTGTGTCTTGTTGGGCGTGGCTAAGATATATAGCAACGCTCACTTTGTGTTGATCCAAAGCCTACCCCTGACGGTAGAATAACAAATAAAACTGCATATACCGATACTAACAAATTGACTCCATGAAATGAACGCAGAGAGTAGCAAAGTTCTCATAGATAATAAATACTTAGAATGTATGAAAGTTTTTCAAAACCTCAGCAATACACATAAACTCACCTCCGAATTTTAAATTCCGCAGCTATCAATGGATAATGTATTACACTTATATTATTTTCTTTTATTATATACCCTTAACATGTAAAAGCAGAAAACGATCTCTTCTCTCGTGAAGGCTTAAGGTATGCACTCGAAAATGGAAATATATATTGGGAGGCTCCAACCAGGACATGGATTCTATAGTTCTCCATCTTTTAATGCTTTTCCCAAACGGAACGAAATTTATCGTCGTGAGATCTTATATTTGCCCAAATATAAGTTTTGGAGGGTATCCATGAGCCTTTGGGCGTTGCAGAGGTCGGCGACCTAATCCGTATTCATGCATACCCTTTGAGAGGCGTATCCACTCCAGGGCGTCTGCGGACGCTGTTTGTCGGAGGAGAGCGTCCTGAATCTGGCGCGAGTTCCGACGGGAGATGAGAGAGATGACATTTGATGCGGTTCACAGCAAAATTCAACATTACGGAGCCCTCGCCGGCGGGATTCCGTGGGAAGGATCCGCAAAAATATTCCCCGTTACCGTACTCTTACTTCTTCCGCTCCGGTTTCCCATGATATACGTATCCTTGTATTTTTCCGGTTTCCCTAGTTCCGAATTAATCTATAATTTGTACGTCTTCTTATGAGAAAATCATCATGCCAATCGAGGTATAATGAAAGAGCACTTTAGTAGATGAAATGCCTAATTTACGGTGTTCTCATGGTGATTTGTCGGCCTCAGTGGCGGAGGGGCAACGTCCTCGTCTGCCTAATCCAAGGGTCTGGGTGGGTTTTCCTCCACCTAGGGCTTGGGTATTTGTGATCGTCACTATTGATTTCACTGTTGATAGTTCGATGTAAAGGCCAGAAAATGCTGTTTCGGACTACGACGAAATGAATAAATAGATGTTGGAAAATGCTTCCCTAGAAGTATCATATCGAGCTTTTTCCGAATTACGCGGGCTACAGATTTTGAGAAACTGGCTTACCCCTCCTCCTGCATCCGTTCTTCTTACCAGTTTAAAATATTGTGAGTGGTAACCTAATCTCATTAATTTTACAACCAACGTCATAACCTTCGGGTTGACCGAATTCATCGTTCCATTTACCCAGCCTTCCAGCACGCAGTTTCTCGGTGCCGCCGAATTTCATTTTTAGGAATTTTCACATCCTATTTTAATCGTCGACCGTAATTATCCACTCATTTACTTTCAACGTCTCAGCGTGCTCATCAGGAACATGCTAAAAATTAAACCGTAAACCTATGAAGTGGAAAATCACGAACACGTTATATTTCATTTTATCGTGAAAAGTTCTATTATTTTGTCTGTCACTGCTGAATTAATCGCGTTAGATATTCCAATTGCCACTATACCACTCAAGTTGACGAAGTTCCCTTTCAAAAAAGTATTTAAAAAATTAAATATTTATAATAAATATCGTCATATTTAAACAAATAACGTACGTGGGAATGACACAAAAAATATACCATATTGCGTTTATCTCTTCGACCGTGTAATAAAACCTGAGATAAAAGAGTTGTGAAGTCAAATGTCGTGTTCACTCGCAATCAATTAGCAGAAGACAAGCGTAAATAACCCCACCACATCATGTATTGCTTATCTTAATCATATCCTAATCATATTTTCTGAGTTGGGTATGATAAATATGATATAATTAAAACGCACATACAAAATAGCACAATTTTATATCTTCGAAACCGTCCGTCATACATTCTAGAAATCGAATGGCCCACAGGAAGCATACCAGAGCATCAGAACGTAAAGGTTCAGCGGACATGTCCGACACATCTTGCGAACCCCTCGACATGACCTCATACGAATTGGACAGCATGGTGACCATAAATGCGTGTACATACTTATGTAAGTCGGTACGTGGAAAGTTTCAGTCGTAGACGTAGTATCATCCAGGATGCGATGCCATTATACCTTGCAATTCAGTTTTCTCATACCTGCGCTGAGATAAACAGCACAACCACAGTCGAAAGGACTAAGGGAATCCGAATGTGGGGGGGCTTGGATTTTTAATTGACCGATAGTTCATAATACGATATCTTGAAACTAGAATGCTTGTGTACTGAGTTAGTGTTGAGCCGTTTCTCACAAAGAAAGCCGCCGCGCATAAAGTTTTGTCTTTCCCCCGGGCGACAGGCGAGTGTGTTTTTCATCCCCGGTCACAGCCTAAGTAGTTGGAGCACCTTGAAACGTATTAAATTAAATGATTCACTAAAATATGAAATAACCGAACCCGAAGGGAGAATACCTAAATGATTACACGACGATAGCAAATTATTACGATTCAAAACATTATAATTCAACATAATATCCATGTTACGGGGTCTGATTTCAAAATGGTAACCAATCATGTGGAATTAAGAGTTTTAGTCTAAGCAATATCCAAGTGCATGCACTGGGATAAGCACTGAATAGTAAAGAAGTCTGCTTTCTCTCATAATAAAATCCGCCGTACAACAAGAGTATTAATTTCTTGCACGCGCACGATTCAGCATAGCAGAGGCAAACATCATGCATAGTTCGTGGTGCTCAGCAAATATTTCATAGATAAATCGCAGAATCTCGAGTCGAGAGTCATTCCTTGGGTTATCGCCACTCCTTAAGACAAAAATTTAGTGTATAACCTTTTATATTCATCCTCGTTGTTTTCATAACCAACGGACGGTCGACTGCCCGCATTGATGCGGGCAGTCGACCGTCTTGATGACTTGTGTCTCAATATTTCTGAGATTTCTCATTTCATCTGAGAATGCTTAAAATTCAATTTTTATTCCTTCTTTCAGCTCCAAGTTGTGGATCGAGGAAAACTTAATTGGAGAAGGTCCTTTTCACATATATCGACGAAAATAATTTTATGACCAATTAGAAATTAATGCAATTTGAAAACCATTTGGTGTAGATAATTGTATGTCTGGGGTACAGCAGGTATCAATGTACTGTCGGGCATGCCAGTGAATTTAATTTTTATTTTGTTGAAGCCAAAGCTATTCCCTATGGGGATGCTACGACCCCAATTCCCCCTACCTCCCTGGATTAACCCCTGAAAATGCACTTCCCGAGTCCTTCCATTACCGAAACGAAGCCTCCATTTAATTTGTATTGAGATTTGCAGTACTAACGCAAAACCCAGTAAAATAACTTCTAGCAAAACGATAATGTTGAATTAAAACCCCTTTTCCTCTCTGGCGAACTCGTTTAGCAATTGATAAGATCATCTCTTGCGTTCAGCACCTCCGCCTTACGTTTTTACCGATGAGTTGTACACTGAAGATGTAACTATTGTATACATGTACACTGTACAAAAAACAACTGTTAATGAATACAACCTTATAATAAGTTCATTCTCTCGTGTGAATTGTATGAATGTATACATATGGTACCTGGATATTGAATCATCGTAGTGGTAGTATAAATAGCGATTCCAAAATTAAGAGATTTCTGGAATCAATTGATCGGTCGAGTGTGCCCTGAGGATGCATGAGAAAAAGAGGGGTATAATCTAGAATCGAAGAAAAATAACTGTTGAACGCCTTAAGAAAGTGAATAAAAATTCATTGATAATATCTGGTACCCTGGGAAACTTCATGGAAGTAAAAATACGAGGCCCAATGAGAGCCGAAAACCGCAAAATAATACGTAAAGAAAATTGAGTCAAATACTCTAAAAGAATTTGGGCGTGATAGAGATCATTCTGTGGATATTTTCACATGCGTTATAATGCAACCATTTCCGAGAGTAAAAATCATTCGCCTTGACCGGGATTCGAATCCGGATCTGAATACACTCTGAAATTATGGGGGCTTTAAAGGAACAAGATGTCGTGACGAAATACCGTACATACAATGTCACAGGCATTCGTAGTCGTGCGCGACGCGCCACGAATCCCGGTCAAGGCGAATGATTTTTACTCTCTGAAATGGTTGCATTATAATGCACACATAGCGGGTGACTCCGTTAAAGTCACTGTTACAGTTTCTCTAAAATTTGTCTAAGGTATGAACAGCCTAAGTGTTCGAAATTGGCTTTATTAACATCGTGGACTGTGGCGCGTCGCGCACGACTACGAATGCCTGTGACATTGTATGTACGGTATTTCGTCATAACATCTTGTTCCTTTAAAGCCCCCAAAATTTCAGAGTGTAAGAGAACGTCTCGGTAGCTTAATTGGTTAAAGCACTCGGCCGGATATCGAGGGATCCGGGTTCGAATCCCGGTCAAGGCGAATGATTTTTACTCTCTGAAATGGTTGCATTATAATGCACACATAGCGGGTGACTCCGTTAAAGTTACTGTTACAGTTTCTCTAAAAAAAGTTTTCACATGCGTTTTGTTCAGTTTTGATGACGACGTACACCGTTTCAATTCGTAGAAATTTTAGTTGCATGAATTATCGAGCTAGAGAAACGCGTTAATATGTTTGAAAGGTACAGATTACGTATTCCTCGTGAGGTCTACAGATATCCTACACGTCTTTAAATAGGGGCATGATGATAACGCAGTACTCTTATCTTCTCACGACGAAGATAACTCTTTTTGGCCACCATCTCCCCTATTCCATAGTGTATTACTAGGATAGACGAGTTATGAACCCAAATTCGTTATAGTTCAGTGCACACCTATATTTATAATGCATGAACTAAATACGGATCCAAGATGGAGGAAGATCCAGTATATCTTCTCCAGTTGTAAGCATTTCAGGTCAGGCTAATTGCCCACTACATCGATCACGTACAATTTGTGGCACTAAAATGTACGTTGTACTAAAAAATAATTTATGGTGAAAATATTCGTATAAAATTAGGAAAATTATAGCAAAATAATCACCTCCGAGGTGGTTAAATGGCCCTCAATCGTTCCTCCGCAATTTGGACGTTCCTGTATCATCCCCAGACATCGGGCATCGCACGGACCGTCGCGGCCGGTGTAAATTTTGCACATCATTGGGCGTATAAATCTTCTGAGGCAATGAATCGCGTACTGCTAGGGCATAATGACGGAATCAATAGGAAGAAAAACCAAATATAATACTAGTGTCCTGATGATCGAGGATGAAATCATATGTTGCCCTTCTGGGACAGAAATTAGAGCCGACAGAACTCACATGGGAACCGGCATAGCTTGCGATGGAAAAAGAGGAGCGAACGTCAAGCTCGGCTAAATATGTCGTTAATTATGAAAGGGCCATCTCTTTGATCTATTGAGACACGAAAAGGACGAGAAATTATTCCTCTGAGGGTTTATACATCAGTAGAAGTATGGGCTATTGGTTAAGCAGACCGGAGAATAGTAGAAGGTTACAAAATCTGGTGCGGGGGACGGGTGAAGATGATTGAAGAGACGGACTAAACGAACAGCAAGGTGCCACCCTGGAGTGATAGATAAATAATCGCCTTTATTTTGGGGCGAGATTGAGACTGTGCAGCCTCTACAACCACCTAACCCCTGGGAGGAGGAAAGGAAAGGACCGTTTGGACCAAAATACAGAGGAGGATAACAAGGTGAATTGGACACGCTTTGAGAGGCAATGGATGTTTTGGAGAGCGTAGTATGGATGCAAATACAAGCCAAAAATCCCCAAAGATACGGGGCTCGGGACGGAGAGAAATATAAATCAAATAACGGTCTCGGAAGGAAATATAAATGAGTTACGTACGTACACATGCTCTCGCACGGCTTCCGGCGCAGTAAAATCCAAAGTCCGCCAATCTCTATTTCTCTCTCTCTCTCATTTGCGGCCACGGATTGCACTGAGGAATGCGGAGAATTTCCCTGGGTTCCAGGTTCCAGTAGACTCCATAGGAAACGACCAAACGGATAGTGCCAACGGTTTCGCTTCACATCGAAGAACAATCGCCGTCATCTCGCTAACTCGCGTTCGAACATCTCACAACAGCGATTTGAACGCAAAATCACTTTTCGCGTGCACGATGAAGACCACATCACTTCCTTGATAACTTGTATCGAGTATGTGCCTCAATCATATAAATAAGTGTCCTCGAATGAATGAGTCAACTCACGCATATTTGGAGAGGCTGCACGAGCATAAAACCTGGACGGCAGATGTACGGCAAGGATGAACGAAAAAAAAGATAAGGCAAGATTTGGGTTCGAAAATTCACGACGCAAGGAAAAAACAAATCAATCTTCGGACCAATCGCGACTCTCCATCTCTTTGTGGCTTTTTTAGGCCCATTCCGGTATCCAATCGCTTCTCCCTTCCGATGCAACCCCCATGGTCCCTAATGTGAAGGGTCAGTGGATTTCCACCCTAAAATATTAGAATGGCCATGATGTGGTACAAAGATTCTCGACCAAATTTTACTCAAGTTGGTAGAAACTTCGCAAACATTTTTTCACCTGTCAGTCACGACAACTGAACTTGGAATCGTCACACAAGGTTTCTCGTAGCGATCGCAGAGAGACATGAGGAGTGGGAAGAGGCGGAGGGAAATGAAATTTCTCCCGATCGGGTTTCGCCCACACCACATATAAAGGGTATCATTGTGGCAAAGCGGTAATTAATTCTTGACGTCCCTTCCCGAAGACGGTGCGCTCCGTTTCATCTCCACGACCTCAAGCGCACCGCTCTCGGGAAGGGATGCAGCGCGATCCGAGGGTATTTCCACGCATAGCTCGTGGTCACGAAGGAACGTTCGAGTATCCGTGAACAACGAAACACCAAAAACTCCCGTCGCACACCATCATCCGAACTGAAATCGTTCGCAGGTCACGCGGTCCAGATAACATCACCGTCACCCCCACCTTCCTTCCCCACTGAGATGGACTGCGCACTCCACGCGAGAACACCGGAGTGTGAATGGGAGAAAAACCGGAAAGGGTTTAAACTTTATATAAATGGGACAGACAAAAAGGAGGGGTGAAGGAAGGAGTGGCAGGGAGGAGGTGGGTTCAGAGGGTGACGGAATGGAGGAAAAAGAGGGGAGTTTCGGATGAGGCGAGAGAAGAGAGAGAAAATGTCCTACCTCCTTTTTTCCTTCCTTCCTTGCTTCTTTCCTCCACCTCCCGGGGCGAAGACAGGAAGATTGGCCGGCCAGTCGTCACTCTGGTTGTCCCCCGTCCGCGGGCCGCGGACGGAGATCTCGAAGGCGCAGAGGGGGAGGGTTTGGAGAGGGGTCGCGGGGGGGACGAGGAGCAGCGGAGAGTGTGTGTATGTGTGTGTGTGTGAGAGTCTCAAAAGCTGGCCGCCGTTATAATTGTCGGCAGGGAGAGCGGAGAGCTGTTAGCGGCGGTCGTCCCCCAATTAGGATGCCGGGAATGTCGCGGGGCCTCTAAGAGGCGAGGATGCGAGGTGTCATCGGCGGCGGGGGAGAGACGGAGGAGGCGGCGGAGGGATGCAGGAGGAGTGGGACAAGGAGTGAGGTATTTGGATCGGATCCTCTCTCCCCGCGCACACCCCCTGGATCTCCCCGCTTCCCTCTGAATTGTATCGGCACGAAACACTTCGGAACTCCGTCGACTTCCGCCAGCTTACCGTGGGTTGGTGGAGTGGGGGTGGGTCTATTTGACTTCGCGACGAAAAAGTCCTGATGATCTCTGGGAGAACGAGGTGGCGGGGGAAAGGATTCGCCCCCTTCTCACGCCCCCACGGAGGCCCCTCGGCTTGGGGATGGGGAGTTGAAGAGGGGTACTTCGCCTCAACACGCCGATCCCAATGGATTCGCTGATGCCTCCTTTCCTCCAGCTAATTCGATGAAGACACCACTGTCGGCAGCGGAGTCTGCTTTAATTATTATTTTCTTTTATGCCCATGCGCGCGTCTTGACGACTTCGCGAAAGGGTCTAATCAACCGTCCCCATGTCTCCACCTCGTTCGCGGCTACTTAATTTCTCTCTTCACCCGATACACAAGTACACAAATACGCGCAAGCACACACACAGAGCCACAAGCGAGCACACGAAAGTAACCGCGCACACGCGGAAATCGACGGGTCCCAGTTAAGATCCCTGCGGAACGGTCGAACACGTGGACGACCAGAGCGGCGCGCGCGGGGCTGCGTCAGCGGTCACGATCACCAAAACCACGCGGCAAGGAACCTCTTACTACTCCCCTCTCGCTCGCGCGGCCCCCGGGGCGGATTTTAAGCAAGCGACGATTTGGGCGCTCAACACCCGCTGGCGTCGGCGCGGAAGGAGATATGCCTCGGGAGAGGCCGTTCTCCTTAAGGAAAGCAAGCCAGCCAAGACTCTCTCTCTCCCCGCACCCCTCCGAGCTCCTTTTTCCCGCCCCCCCTCTCTTTCTCTCGGATAGGGGGTGAAGATGAGAGGAGGGGAGGGTAGGGTCACCCTCTCTCTCGTCTCTGTAGCCAGCGTTCCAGGGGGGGATGAAGAGAGGGGGTGTGTAACCCCCACCACCTACACCCAAGTCGTCCCTACCCCGCTCTTCTTGCTCAGAACCCCTCCACCTCCTCCCATCTCTCGTTCCACGCAAAGTTTCTCCCCCAATCCCTGCCACCCTCTCTCCCTTCCTTCACCCTCTCCTCTTTTTGCATCTCCTCCCATTCCCATTCTAGGCCACCCCTCGATACGTTTATTTTTTCCTCCTCTCGTTTCTCTTTATCTCTCTCTTTTTTCCTCTGACCCTTCACTCATCCGACTAATTCCGCCTCTCTTTCCGAGATGCCATTTCTATGTCCCTCTTTTTCTCTCTCTCTCTCTCCTTGTTCAACCCCCAGACCCTCGGTTGGAGATATGTACGCTGCTTCTCTGCATTGGCAGCGATAAGCGAAGTAGTGCCTGCTTATCCCAACGGTGTGCGGTTCGGAAGATTGGCCCGTAGTTGTAGACATCCCGGCGTGGATAAAAATATTATACGCGGCCGGGCTAGCTTGCAGTGTGAGGGGTTCCTCCGGGGTTCGAGAATGTCTGCGCCTACGTCCACGCCGAACCGCAGCATGACGGAACGACAAAGGGATTGCGAACATGATCCATTTGGAAAGATTGGCCATGGCGTAGAGCTGAAAAGAAATTCTTCGGTTGTGGTCAACTATTCGGAATGGGTAATGGCTAGGAAGCAAGGCTGCTAGGCTTAATATCTCTATTTAATTAGAATTATACTTCTATATTTATTTCCCTTCGCGTGTTCTTAAACCCTCATTATGTCTCGATTCCGAATTTCGATGACTAAGAATTTAAATTGCTGCAACTAAGTTTAAAAAAAAACTATTTATAAAACTACTTTATAGAGTTTTATCAGTAATTTCGCTTTACCGCCTTTTTGATACAGCTTGCGCCTTTTTTAGAATCCGGGAAAGTGAAATTTGGTAGCGAGGTAACCTCTCCGACAATTTGAAAATGTACAGGAAGTGCACTATTTTGAGTTGTGGTTATATTGAGAATAGATATTATCGATAGCGGAAAAAACTATATTCGTTGAAAGATTCAAAACCTATCAACTTTTCCGAAAGGTATGCATTGGAAAAATATGTTGGTTCGAAGTCTTCCGCGGCGTTCTGGATTTGCAGATCTCTCCATCTTCCTGGTTCTCGCCGTGTTGGTTGTCATGAGTTGACGAAAGTTTCGCCTGGATTCCACCCGGCGCCTTCAGGTCGAAGTGCCGATATCGGCATTTTGGCCATTTTGACCAACGCTTGGAAGAGATTGTAATATACGCGGATATATATATACGCGGAGCTCATCCTAAAACGGGGTTTCTGTATTGTAAATATTGTTACGTTTCATAATTTTATATATACTATATCTCTTGTATGCCTACATCTTTACGGAAATAAAAACATATAAGTTGAAAACTGCCGATATCGGCACTTCGACCTGAAGATGCCTGGTGGAATCCAGCCGAAACTGTCGTCAACTCATGACAACCAACACGGCGAGAACCCGGAAGGTGGAGAGATCTGCGAATTGGAAAAATATATTTAACTTTAAGGGTGATATCTCAAAGACATCTCACACGAAACAATGGGCTTTGTCAATCACTTTACCAATTTTTATTATGGAAAATAACTCACACAATAAATTCAAGCATAGAAACGACTGAAATCAAACAAATATTTATATCTGTTTATTAAAGCCTCGTGCCTCCCCACCACACGCTCTTGTAGGGCATCATGTGAATGTTGAAGAATAGTGTAAGATTTTAATCAGTTAGCAGAGTTGAAGTTATAAATTCAACGAACCACTTCGATAATGACTCGAAAACAGTTTCATAACAAAAGGATATTAAATGGATATTCATTCCTTCATTCATAAATTCATAACAAAAGGAATTAGGATATTAAATGACCAGTAACCATGTATAATGCAATATTATAAGTATGTATCCTGATTTTCATCCCCATTTGATAGATGTATAGCTACTTTGTATTTTATACGTTTCCACACCGAACAAAGGGAAGAACAGGGTCAGTTATGAAAAACTCAGGGCCTGTTGTCAACTCTCAGAGTTGTTGACTCGTACAACTTGCATAAACAGGGTCACAGTTTAGACACTGTTTTCACGAATCACACGCACGCAATAACATGAATGAAGACCAGTGAGCTAATGTAGAATCTTTGAAACGAGGAGATCATAATAGTTAAACCGTTATTAGGAAGGTTCTTGTAAATGTGAATGATCACTGAAAAGTAATATCCGAAAATATTAACAAATAATAATAATTAATATTCCGTAAATAAATATCTGAATAGCTAAACGTCAGAGTTCCTATGTCAAGGTCTCCCATATTAAAGGTTTTCATGGTTCCTGAGACTGATCGGAAAATTTTTTTAAAGTTTGTGATCCACAAC
The DNA here is from genome assembly GCA_037158775.1 of Hetaerina titia. Taxonomy (NCBI): domain Eukaryota; kingdom Metazoa; phylum Arthropoda; class Insecta; order Odonata; family Calopterygidae; genus Hetaerina; species Hetaerina titia. Next base: position 31,994,521 of record CM073772.1, on the reverse strand, counting down.
TATATATTGCTACTCACTGCCACCACTGCTTTTAGTAATTTTGGTAAATATTACGATGCATAGCAAGAATAATGGTACTCAATTGTTTAGTGTAGAGCACAGAGCTTGCATGCTCCCGAAGTATGGCCGTGGAGGCAGGAGAATTGGCGTAGATGGTACGGCTGTGATAATATGGGTACTTGCGGAGAAGAATGGAGAGGATAAGTTGGAGAGAGATGAAGGCAAATGATGATGGAAGGAGAGATTGAGGAATTAGTTGATGGAATTTGAAGAAGACGGATGAAGGAGATGGAAAACGGTTTTGGGATGCTGAGAGTTAAAATAGCCTCTTTTTTATTCCGCAAAAGAAAAAAAGTTGAATTTTTCGGAAAGTCCATCGTAGGATAGTAATGATAAATAATTAGTCTTTTCAAGAGTACAAAATTCCCACGTCTCATATTATGGATCTAAGAGGCCCGAATAACTGCTTGTTCGCCATTTTCATTCATTTCTGCAATGGATAATTAGCAACAAATAACATTTTAATAAATTCGAGAATCACTCTGGAATGTGATAGATTCTGTCACGTAAGTTCAATACTTGTGATTTCATATTAAAATTTCATAGTGGATAATCACGGAGGTATACAGGTAAATAGGATAGCGCCACTACTTCATATGCGTGCATTGACGCACTTTAAGTCACAGATCCTATTGATAGAAATTCGGTAACAGGAATTTTTTCTCACAAAACACTATCATGTTTTAATCTGAATACTTAGTTATCCTAGTAATCGGGATACAATCGGTATGAATCAAGAAAATATTTGTCTTAAATAGTCATAAAAATATTGGATCACATAAATTTGACGAAAGAATTTCTGAAACCGTGTATAAATTATAATTTTGAGAAAGATAAATTAAGATTCGGTGGTCCTTAAATTATAGTCCCATATTTAATTATTGTAACTCATAAATGTACAAATATGTAGGATAGACATAAACATGCAATACAAGAGTACATGAAATTGTTTGCGTTTAATGAGTCATCGAAATTTTTATTTTATTAGGTAATCTACCGGTTAAGGTAGGCTTTTGGATGGACACAACTATCAAATAAACCCAATCCAGCAATATTTTCGTAAAATAATACCGTCAGTTGCGATTCATCGGGGACTAAATAAACCGATATTTTTTATATCGTAAAAAAATGTTCCAAAATCGATGCATATGGATATATTAATCATCCCTGACTAGGGGCTACTTGTCTGAAAATTTTCATATATTTGGCATTTTTTAACTTCTGAGTCTCTTTTCGTCTGTGCGAGCGACATCGACATTGGTGATTATGCCAGCCATTAAGATACGATATCAGACTTGAAACAGTGCTAATTTTAATGTAAAGGTATCTATTTTTTCAGCACCTGGCGATGTAAATGTCACTGGGATTCGCATAGTGGATAACTCTGCATCATTTTCATGAGTATACACCTTCACCTTTGAAGAATATTCTATTTTTAAGGTAAAACTTACTTCCCCCCTTCGTAAGGCATGAATTGCTGCGTAAGGTATTGCCAAGTCTTCAATAACTATGCCGTATCGTCAATTAATATTTTATATCAAGTCATAATGGTTGATGGAAGGTCAATGTCCATTATTTTCACTGGTTAAAAGAATTTCCATTGTTGAACTTCGTCGGTCCTGGGACCTTTCTGCTCAATACATCGCCAAACGAGAAAGTCACATTAGATGCCCAACTTCAGGGTACCACATGTGTTCAACAGATTCAGGCTTAAGGTCGTGGAAGTTCGTCATAATGAATATAAGGAGAGTTTGCACTTTTCCACAGATTTATTAAAATGTACGACGCGTTTCAACTCAGACACATTGGAGCAGCTAGAAATTCTTCAAGAGGATCAAAATATTCTGCTAAATGAACAAACTTTTGCGAACCATTCACCCCTCCTTAATATCCCTTTCCTCAGGAATAAAACCAAAAATCGAGCTCCCACCTCCCCTCCACCTTCATGATTTCACCTTCCTCCCTTCTCTCCCCCCCCCTTGAATCACGCGTCTCCTATCTCCCAATACCACCGGACATCTTATTTTCCATGAATTAAATTTTTCACCTTCCCCCCCCTTCCCCTTGACACACGTGGCTCCTCCCTTTCACTACAACCAGACATTATGTTCGGCTTCCTAGAAAAACCATTTTAACCTGTCTCCTCCTGCCACCCCCCCCCCTTTCCTTCACCGGACAATTCCTTCCCCGAGGTTCCTAAGTCTTCCTCGTTAAACCCCTCCTATGCAACAACCTGCTACCAACGTTTCATCTCCCTCGTCTCCCAAATTTCGGCTTTTCCTGTCATTAACCCTCCACTCTTCGCTCTCAGTAACCTCACCGCCTCTTCCCCCTCCTTCCCTCCCCCGCTACTCACCTTCCCTTCCCAACCGTAACTCAACATATAAATATGAACTCCTCACTGTTAATTTTGTCTTGTACGTGATGATGACTCTGTGAGTTGAAACGCGTCGTACGTTTTAATAAATCTGTGGAAAAGTGCAAACTCTCCTTATATTCATTACTACATGTGTAATTAGGATTTAATTAACATTTCGAAAACGTTTTGGCGTGTTTTCCTTCAAATCAATGCGAAATATTTTCCTACATTCCGAATTCTGTTCGGTAAAACTCGATAGTTTTGCATATTATCGAGTAATCAAATCCCACCCGGCAAAAGGTGAATAGAGAACGCCAAGATAATTAACTTACATTGGTATTTTTTTCTGGTCTCAGAATTGAGAAAAGGCATTCATTAGTCCGTTGTAGTGTGGCGATCCTCACGAGAAAGTTGATGCTTCTTACGGTGTGTTTGTTATCTCGAAGTTAAGGGTCCTGGTATCTACACAATCAGGGATTGCCTCCAGGCTCCAAAGGAGATACACATCTTTGAACCGCTTTATTATCTGATGAAAACTGGCTGTTGATCGAGTTGAGCCCGTCCTTGTAAGACTTAAGTTGATGAAAAATTTCATAGCCATTTTATTTACTCTCGCGCATTTTTGTTTAATCTCTCAGTGTAACCAGAATGTTTTGGGTTAGTAAACAGCTTTTTTTTGCGGCTTTCGACTTGTTTATTGGTGCTTATTATGTTTTTTTTTGGTGATTAAGCTTGGGAAAATTTAGTGTCGTTTGTAACGCTTTAGCACGCCAAGAAGCAGAACGAAGGGTTTGTGTTTTAAGCCTGCTTTCACCTTGCTAAGCTCATTGGGTTGGAAGGACATAATGCGAAAGTGAAACGGTCGAAGTACATCTACATCTGCATAATACCCCGCAAGCCGCCGCAAGGGCGTGTGGCGGGGGGTGCTAGGTCACCACCCAAATAAGGGAAAAAAGAAAAACCGCATTCAAAACTAATGTACGCATGCAAACCCAAATCCATAGTGGTGCATACATTCATGGAAACATCCTTTCATTTACACGCATGCAAACATATATCTACCTTCCTTCATTCCACATGCAAGGAACACATGCTACAATCCAACAAACAATTGTACTTAGAATGCAGCAAAAAATCTATCCAATAACGTAAAGTACTTGTAGAATTGACTTGTAAAGTTTAATAATGAAGATTTTGAAGTTTATACCTAGCTGATTTGCCATCAATAAACTTTATCCCAGCTATTTCTTAATGGGCTTGTTGCATAGAAGATGATGATCTTTGGGGACCTCCGCCAGAGATACCCTTGATTTTCGTTCACCCTCTAGAAAAATTGACGCTTTCCTGGTAAATAGGTGCGATGGTAGGCCAAGAAAGGATCCAAGAAAAAATATTCACGCAAAGAGTTTTTCTTGCGCAGTCACCTGAACGGTTACTCTGAAAACGAAATAATACTACTGAAATTCTACCAAACTTGCAGTCATTCATTCTGCAAGTTTAATCATCATCATCTGCAGCTCTACAGCCCGGTGTGGGCCTTGGCTTCCTCTATGATATGCCCCCATTCAGTTCTTGTTCTTGCTTTTTCCTTCCATCTTGTAACTCCCATTGCCTTCAAGTCATCCTCCACCTCCCTTAAGCCCTCTCTTCCTGGGTCTACCTCTTCTTCTGACTCCTTTCATCTTGCTATTAAGTATCAGTTTGGGCATTCTGTCATTTTCCATCCTTTCTGCATGCCCCAACCACGCCAGCCGCGGTGACTTGGCAAATCTAACTATGTCCTTCCCTTCTAGTAATTCATGTATCTCCATGTTCACTCTAATTCTCAATCTCTCTCTCCTTCTCTAATTGGGCCATACATTCTCCTTAAGATTTTTCTTTTGAATTTTCTAAGTGTTTCCTCATCCTGACTTGTTAATGTCCATGTTTCAGCTCCATAAGTTACCACGGGTCTAATAAGCGTTTTATAGATCTTCATTTTTGTGTTCCTTGATAGTAACATTGATTTGAGGATTGTTACATTTGCAAAGTATGCCCTGTTACCTTCCATTACCCTTTGGTTGATGATCTCCGTGGATATCTTATTTTCATTTTTAAGACTGACTCATAGATAGGTAAATTCCTTGACACCCTCAAACTCATAATTTCCAATTATCATGTTTTGTAGGTGCCGCTTGTTGTGATGAGCTGACATTTTCAAGTACTTGGTCTTCTCTTCACTAACCTTCAGCCCCACTTCTTTACCAGTGTTTTCTAAAATGTTAAACATTTCTTTTAGGTCATTCACATTTCGTGCAATTAGTGCTATATAGTATCATCTGCATATGCGAATCCTTGCTGGGATTTATGCACTATGGTCCCTCTTAGTTTCAATTCTTTCATTGCATTATGTAGGGCCATGTTGAATAACGCGGCTGAGAGAGCATCTCCTTACAAGTTTAATCAATATATGTTTTAAATGAGACGCAAAAGCCATTCAAATAAGTTGAGGTAATATTACCAAGAGGGTGAATCTCTTTAGGTTGAATTAAAATATCACACCAAGACGTTAATTAGACTCGCACAGCGGTTTCTATTGAAGTGAGGGATTAATATGAGGTAGGGAGCATACATAGGTCTTTCTCGATCCGTTAAAGACTTCGCAAGTGTCAAAAGTTTAGTCATTTATAATCCGAAATTTAAAATAAACTCTCCACAGGTTGATGAAAGCACTTCTCTCTCTCTTTTAATTCCATTTGAATTCTCACGGTGACTGCAAACATTGACTGTGGGGTGCACAAGCGCTTGGTTTAGATCAAAGGTAGATCGTGAAGCGCATTAGTGAAATCGGGAATGCGCAATCCTTCGCAATACGCATTTTCCCGTCATGTTTAATCTCGCTCTCGTCCTGAATGTATCCGTCGGATGGAGATTTCTCTGACTTCGACGCTCTTTGTTTCCCTCGTTAGACATGGCGAAAAACGATCGGAGATATCTCAAGTCCCACTCCAGATTAATTTCCCTCTCTGCTCTCTTCCCTTTCCCCCTCCTCCTCTAAACCCTCGGGCGCCCCGTCGCTTTATCGGAGGATGCGTTTGAGTACAGAGGGCGTGGCCTGCTAGCGGGAAGGAGAGATAGGCGATGGATACCGTGAGATTTGCATACGCTCGGACGCAAAGATGGAGAGAGAGAGAGAGAGAGAGAGAGAGAGAGAGAGAGTGGGAGAGACGAAAAGCTCAAGGAAGAGGGAAGGGGAGAGAGGTGCACTCTCCCGAGAGGAATGAATGTGGGAGGAGCATCGGGCATCGGCTCCTCCCCTCTCTCTCAGTGGGCGGGAAGTCGGAACCCCTGGTAAGCCACTCCACGCCCGGCATTCCCGGTGGGTGGGTCGTTAGGGTGGATAGCGGACCCAATCATCGGCTCCGTCGGATCATTCATCAGCGCCCACGAGTGCGGGGGAGGGGGGGAGCGTGGGCATCGGGTGGTTGGTGTCGGGCGGGGGTGAGAGAGAAACAGAGATGTGGTGGGGTGGGGGGGGGGGGTGCGTTACAGGAGGTGGGAGTGAGGGTTATTTTTTTTCCATCTGGTCCATTGCCAAGCCAGTCGAGGGATGTTCGGGGGAAGCATTTGGTTTGTGAGTTCTGAGTGTGCGCGTTTTAAATTGAGCGAAGAAGGAAATGGGGAAGGATGTTAATAGGAGGAGTGGGGGATGGTCTTGTGCGTGTATGTGTGCGTGTTTAAGATGGAGTGGCGTCTCTCTCTCCTTCCCCCTGCCTGCCTCCTCCTCTCTCCGCTCGGATGAATGAACGTGAGGTAAGAGAGTTCGGGAATGGGCCATATACTTTCTATTTCGGTTCTGGGGTTAGGACTGCGTGTGAATTCACTTAACACGAAAGCTCGTGGTTATAACTATTCACAGTCAGTCAAAAGAGGAGTTTGGTCTGGCCAAATGGTGACCAGCCTCCATCGAATCACATAGTTAACCAGCAAGCAAAATGTTCAACTTCGAGCTGACGTTGAAGTTGAAAATTGTTTTGGCTACCAACCACAATCCCCATTTGGCCTCACTGAAGTGAATCCGCATTGTCTGCGACAGTTTAGCCAGCACTTTTTGGGCAGTATACCTCGTATTTATATTGAACCACAATGCATAATATGTTTTTTTCAAACGGCTTTAGCACTGAAGGATGTTCAATTCGAGTTGATGATGGTCAAAAATGAAAGCTATGCTTCGACATTAATAGAGTAAAGATTACCTTCGCGATTTTTTTATCAGTTTAAAAATTGATTTGCTGTAAATGATAATGAAATCCGTTGAGCAACAACAAATTTCACATTTATTCAGTTCGGTTCGGCATAATCAAGTAAAAGCTAATACGATTTACGAAATTCCGGTTCTATCCGGATATCTGTGTAGCTATTATTAAAGTAAAAGAATTTTAGGAAGACGAAAAACAAATGGAAGGAAAGAAAAGAAATTAGTCTATTCGTTAATGCACCTGCATAATAACGCAATGCCTCGGGTTCGAATCCTCGTCTCAGACATAATCGTTGTCTAAATGCCGTTGCCTTCTGGTTAAGGGAATCACAATTGCGGGGTTACCCGATTTCCAAAGGAACAAGTGCCGCAAGGAGGATAGAAAAAGCCACGAAATTGTAACCAGAAATGAAACCAGAGTTTCATTTCAGGTCACCTTTTTTTGGAAGAAGGGGTTAGAAAAATGGTGAGGACACGATATTGATAGATAGTAAAAAAAAACCCACCGATCGGTTTTAGTTGTGCATTTGGGCAAGTCCGGGCATGGCGGTCTTCCAGGCCTTCCGATACAGTGCCAGCCTCTTGGTGATGTTGAACTTTCCTCCAAGTTTAATTGTATATATCATCAGGTGCATCCTTCTTCCGCCATCCACATCCTCCCATTTATCATTCCCTCAGCCGCCGTCGTCAGCTGGCATTCCATTCTCATCCAGTCTCTCGGCCAATTCGTTTTCCATCTAGTATTCCCCAACAACTTCTTCTCTTCCCTCCTTTTCCTCAACTTTTCCTCCTTTCTTAGTCCGTCCTTTCATTTTTATCCACATTTCGAACGTCTATTAATTCCTTTCATCTCCCTTCCTTAGGGCCCATTGCATTGCTTTGAAGATTGCTGCGATGCCCATACCCGCAAATGCTCAGGCTGAGCTGATTTCTCGTTCACCATTCTTCCCTTCGAAAAATTCCCCCTCCTGAGTACAAGCTGACATCGCTTTCAACGTCCCCTTCGCGGCCGGAAGGCGTCCGATGACCCTCTTCCCCTACTCCTTGCCCACCCCGTCGATTCCTGTTGCGTGCACCTTTTCGACAGTGTCAAACCTTGGCCCTTCTGTTTGACTTTGATTTTGGTGAAGTCACAGGAGTCAGGCAAATAAGGCGGACGTAAGAAGGCAAAACTTTAACATGTATGGAGAGCGGTTATGTTACAGCGAGGAAACATGGACATTGAAACAAGTTTTATAGGCGTAGATCGGAATATTTTGAAATTTTGGTGCAGAGAAAGATAGAAAAATTGCAATGGGGAAAAAGGAAACCAAACTAGGAAGTGGTATGTATGGTGGAGGAGGAGTTTGTTGGGAGAAAACCAAAGAAAGCAAGAATGATATATTCAGGCCGTTCTGGTTGGTGATAGAATGTTGAAGACTGCGGTAAAGGGGAGAATGTCAGGCGAATGAGGAAGGGGTATGAAAAGAATGGTCATGTTAGACGGGATGAAGGGAGGAAGGAAGCATGTGGAATTGAGGAAGGACTTATCGTAGTGTTAAATGACACGTTGTGCTTAGTTACGAAAAGCAAAATGTATTGTTGCACCGCTGTATATTTCCATCCAAAACCTACCTTAAATAATAGAATACCAATATGAATAATAATAATGCTTTGTGAAACGTTTTTCTTCGAAACGATTATCTTTCATTTACTCAGCACTTCAATTAATCGACTATACAGAAAAAGTTCACTGTACTATAGAATGATGACAAATAAATAGGACAGAACGGAATCAGTCACCTGTCGAAGTCCATTGATACCGTAACAAGATGTACGGAAAATACCATGGAATTTTTAAGTTTCCACGATAAAAAATACCATCCTGAGACGCAGTTTATTTTTTTTAAGTCGAAGGCATACATGGAATGAAATGAAGCAAACATTTCGAAAACATATCAATTCATTTATGAACTATAAACAATTCCGAAGAGACGGTCTCTTTAGTGAGTATTTACACATTATCCCCATGGATGATCTCGAGGGCAATTGAAATTCTTTTTTCACGAACGACGGCTGAAAATGCAGTCATAAACCTTACGAAAGAGTCCTAAATCCCATCCTCCCGTTCTCCCTTAAGGAAACTTAATGAAATGACATACCCTTCCCTTTGCACCTCCCAATATAAACCCCTAACTTAATTACAGGACAGTTCCTAGACAGTCGCCGCCACATTTCATAGTGTGTGCGTGCGGACGCGCGGAGGTATCCGTGGTGATGGGGCGCCCGCCCGGTTGCTTGTGCACCATTTGCCCGGCAGCTACCGCCTCGTGTCTTCCCTCGGGCACGGTAGCAGAACATCGCCGACGGTCTTTTGCGTGGAAATTGACATCTCACAATCATCAATATTTAAATCCGTAGATTGGTTTGACTGCACCCCTCCATTATCTCCTCTCGAATGCCACGACTTCCGTCCATATCTCTGACAAAAATAATTTATCATAATAAGCGTCACCTTTTTCATGACATGATAATTCTAAGAGGTTACTCTAGGGACTTCCCCAACTATTTTTAAAGGAGCACATTAAGCTGATAAGGCATTTATTTGCGCAGTAGAGCTTCCCACATTTTCAGGAAACCATGAGCTCGATTGTTAGGTGTGTTTGTCAGTGAGCGTATTCCTTCTTTAGTGTAGGCTGTTGTAAAAAGTGTCACCAACATTTAAATCATTTAACGCTACCATTAGTTGCTAATATTTAAGCAAAATATAATTTCTATTTTAATTATATTGATCATATTAATTATATTAATAAAAATATTAATATCAATTCCCGTGTAGAAAACTACCTCATTATTAATCTCACTTGACCCTTTCTGTACTCTTCATGACCTTCTTCTAACTGGTCATAATTCTCATCTACCTATTCTTCGCTTGAGTCCAATGTTGGTGTATACACTTGGATGATCATTGAGCCTACTAACCCAGTTCTTAATTTCAATTCCATTGCTATTCCGCTAACTGATATGATTTTTAAAATATCTATTCCATATTTTTGCTGTATATTATTCCTTCTTTGCCTCTCCTATTCTTTCCTCCCTCGTATACTGTTTTCCACTCTTTTGCTTCAATGTTACTCTATTGATTTTCCATTTAATTGTTAATGTTCCCCAATCTTCCATTCAGGTTTCTAATAATCCAAGGGTTTGTTTCCAAGTTTTGTGTAACCCTCTCCATTCTATAAAGAGACGTTTCAGGCGTGATATGGTGGAATATCATGATTAATTAAAATTGCCAATTTTCCACAAATTTTTTTGTGGAGAATTTCCAATTTTAATTAACCTCTCCATTCTGTACTTTATTCTTACACATCATTATAGTGGTATAGTGAGATAACCCATCCGAAGATCTGAGCATGGGCACAATACTCCGGATGACTGTTCACAGGAATATACGTATTTAGAGAAGTTTGTTGGTCCAGCAAGATTAGTGATACTCTCTAACCATTAATGCTGTTTAAATTTAGGGTTACAGGTTTCACTTGGTGGACCTTGTGCGTATAAACGTATAATCCATATCATCGGAATTAACAGCGTACTTTTTTCATAGAATTTTATTATTTGATAATGAAAATGCCGGATGTAGTTCCAAATGATGAATTTTCTATGAAGAAGTGATTTGTTCCTTCCGATTTAATTGATTCAGTTGTTTCTGGTTGCCTTGTGCTCTCCAAGTATGCCGTTGGTACTCTAGTAGCTCATCCGCCTTCAGAAGAGATTTCTCACCCGTGCACCTAGAGCCTATGGGTGAGAAATCTCCCCTGTTTCATGTAAAGTTCGTTCGTCCATTGGGGTAAATTTCTATTCCTACATTTCCCAATATCGACTCAATTTCCCCCTTCGCCAGCCATCGTTGATGTTGCCTGCCCTCTACCGCGTAAATGAGAAGGTATGCATTTCCTCTTCATCGTATCCGTGACCAAATGACATTTCCCATTACCTCCTACTCTAAATGACCTTCGATACTTGGGTACTTGCTCGAAACAATTTACTTTCGACAAGCTGAAAAGAAATGAAGAGGTTAGCAGACACGGTGAGAAGAGGGTTCGAAATTGTTAATTTTGTTTTACTTGTTTATCGTTAATATTCACCTTAGAAATAAGCTTAGAGTGGTTCATTGGGACCGTAAGGGCAAATCGGCCACCATTGATGTCCAGAGAGAATAAAATGACATTGTGTTATTTTTTATTTAATATCTTTTTCGGGGCGAGATTGAGACTTCATAGTCCTTTCTTCCACCGAACATTAAAGACAATAACAAACACCCATGCCCTAGGTGGAAGAAAACCCACCTAGACGGGAATCGAACTCGCGATCTCTGTGTTGGCCAGCGAGAGCCTCACCCTACCTCCAGGCCGATATGACAAGGATGAGGTAAAGCAAAGGAATTGGACAATCCTAATCCACAAGTATTCACATATGATTTCGTGGAATTACTCATAAAATAAAAAATAAAACACATTAGTTTCCAATCCGTAGTTTATTCCAAGAGTTCGTTTTCTTCGTTTCCATGATTTTACAGAAAACCTTTAATGATTTGGTTGCAGTCTCCCAGTGAATAATATGGTAACAAAGCAACCGTTACAGCATTCCAGATAAACAAGATGGTGTGTGTCAGGAACGGAGGAAAGCCACAGTAATGAAGGTGAGTGGGGAAGAGTTAGGAGGAAAGAAGCAATTTTGTACGACACGATGGCAGTAAGGAAGTGTGAAAATCTGAAGAATGAAATAATTTAGAGGATAACTGAGGAAGTTCGCGGGATATTTAATGCAAAATAATCGCCAGGACCATCCAAAAACATTATTTTCAACAGGTAGATTGCCCAGGATGATGATCACTGCATATCCGTGATCCTGGTGTGCATCTTCCCGAGGCGTTAACACCTCGATCTCGCAAGTCGATCGATACCCAATCCGCCAATCGTCGCCGGAGGCCAATTAGCACCTCCTTGGGACCCCTTCCACCACGCTCATCCCCCTCCCCCCTATATTCCTCCCCCGATCTCAGCCATCGCCACCTTCTCCATCCCGAACCATTACGGCCCAGATGCGATGCAGATCGCCTTGCGTAACCTCGCACGTACGCTCTGCGTACTTGCCCTAAGTCTCGCGTCGCGGTGCGCGTTTGTTTCAACTCGAGCAACGCGACCATCCTCGTCTTATGTAGAGGGTGCAGTTCCACTCTCGCCTCTGACTCTAATCCGTTTTCTCGGAGCGAGTCGTGAAGGCTTCAAGACATAAAAGGGATTAACTATACGAGCGTGCGAAAAATATTTGCCTGAGCAAATGGTGGCGGAAAAGAATAAATTCCTTTGGGGAGAATAATGTAGGTAAGAAGACCTAGAGCTTGAGAGAAAAATCATCTTCTAATCACGATTAGATTTTATTGTATTTTCTTTTTGAACGGTCGAAAGGTACATAATTCTTTGTCGTCGCTATTATTTTGGCTGTTGTTGTCGTCATTTATTATCCTCCTATTGCAGTTGGATTCCCTACAGTTACTGCTTTCAAGTGTTTTTTTTGTTTTTGCGTTCCAACTGTCGAGTCACACACTAAGGTGTACCTCAAACTCAAATACACATTAGATCAATTGTTTTCCCTTTTCCCTTCCTCTCCCTTTTTCTCCCTTATCCTTTACCCATCCCACCTAGTGCTTGAACCCCCTGCCACGCACATTTTTGGTGAATCGCGAAATACTTTTGTAGATATAGAATACATTGTCCTTTCCCGTACCTCATGGTGTTCAGCGGCTGACTTTCTTCACAGGCTCAAACATTCTTTTGTTTCAGGCTTCACTTCGTGGAAGTATTTAATGTCCATACTAAAAAGAAAGACTTGTACTTTTCCGCAGATTTTATTATACGGTACAACGCGTTTCACTGACTCCCGAAAAGTACAAGTCTTTCTTTTCAGTATGGATATCAAACATTTATAGTTTATTACCCTATCTGACTGCTTTATGTTTACAATTCTTGTCCCGATCACATTATTGCCATGGTTTTATTACAAATCAGGCTGGCATGTGTTTCCGCGATTTCGTAAGTTGTTAAATTCACCTGGCCTATTATTAATGTATATGGACGACGTCGTGGGTCGCGGTAGTCCAGGGGGTAGAGCGTTGGACTACTGATCGGCAGTGTAGGCACAGAGTGCCTTTCCCGGGTTCGATTCCCGGAAAAGGCACTCTGGGCACCTGCAGCTCCACCCAAGCTACCTGTATGTGATTTTTCGGGTACCAGATCTTCCTGGGAAACGATAACCGGCACAGGGAAAGGAACTGGCCCCCCTGATGTGTTTTCACACGCCGTCTGGGTGAACTCTACTATCTTACTCACACTTGGTACTGGGTGAACTCTACTATCACCTACCAAATCGACCTTCGAGTCGATTACTGTGTTTATGGTTTATTATGCAAGACGTCTGCATCGTCAGTGTCAGTGATCATGCATTTTTATATGCATCATTTATTGCTAAAAAGTTTATTTTACTTCATTTTACCATCTTAGTGTTTCATGTACATACTTGTATGTATGGTACAATTTTCATTTCTTCGTCTCCAGAAGCAGCCTTTAATATTTTAAACATGTCCAGTTCGCCTAAGGCAACTGCGGAGACAACTCGTGACGTTGCATTGAAACTTGGTTTTCGCCTGAGCAGTTCATCATCCTAGACCTATGTAATACCGCTAGAGGTTTATGGATTGCCTTATTTTTCCACAGAATACGGAAATTATTATTATTAGGTAATCTACCGGTTAAGGTAGGTTTCTGGATGGACACAACTATCAAATAAACATTTTGTAACTCCAAACAAAACCCAATCCAGCAACCCAATCTACATCAGGTCCCTCTTCATCTCTATGTACTTCTTTTCTCCCTTCATCCCGCCCAACATCCTGTCCCTGCCCTTTCCTCGTTTGCCTAACATTCTCCCCTCTATTACCTTCTTCAACATTCCACTACCGCTCAATACGCCTTTCATCCTTTTTTCCTGCCTCCATAGGATTTCTCTCAACAAACCCCTCTCCTCAACCACCATCTCTAGTACTTCCTCATTTGTTTTCCTTTCGGCCCATTTCACCTTCTCCATTCTTCTCCACACCCACATTTCAAAACCCTCCAATCTACATCTATCTTCCTGCTTCAGCGACCACGTTTCCGCGCCGTACATAGCTACGCATTATATCAGAGTTTTTACGAGTCTTTTTTTAACCTCCCTCCTTGAGAAAGCCTCCTTGCCTAATGCAATTCTTCTCCTTACGTCACTACTACTTTGACCGTATTGGTCCAAAACACTTCCGAGATATGTAAACTGTTCTACCTGCTCTATTTTTTCACCTATTTTAATGTTTAGCTTAGCCTTTTTCTTTCTGGAAAATCGCATAGACTTTGTCTTATGAATATTGATTCTCATCCCATATCTATCGCACTGAACCTCCAATTCACTCAGCAACGCTTGCAACCCCTTGGCTGACTGAGCAACTAATGCTTAATACGGGAATAAGAGTATAAAAATTCTCGAAGAGGGTAGACAATCAATTTCAAAGGAAGGTGGGCTCGCAGCTCCAGTCACTGCCCAAGCGTAAGCAAACATTGATACTGCCATTGTGAAAGAAGCATCGAATAACGTCATCAGCTCTACCAGAAATGTTGAAATTTTTGCTTGGTTCTACGCGCATTTTGGCAACTGAATAATACACATGAGCCGTATTTGTGCTGGGTGAGGGGGAGGTGTCGAGATTGCTCATAACCCGAAGAACAACGGGTTCACGAGTGCAGTTTTCCTCGCAGTGAAATTGATGTTAAAAGAAGAGGAGCTATTTTTAAAGTTAATCAGATGAACCTTGGCTCAACATTTCTTGGTCCTAAGAATAGCCAGCAAGCCTCTTAGTGGATAACTCCGGCATCACCAATACCAAAAGAAAGCCTAAGTGGTGGCTACTGCTGGGAAATTTATGGAATTTCACATCCATCATTTTCTGATATCCAAGGAATGAATACCAGAATATCGTCCCGGAATCACTACAGACATCAACCCAAAGATTGGTTTGATGGATGAGAGTAGAGTTCACCCAGTACTAACTCCATCGGTGCGTGAAATTCACACATCATGGCAATAAGGGGGAGCCATCTCCTTTCTCTGTGCTACCTGTGGTTTTCCAGGAAGATCTGACACCCGAAACAATTACACAGCTTGGGTGAAGCTGAGGTGGTCCAGAGGCGTTCCGGGGAATGGAACTCTGCCCCTCCGGTCAGTAGTCCAACGCTCTACACACTGGACGGCTACCACGTCCCATCTTACCAGAGCTCATACTTGTTAACTCTATTAAAGGGCGGTAGTGAAAGTTCTCCAATGCCATATCAATCGCAAAATTCGACACTACAAGGCACCAGACTGGATGACGTACTACTATAATTCTCGGCCGCACGTCTATTTTTTTTCGCTAAATGTACTGCAAAAATCAGCGTGAATTGTCCCTCAATTCCTCTATTGTCCCGACGTAGCCTCAAGTGACCTATTCCAGTTCTCCAATATGAAGAAACACCTTCGTGGAAAGTGTTTTTCACCATCATAAGCAGGAGTAAACGAATTGCAAATGTTTCACACTGCACGGTTGTCGCTGACACAGTGCTGGAATCATATCAATGAAACTTGTGCCACATACTCATTGTACGAGGGTCATCCGGAAAGTAGTACCCGTTCGTGCCGCATGAAGTGCTGACGACGCGAGTAGCCGCTGGACGAGGTCAGATAGCTTCAGTGGCTTGTCTGCCTTCTCTGCGCCAAGTTGCGTGACGCTAGCATTGCCTGTGTTGTTTCTGTGATTGTTTACAATGTTTAAAAAAATTGAGAACGCCGCCAGTTGTGAAGTGAGGGCAGTGATTAAATTCCTCAATGCAAGAAACGTTCGCCCATGTGATATTCATCGCCAATTAAAGGAGGTGTATGGAGACAATGTAATGGACGAGTCGTCTGTTCGGCGGTGGTGTCGCAACTTCAACATGGGGAGGGGGAACACACACGACGATGAGCGTTCGGGGAGACCGTCTGTCATTACAGACCAACTGGTGAGCTCAGTTGACGAATTCGTGAGGAACGATCGGCGCGTCACAATTGATGACATCTGTGAGCATTTTCCCAATGTTTCTCGAACAATTGTTCATGAAATTGTTAAACACCATCTGCATTATGCAAAAATTTGTGCAAGATGGGTCCCTCGCATGCTTACAGATGAGCACAAAACCAAGCGTATGGCTGCAGCACTGACGTTTTTGGGACGTTATTCTGATGAAGGAGACTCTTTCTTGACTCGCATAATTACTGACGACGAAACATGGGTTTGTTATGCATCACCTGAGAGTAAACGACAGTCAATGGAGTGGCATCATGCTCATTCACCAAACAAATCAAAAAAATTCAAGACAGTTCTGTCCACCAGGAAACTCATGGCAACCATTTTCTGGGATCGACGAGGTGTATTGCTTATTGATTTTATGGCCCGTGGAGACACTATTAATGCCAATGCGTATTGTGAAACATTAAAGAAATTACGGCGGGCAATACAAAATCGGCGGCGAGGTCTATTGTCTATTGGTGTCATTCTCGTTCATGACAATGCCAGGCCTCATGCAGCTGGGATAACACAAAAACTTTTGCAGCAATTCAAATGGGAAACTTTCGACCATCCACCGTATAGCCCGGACTTGGCCCCTTCAGATTTTCATCTCTTTACAAAGCTTAAAGACTTTTTGGCAGGAAAAAGATTTGACAGCGATGAAGAACTTAAAGAAGGAGTGACCCTGTATCTCAATGAGCTGGCGGCGAAGGACTATGCAGCAGGAATACAGAAACTTGTCACACGTTATGACAAATGCCTTAATTTGCTTGGAGATTATGTTGAGAAGTAGTTTAAAGTATCCTCTTTCAAATAAAATTTTTTATGTTTGTTAATATTTACTTTTGTGTCTTTATTTCACGAACGGGTACTACTTTCCGGATGACCCTCGTACATTATTCATTTAACAGTATAGCAAAAACTAAATACTTGCACAATAAATTATGTTAATAAAAAATTTGCATTCACTCTTTAGTGATCATTTCTCGTGTAGCATCACTTATCCACTTACATTGATGAAAGTTGAGGAGACTATGCATCGAATCAGTATAGAAACTGATAAATCCTGTCATGTAGCGGCAGTTCCTGAAAATAGACACGGTGTCTCTCGTGCCTAAAAATAGAACACGGCGGTTTTAGGAAGTAACGTCATAGGGTACGCGAATATGAGCATTCAGACTCGGGCCCCTCAGTGGGAGTGCGATGTACGAGGGCCAGTCCCTTCCTTTCCTTTATATTATCATTTCAAGTGCCGCCTTTGCCCTCCCTTTAATATTGGGCCGTGTACGACATCCATATATATTGGAATCAATAATCACCGGGCCTAATGTAAGAACTCTTCCCTGATTGGGATGCTCCCAATCCTAAAATACGCCTCCAAACACAACGCTCCCTTTGATAAACGCTATAGTGTCTCAATTTTTGCATCCCGCCCACCCTCTGACCCTCTACTCAAACTCAAAACATTAGAGCAGGCGGATCTCAGGTTTTCCCGGCGTATGGTATTCAAGAATTTTTCTCGGGTTTCACTTCACCCTAAAGACGATGGCAGAGTCAGCCTTCGAAACGTCGCGTCGGTGCACTTCATCAACCTGACCCGGTGGAAAACCCGAGAAAAATTCTTGAATTAGAGCAGGCGTTTATCAGGTTCTTTAACTCCTGGAATGAACCAGGTATTAATATTAGAATTTAATTACCCCAATCTTCACGTATTTCCATCCCCCTCCGTTCCCAAACCTTTCATATTATTCCCACATTTCTAAAACTTCCCCTACAAACTCTTCCCCTCGCATATCCTTTCCCCACCTTCCCCTTCCATCCAGCGTCCCCGGCCCTTTCTGTTATAACCTTCTCCTCAGTTCCTTCCTTATTTCCCGTGAGAAGGGTAGCACATAAAAATTACATACACGCATATTCCATTTACTACAGTCAGTAACTGAATATAGATAATAATATAATCATTGTTGAGAGTGAAAAAAAATTCTCCCCGGCGGGGAATCGAACCCCGGTCTCCCGCGTGACAGGCGGGGATACTGACCACTATACTACCGAGGACATGCGAACTTTTTGCCCAGAATTATAAATAGTTCTTGGTTCGCACTGCAGGATTTGGCCCCTCGGAATAGGAACGAGCGCGGGAGGAAGCCCCCGGGGGTTGCAATTTCAAACTTCTTAAATTCCTTCTCGTTTACTCTTTATGGCGTGGATGTCGGCAAGCTTTCTATCAGTCTTGCACGTCGAGTATAAGAAATACTTGCCAGTTCAAGCAAGTTCGCTTAGACCATAGTTTTGACCTTCGCTTTGGGGCTCGGATGGATCGCGAAAGAATTCGTTGAAAGCATACGTGCCCATTTTACTGCTGCCCATGGCAATAAAAATTGGTGCACAACTAGGAACTGTACATGATAAGCGTACTGTCGGGGGTGGTGCAGTGGCTAACTTTAGGCTTCCCACCGAGAGGGCCCGGGTCCAAATTCTGGAAAAAACAAATATTTTTCAGTGGTATCTCGATCCCTACTTGAGGTGCCAGAAGTACATTGGAGGTTTTTGAAATGTGGGAGTGGATAAGAATGTGAAATGGACAGAAGGGCAGATAAACCTGGAAGTCCTGGGGAAGGAGAGAGGATTGTTGGGAGAAATCCAAATGAAGCTGGTAAGATGAGTACAGGTTCTTGTGATTGGCGATGGGATACGGACGATTGTGTTAGAGGGGAGGACGTTAGGCAATAGTAAGTACGTCTGCGTAATTGAAGAGGGACTTATAGTAGTGTTGTGAATTGTACTTTGTTACGAGAGGCACAATATATTGTTGTGGTGCTGTATAGGATGTGTCCATCTAAAATCTACCTTAGTTAATAGAATAACCACATTAATGTAAAGTTGTAGCTTTGGTGTGCATGCTGTTTTTTTCATTTTTGTGTTGGTAACTATTTAGGCTCTTTCCTTATCATTAGACTTGCAACATGAAAATCTTTAAACCAAGTGAACTATTACGAAAAACGTAAAATCATATTGGAAATTCGATGCGTAAGGGCGACGATGCTATTAGCGTTTTCCGATGCACGAATAGATGTGATGAATTTTTTAAGAAGCCTCTATAATTACCCAACACTTTGAGTTTATGTACAAACGATAAAGTAGAGCTCAACGGACCGAAAACTCTAACATATCACATTTTTTAGGAGGCGTGAGCTCCAGTACAACGACACTCATGCTAACAAAATAGCCCTGGCGAGATTCCACGATGAGCGAGGTTTGCGTGAACCCAGTTTGAAGTAATGGCTTCACCGCTTTGTGAATGGGAGATTTTTAAATAAAATCGTTTCGTAGTTTTTTTTAATGGCAGCTAAGGCCATTTGCGCCATTAGGAATAGATGGGAAAGAAAGGGTGGAGTGAAACTCGGCGTCGGCATTAGTCTACTCTAGTAGAAACGCCCCAAGGGCTCCCGTAGCTTAACGTCCCATCCGACGGACGGCGTACTAACTCAAAGTGCTCTCCACAAAGCACCTCAAGTAGGGATCGGTGAAAAATATTTCTTGTGTCCAGAATTTGAACCCGGGCCCTCTCGATGGGAAGTCTGTACGTTAGCCACCGTATCAACCCCGACAGTACGCTTAGCATGTACACGTCGTACTTATGTACCAATTGTTATTGTCATGACCAGCAGTGAAGTGGGCACATATACTCGTACTTTGAACGAATTCTTTCGCGATCTATCCGATCCCCAAAAGCAAAGATGGAAACTATGGTCAAAGCGAACTTATATTCAAATCCAAGCCTACCCGATAATGTTCGTAAAATTCATAAACATGGGGGAAGGGGGGCATGGTGAGCAAGCCCTTTGAGCAAGTATTTTATATGCTTGAAGTGCGAGACTGAGACTGATTGAAAGCATGCCGACATCCATGCCATAAAGAGTAAACCAGAAGGAATTTTAGAAGTTTGATCGTCTCCAGAATTTGCTACCCCTGAACATGGAGCTGCTTCCTCCAGCGCCCGTTCCTATTCCAAGGGGCCAACTTCCACGTACCGTTCCAACGTTCCAAGTACCACGTTACCAAAAACCACGTTACCAAGTACCAAGTCCAACGTAACGTTCCAAGTACCACGAACCAAGTGCCGGGATTAATTTGTAATTTTGTGCGAAATTTTTGCAAGTCCTCGGTAGTATAGTGGTCAGTATCCCCGCCTGTCACGCGGGAGACCGGGGTTCGATTCCCCGCCGGGGAGAATTTTTTTCTCACTCAAACATGAGTGCATGAACATCTTATAACAAGTTTATGACTTAGGTGAATGGCATATGCGAGTAATTTATTTTTTGTGTGAATTGTGCCGAATTGATCTCTCGCTGTATACGAATTCGGTCAAAATGAGTGAGTGAACCTGGAAACCACATAACCGAAGACAAGTCTGGACTATATATAAAAATAAATATATATATATATATTTCTCTGAAAGTGAAAATTTAATACTACCAGGAGCACATAAGACTGCATTGAGTTGTTGCAGAATAACGAGTAATCATGAATGAAGAAATGACTTGTGCGGAAAAAAATATGTCTGTTATAGATGGTGGGTTAGGATAAAATATTAAACTGACAGTTTATAACAACTCGAAGGTGAATTAAGTTCCTTTAAACGAGAAAAACGAGAAATATTAATGGAAGAACCACAAATAAAGTCGAGGAATTGAATGAAGGCAGCTGACAATAATCAATGTAGGGAATTGTGACGAAATGAATCTCCTGGCTGAGGATAGAATTAGGAGTATACAATATTAGAAATCAGCTGGCTTTTATGGATAAGTAACTCATCATCATTTAACACAGCGTTATGAAGACATCCCACTGGCGATTGCTTACGTAAAGCGATTAGCGTTGCGGAACACTCTTTGCATTAATCAGACCAATACTTTATGCTCATTTCATTGTGACGATGAATGAACTAGGTTTGAATATTGATAAGTTGAAATCCAATTAAATTCGATAGCTATAAAAAAAACACGCTTTTGATAACAAGAGTACTCAGGGAGGGTGAAATGAACGTTGAAGAGCGTGTAAAACAACGAGAGTGGGCAGAAGAATCGCTTTTATATTCGAACGATTGACTTTGTTTTTTTCGTTTTGAAGAAAATTCGTATTTATTTTGTAAGCGATTGTGTTTTATTATTAAGTTGTTTTTTGTCCCAGCGCAGCTTTATTTTCAATTGGAATCTTCTTCATTTTCGCGTTGAGTTTAAGTTGGAGTTGAGTTTAAGTCGCGTCGCGTCCTAGTTGAAGGAAATACTTTTATTTTCTAAGCCACGCATCACGTGTACATTTTTATTTTCCTTTGAAAAAGAGCCATGGAGTCCTATTTCACTTAAAAAAAAGCAATTTACCTACCACCCAAACTCAGCATCTAATTGCTTCCCTAGGTTTATTTAGCAATTTATAAATTATCCTAGTTTATTGCAAATAGACCATACGAATTTGATCTTAGTCAGTGCCCGCTTTACCCACAAGTGTCTGTCAGGCCCTGCGATTTTATTACCCATCCTTGTCCTTTCCTAAAACCCACTCCCTTGCTGTAGGCGATCATGTAAGGACTGTCGGTTGCATAATTTTCCAAGGAGGTGCATGACCATGTCGACATTACCCATTGGAATATAACGAGTGCCGTATACTTCCATCTGGCTGGTACTGTACATATAGACACATACGTACATATGTGCATAGAAATCTCTGATGTCGTAATGACACTCCACAAACACCCCACCAATAAAAACCGATTACCGAGCCGCCGCTCTACAACCATGCCTGTAATCTGTCCTGCGTTTCGTAAACACAGTAGATTAAGTGATGAATCGTCGTAGAGGTTGGCCATCTCATGTTTTATATCAGAAAATCCAAATCTTAAATCATATTACGAGGGAAATTGGAATTATTTTCGATGCAAATATAATTTGTGTTTATTAATTAACGTTGGTTCTTTGGTTTCCGCCTCGTTGATCAGTTGAATTTCTCTCCATTATTCTGGTATTCACCGCGCGCGTTGATATTGCTGAAAACAGTTTCGCTTGTGTCCCAAACAGCGCATTCAAGTTGAAGGGACATTGTTTGGATAAAAATAAAAAGTTAAGATTCGTAGAAAGGACAATAGGAAATGTAATGAGAGGAATAAGGACCTTTGTTATTCTACTACGTTAGTTAGGCCCCATCTAGAGTATGCTGTGGGTGAATGGTATCCTCAAGAGGTAGGCTTAATTTTCGAACGAGATCGAAACGTAGAGCGGCTAGTTTTGGGAAAAGTTGTTCTGAACACGACAGCAGAGTCACGGCACAATTAGAAGAATTAGGATGGGAGCCACTAGTTATACAGCTTAAATACTGTTTAAATTTACTGCGTAAATTTCAAGCAGGTTACTTACTCGAGGATAATTAAAGACATATTACAGGCTCCGACTTCCTATGGTAGATCAGATCACCAACGTAAAATTGATTGATTTGTAGAACGGATAGATTTAAGATTGCATTTTTTTCTCGTACCATTAGAGATGGAAATAATATGACAGTAATCGCGTAGGAGATATTCATCTACATAATATCTACACAATACCTCGCAAGCCACGGCAAGGGCGTGTGGCGGGGGGTGTTCGGTCACCACCAAAAAAAAAAGGAATCAAGAAAAACCTCATTCAAAACTAACACATACTACATGCAAACCCAAATACCCACAGTAGTGCATACATTCATAGAAACATCCTATCATTTTACACGCATGCAAATACACATCTACCTCCCTTCACTCCACAAGCATGCAAGTACATATGCTTAATAATAACAAATAATTGTGTCTTAGGATGCAGCAAGAAATTTATCCAAGAACGTGCAAGTTAGATTTTATTAAGTAGCAAGGCCGAATTTCCACCACCACAAGAACCTGCAACATAAAACGCTCTCCTACCCAAGGTGAGGAATTTGGCCCAGCGCTGCAGGTAGGAGGAGGGCTCCCCCGCGGAGAGGGACATATTTAGCATTGGCCGCGTACATATTTTGTCGATATTCTCCATGTGTTTTTTTCATAGATCCACCTTTTTAACACTCCTTCTGCATCACTTGATAACACGGGTCCTGTTATTGAATATTGTTGCATGTCGAATAGTCGACAAACTCAGGTCTGATGATGTCAACTATTCGACGTCCACCTGATGATGTCGACTATTCGACGAAACCGGTCGCTAATAAGATAAAAAATCAGTGAAACTTACAAAGTTATTATTAGTCCCTTTTCACCTTGAATTACCACCAAATTGAGCCGAAAACCATAGAATTTATTGTAGTGAAAGACTTACAGAATGAGGCCGACGTTGAACTACGAGGGGCAGCTGATGGAAGACGTCAGACTGAGGAACTTCCGATAAATAAAAAGATCGATAGTCAACAGGCTAGCTGATAAAATCTTAACAGGTAGAGCACTTATAATCTTAGAAGTGAAATTCTGTGAAATATTTGATTTGTATATTCCTTCTCAATTTCCAGAATGGATAGAATAAGTTGGACAGTTAGGGACACAAACGCGCCGAGGTGTTAGATATGGTGGGGAAGTTATTGGAGGTCATGCGAAAAAGACAGAGGAATTGAATGGTAAAAATAAACATCGAAGAATGGTATTGGAAGGTTGAAGATAGGGGAGATTGTTGGATAAGTGGAGTTGAGGAAGGAAGAGTGTTTTGGTTTCTTAGACAGCATGAAGGCAGTTAGAAGTCATGAAGAAAGACCTAATGTTGGGCAAACTGATGGAAGTTCTGGCAGAACGTAAAAGTGAACAGTCGTTAGAGACCTGCCTATCTTGAATGATTGGTATTCCCATTGAAATGCTCGGCGACATGCGCACCCTCAATCCTCTCCACTTTATATTCCGGACCAAACCCGTTCGTTCCCAGCCCTCGTTGACTGACTAGTAGCCGTGGCCGTGACCACCTTGACATGTACGAGCTACGGCTCGTTACCTACCACGCCCTGTGAGCCCTAGACCGGAGATTCTATGGTCCTTGGACCCCAAGACAATGAACCGTCTAAACCCGTGAAAACGGTACTTGACAGGGCTCTGGCTTGCTCTTTTGATCTTCATGGGTCCCTCGTTCCTTGGATATTCGGCGGTTGGAATGCCTAAAAATGAACTCCCTTCCAAGAGCTGCATGGTGCTAACCGGCCACGGGGTTCGGAACCCCTCCGTCGTCCCCACAGTGGTAGGCTAGCGAGCCTTTTTCCTCTTCGTCTAGTATCACGATAAAATTCAGACAAATGCCAACGGCCAATGTTTCATTTCGTCTCCTTCACCCGAGGTTTCCGTTCATCATCATGAGTTATCAATCCGAGGATTGGTTTTTAGTAGCTCTCCTAACTCTCTTGTTTCCATTCATTTTCTTAATTCACTCATTTCCCCTGACAACAACATTTTCTATCAATATCAAACAACGAATTTAACGACGACACTGAAGGAACTATAACGGCCTCACACTACTTAGGTAAGTCAGGCCACAAAGATAAAGTAAGGGAGATAGATTCCAATACAGATAAATTCAAGTACTCATTCTTTCCCAGAACAATCAGAAATCATAATGGTAAGAAATCAAAGTCACTTTAGAAATGACATTAAATTGAGTAAAAACAAATAAAAATGAAATTGAGTAAAAACATTTAATTTACAAGTCGGAACAAAATTAAACATTGCAAATATGTTAGGTGTATCTGTAGATGCATGTGTATGTTTAGTTGGTAGTTAATTGTGTTGTGTTAGTTGTGTTGGCAGTTTGTTGTTTGCATGTGTGTGAATTTTAAGAGTTTTTGCGCGAATGCATACAATGTTTTGTTTGTGGCTTGTATAAATTTGTGGCTTTTTCATGCTTTTTTTCTTAATTACGGATGATGCCCTAACACCCCCCGCCACACGCCCTTGCGGCGTCTTGAGGGGTATTGTGTAGATGTAGATCACTTGCCTTCCACAGTTCATCTCTGACCTCCTTCCATTATTCTTCCCCTCTATATTTCCGCGTAGTTATGATCTTCAGTAAGCATTCGTTCCTCAGGAAACACCCAATTTAATATCACTCCAGTCCTCGTTAGAGTCGTCCATAGACTCCTCTCTTCGGAGTATATTTCTACGGATTTGCTACTATGCCCATCCATTATATTTTCAGCATTCGGCTGTAGCACCACATTTTCATCGACCCCAACCTCATTTCGCTGCTGCTCCTATCATTATGGCGAAGGAATTATTTCCAACATTTTCGAATGCCTGATTGAAATTTTTGCTATTGAATTCGGGTGGGTTTTTCAGTTTCATTCGCTCAGGGCAACGCAGAAGATTTGTGTAGGGTGTATTTCACTAGCGTAAAAATAAGGGAAGAGTGTCGCGGGATGTGAGGATCAGAGAGCTATGAAGTACGACTTTATTGCTCTTTCCCCACTCCAAATGGAATAGTGCTTGTGAGCTCAAGTGGTATACTTCTAAGCTTTAGTTACTTGCAAATTGAGTAGTTTCAGGTGTGATGTGGAGGAATTCGAACATACCAAAGAAAAGATTATCTAGCGGAAAACTGTCATCATATTTTCTTTATTTAGTTACTTGTGTCTTCTAGACTCATGGTTGTTCTTTTAACCGTTATTGTTGGCTAGACTTATAGCTAAATTTTATAGAAAAAATATTTTGCCTACTTTTATGGGCTTTTGCATTAGTTTTTTTTAGATGTGACACGTTTGATCAATTGCTCATGGTATGATGCCTAAAATTGTATGCCTATTGCTGTGCGTAAGCCTGTGCATGGTATCTTTTTTGGTCTATCATCATCGCCAGTATTAAATCCGAAAATTGGTTAAATTCAACTCTCAAAATTTTCTTTACTTGCGCTAACTCGACCTTAGACTTTCCGTTTAACATTCTACTTTACTTGTTTGATTTTTTTTTCTCGTGGTATTTCTCGTAAAGGCTTTCCTTGAATTATACCTTCCTTCCTCCTCCATGCTCCTTGCAAATTCAAGGTGTGCCCAACCCATCTGACACTTCTTTTCCTCACTGTGCCTTTTATATTTCCTTTTCCTCGATCAATCTTCTGCATACCTCCTCATGCCTCAATCTACCTGTCATTTGACCTTAAATACTCGTCTCCTCCTCCAGTGCCTTCGAAGGCTTCTATTCTTCTCTTGAATATTTTTTCGATGGTCCACAGGGCTCTCTAGTGCATATAATTCCGCACTCAACGCGAATGCTTTCACTTAATACTTCCTCGTTCGTTGAACTTATCATTCTTGAAGATATTTATTGAACATTGTCATTGGATCTTACTGGTAGACGCCTTCTTTCGAGATTCTTCCAACCCATGATATGCTGTTTCCTAGCTTTCTGAAACACTTGACTTGTTCTGATTGGCTATCCTTTAAATCCAAGATTGTTCGAATGCTCTATAAAGAAAATAGAATTCTGTAGGTCGGTTTTTTTTAGTTTCAAGGGACGCTTTGAACATTTTTAATATGCATAGATTTTTTAGTGAAAAGGTGATCGTTGTCGTCAAGTTTCGCATCTCAATAATTTTGGCATGTCGGGCAGAACAGCGTTTACGGCGATAATGTCACAACAATTGATGCAATTCCTCGGAGAAAGGAACTGATGTGTGATATTCATACGCTGTTGGGCTTAGTAATGGGTGATCTCTAACTTCACTTATCGAACCAATATTCGGATATGCTATTCCACCCTATACCAATCGATGGAAGAGCACCGCAATAGTTGTCTCTTCCTCTTTGAACAGAAACTCGCTCAGGGGAGACGGGTTAGAACTCGTATAACTAGATGGCGGAATTATACGCGATTAATAAATCAAGTCGTCTAGGTACAGGCCTTCCAGGACACGCGTATCGGTCATGGAGAAGGTTCGCTGAAGATTCCAGAGTCGCTGGAAAAAATGTGTAGAGGCCCAAAGACACTACTTTGAAAAATTTTAAGAGTTTGGGCAAATCTATTCACATAAATTACTTTGAACAAATAATTGCATTACCTTCTTAACGCACCCTGTATATACATACAAGGAATACAAGAACCTATGCAGTAACCGATCCGTATTGTTTTTGATATGTTACAAAAAACAAAAAGCAGGTTTATTATAAGATAATGTAACTAATTTGAACTCTTCCACATCACCTTGGGTAGGCTAAATAGAAGGTAAGATTAGAATAGTATTATTTAGAAAAAGGTTATACAAATAAAAGTATGACCTCAAAATAATATGAAATTTTTGCATGTCCTTATGCGGCTTGCCAGGCGGGCAAAGTGCATTCCGTTTAACCCGCAATTCGCGTCTTGGATTTTATCTAGGATATTTGTTTCGCGTTTTCATTAAATATTTATTAAAATTGCTTTATGACTATAATCGACGGTGATTCTCAAAGCACTATGTCTATGAGAGCTGAGAAAGAGATACCAGCTGTGTGTTTTAACTTGTCTTTAAAATATCATTTGAGTATATTTTTCCTTTAAAATACATAAATCTTCCATGGTGCGAGAAAGACGCCTTATTTTTATCGATTTTTTAACTCCGATGGGAATTATGTCTTGATTATGGACCCGTTATCCTTCAAAGTTCACTATTTCCTAGACGTCCAAGAGGTCATATTCTATAATATAATTTTGCACATATAGTTTTGACCGTTTAGGAGCTAAAAAGCAAAGTAAAAAATAATAGGGCATGGATATATTAGTTTATTTTTTTAATTAATAAAACTATGACCATCAGCTTGTATTTATAGACAAGTTCAAGAATGTGAAGTAATTCTTAAGTCAGTGCTGTTCGTAAATTAAGTAACTCACAGTATCTTTTAATTGTACCCATGCATTTTTATCTTTTTTGCATTTATTGCATACGAATTATCTTGCTTTAAAAGATAACAATGAATAACAACCGAGTTAAGTACCTAGTCTAGTGACTTTATCCAAATATATTTTTTCACTAACAAGTAAATAAATAAATGTCATCGTGAACATTTTCTTTCATTGTGAATCAAAAACTGAGTATTTTTATTTCATTGAAATTTTTTGCCGATCAGATTTTACGTAAATGAAATTTGAAAATGCCGCAATACAGTGCGCCGCAAAGGGTCGACCAAATCAATGTGTAACAGTTAATATTCTGTTTGTAAGATGGCAGAAGTTACCGGGAAAGGTCTGACATCTATGGATAGCAACCGAAGATGTTTGTTTAAATAAATCATCTATGTAGAGCAAAAGCTACAGCTTCAATTTAATTTGTCATATTTATTAATCTGGAAATTGAAACATATCCTAAAATGCACCGTCATTGAAAACTCCGAAAATTTTGTTGCGTGTTTTCTCATACTTACCAGCAACCGGCGGAAGTCGCTTAGCACCTCTGCGCATGCGGCCTTGAGGTTTCGAACTCTAGCCATCTTTATAAGGGGTGCTTGTTTGAGACGGATTAATTCAATCTCTCATTCATGTCAGAGCCACAGTCAGCTCTTTTACTACGCAAGCAGTTAGCAGGTAAGTTATTGAATATTATTATGCAATTTTTAATTGGCCATGAGTTGAAGTTATTGAATATTATTCGAACGTTTAAAACAGGGAACGTCGACCTCATAACACCTAGTGATAGCTTCTTTGTCAAGAGCAGCTGATTCATTCTCTTGTTTTATTCGTCGGTGTAATAGAATTTTGTTTAATTGTAGTATATAAACCCTTATTAGGGTATTTAATGTAGTAGTAATCAAGCAGTCCCCTTACAAATGTTCGACAGACCGGAGAAAAATACCCAAAATGTTGATAGTTGAGCATCATTTTTTTCTCTCTTGTAACCTCATTTTTGTGTATTAATAACAGATTTTTCCCCGCCCGCAGCTTGTCTTCTTAATATTAATTACAAACTCTGCATGAATGTTTATTTACAATGAATTCGGAAGAGGTATTGGTAGTGAGGAGTCATCCATTGTTTTCGCTAATTCTGTGAAATGCCTCTTTCTGGTTATGAAAATATTTTCTGCGTGCAAAAATTTGAGTGATCGCAAATTTAATTTTGAATTGTGAATTTTAATTTTCTCACAGAACTGAACAAGAACCCGGTCGAAGGGTTCTCAGCGGGACTCATAGACGACAATGACATATACAGATGGGAAGTTCTTATCATCGGGCCGCCAGATACGTTATAGTAAGTTCATATGTGTAATAAGTTTTAAAGTCTTTGTGGGCTGATTTTGATGTCATAACAGTTGATTTTTTTGCAGTACTCGGATTGGTACGAATTCATTTTATTTGTTGCAAGCTACACATGAGCATCTACCGTTCCTATTCGGGTGCCTTGATTTGACTGACAGAAATTAATATTTTTGTAACTAAATTATAGTTTAAAATGAGAACTATATTATTCGTCAAAATAACCGACTTAGCACATTAATCCCATTCCCTATTTGGGTAAATTTTGGTAAGCGTTGGTGTAAAATGCGTAGCTTTCGTTTAATTATTGGTGTTGTGATAAAATAACGAATAACTGATAAAAAATTAAGCCTCAAGATTGATTTATTAGAATCTCTACGTAAAGCTCCCATTTTTCATCTTTGCGGCTGATTTTTATTAGGTTATGTTGAATTGAAATTTGATATCGGTGTCTCGAGTGTCAGCGCTAATTGTGTCACGAGGCGTTTTCAAGCGGATTTGTGGCATTTTAAAGGTGTTTTGTACCTTCATGATCTATGAACTTCTTCCTAGCCCTCCCCTAACCAATTCACTTTGGTCGATGGTTGATGAGAATCGTTAATTCGGCTTAAATAGTTACGCCGTTAGAAAAATTGAAATGTGTAGAGCGTTTGGGAAAGTCGAGCTATACTTGGAGAATTAAATAGAAAATATTTACGTAATTTTGGTCAGCGTGCTTTCATTTCCAGAAGGTCAGTTGTGGAGAATGTTTTCATGGCGGACCTAATGGACAATGTAATTGCCATTGTGGTTTTCAAATAAGCATTGTATTGTTGATAAGATGAAGATGTTATATGGTTTGCCATTCTAAGGTAGGTTAGTTTTTTACCCACAGATCTATTGTGAAGGATGAATTATAATAGTTCAACATTTTTTTCTCATAAAGTAATGAAGTTCAGCAGAACTAAACACAGTAGGTTTTGGTCTCGTCTTAGTTTTTTTTTTTAATAAATGCTTGCAATAATCAAGTTTAGGAGTGATTGTTAGACAAAAAATTAATAGAAAGAAGGGAAAATGTATACATATAACACTATTATACTTATTTTAGATACCCTAGCTGGTTAATGAACCCCGTAAGTACCCAGTGACTCATCTTTGTTATTGATTCAGTGCTTTTAGTGCCTTCTTTCTAACACGGCTATCGTGTTCACGATATGAAAATCTTGTGACGAGACGTTGTTAAATTTTCAAAGAGTTGGATTTTGTGTGATTTAATTGATATTTTTTACAAGATAAATCGATTATATGAATGCTTGATTTGTTCATTTTGTTAATAAGTTTACTCGGGTACATGGGACTTTTAAGTCGTGTTCGATTCGCTAGGCACTATGGACGGTTTTGACTGAGTTGGGTGAGGAAGTGTGCATCTAAGCTATAATCGTCTTTTTGCATCCATTTACCTGATGGCCCTGTGCCCATTGGAATATATTTGGTTGAGCCCCTTGGTGCTTTTAAGAAAGAAATGTTACCAATGCACCCTTTAAAGTATACTAGTTAAAATGTAGCTATCATGTGAAATGGGATTTCAAATTGGCTTTTGGTAACTCAGTTGTCCACCTTAAAATAAATGTCATTATGGCATTACTGAATGTTTCTCAGTATATTTTCTTTAATACTTTGGTATTTCTTTATGGTGATGGAAGTAACATCGTTTAAGTTCATATTTGTGAGGATATATCAGCATATTCAATCAAAGGAGGGACTTTGTGATATTCATATAGGGTAATCTGATGTATTTATTGAACTTCAGTAAATGCTGGAGCAAATATATTCACCCATTGCAAACAATATTTAAGTACTCAAAATGTCTTTTACAACCCTTAAAACGGTGTCAACTTCCAAAATTGGCAACGTCCTTATTTGGGGATAATAATATGTAAAGTGCTGTCTTTAAATTTTGTCACTCACCAATTTATGATTAGAAGTCTGAAGCATTGCAATGCATAAGATCAAATTTATGATCCTTCCAAGAATTTAAGTTGTCCTTTTGGTATTAACATAGTGATACATCAATGATAGTGACATAAATACCTTGCTGTTGTCCATTTAAATGTGCATGTATAAATGTTTCTTGATTTCCCCTGGGTTTTTCTTCCTGAAAACTCTGCATTGGATGAAGTTCCAATAGCTTGCTTATCCAGATATGTGAAATTGAATAGATTATGAGTGAGAATGTCTTCTAAAGCTGATAAATTATGAGGATAGTTATGTCAAATGTCTAGGAATAAAATCTAAAATGCACATTTAGGAGAAGTAATTCACTACTGTTTAAATGTACTCTTCATAAACTTTTCATTCGTATAATTGAATTGTGGTCCTAATATGGAACACGTACTGTTGGTTGCAAATAATTTTTTTGCATAAATTACCACTGTATGATGTAGCTTTGATTGTAAGCTTAATATTGAGCATGGTCATACTTTTGTTGTGTGTAATTCTTTCCATTTCACTGCATTCAATCACCAATGTTCTCTTCAATGGATATTATTTTGCTGGTAAAGGAGTTTTTTTGCAGCATTGATGCCTCTCATAATATTTCCTGCTGGTTAGCATTTGAACACTATATAATATATACTTTCTTATAATTATTTTTTATGATTGTGTCAAATGATGTTTGTATCAATGTAAAGGATACAAATTTCATTTGTTGTAAATTATTCTCAGATAACTTGATTGAATATTTGTGTGTTACAATCGTACATTTGACCCTGCACAGTTTTGTGCATTTAACAGATATTTCTCTGAATTTTCAGTGAGGGAGGTTTTTTTAAAGCTCACTTATACTTCCCAAAAGAATACCCTCTACGGCCTCCCAGGATGAAGTTTATTACAGAAATATGGCATCCTAATAGTAAGTATTATTTTAGCTGTTTTCTATCAGTATAGTAATAAGAACTAGCATAAATATGTACTCTTTAAGTTTCAAATGATAAATATGTAGTATGGGCAACACATACTGTCCTCTTAATTATATTTTTTCCACAAACTCAACTGTACCTTGTACAGTTGTACCTTTAATCTGAAAATTAAGGTTCCATTGGCTAAGGAGGCTACATAATATTATTGCTAGATCTTAATCACTGATAATTATCGGTGATTAAGATCTAGCATAATCTAGCAATTATAATTTATTTAAGTTATAGATCAGATAATTTTATTTATAGTTCTATACCAGCCACATTGGCATTTTAAAGGTTACCTACCTTATTGTTATGGTAATATTTTCCACAAGTTGTTTTGAGATATTTGGTTATCCAACAAATAATTTGATATAGTGAAACGACATTGTATAGATGAAGAACACTCTTCATGCCATCCACTTATTTGTTATGCAATGTGCATTTCAACACCTAGCATTATCTGGTAAAGATTACATGTTTTAATAACGAAAGTGGCCATTTATATTCTAATAAGGTAGGCTTGAATATTTTGAATGTTTGCTTATGAAGATACAATTGACTTAAAACCAAAATATAAACACATTGGTGTTCACCTTTGACAAATTAAAATAAGCTATAGGAAATTCTGCATGAGTAACTTAAGCAGAGTCACCCCTAAGTTCATTAACCTCATGAACTGTAACACAATGTGCATGGCTACAATTATTTCTTGTGGTACAGTAATTTGTTAGAACATTTTGCTCTCTGAAAACCCTAAGGAAATCATAATATTAGAGAATGTATTGGTGGCTATGCAGGTGAGACCATTCCAGCAGAAATAGAAGTATACAGTTTCAAAAGGTGGTCAAAGAAAATGACTTGTTCATTGTGAAATTCTTGTGTGTGTGTGTGTGCATAGTAGTGATCTTTTAGCAATAATTCAAGCGAGGCAGGGAGTTTATCTTGGCATTCTGTGCTAAAAAGGAATTGAATTATCATTATTGCAATCACAATGCTGCTTAAGTAAGGTTTTCCACTAGGTTCATTCATTAAAACAAACTGAATATGTAGTGTCAAATCACCATGTCCAGAAATTGTCCTTTGATGCAGGTAGGCTTGGAAATTTGAAAGAGATCATTTCAGTATTTTACAGTCACTACATTTGTTTTATATAAATGTTGTGTTCTTAAAAATATTTTGAAAAGTGGCAATCTATGATAAGAAAAGTATATATAAGTGATTGTCAATATGAAAATGGTTTTGTCCTTCACATTCCTCTTTTGTGTGATTGCAATTAATTTGTTATCATATCATATTAGTGCTAAAGGAATGTTTACCTCAACTTTGAAGTTGTCTTAGCCATACAAAGACATGCTGAAGGTAGGGTTGGGATGTGCCAGATTAAAATTAAATATATAAGTAGGATGAACATTACTGGAGAGGAAATAGTAATGTATGTGCCACCTTTTGGGTGTGGTTTGACTATGGATAAGAGAGATTTAGCATTGTTATGAGTGTCATACATGATTATATCAATTTTTTGGAATACTTCCTTTATCATATGGTGGCTTGAGGTTATTTAAGGCAGTGGTGTCCAAATGTTTAGCCCATCTAGTCAAATTGCATATTGCATGAGGGTAAGTGGGCCGCATTAATTTATGAAGCATGCCTTTATATACCATATGTAAATATGATCAAGATGAATAAAGTTTATTATTATTATTATTATTATTTAACTTGAAAAAAGCAAAGGTTTAGTACATAGCTTGGAGAATTATATAATTTATGCGATCCATTTAATTCTAATTCATGTAAAACTTTTTAAGATACAGCTCATTAATCAATAAAAATTTGATCCAAAAGTAAGTGCAAGCTCTCAATAAATAGTATGCCAAAAATATATTGAAGAAACATGATTTTTTTCGATTTCTTAGGCATTTTTCTTACACCAAATAACATTGTTTTTTTGTTAACAGTTGATAAGAATGGAGATGTATGCATCTCTATCCTGCATGAGCCTGGTGATGACAAATGGGGATATGAGAAAGCATCTGAGCGATGGCTTCCAGTTCACACTGTAGAAACCATATTAATCTCGGTGATTTCAATGCTGGCTGACCCTAATGATGAAAGTCCAGCAAATGTGGATGCGGCTGTGAGTATGAGATTGATTAGTGTTCAAGAAATTAGTGTGGTTAGAAATCACCAATTTTCAATATTAATTATTCTTAGAGAAATCAACATGTGCAGAATCAACTGTGGCAATGTGAATTTAATTCAAACTGAAAATTAGTTAAAAATTACTGTAATGTAGCATTATCATTGACATGCATGATGGGAGGGCAATGGGTAAACTTATAAGCTATAGAACGGCTTACTCACCGCGTAACTACTTTGAGAAAAGTAGCAAGTTATGACCATTGAATCCATAAGTTGCTGAGGCATTTGATTTTAAATTAGATTTTCCAGGTATCTTTTTATTCAAACACATATATTTTGGAATAAATCTTGTCTACTTAAGCTCAAATATTGTCAAGTGCAACTTATGTGTATAGACAGTACATTGAATGAAACCTTGCTTTTTTGTGGCAAAGTTCGTTGAACTCGCGAGGGAAAAGCCATTTCCTAATGATAATTCAATTAATAAACAAGCAATAATAGAAATCCCCATCTCTTTGTGATGTATGCTTTGCTCACACCCAAGTTTCATCTTATTTCCACTATTATGATTTGAGTTGTTAATATAGCTGACCTCCCTGGGCTGGTATATACAGGCTGTGTTATTATCAGTGAAAATAGAAAAGTCCAGCCTACGCTCTAAATTATTGTATTTATCAGAATATGCAGCAATGTGAGCAACAATGGTTTGTGTGTGCTCTGAAGTTAAGTAAAATTCTTGCATTATTCTTGCATTTAATGCGATCCAGCCTTAGTATTTTTTAGGATATCATGGCCATCAATGTAGGTTTTTTATGGCATAACCTAGTGTCTTCTTAAGTGTCATATTCTGACTGATGTTTGACAAAGATTGCAGTAAATACAGTGAAATAAATCATTAAAGCCATCTTCCTGCACATTTCTTTGAAGTGGAAAAGTATGATAAGTTGTACATTTTTTTGCTTGTATGTTGCATTAATGCTCTTTGTCCACCACCTTTTAGGAACAAATTATTCAGATTTTCATGAATTATGGAACGCTCATTTGATCTCCTTAATATAAACAATATTGATGTTATTCATTTAAACAACCTCCTTGGGTTAAGGTGGTATTGGTAACCAAGCCATGATTTTTATCTGATTCAAGTTAAGGCCATCGGAATATTTTGTCTATTGTGGGGTCCACTTGTACTTGTCATATATTTTGTAACTGGACCAACTGAAATGCTGCTCAAAAGAAAACAAATGTCACCAGAAGTATATATTAGCCCATAAATTATGAACAGCAGCTTGAAATGGTTGAAAATGAGGACTTGGATATAAAATAAGAATGCATTTCCATGTGTATGTAGATCAGTCGTCATATTGAATGTCCCAAGTGGGTGCCAAGCATAGGCCTTGCTATTGTCAATGTATTTTGCATTAAAAATGGGATAATAATCTGTACCTTGGCGATTACTTGTGATGTCTGAATTCTTATTATGTAAAGTACTTACCATATCTGCTTTCATTGAATTTACATTTAAAAATATGTGGTTGTAGGGCAATTGTTAACCTGTTTGTTCATTTATTCATGCTGATTGTGGCCATCACGTAATAGGTAAATCAAATTATACTATGGAAAAATTGGCAATGATTTTATTTTAATTTTTTGGAATATGCATCAACCCACAATTTCCAATGTGTTCCCCTGCAACACCATCAGAAGTGTGAAAAAGAGTCTTGCTATACACCATTGCATGACTGGACACTTGTGTATCAAAATATTAGCTGAACTCCATCCACGTGACAAATGTTATGTAGTTCCATGGATATAGACTGAAACTGGTGAAATAACTAAACAGTTAAATTGTTTAGATTTCAAAGAATGTATGAGCAAATAAGTAAGCATAGAATTACGTACTTATTATATTCCTAATGATCACTAGATTATTTACTGTCTTATGAACAACTTTTTTAGCATAAACTTTTTATGTTCTCAAACTTTTGCTGGATTTTCTGGAGTGTTACAAAGTTCTTTTGTACCAATTTGATGAAGTTTCATTGAGTGACACTTCAAGGATTGCAATAAATTGCCACTAGCCTGCAAATTTTTTTTTTGAGCCAAGATTTGATACCCTCTAGAATACTATATTACTCTTGTATAGCTCACCATGTAAATTTTCATTTTAAAAATAATCAAATCATGCATGGACATTTATGGTTTTTTTTTAATTGTGATCAGATTATCAAATGTATTTATATCATTCATTACAATTACTTCTTAAACTTTGGCTTAAATCACATGAATTAAGAGCTTTTCACTGTTTTCCAGACAGCATCTGTTGTTCTCTAAACAAATCCCAAGCTGGGATTTAAAACATGGTCATTACAACCTAAATTGCATGTTTTTCTTAAAATTTGAAGAATCAAGATGCCCAATGATGAACTATTGGCATTAATGAAACTTCTAATAACTGAATGTCCCTTATTAAAAGTCAATTTGGTAAAAAATTTTCAACAAGGGAATTAATTTATTATGGCCCGAAAATGTTATAAATGTAAAGATGGGAGATGTTGAAGTTGATAGTTAAATTGACTTGGGAATTAAATGCAGATTATTGAGCTGTCATTTATAAAATATAATATACTTGTTATTTACTTTGCAGAAAGAATGGCGGGAAAACTACACGGATTTTAAAAGGAAAGTAGCCCGATGTGTTAGAAAAAGTCAAGAAGAGTGTTTGTAGGATTAATGTTTGGATTATGGGAGTTCAAGGTGAGATTTAATGCATTGAATTACTCATGTTGTTTTTACACCAATATTTTGTAGACAAACTTACAAAAGTACAAATTTGTTTGTTGGCTAGCTGAAATTTCAACTGACTCTATTGTCCTTAAAACATTGATTCAAATTGTATAGCTTTTATAATCTTGGCTGATTAACCTAATAATAACCTCTCTACTTTTTCATGTTTCATTCATAAGTAAGTATTTTACTGCTGTTTGTTTCCCCCCCCCCCAAAGATTATTCTTAAGTATTGTATTATTCTCAGTCTCAGAAAACCAAGCTTGAGTTTGTTGCCGAGCTGGGTTTTTTCAGTGACATTTCATTTTTTTATATTGTTAGAGAATATTAAACTAAAAGTTAAATTTCTGCAGGGTACGTGAAAATTTGACATTCAAATCTGTGTATGTTTTGAAAATCATTTTGCAAGGCTTTAGTTGGTATGGCAAAAGAAAAATTCAAAATATGGTGAACTTGCAATTATCAGTGCTAATGAATGCTTGATTAAATCCGGGTAATGAAATACGTGGACAATATGGTAATTATATAAATGGACATATATATATATATGGGATCTCATTTTGTTTTTTAGCCACTTTTATTACGGTTAAATTAGATATGTGCAGAGCCCAGGCCAATCATAAAGTGAATTGCAGAATTTATTTACTCAGACAGCCAAACCAATCACATAGCTAGGTATAAAAAAATGGTTGGCAAAGGACTTATGTTGAAAAATGATTGCTAATGCTATTCATATTCATGTTATGATAATGATTAATGCAGTGCATGGAGTTAAAGACTTATTTGTTGCATAGTTCCATATTCTCCTTGTTAAGGAGAATATGGATTTCACAGGGCTAATGAATGCAAGGAAAAGGATAATGGGGAAAGTAGGGATGTAAAAAAAATATAAAGTTGAAACATTAAATAATATTGCCCGAAAATTTTGTGAAGTTAAAAACTTCTAAGAATCTAAGTGGAGTATCTAAGTGGGGTATTTCAAACTTGTATTTTTAAAGAGTGTGTCAAAGTTTCAAACCTTTTAACTATCTTTTCTATGGTGATTTTATTAAAATTTCAAGATACTGGGTATAGGCTAGCACAGACAATCCATACATGAGCAATCGAGAGTTTACTGTATATGGGTTTTCAAATTTAATTTTGAAAAATCATAGAAAATATATTTTACCAGTAAAATTGCCATGTAATTTTCTGTACATTAAGATACATGGCCAACTGCTCTGAAAAGTTTTGTCATTAATTTATAGCACTCTATTTTTTAATGGAATCATTTGCTACTCTTGAGTACTAATTTTTTTAATGAAAAAGTTTAAACAAAAGGGAATAAATAGTATCTAAAAAAATTAGTGTCGCCTGATTTTCAAAAGCTATATCAACCTAATGAGGTCAGTGACTTTAATTCAGTAAAATGTATCATTTTGAATGTTCATTTATTTCTGTGTTTCAAAACATATTTTCCTCTTTAGCTTAACGAATACTAAATTTTATTTTAAGCCTGACTTACTGAAATTTCAAGTGAGCCTGTTAGTATCCCTTACAATCTGGTAACATAACTTTGTGTGCTTGCTATTGTTACATCTTATCTTAAAAACTCAAGATATCAAAGAATGAAGCGAAAGGTGTTTTGAACAGTCACAGATTTTTTTTTTTCAAATTGTTTCAGAAAATATTACCCAAAGTTGTTGGAGACATACTTACTTAAATCTTGAGTTGGATAATTTTGGTTGCAAGGAATGTATTTCAGGAAGCAACACATTTCTCCTTTTGGTTAATCTGGCACATGTGAATATTTGTCAGACGTAATAGAAAGGCAGGCGTTGAGCATTAGACAAAGGTGATTGTGGTGCTCCTCTTTTCCTACACTCTGCACCTTGAGGAGAGAAAATGATGGAAATTAATAAAAAATATCTGAAATGTTGGACAAGTAGGCCTAGTTTGCACTTGAAGAATTTTGGTAATGGTTTCAAAGTCTTGGAGAGGATTAATGAGCACAGGCAGGTCCAGCGTCTTTTACTAGCAGTCCAATATAATTGTATGTAGCTTTCAGATCAGCCACAACTAGGTCAAATCAGAACTCATTACATGGTAGTAAAATTTACCAATAATGTAGTCAATGAGGATTGTATCTTTAGGAAATTCATAGGAATTGAATAACTAAGATCTGGCATCCATTATAGGTTGTAAAAAAATGTGGAGAAGGTGCTTTTGGAATATTTTGTATATAACTTCCAGAGACTTAGGGTCACATGCATAGATTGCATAAAGCACAAGTACTAACATCAAGATAATGTGAAGTAAGTTGGTGGCAATATCACTTTCAGCAGGTAATGGATTTGAATCTCACCTCTGGCATGGATGTTTTTGGTGTTGTGAAAATTTTTTGATGTCTCGATTGACATAAAATGATTTGGCTATTGAAGTTCGTGAAAACATTTCTGATTCTACTTGCCCATAATTCAATACTTCCAGTTCTCGAACAAATCTAGTGTTTGCATCGCACATAAAAAGAAATGAAGGATGAAGAAAAATTAAAAGATCTTTCTTCTAAAGATATTTCTTTATTTTTGTGCATATATCCATGTGCAATTTCTTCTACAGGGGAAATCATAAAGTTTTGTGGACGTTAGTAGCTAATTTCACTAATTGTAGGCTATTTTTCAGTTAGGAAAGTTAATACCTTATTTAATATCCTCGGGAGAATTGCACTTTTAAACGTTGTATTGCCTCAGATGAGTGGTTCCTGCATGGTACCAAGGACTTTGTTTTGTTAGTGTATTAATTTAATGAATACATGTGTGCAGCTGATCTTGGAAATTAAGTTCATTATAAATTATATGGTGTATCCTGAGAACTTTTATCTTTAAGGCAATCAGGCTCAATTGTAAGTTGAGTTTTCAATGTGATTACCTATGCCATTAGAAATGCCAATCTTCTAATTGCAATTGAATGCAGTGGGATCTCAGTATAGAGAAATTTTACAATCTCACTAAAGGCTGTCCATACTAAGTTGCCGTTAAATCTGGTGGAAATTTAAAATGAGAACATTTCAATCATAACTTTTTGATCTCTCTGTGATGTACTTGGCATTGCAAATTAATGTATTATTATTATATGCCCTACTTTGTTATATCGAGATTCCACTGCATGAGTTTACATCAAATGATCCAGTCATCATCCTGTGAGGTGGATTTTTATGGAATGTTAATGTTATCCGTTTGCCCAGGTTTTAATCATAATCAAATGTAATGAATTTTTGCTAGGTATATTTCCATTCATATGGATGATAACCAGGGTATATGACTGCATTCAATGTTTTAAGGATTCCTCACTCTAGCTTGCTGGATGGACTTGTATTTGTTCTCTTATATTGCCGAGGGCTTCCATTTTTATGCCTGTATGAAATAGTGGATCCAATGCCTTGTTTTCTAATTACTGTATAATACAGGGTGTGGCAACATAACTTCCTTTTTCAATTCGGTTTTACTTTATAAAAAAGGAAATGATGTTGTCACACCTTAATATTTGGGCAATGTAAAATCTCATAAGGTTCTCTTTTGTTTGCGATTACATAAGTCATCGTCATTAGTTGAAGTTAGTGGCATTGAACTTGCCCATGCATAAGGGAACCATTTGATTATTTCAATAGAAATAACTATTTTGTCAGTGTGACATAAGGGAAATATAAAGCCAAGGGAAGTCAAACTAGTTCTTTCCAATTTACTGTAAACAGTTTGGCTTTCGAAGCTTTTGCATGATGTAAACTCTTCATTTTATTTCTTTAGAAATGATTGTGATCTTCACCATGATACTAAGACAATGTTTGGTGTGCTTTCAGGGAGATGTGCCGCCAAGATGAGGGCAAGATCTCAGGGGTCGTGGAGGGGTCGATGAATGTGTGATTTTTAAAATTTTTTGTAAAAATTAACGGTCACATTGTTTGTCTGTTGAGTGACACTTGGCTCATTTGGAGCATTTCCGAGGGCAGCAAATTAAGCTTGTGCTGTTTCTACACCACACCCCCCCTGATAATATTCCTTGTCCCAATCTCACCCCACCCTGCCATTTACCCCCATCACCCATTTGAAACATCCAGTTACCTCTTCCATCGTCAAATTCCATTCCTCTTTAAATCTCAAAATGATAATTATACCCCCCTCGTTCCCTCTTCACGCCTTTGCCCCCCCCTCATCTCCCTCACCCCGAAACAGTGAAAGAAACGAAGAATATTCTGCCCAGAAGATTTCTCCCTCATCTCCTGCTTCACCTTTCCTCCCCCCCCCCCTCAGCAAAGACCGTGGTGTGCAGCCTCAAGGTCCCTCCTCCCTCCCCCACTCCACACACAAAGAGGGATGGGTAGAGTGGCATGTGAGATGGGGGAGTCCTTTAGGTGATAGGGCGTGTTTGTTCCACATTATTTTTTCCCAATTGTGTTATATTTTGTGTGTATAATGGTGTGCTGAGTGTTTTGGTGGGACCCGGATATAAGGAGCGCAAAAAAGGGATGATGTGTTGCGTTGGGAGAGGAAATTGTGTGCAAAATTATAATCGTGCTTTTATTCCGCCTTACTCTTTCTCTCCCCCCATCTGCCCCCTCCCCCTCCTTCACCCCCCTCCCCACACGCGATGCTTGCTCTTAATCAGTCGGGAGCATTCCTTGCATTACATATTTCCTCCTACAAGGGTGATTGCAGCCAGCGTGCACCAAAACGATATGTGCTTAAAGAGATCAAGTGAGCTAGAGAAAAGAAAGAGTAAAGGAGGGAAGAAAATTGAAAGGAAGTATGAATTGTGGATGTCTCTCCAAAAAAAAGTGTTGTAAAAACTCTAAAATGGACCGAAAGACTTGTTAATGGATAACTTTTGCCCATAGTGATGCCACATCTCACAGCTGGATTATTTTGTTTTATTTTCATATCATTCCTGATTTTAAAATGTCTGTTGTAAACCTCACCGTGTTTATATTACCAATATCTCGATTCTTTTTTACACGCCCACTTCAGTGCCATGCATGTACAAAGTCCCTCCACATTGCTTGTCGGACCATTTGGCCATCCCTTCTTTGCTATGCACACTTATTGATATTAATCAAATTTCGTATGATTTGTGGCATCTGGTGAGGAAATTGAAATGGCATGCAATTTGGTGTGGACTAAATCTGAGAGTAACTGCTCTATCGGTTAGGAAAGAACTCAAAGAGATCAAATGATATATTCCAGCTTCATACTTTATATTCTGCTATTTATGAACTTAATGAGACGGTTTTTGTATAAGACTCCTGTGTCTTGGGGAAGATAAAATCCTGGGATGTTTGACCTGTCACTGAGTGGGCTTTTATCAAATCTATACAGCATGTCGTATGATATGAATATCCTTGATTGCTTCAACTCGATAGCATTAGGCTCTTTATCACTTCTTTTTGTTTACCTTGAAACACTTTGAATAACTACCCAGTCTCTTTTTACAGTGAAACGTGTTCAAAACTATGTGAAGATGCGGAGATCATGGTGATGAAATATAGCATTACTATGAAACCTAATAGCTAAAATTGGTCTAAAAGTGTCTTGAATTTGGATTGCATGGTTCCAATATGCTTCTATGTAATGGCACCTGATGAACAGCATTTAATCGTAATTGTGAGAAGGGCAAAAAATATTTATTCTTGTTTTTTTTACACAATTTTAAAAATTGCATTTATTTTTTTTTTATTTTGGTCATTGTACTTTTCTCTCAAATCCATTATTAAATTCAGGCCTTAATTCTTGTGATTATTTGAAAAAAATATATAGTCTCATATCAATGTACAATTGATTAATTACGAACTGGTATTACATTGTTATTATCCTATCATGTCAATCTTCTGGTTCAATTCGTGAGCTAGAAGTATATTGATAGTTAATGCAAAACTCCATTTGAATGTATTTTAGTGAAATAATGCCTAAAAATTTAGATGTTGGCACAAAGTTGGGCGTTAAACATGGAGAACATGTTCAAAACTTGAATTATTTAACTGCTGGAAGAAGTTCTTTTTTTCTCTGCTTTCAAATTGTTCAATAGTCGTAATTAAGGTCTGTAAAAAGTTGGTTAATATTTTTTTTTCCTTTTTATGCATTTATTTGAAGTTCTGGCCAAATAAAAATTAGAAATCTCACCAGCTACAGATGATGAAAATGTTTGCTGAAGCGTGGCCTAGGGTTTTGAAACATGGATTTTAAACTCAGGTGAAGTATTTCATAGTTGTTGAAATGCTCAAGACTATCATTGGGGGTTGAGGTGGCTTACTTATTGTGTTAGTGAATCTTTGGAATGCCTATGTCAACACTACTTTCACTGTTTTATTGCATTGATTCTGATGTTGTGTGTTATTGTCGAAAGGCTAATATTTATGTCCCTCTTTCTCTTCATTTTTTACTGTTCATGCCTTTGTCAAATCTGAGAACTTAAAAAGAATGGCAGGGCTATCAACTATTGTTCTAGGTATCATTATTTAATTATAATAATTATAAACTGCACACGAAAATTTGAGTGATGAATGATAATTTTTTTGTCTTGCAAGGATGTGATGTGGTATTTCTCGCGAAGTCTTTAGTAACAATTTTTCAATAAAATTCCTAAAATTTGATTAATTTTTCTGAATTGTGTGTTGAGTACCTTGACATGAAATTTTACTCCATGTCTCAAGCCCAGGAGACATGTATTCTTATGATCAGTTCTTTTAATAAGGTTATTTTCCCATTTAATATTGTTTGAATAGGGCAGCTGGAGTGTGAAGTTTCATACT
Organism: Hetaerina titia; assembly: GCA_037158775.1. Classification (NCBI taxonomy): domain Eukaryota; kingdom Metazoa; phylum Arthropoda; class Insecta; order Odonata; family Calopterygidae; genus Hetaerina; species Hetaerina titia. Next base: position 31,950,873 of record CM073772.1, on the reverse strand, counting down.
TAGTGGCATGTAAAACATCTTTGTGTCAGTAGGGCACAAAGAAAAGCATGGCAATTCCCAAACTCTGGAAGAAGAGCTTGTGCTCTTTTGTTATGATCAGTTTTCATAAAATATGATCAAGTGTTTTCAATATGTTGTTGGCTCATCTTTTAGCAATGTAGAAGCAAACAATAGCGATGAGCTTAACAGCAATTCCAACTGCATCATTTGTCAATTGAGTAATATTACATATAAGTAAATGTGATGGAAGTCTAAATAGATCGTACTATCTGGGGTAAAAATAAGATTGTATAAAGTCTAACCCTTGGTGTTTGAACCTTGATATAAGATGGTGCTCAATTCTTTAGCCAGGCATTGGGGGGGGGGGGGTGACTTTTCTGTGTCATTAATTACATTAACATTGCCATGCACCATCAACTAAGTGGGTAAGAATGTTTTAATTGAAAATTAGAAATTCATGGTATTAAGAGGAACTGGTCCATGAACAATTGGCTACATTAACTTGAAAATTCAAGGGAAAGAATGATGCAGAATTGATTTATTGGGAGTATGGGATTTTGTGTTGCTGCCTTTACCTGAGAGGGTTGAATAAGAATAACATAATCGATCATTATCAAGGAAAAAGAGAGCATTTTAAAATATCATTAGGTTGCAACCCATAAAGTCTAGTTTCGACACAAATGGTGATTGTGGCAAAACTAAACAGCATTGTCTTTCTCTTGAGTAGCCTACCAACCTGAAGCACTGCTTATTTTTGGAGGTTCATCAATTTGTGTCAGGCAAAGGAGCATGTTGTAAATGGCAATGGTATTGAGAATAGTGACTGTGCCAATTTCATTGATGGTAATGTTTCAAGATCTTAATCTGCTCATCGTGCTAATTGAGTGAAATGATTTCGTGCATTGGCAAATAACTAAATCTTATATACAAGCTTTTACAGTTTAGGGCAAGTCTTCATAACTACATCTCTTCTGCAGAAAGTATTTTGATTGTTTCTCTTGTGATGACAGAGGACATGAATTGGCCATACTAAATTTTTTAAGGTGATCTAACAATCTTGCACTACTACTACAGGCTTGGTTGAGCATAGAATTTGTTTTAGTGTGTGACAGGACACCCTATTTCTTAGTGTTGCAGAGAAGTGTATTTTGCAAAATTAAATGGAACATTTTTTCATATGAATTGGTCAAGGGCATTGGGATAGTGCGGTGGTTAATGTACTGGCTTCTTATTCAGAGGGTCCAGGTTCAAATCCTGGAAATGGCAGGTTTTTTGTAGTTGTAACCCAATCTCCTTTTGAGGTGATTTGAGTGAGTACACCATCTATCGGATGGGACATTAAAATGCGAACCCCTTGGCTCCTTTTGTTAAGAGTAGGCTATTGCCGGCAACAGGTTTCTAACCACCCTTCCTCCTTTCCCACCCATCCCCTATGGCGCAAATGACCTTAGCTGTTGGTCTCTTCACCTAAATCTACTACCACTGAACTGATCAACAATCAATAAGTTCTTATCTTGTACCCCATTTGCTGAAGAATTCAGGACAGAGCAAATTTTTTCAATAAGAATGAATAATAAGGGCTGGTCAGCAGTAAATTGAAAAATAAATTAGTGGTTCCAAATATGTATATGAACATTAACTATTTGCCTACATATTCACCATTTCACACCCTTTTCTGTCGATTAAGTTTCTCCAAACCCTTTGCATTAAATTTTGCCATCTGTGATTCCAGAAAGTTTTGCACTGAGGTTTTAAACTTATATTTCCACAAATTGAGATGTGAGCCAGTTCTTGAGGTGTGGAAATGCATAAAATCCATTTGCTGTCAATATAATGGAACAGGAAAAACATCTCCCTCGTGGTTAAAATGGTGCTAGAAAGCCCATGCTGATATTCTCTGATTTTTATGAGTAGTTTCCCACATATTTAGCACAGATAATTCACACAGTTCATGATATCCTAGCGTCACTCAGTCATCTCATTGGACAATGTTGTCCGGAAAAACTTCTGGAAACTCTATGAAAAAGATAGTGGCAATCATGAAATAAGTATTTTCTCTTTTGCAATTACACGCTCAACTAGACCTTCAGTCTGGACACTTGGTCTGGCAATACTCTGTTAATTGTGAACATTTTAACAACCTTCCCTAAACCCACAATGTCCTCACCTCACGTTTGTATTAGACATTGTGTTAGGCCCCTTAGTTTCATGAAGTCAACCGTGTATTTCAGTGGCATTATATTCTCTTATCTAGTTATCTAATCACTGATTGGGCTTCACAACTGGTAAGATTATCATAAAACACCCACATAGAGGCAAAATATAAGTGACAACAATATGGTGGTTACGTGCCCCACAGATCAGTTAAAACTAATGTGTAAAGTAATTAATGCTGAGAATAACCAATTAACCCTTACTTTTGATACACACCACATAAATCCAATTTTTAACCTCCCTATGATTTGCGTTGCATTTGGATAAATATTATAGTTTGAGCAGGTTACATGCACTCTCGAATAGTTAATATGTAATTGGTAAGGGCCCCAACTGGTCCTCTGGTTTCATTTTAATGAATTGATGAGGTTCTAATGAGTTTATTTCTATTATGGTATTTAATCCAAAAAAATGAAGTATGATAGTTAATTGCTGCTAACTCATCCATTCTATATATAGTAATTACTCTATTTCCAGAAATCATATTCTGTAATTTGGAGGGGATCGCATTGTTCCGTTTTGTCATATGCTTGATATGACCATTTCCCACAATCTACATCTACTCAATACCCCGCAAGGGCGTGTGGTGGGGGGTGTTAGGGCACCACCCGTAAATTAGGGGAAAAAAAACTGCATGCAGAAGCCACAAATTTTTAGCCCACAAACCAAGCATGGTAACCATTCATGCAAGAGCACTTTCGCCCCAACCCTTTCACACACATGCAAACCCACAAACTACCAACAAACATAAACAATCTTTGAATTTTTAATTTTGTTCCGACGTGTAACTTAAATGTTTTTAATATTTCTAAATGGACTTCGGATTCTTATTATTATGATTTCTGATTGTTCTGGAGAAGAATGAGTATTGGAATCTATCTCCCTTATTTTATCTTTGTGGTCCGATGTACCTAAGTAGTGTGGGGCCGTTATTATTCCTTTTGTGTCATCGTTACACTCACTGGTTCTGAATCTTTCTAAAAGTTTAAGTCTCGCTTGTTCTCTTCGTATTTCAAGGGGCTCCCAGCCTAAATCACCTAAGAGACCTGTTACACTTGTGTTCTTGTCATACATATTTTTCACGAATCTGGCGGATTTTCTCTGGACTCTATCTAGTTCTTTTTGCCAGATTTTCTCCCAAGGATTCCAAATACTTGAGGCATATTCCAAATGTGGTCTAACTAGAGAAAAATAACACCTCTCTTTAACTTTCTCATTGCATTTCCCCACCACCCGTTTAATGAAACCCAGTTTCTTTAAGTGGATCCGCATATTGTCCTGATATCTTAAACCCTTCATAAATACAAAAACAGCATGAAGGGTGACAGAAATTGTACCGAAACTGTTTAATAACAACAAAAAATTACATAATATAAAATATAGAAACAATAACTGTCACAATTTCAAAAATTATACACACATTTTTGGTTGCCTTGCAGTGGAATGATGTGCAGTTCAAATTCACTTTTTTCATACACAGAACACCATGAAAGTACAAAATGTATCTCCAGTTGTCCGCTTACTTTTTAGATACTGGATATTTTTGAACCAAGCCATTTTAGAATATGTGTTGTAACAATGAGTTTTATACCTTCATTGCCATAGAAGGTGAGGTTAAAAATAAAGAAAATTAGCAAAAAATCTGCTGACAGCCAGTCACAGACTTTCATCAAGAACGAAACATGAAACATTTGATTACATTATACAACAACTTAAAATCATGCACAATTATATACAGATCATTGGCCAGGCAAACGTGAACCTCTTATATTAAGAGTAATTAACCATGACCCCTTGGATTGTAATTCAGAATGTTGTTAATTATTATAAATAACATCACATATATGGCTTGAAAATACACTCATAAAATTATGCGATACATTTCAGCACGTGGTACTCTATTAATAACGAGCCTTCCATCATAACTTAGGGATGCAAATGTCCACGGATTGGCAGTTGACCATTCAACAGCGTACACTGAATCTTCATGCTCATCATAAGCAGCTAGTACTCCATCTTCCATCTTTGAATGTCTAGAAAATAAAAATTCAACAAGAAAAATTATTTACCAACATTTTTCCTTCTGAATCACAAGTGATTTCACTTCAATAGAATTAATGATCAAAATCGTGCATTTTAATGTTATCTTTTAATACTACTATATACTGTTTGAAAACAATAGCAATCCCTGACAAAATTTTGGAAGTCAAAGAGGATACAAAGAATTTCCTCTGTAATCATTCTTCTACTTCTTTAAAACATATTGAACCAAAAGAACTGATATTTATCAAGGTTGACTAGTGCCAAAAGGGCCTTAACCTTTAACAAATTACTGAACTATTGTCATGGGAAAAATAATTTCGACACCTAAGCTTCTCTTTGGATGGTATACTCCACCTTAAATCCAGAAAACATCACTAATAATTTATGTTTTGTAATGTTTTAGTTATGCATCAAGTCTGATCTTACAACATAAAGAAATCACCTCCATGATGGAAAAAGATGGATAATCCAAACATTTCTATCCAACTCCCCTTGCACATCAACTAACAGATACTCTCACATGATATATCCCTCCTCTTCTGCCTGTAATAGCATTCAACCTCGAGGTTAGTTTTGATATAATATGGCCATGTTCACCTTTGAGAAACTGCAAATCGAGGTAGGGTGACCACTCTCACTGCCCTGCAATTTGTTTTTCCATTAAGTTCTAATATCCAGAAAATCACATACCAATTGAATTTCAGATGAGACTATCCATAGGCATCACCCTGGATTTTAACCCTCTGGTACAAGCCCAATGCTCTACTCACTAAGTTCCACAACAGTCCTCACCTTCCATTCCATCTCAATAAATCCCTTGCCTTGCTCCCCATTTGTTGGAATGTCATTCTTTAAGAATAAAAGACATAGATGGCTACAGTGCACACGTTATGTATAGCCGCTGCTATATCAAGAAGTGTTTTTAATACTTAAAATGGCTTGCTTATTGTACAAGAATGGTATGATCATCCATTTTATCCACCTGGGTGATTTTACACCCATTGAAACTCATCATCAATTTAGTGAGATTTGCGGTGATGTGTTACCGATGTGAAAAACGTGCCTTCATATATGTGGCAGTAAAAAGGCCGAACTTGGTGTGAAAACAAACCCAATTAGCCTCAGCCAATTTTTCTAATGTGCAAAAAGGACCCCTACAGAAATGTTCTAGGCAGCCATGGAATCATGAAGTCAACATTGTGAAAAATGTGTACATCCCGAGGGAGAATATGTTGAGAGGTAACAAAAGTTTCAACTTCCTGGTGTATGTAGCTTATTAGGAAAAATTAGAAAACCTTAGAATTTGAACTCACCTAATAGTACTTTATATTATTGCATAGTATTCTCTTTTATATTATAATCTATTTGTACGCATTTGGGAAATTTCATTCTCGTGAATAATACGCTCAATCTACACTTCTGACAGACTAATATACGTAACTTCATCACTATAGTTATGGCTTAGAATGGCCATGAAAATTCATAAATCGGGACCTATGGTGATTTGTCTGATTATTTATTTTGAAGTGGTAATTAGATATTGAAAATTACTTGCTTTTCTTTTTCTTCTTCATTGTCCTCGTGAAGATCATCATCGATGCAATGACCGTAGGGCTCAGAGCTTATAGATGCTACACATGACAGTATAACTCTGGAATCACTACTGGAGGTAAGGACAAGTTGGTCATGTAAGGGGTTGTATCTCACACTCCATACCCTTTCAAAGGAAAGAATAAAATATATGAAACAATATGTTTGAAAAATCATTTAAATCTTGAACAATGCCATTTATTAACTTTCACTTTGCTGTGGGTGCAATTATTTAAGTTGAAGCACAAGCACCATTTATTCATTAGTCATTCATTCTCTACCGCTGTTGTAAAAGCTATATCACTGTTTGTGGAGGGCTGTTTGGGTTTTCCACCAGGTCAGGTTCTCCATCGAGGCCAACGTTTCGAAGGATGAGTCGTCCATCATCTTCAGGGCATCGAAATGCCCTGAAGACAATGGATGACTCGTACTTCGAAACATCGGCCTCAAAGGAAAACCTGACCCGAACAGCCTTCCACGATTCCATACGCCGGGAAAGTCTGCAATCATTCCATATCACTGTTGCCGCCCAGAGATTTACCCTTACAAATTAACATAATGCAATAGCTTAATTTGCAACCCCATGACAGCATACTATATTCCATATGTCTCTTACCAGTGGGAATGATCTGATCGTGCTACAACAGGTTCAGTGGGAGATCTGACATCCCAAAACTTGGTCCATCCATCATCTCCACAACTTGCCATGTAATACTGTCTGTTTGGATTGAAGTCTAAATCTCTGAAAAAAAATTTCTTGGTTAAGGTAATGAATTATTATTAATGAAATTTTAACTGGAAATTAAGCAGTAACATAATAAATTTTATGATCTGAATGCATTAGAATATATTTGGATACCATATGTCTCCAAGTGTGCATTGAGCATTTCAGTTTTTAAGCACAATCAAAATTTCCCATCGATTCATAATCAAGTCATGAAATAAAGTGACTTTTCTGGATCAAAAATTCAAGACGTGGCTGATGAAAAGTATAAGGTTCAGTTTTTATGTAGACTTCTGAAGAAAATTACGGCAATGTTTTATATGCTACTTAATTGCTTTACGAGCATTTTTGCATGATATCAATTGATATTGATCATTTTGGAATGGAGATCCCATGCACCTAAATTGGACACTTAGATAGCTTGTGTGTGAAGATTCCTTTCTGGAAAAGGAATCCTCAGTGACTAAATGAAAATGTTGCTTAGCCTTTAGTGGACTCTGTATACAGCAGAGAGAAGAATCCCTGATAATAGAGGTTAACTGTCATTGGTTCCGGCAACATATATGTTTCTCCTGTTAATCCCTACCTTAAAGTTTTTATAGCTTTAAATTCATTTCTAACCATGTTATTAATAACTTTCCTATTCATTTTTCCATTTCACTAATGATGCTGGCCAAATATCAAAATGGCTCCAACTTCTCCAATCTTTCTCATCCTATAATTCATTTCCCTTGAAAATATTAAATCCAGTAATATTATAGGTACATTTTAATCATAGTTGAAGCTGATCTATCCAAGTTAATGAATTGTGCAGAAACTTAAAAACAGTTTTGTATTTTGTGAGATTTCTTTTAAACGTAATTTCACACAAAGTTTTAAACTGAGTTTACCATGCTAACTTCCATACTGCATTTTTTTCAGTGAGCCAGTTACAAAAGATATGACTAATTCAAAAAAAAATCTAATTAGAAGTTTGTTGGTAGTGTCTTATCATAACCCTTGTGAACTTGTGTATTGAAAAAAATATATATATATTTAAATACGAAATCCCGCCATACGGCAAACAAATATTCATTCACACATAGAAATAGATAGAAGGAAAGGGGATAGGAAAACACATAAAAGACAAACACAGGACAGGTGGGGAACCTGTGTTCGTCTTTTACGTGTTTTCATATCTATTTCTATGTGTGAATGAATATATTTATGGGTAGGGGGGCCAGTTCCTTTCCCTAAGCCAGTTATTGTTTCCCAGGACGATCTGGTACCCGAAAAATCACATAGCTTGGGTGAAACTGTAGGTGCCCAGAGTGCCTTGCCCAGGAATTGAACCCGGGACCCTCCGGTCAGTAGTCTAACGCTCTACCCCCTGGACTACTGCAACCCACATATATGTATGTAAAAACATATATAATTCACACATCAGGGTAGGGGGGCCAGTTCCGTTCCCCCTGACAGTTATGGTTTCCCAGGAAGAACTGGTACTTGAAAAATCACATAGCTTGAGTGGAGCTGAAGGTGTCCAGAGAGGCTTACCCAGGAATCAAACCCAGACTCTCCGGTCAGTATTCCAACACTCTACCCCTGGACTACTGTGACCCAGATATATATATATATATACAAATATTTATATGACGTTGTATGACTGCTTTCCCTTCTATCCTTTCCTGTTGTGTCCTCATTCATTTCTCCTTTGGTGGGTGAAACGGCTTCCGAACGCTATCTCCTGGCCAAAGAATTGAGGCACTTGGTTGCTTAAACCACCAGCAGATCAATGTAATTTACTGGTTAGGGCAGTCCTAGTCAAGTAAATATTTTGCGCTTATGATCTGCTCCATTCCGCCTTCCCCACCTCTCCTATTTGTCTTTTATGTGCTCCTATCCCTTTTCCTTCCTTATATCTATGTTTTTACATATTGCAACACCACTTTAGTAGTGGGAACGAAAGTGTAAAACTCCCAAAATCTATTAGAGAATCTATACATATTTTTAAGAACAAAGTAAAAAAGTCCTTGCTGATGAAGCATAACTATACAGTTGATGAATTCCTGATGAACAACCAGAAAGTGTAACTTATAGCAAAGTCAGATTTTGTATTTGTCAAAGGTAAATCTTGTATTTCTGTTTTTATTATGTTTGTATCCCATATCTCCTTTATTTCTTTTCCTGGAAAATCCAATACCTGCCTGTTGTACATGTATGTTCTCTGGGAAATGTATGGATGACATAAATAATATATAACCTTCAATTAACAATGGTAGCAATATTTAACTTGAATTCAATCCCTTGTATTTACTATATATTACATTAAAAAAATTACCTGATGAGCTGTGAATGAGCACCCTCTATTGTCCAAACCTGTCGAGAGGGAGTTCTTAAGTCCCAACTTCGAACATGAGTATCATTGGCTGTCACAAACTGGGTGAAACTTTGATGGGGATTCCACTTCCCAGCGGAGAATTTGGGTTGACCCTTCGCTTCCAGAACCCCATGAGTGATTGCCTAATGGATGTAGTGAAACCAATAAGCATTTCAGAAGAGGATGCTTTTTAAATTAATAAACATACACATAAGTCATTTCACTCACTTTAGCAGTTGAGCAACCTTCACCCAAATCCCACAATATGAAATGATTATCAACAACTGACACGACTCTGTTTCCCTCGGTAGGATGAAAGACGGTGCATAAAACATCCTTCCCATAATCTTTTGTTTCCAGAAGGGACAGTTTGTCCAACGTTGGCAATGCTGCCGAACAAGGATCGTACACCTCATTACCGGTCCCCTCCTCAGTAGTTTCCGGTATTCTCCAAATGGCTGCATGCATTGTGCAAGAACTTCTTCCCTCTAAATAATGAAGTAATTCGTTTAAGTGTCACATCTAAGGGCGACTAGAACCACAATTTCTATAGGTATACTTTACAAATGCAATTCACGTAAAGAGATGAAATACAATTACCAGAAATTTTGTTAAAGCATGTTGAAATCACATTATTGTCCGTTGGGGAGGATGATAGATGCCAAACTTCTCCTGAACCGTGTTGATACAGTTTTTTGCTGATAGAATTTGACTTTTCATCAACTTCAACAACATGTATTTGATTGTCAAACTCGAGAGATTGAGTTCCAACGAAGAATCTTAAGCATTCTGTCTCAGCCAATTGAGATGCCAGGGCACGAGCCTGTTTAAGTTTCCAAATTAGTAACAGGAATACTTAACACCGCAGATGTAAATGATAATTTTTGCATTAAATTTACCTGAAATTCAAGTCCATAAATCAAGGGAGAATCGGTATCCATGTCAAAATTTGAAGGAATATCTTCAGCAGTTGTCTGTCACTTTGTATTTCTTCCTACACATCACTTACTCTCCATTTTCTCTGAAAGGCAATCATTTAGCTGGTTTAGTTAAACAATCATCAATATGTTTATGGGGAAAAGTAAAGTGATTTGATTTATAAAAACGTCAGAATCATCAATCATTTGTGGTACCTCCGACCCTTCTTGTGGCCCATTTACCAATCAGATCCTGATGGGCTTCTGATCGTCATCAAGTTTTCCATGACCCAAACAAACAGAAACTTGAATTTCATTGTCATAGCAAATGCCGGTCTGAACTAATGTAAATTTTATTATCTGATAGAAACACCATGAATGTGTTTTTTTTATATATTTAAATAAGCTTGCGAAATTTAATAGTCCCACGGATGTTGAGATGTGCGATAATAAGGCAATAGCTTTGCCGATTCCAAATCGCGTACACCTGCTGTTTATTTATAAAATGACTATACTGCAGGTAGATCACTTCGTATTTGGCATAAAAATTGACAACCGGTCTCACAGGTTCAAAGGGTACCAAATTTATACAACACGGCAGGGTGACCTATTTACTTAGAAAATCGTGCTTTACTTACGACTAACATCACCATTTGTGGCGATTTCCTCTGCTTTATTCAGCGTATTTATTATTTAAAAAATTATGCTGGCATTTAATGATAAAAAAAGTACATTAACCACTAAGAACACAGAATGGTTACGTGAAAATTCGGTGATCACGTCGGATGCATTGACGTGCAAAAATATTCATACCCCAAGATTATAGTATTCGAGGGTTAAAATTAACATTTAAATTCAAGAGATAAATATACTTACCGTTTCACCTCTCGCATAAAGATCTTTTATATTTAATTGAAATTTTTTAGTTCAAGAAAAATGCACGGAACGATATTGCGGCACTCATTTGTTTAATGGCCCGCGGATAGTCATTTTTCAAATTCTGTCGACTTCGGGATGCACTAGGAGTTGTTATATATAGTGAGTAAAATTTTGAAATGGTGCTATTTTACAACTATAGGAAGTTGTATGAGTGATGTGCCTTCTACTTTAGCAGAGAATCCTACAGTTAATGATGACTGGGATGCAGTCTACAGGGTTATATTGTCTACAAGTTATGTATCTCCGGGAAAGAGGCCTAAAATACGTACCAAACCTCCCAATTGGTGTCAAGGAAGTGGAAAATCTAATCGTAGACTCAGAAGTGGTTTTGGGCAAACAGGAATTGGTATAAATACCGCGCTGGCTCAGAAATTACCACACATTTTTAGGAACTAAATTAAAAATAAACGAATGCATGACCAAAAATTAACATCGGTAAACTTCATCAAAAAGTTTCTCAGTGACAAAAATTTAATCTTGGAAAAAGGTGATAAAGGCAATGCTGCAGTAGTGATCGAGTTGATTATGTGAACCAGTGTTATGACTACATACAAAGTAACAATGTTGTGAAACCCCTGTATGATCCCACTAACAAATTCAAAAAAACTGTTGTGAAAGCTCTTAAACCCACAACGTCTATCATCATGGCTAACGAATCATACCAATTGATGGTGATGAATCCGAGGGCTCCGAAATTCTTTGGGGTACCAAAATTACACAATGATACCATTCAAATCAGACCAGTTGTCCCTAGTGTCACCGTGCCATCAAGGAAATTAGCCGCATTTTTGAACAAACGATTCAGGGAGTTTATTTTGTTTCAACCTAAATTTGGAGAGAAAAATTCACTGGACCTTTGCAAAAAACTATCGTCAATTACCCCTCTACCTTCCAATCAGAGACTAGTGTCCAATTTGTTCATGAATATCCCAGTGTACTATGCTATCATGATAGCAGAACAGGAACTAAAGAGTGCAGGAGCAGAACCACCCTTCCTCAGTGATTTTGAAACTTAAATGAGAGTGTATGTGGAGAAGAATTATTTCCAATTAAACGGGGGCTACCATCAGCAAATGGAAGGATTGGCAATGGGATCCCCATTATCTCCACTCCTGGCTGATTTGTACATGAATGGCTTTGAAGTTAAATTATTCAGCAATACCGCAGTAGGCACCCATAATATTTATTTCTGGTTCCGATGCATGGATGACCTATTCGATGTGTGATGAACAAGGATAGACATTTAGACAATTTTATTAAAAGTTTAACCACACAATCCAACAGTATTCAATTCACATGTGAGAAGGAATGGAAAATAGACTTTTAGGATGTTACGATATCAAAGGTTAAAAAAGGTTTTCAATTTTCAATATTCCGTAGAGATACTGCCACAAATCACATCATACCATTTAACTCCTACCATCACTTTTCACAAAAAATGTCCATATTTCATTTTATGAAACTTAATACCATTTGGTGGATTGCAACAAAAAATGGATTCAACAGTAGTCGTATAGATCCAATGCTGGCAAAAAAAGATAAGGAAGAAAGCAGTTTCACTCCTTTACCATCCCCCTAAAGTGATGGATGCATCCCAAAAAATGTGGTGCAAATTACTGTTCTACGGATATGTATCTCTAAAAATAGGAAAGGTCTTTCCAAAAGACCAATTTAGGGTTGCCTACTACAACAGAAACAATCGTATGTGATATTTTTATAGAACAAAAGACAGGGCTGATAAATTGGAGAAAAGTGGAGTGTAAAAATTAAAATGTAGTGATTGTGATGCCACATACATGGCGAAGACTGGGAGATCCTTTAGAACGAGAGTGGAGGAACACAGGAGAAGTTTCCTTCTTGGGAAACCATCCCACTCTTACCTTGCGAGCCATCTGCTGGAGAAGGGACCCGCAAGTGGCTTCACCCCTGACATCCTACACCTTGTCGAAAAGGGAAGTAGAATGAACGTATTGGAAGAGTTGGAGAAAATAAGGCAAGTGGAAAAAGGGCATATCCTCAATGACTGTTTTTCTCAAAGATATTCCCCACACTGATGACAACCTCTCTCTCATTAAGAAAATGCATTGTGACCCCCAACCATGAACCATCCTGACCATCCCCCATTTTCCTCAAACCTTACCCTCCCCACTCACCACCTACCTATATATATAATGTAAATTCACTAAATAGTCATAGCAAACACAGAAACTAAAACATATAAAAGAGGAACTCACTGGTTCTCGAATTTTCGGTGGTGCAACCACCTTTCTCAAGAGGAATTAGGAACAGAACTGAGGCAGAGGAGGGCCTGAAAGCCGCGAAATCGTTCTGTTCTTAATTCCTCTTGAGAAAGGTGGTTGCACCACCAAAAATTCGAGAACCAGTGAGTCCCTCTTTTATATGCTTTAGTTTCTGTGTTTGCTATGACTATTTAGTGAATTTACATTATTGTGCACGTTTGTGGGTTTTCCAAGAAAGTGACTCTCTCTCTCTCTCTCTCTCTCTATATATATATATATATATATATTTGTTTGCTAGGTGGGGAGTCACAAAATGTTTATTTTGATAGTTGTGTCCATCCAAAAACCTACCTTAACCGGTAGATTACCTAATAAATAAATAAATAAATAAATAAATAAATAAATAAATAAATATATATATATATATATATATATATATATATATATATATATATAAAACTGACCTGTACCTGTAACTTTTTAACCAAGGATGATGCCATAAAATTGAATGGAAAGATGCATTGAAATTGAATTGAAAGATATGTACATCATACGGGAGATACATACATATTACATGGTAATCAATCAATACACCTGAATTGTTTTCATATCAGCAGCTTCAATAAAACTTACTATTAACTACCACCCTTAGGGAATTAGGAACTGCAGTTGCTGAATTTGAATCATCAAAAGAAATTGCAGCTCATGATAACTTTTATTGCATTTAGTGCAAAAATCGAAACCTAATCCATGGAGGAAAAAATTCTAACTTTAGGAAAATTAGAGAAATTAACTCCCATACCCGCTAATGTGAGAAAAAAGTTATTTCATTTAAAAAAAGGATCATAAAAAATGAAATATTATGGTGCCTGCAACCATTGGTATTGCTTGGTTTTCAGGTATTCCACAAATAAAATTGAGATTCATCTCCTCTAAGATTTGGGGCACCCTAAAAATGTAATTTGTATGGATAATGAAAATTTTAAATTTAGTAGTCGTTTTCTATAAAAACAACTTTGAAAATGTGTTTGTTATTCTGCTTGACCTTAAAAAATAAATTACTTGTGATACATAAATCTTTGCAATGTTTAAAAAAAAATATTGTCCACCCCAAAAATGACCATGCCTCAACTCATTGCATAGTCTTGTGCAAGTTATGCCTCTGCATATGGTCATTACAAGGAAACTTATAAATTCTAAATCTTGAAATTTTGGTATTTGATATTTTTAAAGGATTTTTAATGAAAGCTGCTCATTGTTTTTTTTACTAAGGCACAATTCATCCACTAAATCATATCTCACTTTTCATTTGACCTGTATACACTACATTACCATGACTCATGTAATGTATTTATTGTATTTGTCAGTTGTAGGCTAAATTAAACAATATTTTGACAAATATGTCCTACTCTAGGCATAAAATATGTGCCAAGTAAGGTTGCCCTCATTTGATGACTTCATACCTATGAGTAATGGAATTGCAAACAATTATTGCCATTTGGTGTTAAAGATCAGAGCTTTACATGTTGAAAGGCAATGAAGCTTTTAGCATAAGTTGAGAGTGTTTTAGACACAAGAAGTATTCCTGGAGCTTGGGAGTCTTTTGTTGGGAAGAATATTTAAAATTACTTTGAGAAGGCCTAAACATATTTGGATGTCGATTGTAAAGACAAGGAGTTTCCAGAAGGACTTGCCTTCACATATGAGACCCAGAGCTTACCCTTGAGCTATTATTTAGGGAAAAAAGTTTTATATGCTGTGTAATACAGAACTTCTCTGAATAAGTAGCAGTTCCATGACCAAACACAGTTTTTGATTGCTTTATATTGTTTCAGGCTCAACTTTGTGGAAGTTCATGTTAATTATTTATTTTATTAAGAACACAATGTATACATCCACTGTTATTTTAAGAACAGTGGATGTATACATTGTTCTTAATAAAATAAATAATGAGCATCTTTTGATGTTCAACACTATTTAAATTACATTTACTAGTACCTGTAATGGTGGACTAATGATTATGTATATTGTATCGAGCATTGGGTTGTGTGTAGTCATGGAACTAGCAGTTCTCAGAGAATTATCATATTTGACAGCCCACGTAAGACATGTTTGGGATAATTATTATTTCAATAACATATTTATTCTTTTGCAAGTCATGTAAATAACATTAATTTGCTGCAATGAGTAAAATAAAATGAAGCTGGATTAAAAATTCAACCTTCATCATTACAGCTATATCATCATCTCATTTTTGTTCATATGTGTAATCCTTTTAATATAATACGGTTAAATATTAAAGGCAGCATTTTTGAAAAATGTAATGGCAATCATTGAAAATTAGCAAAATTAAAAAGTTATTGTCAAATTGAGAAACAAAAGTGTTAAAAAATCCCCAACAATGGGTTTACTTAATACTGTGATGTGTATCACACAGCAGCAGATTTTTGCACCCTAAGTGCAGAGAGTAACAATAGATTAAATTAAACAATGTAATCTAGAGCAGTAAATTATCCTTGAATAGATGCAATCAAACAGGGAAAGTTACACAGTTTTGTTCAAATTATTCATTTATTGCCAAATATATTTGGAATACACAATGCACATTGGTAAATTAAGTAGGGCATAGCGCTCACATTTACAGCACCACCAAAATGCAGATACGCACAAATATTATTATTTTTAGTTCAATTTGCCAGGAATCTTAGTAATTTGTATGAAATTATAGTAATCAGTAAAGAAAGAAGTACATACCTAGGAACAAACTGTATGCACTTCGTTACAGAACTTCAAAATGTTTTCATAACATTTAGTAAAATCAAATCAACTCTGACAGAAGTTATAATGTGTCCGAAAGAGTTGAGGCACGGATTGAAATGAAATTAACTTTGATTCAGCTCACATTTGTAATATACAATTACTCTTCCTCCACAAATTATTTTCGTGAAAGTTATGTTACAAATAAACATCTTATGCGAAGGAATGTCACAAACTTAACAGGGAAATTGCACCTAGGGTCAATGCCATATTCCCTAAATGCCACTGTTATTAAATGTTCTCATTACCACCTGATTTTGCACTCATTTTTCATGAAACATAGTGTGAGTAGTTATTTTATTTTACGAGTATCCCTTGAACTGTTTGTAACATATTTCATCAAATTCAAATTATCTCCACGAAATAGTTCATTTACTTTATTAAAAAATATTTGTGTTATTCATTCACCTATTATTAATAGTTTAACACAGACTAAAATAATGACAAGCAGAACACTTTGTATCAAAATATAAGCTTTTGCAAAAAAATAGCTCCATCTCAGTTCCTTTTCAATTTTCACATGACTTAAAAAAATCGAGTTTTTTTTAATCCTACATCAACATGTACTGTTGTACCTTGGGGAATGGTAACTATGGAATGCAAGGATGATTTAATTTTCTGTATTTTATCCCGTAATTGCTCGACACAAATATATATTCTTCAATTATAATCAATCAAAAAATTTATAACTACAGCATTGTAAATAACACTGACTGCTTCACACATTTTGGAAATATTGTATTCAAAATATGTGAGATTTTCTCTCATTATAAACTGGATAAGACTGAAATCCCAAACTGTCACAACCCTGGTCCCATAGACTCGCTGATTCCCACTCCCAGATTGTCAAATTCAGAGCCTCATTATAGAATCAAAACATTCGTCTAATCTAGGAGAAAATATGTTATGATTTCATTGTCTGTAAATCAAACTCATTTTTCATCCTTTTTTTCCATTCCAAACTAAGACATTAACTGAAAAACTGTTCTATACATCAGATAGTTAATATGGTATATGAGAAATTCACTTGGGATTTTTGTTTAGCTTCACAAAAATAAGCAATCAGTGTGCCAAATTATTTTCTGATGAATTTTTATGAATAAATTTTCTGACGAATACATGAGTGATGATAAACTGCCATCACACATGGATTTATCAGAAAATACACACATAGTAGACAAGTGACAGCAATCATATCATGTGACTGGTATTATGTTGCAGTTTTAATGTAAAAATTGTAATGAAGGTCAATAGGAACAGATAACAATTAATTTAAGGACATAGTTAAGATAAAGTACAACAGTACACAAAGTTTTAAAAATACAAATCTCCTTCAAAAAGGCACATTATAAATATACAAAACATTTTATCACAAACCTGCTGCATTAAGCTTATCTTACTGGCAGATATAAATCAATTCTCTAACAAAAATATTATTCAAGCAGTTGTCAATGAACCACAGTAATCAACACAAATGTTGGTTTGATATGCAAAGACAGCTCATCTAAGACTTTTTTTCTAAGGTTTCCCAGAATGATCTGGTACCCATAAAATCACACAGCTTGAGAGCAGCTGAGGGTACCCAGAGTTGAATATGAAATCGAACAATCTCGGTAGTTCATATTATACACACTGAACTACCACGTCCCTCAGCATTTCATTAATACTCATAATATTAAATGCAAGCATTGGTCAAGGTAGAAACTTGGTCCAATATCCTCATTATTTTTCTCATAGCACTAGGTGGTATTGGTATAAAATATGTACTTCATGAAACAAAAAAACTACCATTCTTTCAAAATAATGTACACTAAGACTTTTCATTTGAAATCCTTATGTTTTAAATAAAAAAATAATACAATCTCACTATCTGTGAAAGTCACAAGCCATTATTAGGATCAAAAGACAGAATTTGTACAAATGTCAGCTTCAATGTCATGATTCAAATGGGCAATTTGGACATATCTGCTGATGTTCAACCAAAACTGTTTCGCATTCACTTCTTCAAAACTTTCATGGCCAGCAATGGGAACAATTATTTAAAAAATAATCTCACCAACCCAACAAATTTTTAGCAGCTTTATTGGAATTATTTGAAAGGTTGTATCATTTTTATGGATTCCACCCACTTATTTCATTTATCCACCTATTTCATAACTTTTGAAAACATTTTTTCATAAAATACTTTCTTTGCTTTCAATAAAAAAATACACAAATGTACTGGCTTTTGTAAATATTAAACTTTCTTGAAAAGCTTTCCCTCCCCGTAAATATCCCTGACACTCGGCAGAATCGTGACTACAGCAGACTGCTTAACATAACAAGCACTACATAATAAGGTAACAATCTTCCATGTCAGCTTAGAATATGTTATATAGTATTCTTAATTCTTATTAGGATTTTCAAACAGCATTTATACAAGTACAAGCCTGCTCTTGCAGCTTAACTCTGATGTCATGAATGCCCCACAATAGCACCACATTTTATTACAAATTACAATGCACAATGTGGTTTTACCATAAAGTGTATGTTTGTTACACAAGACCTAACCTACATTTCTAATGGCCAGTGTTCCAGACCTTCTATTTTCAATTATAAATGAGGAATTGCAATGTAATTTATAATGCATGGAAATCATCCCTTAAAGCTTGGACTAACAATTCTCAACCCATGTACTTCATATGTCTGGAACATAGTACCATCACATAACCCTTTACTAGTTTTGTCACATATTTACTTATTACTGAAATTGTCGTCATTGTCACCACTACTAACCCAAGCTCTCAAATTCAAAATTGGACAGGAAAAGTAGCAGCTGGAATTATTGGTACATATTCTTGTATCATAAGGCTCTCTTTGTATGTCCAAAATACTTCCAAATGTATACTCTTTGCAGAGTGTTCAGTAAATACCCACTGTGTACAAAAACATAAAAAATCATCCCATAAGTAAATATACATGTACTTAAAGAGCTAATTTGAGCTACATACATTTTAATAATGCTAGATTTGAATAGGCTAATTCAACTCATAATGCTGTTTGGGGGCAAAAATATGTTTCAACGCAAGTCCTAGAGCAAAATGGTTGAGTTTCCTTCACAGTAAATTTTCCCCCTAGTAAAAACTTCTTGCAGCTTGCACAACAGAAGCAATTGGCAGTGACATGCCAATTGAATTCCTTCCAGCTGACTCTTTGGTCACCAGCAGCTATTGATTGCTTACAAGCATGACAAGTCTGCAAAAAAAAATTATATATATATTATAATTCATCCATTCCAAGAAATAATCACTACAAAATTATATTACTCTGATAAGTTAGGGACAACAAACACTGCTAAAAAAATCCACACCCAATGTGGCCACTGAATAGCACATTCACTAGCTGACCTGCAGATAGCATGATAAAGTCATATCCTGATTCTGTATGTATTGTCAAAACATGATGAATTTCTCATACATCAGGATATAGATCAATAAAGATACCTCACCAATGCTTTAAAAATGGGAAGAAAAAGGAAAAAAATGTATTCAAAGGCAGCCATCAAATATAGCAAACTCTTAACGAACAATATAACTATCATTCAAAATGGTGTATATACCATTCTGGAGCACATCCATCCATAGACCCCTGACTTATAAATGGATTAACATAAATTTTTTCTACCACAGTCAGTGAGACAAAATCAAAATTCTGCTGAAAAACTACTCAGCCGTCTAATGTAAAACAATAGATAAATTTTGCACCATATTCCATAAAGGAAAAGAATCAAGAACATTTTTCCTTAAATGGTCTGACTTTCCCAGAATCCTACATAAACATTTAAGTCAGATTTCTCCAGGTTTATCCAGTTTTCCACATAGGTGGCAGCTCTCTGCCAAACACAACCTTTTGAAACTCATAGGAAACATAGCAAACTCACCCCCAAATTGCTGCTTAGATCTTTCGACTCCACCCCTGAATATACCTTACAACTGTTTTTGTAATACCCCAATCCTTGTTTAGTGGGTTTGCAAGAAAATATAGACGTTTGTACTTAATTTTACCTTAATATTAAAGTTTATTTGTTAATTTTGTCAACTATTATAGGTGAGAGAAAAAACTTTTATGCACTAACATTTACATTTCTCTGAAGTACACTCTTAATAAAGTCACATTCCAGCAGGTTTGAGGTAATATACTACAAAACATGCCTAATATTTTCACCACATTCTGATTAACGTTTATTTTAAAAAATTAAAAGGAAAAATATTGTTTAATATGTGTGCATGATCACAATTTCAAACTCAAGAAAATTATTAGGAAACAATTAAAGTGGAACATAACATAAATGCTACATTGCAACAATTTCAGAGTGTAAAAATCATTCGCCTTGACCACGAAATTGTTTCATTGAAATGCATGTTAGGGGATGACTCCATTAAAAGTTACTGTTGCGGCTTCTCCCACAGTTTCTTGAAATTTGAGATAAATGCCACATGTTTACATTAAAATTTTAAACATAAACTTAAAACTATTTTCATGTTATCATTGTGGGTATGGATCATAATACTTTCCTTTCTATTGATATTCACATTAACAGTGAAAGGTCTTAAGTTAGAAAATTATAACTACTTACTTTTCCATACTTGGCCTGATAGCAATTGAGGCAATTTGGCTGGTCATCAACTAAAATATATTTCATCCCACCAAGAGGTATATCACATTCAAAGCAACAGAAATGCTTTACATGGTATGATCGACCTTCTGCTGATGTGTAGTTTGGAACAAAAATTAACTGTAAAAGATGTGAAATTATCAGTGGAGAATATCTACCAATTTTCATGTTAATAAGTTAATGGCAAATCAGTGTTCCTTTACAGCAAAAAAATGCAACCAGATAGCCCATAAAATATGAAATTTTTTGTTGTATTTTTTCAGAAATCAATAAAAATTAAGGGCACAAAATTAGAATAGAGTAAAATCATGTGCTTTAAAATGAGTACCATAATAATAGCTTATACAAGAAAGGGAAAAAAAAGTTGCTATATGGGCACACGTAACCCACCATGACCTCTCTCAAATGTGCCTTAGTCAAAGGAGGCATTTGCAGATTTACATCAGAAAAGGTTTACCTGGAAATCAAAATGTTTATTTTCTCAAACTTTCCTAAGGAGACATCCCTTTTGGGAGTTATTGCACGTAATTATTTGGTATGACATTATCATAAAAGATGATTATTTTCTACCGAGGTCCACTTTCCCAAGAGAACAAAACCACTTAAGATTTTGTTGAAAAACTTTGTTTTATTACTTTCCTTATCTTTATGCTTTTCTTCTGCATAGTATTTTTGCTTGTTTACACCTTAAAAAGCCATGCATAATGGTTTAATTCCATGCAAAAATAAGCCATACTATTTTAATGAGAGATGCAAAATTTGTGAAAAAGTCTGGAATAACATCATTTACAATAATTCGCTGAAAGTTAATAAAACTTGCATAACGAGGTACCAAAAAATAGAATAAAGCATAAAAATAAGAGTTACTCAATTGTTAGCCACATTTATAACCATCGAGAAAAGTCACCTGGAGTGATGCTGGCATTTTTGGTTGCTCACAGTGACTTTGGCACATAAAAGATTTAAATGCTCATCATAGCCTTTTTCTTAACTTTTATATTTCCACATCATACAAGTCAGCTGCCAGTGAAAAAAACCATATGTTAACCACAACTTTTGCTTCATCATTGGTGGCAACTGAGAAATTCCTTCTTTGTGTACTAGAGACCTAAAAAAAGCTTTGGCATGCCATATACAAAAAGCAATGCAGCCTACTGTAATTTTTTTGCTCCATGATAATGCACAACCTTATTTTGCCACTGAAACTTGAAAGCGTTAATCAGATCTTTTGGATGGGATCTAATGAACCACCCACCATACAGCTAAATACAACCACCCATAATTTGTGCCATGCAATTACCACTTGTTCCTCTACCCGAATGAGTTTCTCAATAATCTTGAAGTCTTCAAAGGTAGCTGACTTATATAATGTAGACATGCAAAAACTAATTGAAAGCTATGATAATTACTTAATAAAACAAAGAAACTATTGAGAAAATAAGCATTGAGTGTGATGAACATAATGACAGTTGTAAATATCAAAAATATAAATCAAATTATGGACAAAAAGTATTATACACATGAAATTTTATTTAAATTAAATTATATGGGATAACAGAAAAATGATACAAATGCAACATTGAAATATGTCCTTCATAACAGGATAGGGTTCATCATCTTTGAAAGGCAGACAAAGAAAATATGTATAATATATATATGAATTGGAAGATAATATCCATTGATAGAGAAATTTGTGTTGAAGGAATAACAAATGAAAATTTATACTGTTGGGATAACATATTAAGAGAACTGGGATTAACATATTAATTTAATCCAATTGATGATCACTTTAACACAAAATAATTCCTGAAAGGTTAAAAGACAGTTACAGTTTCAAATTGAAAAAAAAAACATATAATCTAAAGTTTACCTCATCGCACGCATTACACCTAGGAATGTCCATTATTTCAGCAAAATGACGGCCACAATATACTTCTCCCTTCCTGAAGAAGTAGATAAGATCAACCAGCAGTTCCTAGAAAGAATAATCAAAATATTTCAACATATGTAGGTAATTCACTTTAAGGACTAAATGGACTCCTGAACATCAATATGCCCCAAAGATTTTTACAATCCTTGGCTGTCATCAGGCTTCTCAGGGGAATAACGTACTGAAGTACACACAATACCAATGTCCAGCATGGGATTTGAACCCATAATGGTTGGTTAAGCAGAAGGGGATATTAACAGAAACGAAGACTGTTACAATTTTCCAATTACTAAATATTTATTTCTGGAAATAAATCTTTATTAAGTGGAAAATTGTAATAGTCTTCATCTCTGTTATTATTGAAGAGTTCCACCACATCACACCTGAATCTGTAATTCATATTAGAAGGGCATATTATCAAACTTAATAGCCTGGCAAGCAACAAGGGATGTGCAGGCATTATTAGAATTACACTAATTTCTTTAACCATCATCAAGTAGACTATGTATTACCTTGATCCTTAGGCTTCCGCGGCATCGATCTTTTGAATCCATGCTTCTTCCGGGAATTACCGTCGCATAGTTTTAGTTGATGGACAACTGTTCCGCCCCCAGTCCTGGAGGCATCTTGTACTTCGACCTGAAGATGCCTCCAGGACTAGGGGCGAAACAGTTGCCCATCAACTAAAACTACGAAACGGTAATTCCCGGAAGAAGTATGTATTACCTTTTAATAACATGGAAAATAGTAGGGAATTTTATGGCATATCACTCAATATACCCATCAAGATGTCAACAAACTAAAAGAAATGGAGCTGTTTCCACAAAAGAACTTCCTATTTATTCTGAACTTCATCCTCATTTGTGTTTTTACAACTCAAGGGATTATATTTACCAATTTTTCTTTTCTTCCTGAGGTGAGTTTCCAAATAGAATGCATTTAATTTGAATTTATTGCACAATATACACAACTTGTATTTTTTTTCTATTGCACAAAAATATGCCAATAATTATGATTTGCTCATGCCTCACCTTGCAAATATTGCAGACGAAACAACTTGGGTGCCAGCATACATTTGCCCCAGCCCTTTCTGCCACCACCACCACCTCTCCAGCTTTGACCTGCTCCTTACATTTGTGGCACTGCCATTTGGGTGCTAACGTATCAATGGAGCCCTCCAAAGGAACACCATCGCCAGCCACACTCAGTTCACCCATCATGGCAGGAAGATGGTCAACACCACTTGGCATGGGCCTTCCTTTAACCAACTGCATTTCATTCGTGCCGTTGCCACCCTCAGCCATTTCCTCCGACGTAGGTGGAGCTGGCCATTCCATCTCCTCTTCTGGAAGGTTTCCTTCTGCCACTTGGCGACTGGCGCCAAGTGGGCCTTGCATGCCGGCCTGATGACTGGCATCGGAGCCAATGGAAACTCCTGCTACAGCAGGGACTTGTTTCGTGGAATAGCCACCAAGGTAAGGGGGTATGAGTGACCCAGGAGTAGGGAAGTGCCTTTGCTCGCTCAAAGGAAGGCTTCCAAAGCTGTCGGGAGGTAGTGGATCAAACAAGGGAGGTGGGTTTGTGGGGAGTGGGGGTGGCGGAGACTCCGGAGTGTCATCTGGTGGCAGTGGAAGACTTGAATGGTAAGGAAGGGGAGATCCCACGGAGGAAATTGGAACTCTGCTACCAGGGGTGGTTTGTGGGGGAGAAGGAGATGGTGGTGGCGTGAGTGTCTGAGGGGGGATGCTGCCATCGGTAACAGCATTATGCAGGCCATTGTGTCCAGTTGGCAACCTGACAACCCCTCCCGTGCTATGACGCATGCTCTGAGCCTTCAAAGGTTCTCCCGAAACAACCCCCAAGTGGGGCATCGTTTGCTTCAATCGCTGCTCTGTATATTTGATGGGATCTGTTAATTTTGTAACTCGGCCTTGTCCAACAACATTACTCTTTATTTCATTGACATACGCTTGCATCCTGGATAGGAAAATGAGGAAAAATGCTCCATTAATATTGAATCAGGACAAAATATTTCATTATGACTAGTATTGCAAAAAAATCGTGACCCAAGAATGAGTCATAAAACAGAATTTAGTATCCAAAAGCTAACAACAAAAAATCAAATTAATGAAGCTCTCCAGGAGACTGGCAAAGGAGTTGAATATTTTTCACTGGTTCTTATTGCAAATTATAACGAGTACATATTTTTTGTGTGCCATTTCCCTCTGGTAATGCTCCAAACAGAATAAGTTTAGATAAACCGATGAAAATTAACTACTGTAATTGAATGAGACTAATCCCCTCTAAATTTTGTAAAAATTATTTATTTTTATTTATTTATCGACTTAGTTGGGCGAGGTTGAGACTCATAGTCCCTTCTTGGACCTAACACTTAAAACATTACATTGAAGACAATTACACATAACCAAGCCCTAGATGGAGGAAAATCCACCTAGTTGAGAATCGAACCCACAACCTTTGGTTTAGAAGGAGATGATGTTAGCCCGCCGCCACCGGGGCTGGCAAATTACAAATCTTCCATACAGATATACTCACACAAACCAATCAAACTAATTTTTATTCATCATTTAATACAAACTCTTATATTATAGCCAGCCGCAGTGATAATTTTATTCTCTTCAACATTCATTCCTTAAAAATTAAAGATTTTAATTTCATTGCAGACTGAGAAGTCATTGTATCACTAAAATGAGTTTAAGCGAGAGAAAAATATTTAATTGAAAATAATCAAGGCTTACTTTTTCATTGTTTTACCATAATCAGCATACCAATAAAATCTCTCAAAATTTACATGATTGGGTGGATTAGCTGTTTTAATACCAAGGAATAAGCGTTGAACTCACAAATCTATTTCAGCTGTACTGAGGCCATGGCATTTGCTGGCATCCAGGTCATGTATAGGAACTTGCTTTTCAAGTTGCATTCTGCGGTACTGAGCCCCATCAGTGCCACTGATGGGAAGCTTTGTCGCCGGAAGATTTAACATATACTCTTCAGCCTAAAAAGAAAAAATAATAAGTCTTGTAAATAAACGAACAAGTACATGTTTCACACAAGGAGTAAGAAATAATCTATAGGATTTATTATTAGGTAATCTACCGGTTAAGGTAAGTTTTTGGATGGACACAACTATCAAATAAACATTTTGTGACTCCCCACCTAGCAAACTAATCTATATCAGGTCCCTCTTCATCTCGGTGTACTTCTTTCCTCCCTTCATCCCATCCAACATCCCTATCCTGTTCCTACCCTTACCTCGCTTGCCCAACATTCTCCCCTCTATTACCCTCTTCAACATTCCACTACCGCTCAATACGCCTTTCATCCATTTTTCCTGCCTCCATAGGATTTCTCTCAACAAACCCCTCTCCTCCCCCACCATTTCTAGTACTTCCTCATTTGTTTTCCTTTCGGTCCATTCCACCTTCTCCATTCTTCTCCACACCCACATTTCAAAAGCCTCCAATCTACGTCTATCCTCCTGCTTCAGCGACCACGTTTCCATGCCGTACATAGCTACGCTCCATATCAGAGTTTTTACGAGTCTTGTCTTAACATCCCTACTCAACGTCCCCGTCATCAACTCCCTCCTCCTTGAGAAAGCCTCCTTGCCTAGCGCAATTCTTCTCCTTACGTCCCTACCACTTTGACCGTGTTGGTCCAAACGCTTACGAGATACGTAAACTGTTCTTCCTGCTCTATTTTTTTCCCTTCCTATTTTAATGTATAGCTTAGCCTTTTTCTTTCTGGAAAATCGCATAACCTTTGTTTTATTAATATTGATTCTCATCCCATATTTATCGCACTGAACCTCCAATTCACTCAACAATGCTTGCAACCCCTTGGCTGACTGAGCAACTAATGCTTGGTCATCAGCAAACCTAACCGATTTTACGAATTCCCCTCCGACTTTCATTCCTACCTCCAGTTCTTCCCATGCCTCTTTAATCATTTCCTCTACATATACGTTGAACAGTACCAGTGACAATGGGCAACCCTGCCTTACACCTCTTCCTAACACTGCCCATCCGGACTCTCCGTTCCCCACTCGCACCTGAGCAGTCTGAGACATGTACAGGTTGCGGATCAGTCTCCTGTCCCTCCAATCCATTCCTATTTTCTGCAATACACGCATCAATTTTTCCCAATTCACTCTATCAAACGCTTTTTCGAAATCTACAAAACAGGCAAAAACGTCCTGATTGTATTCTATATTCCTCTCGACTAGTGATCTCATTACTGCAATGGCATCACGCGTACCTCTTCCTTTCCTGAACCCAAACTGATCATCCCCTAAGTAATCATTTGCCTTACTCTCTATCCTTTTGTTGATGATCCTGAGAATAACTTTAGCTGCGTGGGATATCAAACTTATTGTTCTATAGTACTCACGTGACGAAGCCTTTGCCTTTTTTGGAATAGGAACTAACACCGATCTCACAAAATCTTCCGGCCAGATTCCTTCCTCATAGATACTACGAATCAGTCCATATATGGCCTTTTTCCCACCTTTCCCTAACCATTTCAACATTTCTACAGGAATATTGTCCACCCCCACAGCCTTATTTGCTTTCATCTCCTTTAATGCCCTTTCTATTTCATCGTCGAGTATGCCTGGACCTAAGCTATCTTCTTCTACGTCATGTTCCTTTTCTATGTCTAACCTTGTCGGCCTAAGTTCTTTGCCATACAGTGTTTAATCTATAGGATATGAATAACAAAATTTACGTGAATGAATGACATTTTTCTTGAATATTGCATGGAGAAACTTGAAACACTTAGTGCACAGGTTAATTTCATACGATTCAATGGATAAAAAAATGGTACATGCAGGTGTGAGCCATTTTTTACTGGCAAATTCAGGTGTAGCACGTTACATTAAAATGTAAAATCTTTAGCATCAAGAATGCTAATTTAAACAATAGCAACACCAAAATTTTAATAATAATGAAATTGCTATCTAAGAACCAATTTAATACCAAACCATTCAAACAAAAATTGTTCACAACCTTTACAATCTTCACACCACAAGAGCCTTTGCACCAAAAATTGTTCACATTTCAAATAAAAACCATAAACACAGTTATCAATCCAAAGGTCAGTTTGCTGAGTGATGGAAGAATTTAAACGCCTTAAGGTGCACTTTCAGCTAATATAACTGCATAGAACTTTGACATATGAATATAACATAGAATTCTTTGTGTTCAGGGTTTTTATTTCCAAGATATATTCAAAGGTGGTTAATATGTTTATGTTTGCCTAAATATCTTTACGCTTTAAGTTGTTAATACATTTGCCACATCAGCCATATTATTATCAAAAAGCAGTAAGTATACTCATTTTGGGTGTCATAATGATTGGAAATATGGCCACATGGAGACTCCTATCTATTTGGAAGCCATTTCATGAAAAAAAAATTGGAGTAGGAAGGCTTAATTTTACAATTTACTTCCTTCACATACTCTGTACAAACAGGCTTGTCAGGTAAAAGACAGCTAGGAAATATATATATATATATATATATATTTATTTATATATATATAACAAACACAGAAACCAAAACACAAAAGAGGAAATTGGTTTCTGTGTTTGTTATGACTATCAGTGAATTTACATTACACGTTTGTGGGTTTTCCAAAAAAGTGTTTATATATATATATATATTTGGTTCTACTGCAAGACTGAAAATTTTTAAGCTTTCAAAACAGCTCACCAACACCATAAAGGGAAACATAAAAAAGCCTAACTTGTATATGCCATGGGTTTATAACATTTTTAATTATGATTAAAAAATATGATGCTAGAAGTTAGGAATTTTAAATTTTAATGGGAGCAAAAATGTCATGCATATCTAACCAATTACTTTTATGGACAATTTCTGTAGCAAATACCTAACACTTACTAAGATTAAAAGGTCAATCCTTATCATGCCATAGTATATATGAATTCTAATCATGATTGGTGATCATTTCCTTCTTGAGACCCATAAAGCCAGATTGTTCTTTAGTGTGTAACTACTTCCACTAGATGTCCAGTTGGCATTTAATAATTAAATAAAAAATCTACCATGATTAGGAAATGATGAAGCAGACAGTAATTAATGAAATTTTAATATTTGAACAAAAAAATTTCAATTGTCACAGTAATGCATTGTCCAGAATCCATTTACACCAGAAATATTCTTTTTGGGACGATTTTCATACAAAGAGAAAATTTACTGAGCAAAAGGCAACATGTTCCCATTCAACATCGTAGCCCTAATTTTGCCGTGAGCTAATAACAGAAAATAAGGAGTTACTTTTATATTTGCAAGGTTAATGACTGAATTCATGATATTATAAAGTTTTTAAGTATGCGCCTCTAAAAATATAAGTGACCCTTTTGTTTTCATTCTACATATTCAATATGGAGTTCAATAATTCAGTACTTTGCCACAAAACGACTAGCTTATAAAATTGAGAACACCTGTTGCATTGAGAACATGTTCAGATAAAGTTTGGTAAAGCTGATGTAAAACCCATTTCAACCAACATACTAACAAAATCTTGTTTATTTTTTTAAATGGTTCAAATGGTAGTGTTTGTATTCCCAAGGTAACAGATTTACGAGAGGGATTGCAACTTCGCTTCTGCGTGTGTACATTGAACATTAATGTCTCAGCTTAACACACAAAAAACTATTTAGCATAAAATATTTTGAAGGATAAGAGGGCATTCGGTGATAATTAAATACATCTACCATTAAAATTATACACAATTACTTTAATTGTAGACATTAAAAATGGTGTAGGTTATATTTATTTCATAACATACGCAAAAATTGCATTTATTTGAAATTCATACGACCTACTTCACTGTGCGCCCAAGGCCGTGATAAATGAGCAACTTCAACCAACGGTGTCCTACTTATGATAGTCAAGAGAGGCGATGGGATAATTCGGTGTAGGATAAGGAAAATTTGAATGGCAACTTTCTCAGAGGCTTTGGAATTGAAAATCCATCATACTCACCAAATCTGAAGTAATATCTGGTGGGACCCAATCAAATGACAAGCTATCAAATGAATTCCCAGCTCCTGCCACTCGTATATTAAGATCTGGAAAAAGAAACTATTTTTAAAAGGGGGAATGGCCAAAGATGCATAACAAAATAGACATAAAAGTACTACTCACACGCACGCTTGGGTGTTTGTTTCTTGTGCTCAACACCAAGCAGGATCTCAAATTGTCCGTAACCATCCTCATCTTTAACATCATGCTCCTCCTTTTTACATTTGCATTTTTTGCACAACTTTCTATTGCAACATAAAATTAGTGAACAAAATACAAGCGCGGTAAGTAATGATTCAAATAAACCATTCCACTAGTGCCAGTTAAAATACTAAAAGTCGTGCAATTAAAATCTACCTCCAAAAGTGCAGGTCAAGTCCAGGACAGGAGTGACATTGCAAGCAAGGTGCACCGGCTCCAATTTCATGGGCTAATTTGTGAGTCTGAAAAAGGACTTAATAGGTTCACGAAACAATAAAAACATGCATGACATGCTACATGTACTTTTCGTAAAACATATACCCGTTTCTGCTTGTTTTCCAGGCGAAGAATCCAATCGGGGGTGTTTACACGATCTTCGCTGTTGGCCATTTTGACGTCTAACTGAGGTCTGGTGAGGACTTCTTGTTAACCAGTACAAGGTTCCTGAAGTGGTGAGTCACATACTTTTCTCAAGTAGAAAATACACATGAGTCATAGGCCTAACGGCAAGAATTCGTAGAGGCACTGAAAATCTTCAATGAACAAGGATCTATATCTTAAAAGTGAAGTCCAAATGGTTGCCGTTTGCGAAGAAATTTTATTAGCGTCATTCAAATGAAAACATTTCAGCAGCTGTAGAACTTCGGAAAATAAAAGTTCTGCTAGAAAAAGAAAACACCTTTCTTACGATTGGATAACGCATGACGTAACGTGAAAAAAATGAAGAGCGTTTTGACTACAGAAATGGCTCGCGTTTTAAATTACAGTAATGGTGTTTCAGAAAAAAAACTGCGCTTAAACTTGAGAAAACCAAACTAAGTAGCCATATTTGAAAAAATAATTTCACTCATCACAACATTTTATATGAAGTGGTTATCGTTCATGTTGAAATTAAAATCTATTTATAGGTTTCCATCGTTTTATTCATAAATAGTATTTCGTTGTCGGTACAAATGTGATATTCTTACACATATGTGGTAATTTAAATGGGTATTTATGAATGGGTGAGTCTTTTCCACCTCTCTTCCGAGGTATACCCCTTCCAACTGTCTTCACTTCCTTTCAACTCAGTCTGCCACTTATTTCCATTTACTGCCTCCGTCCAAGGTTTCCTGTTCAGTATTGAATACTTGTGTTGTTTATTATTTATATTTACGAATTCTGAGAACTCTCCAGGAGTGGGTATTTTATTGGAGACTGTATTCCACGGAATTCCTGGTGTGTCGTGAGACGCCGAAACCGGTCTGTGATTATTCAAATTCGCATGATTTGGAATATGGGACCAAGCTATTGACGAAATATGGCCAATTTCTGAAGTTCCACTCGGACTCCATGTATTTCCCGTTGTTCCTTGCCCTTTGTTTTCTGAGTGATGTGCGTTTGAACTATCGTGATTTACGATTTGGGACCAAGTACCAGTGGTTAGTTGATGGGCAGGAATATATTCTTTAACCTTGCTCCACTCGTGATATTTGTTTCTGGCTGGTAAATTCCAATTGCTGGGCTCCGAAAATGTTGGTGTTTTGTCGTAGGGCGGGTTCCAAGAATTAGCTGGTGTCCCATGTTGTAATGATGGTGGATGAGGTGCACTTGAATTGCCATAATCAGACGAGAGATGCGAGATGAGGGGTGGAAGATGACTGTTCCCTGGGTGACCGGAAACGTGCGTGTTGAACGTCGACCACTCAGAGTACTTCTGTGTGTTTTTATTGGTGTTTCCCGATCCGGGTAAACCTCCCCAAGAAGGTATTTTACCGGGTCCTACATTCCACGAACTATCCGGTGCGTCGTGTTGTATTGCGACCGGTCTATGGTTGCTCAAACTCGCATGGTCTGGAGTAGGAGCCCAGGATGATATTGCAGGACGATGGCCATTGCTTAATGGACGCTCGTAATGATCCGGAACAGGAGATAATGATATTGGGGGACGGTGACCGTTTAGCAGTTGCCCTGATTGATGCTCATTAAATACGCTCCACTCAGGATCCTTAGTTATTTGTGGCGGTTTGGTAGGATGGTGTACGGATTGATGCTCATTAAATACATTCCACTCAGGATCCTTAATAATCTGTGGTTGATCAGTAGGATTGTGCACGGATTGATGCCCGTTCAATACGCTCCACTCGGGATCCTTAATAATGTGCGGCGGTTTGGTAGAATGGTGCACGGATTGATGCCCGTTCAATACGCTCCACTCGGGATCCTTAATAATCTGTGGTCGATTCGTAGGGTGGTTTACGGATTGATGCTCATTAAAGACGCTCCACTTGGGATCCTTAATAAGCTGTGGTGGCTTTGTCGGATGGTGCACGGATTGATGCCCGTTCAATACGCTCCACTCGGGATCCTTAATAACCTGTGGTCGATTAGTAGGATGGTGCACGGATTGATGCCCGTTCAATATGCTCCACTCAGGATCCTTAATAATCTGTGGTTGATCAGTAGGATTGTGCACGGATTGATGCCCATTCAATACGCTCCACTCGGGATCCTTAATAATGTGCGGCGGTTTGGTAGAATGGTGCACGGATTGATGCCCGTTCAATACGCTCCACTCGGGATCCTTAATAATCTGTGGTCGATTTGTAGGGTGGTTCACGGATTGATGCTCATTAAAGACGCTCCACTCGGGATCCTTAACAAGCTGTGGGGGCTTTGTCGGATGGTGCACGGATTGATGTCCGTTAAATACGCTCCACTCGGGATCCTTAATAACCTGTGGTCGATTAGTAGGATGGTGCACGGATTGATGCCCGTTCAATATGCTCCACTCAGGATCCTTAATAATCTGTGGTCGATTAGTAGGATGGTGCTCGGATTGATGCTCATTAAATACGCTCCACTCGGGATCCTTAATAAGCTGTGGTGGCTTGGTCGGATGGTGCACGGATTGATGTCCGTTAAATACACTCCACTCGGGATCCTTAATAACTTGTGGTCGATTAGTAGGATGGTGCACGGATTGATGCTCATTAAAGACGCTCCACTCAGGATCCTTAATAATCTGTGGTCGATTAGTAGGATGGTGCACGGATTGATGCTCATTAAATACGCTCCACTCGGGATCCTTAATAATCTGTGGTCGATTCGTAGGATGGTGCACGGATTGATGCTCATTAAAGACGCTCCACTCAGGATCCTTAATAAGCTGTGGTGGCTTGATCGGATGGTGCACGGATTGATGTCCGTTAAATACACTCCACTCGGGATCCTTAATAACCTGCGGTCGATTAGTAGAATGGTGCACGGATTGATGCCCGTTCAATATGTTCCACTCAGGATCCTTAATAATCTGTGGTCGATTAGTAGGATGGTGCACGGATTGATGCACATTAAAGACGCTCCACTCAGGATCCTTAATAAGCTGTGGTGGCTTGGTCGGATGGTGCACGGATTGATGTCCGTTAAATACGCTCCACTCGGGATCCTTAATAATCTGTGGTCGATTCGTAGGATGGTGCACGGATTGATGCTCATTAAAGACGCTCCACTCAGGATCCTTAATTATTTGCTGTGGTGGCTTGGTCGGATGGTCCACGGATTGATGTCCGTGAAATACACTCCACTCGGGATCTGTAATCGTCTGCGGCGGTTTAGTAGGCCGGTGCACAATATGGCCGTTCTGTTGACCGTTTCCGTGATTGCTTGTTAGCCCCGTTTGGTAAATGCCATTACCGACCGCATTATTGTATTCGTACATCTGTTGATGGTGGTGTTGTCCCCCGGTCAGCTGATTCATGCTGTTAGAGTGACTGCTTCCGTGTTCGTTGTTGCCGAAATGGTTCACCACAGGCCCACTCGGCGAGAAAGGGTGAAAGCCTTGGGCGCCCCACGATTGCTGGGATAGCACGTTCCATTCATGTTCTTTGTCGTTGGGTTTTTTCATAACTTCGTATATTCCGGATTGATTAGTGCCTGGTCCCGTCAGTTTATCCGATACGTTATGACTGCTTATTTCCTCGAAAATGTTCGTATAAGCTTCCACTCTAAGGGCGAAACCTCTCGCTCTTCTTTGCTCTTCAGCGGAAGAAAAAGTTATCGTCACAACGGCCATATGACTCTCGGTAACGATCGCTGGGGCGTAGTTGTCGTTGTCGCAGTACCTAAAAAAAAAGTACGGAATCAAAATTTTCATGTCTGTGAAAAATAATTAGTTTTTTTCTGTCACGAAACAGGAAAGGTTCTTTTGTCAACCTCAATTTTAAGATTTAGATCAGTCAGGGGATCCCCAACACTTTTGATAGAGATCTCCCGTTACAGTAACACATTTTATCTCCTTGCCCAGAGCATCGTATTAGGATATACGAGTAGAATAAAACCTTAGAAGTTAAAACTTGTACTTTCAATGTTGTTATTCGTTAACATAAATAAATTATTATAAAATGATAACACAGATCTTCCCTTGCAGAAGATAAGATCTGTGATATCAAATATTCTTCTGTGAAGGGAAGATCTGTGCTAACAGTTAGAGATAAGTAGGGTAAGATAATAGTTGACACAGAAAAGATCCAAGATGAAGGAATATATAGAAGCACTGTTAGGCCAACAAGGTTAGACCGAAAGGGAACATGACTTCGATGAAGACAGCTTAGTTCCAGACATACTCGACGATGAGATAGATAGGGAATTAAGGGAGATTAAACCAAATAAGGCCGTGGGGGCAGACAACATTCCTGCGGAACTTCTAAAATGTTTAGGAAAATGTGGGAGGAAGACTTTATGGACTGATTCGTAGTATTTATGAGGAAGGAATCTGGCCAGAAGACTGTGAGAGAAGTGTTAGTTCCTATTCCGAAAAGTTAAAGGCTACATCACGTGAGTACTATAGAACAATAAGTTTGATATCCCACGTATCTAAAGTTGTTCTCAGGATTATCAACAAAAGGATTGAGAGCAGGGCAAATGATTACTTGGGGGATGATCAGTTTGGGTTTAGGATAGGAAGAGCTACGCGTGATGCCATTGTAGTAATGAGATCACTAATCGAGAGGAATACAGAATACAATCAGGACGTTTTTGCCTGTTTCGTAGATTTCGAAAAAGAGTTTGATAGGGTGTATTGTAAACTAAGTATTGTAGGTGTAAGTATTGTAAGTAAGTATTGTAGGGTGTAAACTAATGAGTAGTTTGCAGAAAATAGGAATGGATTGGAGGGACAGGAGACTGATTCGCAACCTGTACATGTCTCAGACTGCTCAGGTGCGAGTGGGGAACGGAGAGTCCGGATGGGCAGTGTTAGGAAGAGGTGTAAGGCAGGGTTGCCCATTGTCACCAATGCTGTTCAACGTATATGTGGAGGAAATGATTAAAGAGGCATGGGAAGATCTGGAGGTAGGAATGAAAGTCGGAGGGGAATTCATAACATCGGTTAGGTTTGCTGATGACCAAGCATTAGTTGCTCAGTCAGCCAAGGGGTTGCAAGCATTGCTGAGTGAATTGGAAATTCAATGGGATGGATATGGGATGAGAATCAATGTTAATAAAACAAAGGGTTTGCGATTATCCAGAAAGGAAAAGGCTAAGCTAAAAATTAAAAGTAGAGGGGAAAACATAGAGCAGGTAGAAGTTTACGTATCTCTGAAGCATTTTGGACAAACACGGTCAAAGTAGTAGGGATGTAAGGAGAAGAATTGCGCTAGGCAAAGAGGTTTTCACAAGGAGGAGGGAGTTGACGACAGGGACGTTGAGTAAGAATGTTAAGAAAAGCCTCGTCAAAACTTTGATATGCAGCGTAACTATATACGGCACGGAAACGTGGTCACTGAAGCAGGAGGATAGACGTAGATTGGAGGCTTTTGAAATATGGGTGTGGAGAAGAATGGAGAAGGTGAAATGGGTCGAAAGGAAAACAAATGAGGAAGTACTAGGTATGGCAGGCGAGGAGGGGGGTTTGTTGGAAGAAATCCTTTGGAGGGAGGAAAAATGGATGAAAGTCGTATTGAGCTGCAGTGGGATGTTGAAGAAGGTAATAGAGGGGAGAATGTTAGGCAAACGAGGGAAGGGCAGGAACAGGATAGGGATGAAGGGAGGAAAGAAGTACACAGAGATGAAGAGGGACCTGATGAAGAGTAGGTTGTTGGATTGTGTTTTTTTAGGAGTAACAAAATATTTATTTTATAGTTGTATTAATCCAAAAACCCTCCTTAGCCGGTAGATTACCTAATAAAATATTTGATAATGTTTGCCAAATTACATCAAGTATAGGTAATAAGTATCCCCTATCATTCCTTTATTTTCCTTTATTTACAAAATCTGACGCAGTGTTTTTTCATTGATGGGTGCCGGTGAACTCGGGTGCGTTCTCTACTACCTCACGCATCATCATCAGCATGCATCGTCATAACATGCCTCTCTATTTTACCAATATACATTTTTAAGTGCTATCGTTAATTTCGGATGCACAATGACGTATTTATTTAACCCAGCCATTTTAATCTTCATCTTTAAAGAATATGTGCAGTAAGAAAATTACGTCGTTATAAAAAGAGAACCTGAAGGCAGAACCACTATTTCAGGTAGAGTGAGTGGAATTCTTCATCTATTTGGGCAGAAGAATAACTTAGGATGGAAGAAGTTCGATCGACATCAAACAAAGAATATCTCAAGCTAAGAAGACGTACATGAAGAAGAGGCAAATACTGTGCTTGAAAGAACCCATGGTTGCAAAGAGGAAAACACTTCGGACAAACGTTCTTATGGAGCACTACGGTACACTACGGATCTGAGACGTGAAACATTGGAAAAGTGGCCCAGCGAAGAATAGAAACTTCGTTCTTGAGAAGAAAGCTGAATATTAAAATAGCAAAGTAAGTAGCGAGGAAGTACGTGTATATAGAAGTGAGGATGAGGAAATGACCATATGGAGAACTCTACGGCAAAGAAGGACTAGATGGATTAGACACACATTGAGGCACAATAGATTAATTATGCGCATAATATTAGATAAAGTTGAAGGGAAGATCCCGCAAGGAACACCAAGAGACCAGCACAAAGGAGAAATTAATGAGGACGTAAAATAGGATTTTTTCTAGGTCGACATCCCTTGTCGCGTCGACACTTATAAATGCCTGTACGCCGTCTCGTCTGTTAAATAGGCCTTTGAAATCCACAGAAGACTTTCAAAAAACTTCGATTAGTGTACGTGTCGAACTCATCCCGAAATACGAGTAATTCCCTGAGGGTTAGATCGGACGGGGAAAAGACTCACAGTATATTTGCAAGATGCCATTTACCATGGTTGGCAGGCATTGTCGTTATTGACGTAATTGCGGAATTATCGATCCTTAGGTGTGATTTCAAGAAACTGTAACAGTAACTTTAACGGAGTCACCCGCTATGTGTGCATTATTAGGTGTGATGTACAAAAAACAGAGTAATGAACCCTAAGTTCGGATTGGTAGGTGATGGTAGAGTTAACTAAGCCCGACGGCATGTAAAATTCACAAATCAGGGTAGGGGGGGCCAGTTCCTTTCCCTGTGCCGGCCATGGGCTATTGCCAGGAAGACCTGGTGCCCGAAAAACCACAAAGCTTGGGTGGAGCTGAGGGTGCCCAGAGAGGCTTGCCCGGGATTCGAACCCGGTCAGTAGTCCAAAGCTCTATCCCTGGACTACCGCGACCCCAGGTGTGATTTATGTAGCAAATATTCGTGTACCTCAAAAACATACCAAACCGTTTGACTCTTCCTCAAATTTACGAAATGTTTCCTAGCATCAGATCTCCCTTTGCATGCGTCGATGGCCACATCGATTTCAACCTCGAACTCGATATCGACGTCGATTCCAATACCGCCCTCGATGTCACCTCGGTGTATTTCAAAGTTGGCATCTAAATCACCCACGATATGTCGATTATGTATTAAGCCAGTGTTGTCAGGCGGACATCAAAGTTAGCATCGACTCCCATTCGGCATAAAGAAGTGACGCACGGCCTTACGTTTAATCCGAATGACAGGGAAAATGATTGAGCGATACGTTCAAGGCGTGGAATTACCGGTAAGGTCGTCGCAATGGATATTATGGGTTCAGCATTGTCGAGTCACTGACGACAACGCCCCAATGATGTTTTTGCACACCATATGAAAGGTTTTTCATATTATATTTGTCCAGAACAGCTTCGGAAGTCCACAAGAGAGCAATCATTTTAAAGGACCATCTAAAGCGTACCCATAAGAGGCATGCTACGTATTATGACTTGGGAACTATGGGTTGAAGCTCACGAGATACCTGAATCGTCCTTAGGACGGGACGTACTGAATTTATACAGTGAATAAGCTAAAATAAAATGTAGGGTAGGTACATTCCGTACTAAGCGAGTTACGTACTAAAATTTTTCTGCCACTTGGAGTTACTTAAGTGGGAAGGTACGAGTGTATAATCTCTTTACTTAGACAAATAGATATGTTTGTTACATGAAAGCAGAGTAGTATATTAAACCAGTAGTTTCAGCTAATTTATTCACAACATTAAAAAAGGATATTAATGATGTGAATCCTTACTGGCACGTCAATAGAAAATCTCAATGAGTGTTTTGACTTAGAAACTGAGAAAGCTTGCCGTTGGGCAAATAGTACATTGGGAATTTTCAACCAAATAGGTCAATTTGTATTATCATAAACTATTGCACGAGTTTGTTTTCAGAGAAACTAAATATGTTTCGGGTTAACCGCAAAGTGTAAAACGAATAAATTTCAATTGAAAACTATGGACTCCTGAAAAATTATGGTTGTAGTGAGAGTTATCCGTTTCACGTTTAGTAGTTTACGCTATAACCTTGTCGCGCCTGCCTCGAGGAGATCAGTGGCGACGCAAGTTTCCCCTCCCCTTTATCCACGCATTACTTCCTTCCCTGAATCCTACATTGTCCTTAATTACCCTCCCACACCCTTGGCGCGAGCGACTGAGCATCATCCCACCATATAATTAACTAATTATTCCTCTCTTTTTAAGTCGCGTGCCTGAAGTCCTAAGGCTCGGGGACGCATAGAGTGACAGGCCTCTCTCCCAGACTGACTCGCGTGCCGGGTATAAAGGCCAAACATTTTATTTCGCGTTGTTAAAGTATTTCCTTGATTGCTTGAAAGTCTAATTTCATTAGTGAAAAAAATCTTTCAGTTTCACCCAGTACCCATTGGTACTGTCATTTCAATTATATTAAACCTATTGGTGGTCCTATTGGTAGGGCGCTGGTCTACTTTTCTGATGGCTCCGGGTTCGATTCTGGGTGTCGCCTCTCGGCACCTCCTAAGCTTCATCCAAGCTGTGTGATTTTCCGGGTACAAGATCTTCCTGAGAAACCAAAGGCGGCAGAGGGAATTAACCCTCCCTCTCCCGGTGCCCTGATGTGTGAATTTCACACCAAGTATCAGGGCTCAGTACTATGACATGATTACTGCGTTTCTATTTTTGAAACTATACCTTGTACTTAGTATACTCGTAGTATATGTACTTAGTGATCCAACTTACCAGACCATACACTTCCAAGTCTTCGGAAACAACAAAATTTAATCTAAAGGGTTAAATGTGTGTTTATTGGGAATTTTTATGTAACCTTTTATTTTTAGGACTAATTTTCTTTCATAGCGTCGTATCTATAAGCTCGAATTGAACTTCCTCCTTTTTTGGAAAGGATGAGTGTGTGCATTACGTTCGATTTGATACCAACTGCCTCTCCAGAGTTCCGAGAACCCCGCAATTAACTTGATAAAGCAATGAGTGGGCTCAAATTTCTCGTAAGGCGGTCTCTCGCCTCTGTCGCCGAGGACCAGTGCCCTAATATTTTAAAAATTCGGTCCAGACAGAGAAGTATTTCTGGTTCAAATCAGAATTTAGTCCTTCAATCTCAAATTTGCTAAGATCACGAAACAAATTGATATTTTTATGCCTAAGCGGGACTGATTTCCTTTTTTAACGTCGCCGAAAATTTTCCCGTCTTACTGGGAACTGAAATGCAACGTGCAAACACCATTGGATCCCAGAGAATCTATTTATGGAGCATAAGGGAATCATTGAATTCAAAGGATCTGTGATAACTATGCCACACTGAAAAAGAAAGAACCAGACGTCCCGAACTCCATAACCAAAATGAAGACTTCAGTTTTTGGGAGGAAGAGTTATGTGGGGTACCACAGGTGACAGGGGAAGTTACTATCAAAAACAGCCTTCAAGATATTTCTAAGGCGATTACGTAAATTTTAAGATGTTTACAATAATTACTTGTGGAGCAACATCCATTCAGAATTCGGACTCTTGGTCGAGTGAGAAATTTAACCGGGTCTGCTCTTCTCTACATTTAAAGCCCTTTGCAGTAAATTGTGATATTTTTTTACTAAATGTTTAAAGCATGATGCATTAAAATTTTCATGGTAGCTGTATGTGGCTATACTATACTGCAGAAAATAGGAGTGGGTGGCAATAAGAGGGGTATGCGACTTATCCGCAACCTGTCTCCGTCGCGTGTGGCAGTTGGTGAGTCGAAATGGTCAGTTACGACAGGTGCCAATTATCACCCTTGCTTTTCAACCTATACGTGGAGGATATGATAAAGAAGGCATGGGAAGAACTGGAGATAGAAATGAAAGTTATGGGGAATTCATACAATCAGGTTTATGGCTGATCAAGCTTTAGTCAGCCAATCAGCTAAGGGGATATTTAATAATACGCTCTGCAATTTATTGGAAATGAGGGAAAAAAAACTTGAGCAGGTGGAACAGTTTACCTATCCACCCGATTTTCTATGTTTTGGACAAAGATGGTGAAATTAGTAATGACGTAAGAAGAAGAATTGCGTTAGGTGAAGAGGCTTTCACATGAGGGAAAGAAGTGATGATAGGGTCGTTGAGTATGCTGAAGGATATCCACACGTCACCTTGGATCATGGGGGCACCGTAATTTCGTGGGCGGCGAACAGACCAAAAAATGACAGGAGGAACCACAGGCATCCTGACCAAACGCTTGTTGTGGGACGGCCACAACCCTTCCACCCGGCCCTACGTCCATTTCGTTCAGGGAGCAAGGGGGAGGAGCTTATTTCGGGAGTGATTAGAGCGGGGGGGGGCAAAGGGAGTCGATACTTACTCCCGCACCAGGAAGAGCCTCCCGCGCAGGACGCTGTAGACACGCACGGCGTCTCCGGAGGTGGGACCGGTGCATTTCGAACCCGGTGGAAGTCGGAGGTCGGACACCTGGACGAGGATGCGCGTGTCGCGAACCCGCGCCTTGGTCGGTCCCACCGCAAACACCAGAAAGCAAGAGAAGGGCGGAGGTTTGCCGTCCCCTGGGGTTGAAGGCTGACCACCTCCGCCGGACGGTTGGCCCGGGACCAGGGCCGGGATACCCACGGGAGGCCATGGGGTGGGAAGAGCACCGCCGCTGCCTAAGGACGTACAGAAATAAAAGCGAGAGCCATGTTAATATTTCGCCCGAGGATCACCACGGGTCGTCAAACCTCCCAGTTCAAGAAGTGACTTTGGTGATTCAGCGATCCAAAGATGGCTTATGGAAATTAATTTATGGGATGTCTAACCCTAAAATATCTACTCAACCTTCACATCTTTACTGAGCATGCGATGCCTAATTTTTATGTATACAACGATCTCTGCTTAAACATCTCTGTTTATTTATTTTGTCCCCATTCTGATGTCCTATCGATTACGATTGTGTGTGAAGGCGAATTCTGAACCCAAAATTTGTGGTTAACATTGGTTACAACCAAATGGTCGAGGTTCAGCGAGTAAACTTTATTGAAAAAAACGGTGGAGTGATGTTTAAAAAAGCACGTTGGCGGACCCGTTATACTGTTAAAATATCGTTGACGTTAATGAGAAGAAATAAATCCGCTAAAAGGGTTGAAATATTTTCTGAAATTAAATCAATGTAATAATTACAATTGCCCTTTTCACAATAACACATTTAGCTTTCGCGCGGATAAGAATTGTTTGACGATACGACGGGAAAACGAGTGTTTCTCTGCACGCGTATCCTCAAAATGGTTACGTTTTCAAATATTTAAAATATAATTTTCGAAATATTTTTCAAATGCTCGCACGCCGCGGGTGATTTAGATTTTTCTTACTCATTATGTAGTCAAAAGTTTTCGCAAGAGCTCATTCCTCGAGGATTATTTTCATATTAGCGTAATTCGGAAGTAAATAAACTGATTGATTCGGCACGCCAAAATGAATTATCAGAACGTTAAGTACAATAAGTTGTAAGGCAGGGTTGCCCATTACCACCGGTGCTGTTCAACGTATGTGTG
Organism: Hetaerina titia; assembly: GCA_037158775.1. Classification (NCBI taxonomy): domain Eukaryota; kingdom Metazoa; phylum Arthropoda; class Insecta; order Odonata; family Calopterygidae; genus Hetaerina; species Hetaerina titia. The sequence goes on along the minus strand of CM073772.1, from coordinate 31,908,922 downwards.
GAGGAAATGATTAAAGAGGCATGGGAAGAACTGGAGGTAGGAATGAAAGTCGGAGGGAAATTCGTAAAATCAGTTAGTTTTGCTGATGACCAAGCTTCAGTTTGTCAGTCAGCCAAGGGGTTTCAAGCATTGCTGAGTGAATTGGAGGTTCAGTGCCATAGATATGGGTTGATAATCAATATTAATAAAAAAAAGGTTATGCGATTTTCCAGAAAGAAAAAGGCTAAGCTATACATTAAAATAGGAAGGGAAAAAATAGAGCAGGAAGAACAGTTTACATATCTCGGAAGTGTTTTGGACCAATACGGTCAAAGTGGTAGGGACGTAAGGAGAAGAATTGCGCTAGACAAAGAGGCTCCCACAAGGAGGAGGGAGTTGATGACAGGAATGTTGAGTAAGGATGTTAAGAAAAGACTCGTAAAAACTCTGATATGGAGCGTAGCTATGTACGGCGCGGAAACGTGGTCGCTGAAGCAGGAGGATAGACGTAGATTGGAGGCTTTTGAAATGTGGGTGTGGAGAAGAATGGAGAAGGTGAAATGGACCGAAAGGAAAACAAATGAGGAAGTACTGGAGATGGTGGGTGAGGAGAGGGGTTTGTTGAGAGAAATCCCATGGTGGCAGGAAAAATGTATGAAAGGCGTATTAAGCGGTAGTGGGATGTTGAAGAAGGTAATAGAGGGGAGAATGTTGGGCAAGCGAGGAAAGGGCAGGAACAGGATAGGGATGCTGGACGGGATGAAGGGAGGAAAGAAGTACACAGAGATGAAGAGAGACCTGATGTAGATTAGGTTGCTGGATTGGGTTTTGTTTGGAGTTACAAAATGTTTATTTGATAGTTGTGTCCATCCAAAAATCTACCTTAACCGGTAGATTACCTAATAATAAATAAATAATATAGTAATAAGTATAATAATGGAGAATGGAATTTAAAGATTTTGAAATTGACACATATTGCGAATCCGATATTAGTCTCGGTTATATTATTTACCTCGGTTATATTATTGTTTGGAATAATTATGACCCTAATACCTATTGTTTTCAAACATTAAAAAAATCCATATTACTTAAGTAATTAAATATTGTTTAGTAATTCTATCTACTACTTTTCGAAGTCATTTCAGTAATAATGAAACGAACATTAATTTTTCTACACTGCATTTCAATGCAATATGTAAAAAATTTAATGTAGAGTGTAAAATCATTCGCCTTGATCGGGATTCGAACTCGGATCCCTCGATGTCCAACCGAGTGCTTTAGCCAGATAAGCTATTTGCTTTCGAGGTGTCCTCTAGAAATATGAAATTTTGGGGGCTTTAAAGGACAAGATGTTGTGCACAAGATGTTGTGACGAAATACCGTACATAACTATGTACGTAACTATGTCACAGGCATGCGTAGTCGTGCGCCATGCGCCACAGCCAACTTTACACACTTAGGCTGTTTTTACCTTTGACAAATTCCAAGACCAGTTTCAAAAACTGCATGTTAAATGAAAATTATCCTTAGTTTCAGCACTGTGTTTCCAACGCTGTTCATTTCTCCCTGAAATTACGTTTAGCTCACTTTGTCGAAACCATTTTGTTTTCAATTAAATATAGTGCGAAAATCGAGTTCTTGATTTTAGTTTACTGACGTGCATTGTTTTCATAAATCTATATACATTTCTGCCAATCATAACAACTTGTAAAATACGCTCCTCAAAGTTGGGTTGAATCATACCGATCAACTTGCTTATTAAACTATAATTCGATCACCCAATATGTTAAAAAGGGGCTAAAAGTACTGCTAAGAGGAAAAGGGAAGAATAGAGAGCCTGAGATGAGTCTTAAAGAACGAAAATTATTGATTATACAGCCACGCACGTAAGAATCCACTGCCGCAGACTGCCTGCAGAGAACTCTCTCCGTGGATAAAATTACCACGCATGCACATTTTTGCACGTTCAGGCATATCTGTGATGTCATGTCTGTAATATAGTATGCGCGAATTTAACGACCGAACGATGAAATCTGCGAGTTTAGCTTTTTCACGAGGCGGTGTTCCAACTATTCGGGTTAACTTTGCTAGTAAGTTCGCGGGACACGTATAAGATGGGTTCCCAAATGTTTTTATTGAGCCGTCTTAGCTCATTGGGTTGAAATTTTAACGTATGTTTCCCGGAAGCACTCTTTGAGAAATGTAAGTAGTTTGGGAATAATGAAAAGGAAAGGCCGTTCACAATTAGGTTTTAAATTTTCATAAAGCGCCAGTTAGCCGAGTTATAATAAATATGTAAGAAGCACTAAGGTCACGTTTGACGATTTAAAATAATCAGTCAACTATAGAGTATGGTAACTTAGTGGATGGCATAGGGCAGGGGTTCAAATCTGGTTGACGCCTCCTCTCAGCTTTGGGTGACGGTGATTTGTCGGAAATTGAACTCTTCCTAGAGCTGATCCCCCACACTTTAAGTGTGAATTTTCATATTTTAAGTGCGAAGTGAGCTCGACCTACATCTAGGAAGCCAACATTCCGGTTGAACGCTGTAGTCAAATTAGGGTGCACAAATGAATCCAACAGGGTATCATAATAACGAATTGAAATTCAATTTTAGATATTGTTAGATCGCTTTTAAACTTCCTTTTCAAAACTTTCGACGCCTCCTCTCCACGAGTGTCTCCACGAGCATTTTGGGAGCCACTGCACCATCACGAGATGTTCGTCTGTCGAATGATATTCTGCACAGACCGTCGAGGCATTGGATGTTTAAACGGTTGCGTCGATCTGTGGCAACAGAGACAAGACATAACGGATTCAATCCTTCAATCCTCACAATATGAGAAACCACGAACAATCTCGAACCTCAAGTGTCGTGCCACCCTACCGACAGAAACCATGCTCGAAAACATCCCCGGTAGTAAGTAAAACCAGTCACACCCGCGAGAAGTTGCCTCCGTGGTCGCACTCCGTCGCCGTACGAGAAATTGAACCGCAGTGCTGCTCCGTTGATCTCCGGCTCGTGGAAGATGGTCGTGCAGGCCTTGCGAAGGTCGTCCTCGTCGCACTTCGAGGGTGCGCAGAGCACGTAGAGCGCCAGGAAGAGATTCGGCAGGTGGTAAGGTGAACGCCTCATGTCGCCGTCTGAGCCCGAGGGAGTCCCTCTTCAATAAGCTCTACCATCTCCGCCTGCATGCCCGCGTAATCTTCCCGCCTCCCCTGGAAGTTTTCACTTTTTCGCGTAAAATTGGGACGGAGTGCGACGCAACGGCTGGATCCCTCATGTGTTCATGTGTCGATCGCCTGCGTATCGCGTCGCCCAGTCCCGCGGGTGAAGCGGGTACCTGGCCCCGATTCCGCCGGTAAGGAGTGTGTCATAAATAATGGGTGGCCGCTCAAGATTTTGACCCGTAGTTTAAAGAGTGTGATCTTCCGAATTTGCGCAACCTGTTTCACCACAGAGAAAGAATAAGGAGATGTAATGAGATTTCCCTGGGCACTGAATCATATGAGGGCAGAAGCCTCGTTCTTGAAGGAAGTCATCCAATAAATATCACTTTTTCGTTAATTCTAGATGATTGTTGACAAGCCTTCGTGAGTCTTGGGTACTTATTCCATTTCGGTATTATACTTGAATTATTTGGCATTCAGCAGTACTTTATTATTATCAGTAATCTTAACATGGTAAATAATTATTTCATTTCATTTAGAGTATCGTCAGTAGAATTTGTATCAGTGACCTCATATGAATTCAGGTCCCGTTAAGCCTTAATGGTCAAGTCTTGGATGGTCAAAGGAAGCCTTTTAAGAATCAAAATGGAGCATTTCAAGCATAAAAAATCATTGTCATAACCACTCTTGAATCTTTCTCATATATTTCCCTATAAATTTCAGGTTATTTGTCTAAATCATCCATCAAACAGTTAAATAATCTTGGGGCTAGAACCCGTCATAGCCTAATCCCATATAATATGTTGTTACTTCACATTTATTCGTCTTTTTTATTTTTGGATTTATTGGATAAACCATTTTTATTTTGCATTTATGATTAACATAATTTTAAGTAAATATAACGTGCTGGAATAACTTTTCATTGGGTGAAGCATTCAACTCCTTCAAATGTACGTTATACTAGTATGTAGTCAATTAATTTACATTATATTGAGTAGATTAAATAATTTTTTAATATTCATTTATGATTTACTTTAATTCTTTTTAGATTTGTTGCTCCATATGACCCCTCACACAGTTAGACCTTGTCTCAAAAGACTCTCAATGTTAAATCATCATAAATATATCTGCTGTTGCAACTTCATTAATTTAATAAAAATAATGCACTGTGTAACTGATGATAGAAGACACTGCTTTTCCACGTAAAAAGTTTTATTTACAACCTTAGGTTTCCTTACATCGTAACATCTTCAGATCCTCATTTCATCCTTAAGATGAAATGCTGTAACCCATCCGCAAATAATTTTTTATGTAGAAAAGCAAAATGCCTTCTTTCATCACGAAGGATTTCCACCAAGTCACATCAGAAAGTGTTATTTTCAACTGTGTTCATTATGCTCTTTCCTAATTCCAGTCTTCGTCTGCATTAGTCCCAATCCAAATCAAGTAATTCATTTCAAGTCTCCAATGTTTCCAGTATAACTACGAGCTACGGCTAACACTGGCTCGAATACATTCCCTTGACTCGTGACTTGTTGCTTCGTGACTGTACATAAGATTCATTTTGTATTCAATTAAAATTCACCTTGAGATGCTGGCACCATAATTGTCTCGTCAGGTGATCATTTGTCATTCTTTGTGAAATTGAATGAGGTCACTAAAGCATTGAAGTATACCTTATTCATTTGTATTCAAATCGATATTTATTTATTAAGTTTAGAGTTTGTAGATGTCTTCACAATTTTTTATAGCTCGAGATCCAGGAATACTATAGATATGATTTTTGTATCTCCCCTAAAAGCTATGTCCTACAAAAAATATATCCATTCAAAAGGTAGGGACGAATAAAATATTTTGTGTTCAGTCTTCTAATGCATGATCTTAACGCACAAAATATTTGCTGCACTTCTCCGATTTTTTATAACCCATTTGCACTCGTTGAAATGACCTGAGTTTTGGAGCACTTTTAGCTAGCTTACAGTTAAATTTTCACCTATATTAGAACTGTTATAGAGTGCCATTCTTTCTTAAATCAGTATTTTACAGGATAGTTTAGGTTTTCGTCGGACACAGCCGATACAACGATACAATAATACGTACATTTACTTCCCTCTCCTAGCAAAATATAACCTGACATCTTCCAATCCTTACAGTAAGCCTCTCTACAATCCCGTACACTTCCTTCCTTCCTTCCTCCATTCTTATTGCTTATCCTATTCCTGCCCCTTCCTCGCTTACCCAACGTTTTCTCCTTCATCACAGTCTTCAAAATCCCATTCCCAATTAAAATTCTCTGTATTTCCATGTGTGTTTCCATGCACTCATAGTACTTCCTCATTTGTTTTCCCTTCTGTCTACTTCACCTTTTGCATCCTTCTCCACATCCACGATTCAAAAGCCTCCATTCTACGTTTATCATCCTGCTTCAGTGACCATGTTCCTGCACCGTGCATAACTACGCTCCATATCAAAGGTTTGACGAGTATTTTTATAACATCGTTACTCAATGTCTCCGTCAGCAATTCCTTCCATCTAGGGAAAGCGTATTTGCCTAACGCAAATATTTTTGTTGTTTCCCTACTGCTTCGACCATTTTCTTTCTTAAATTAAAATTTCCTAAAAGAAACCGGCCATTTTATAGGCTCAAAACGGTAAATTGGAGAACTAGATAATAATTTGAATCTGTTTTTAAAGTTAAAGTTAGTTGCCAGGCCCGGTGGCGGCGGGGTAACATCCTCGCCTGCCAGAGGTCGCGGGTTCGATTCCCACCCTAGGTGGGTTTTTTTCCATCTAGGGGTTGGGTGCTTGTAATTGTTCTATTGTTATGTCATTGTTAAAAAGTGCGATGTAAAGACCAAAGTGCTATATTCGGATTAATGTGAAAATACATTTGTTGGTGTAGCTTAAAAGCGTGAAATTGTTGGCTATCAGCAGCAGGCATTGTTTGAGCTATCGATACTCATTGACTTTCGCACGTACGCACCACTTCCACTCGACGTTCTGTTTCAATGGGTGACATTTTCTCCATCACATGAGGAGTGAGCGTCATTCAAAACGAATATAAGTCGCCAAGCTCGTAAAAGTATGATCTTCTGGTAGCAAAAGTCCACCAAAGTAAACGAAAATCTCACTCGTAGGATAGGCACTCTGAGGTCACCTATTTAGTCACATTTAAAGAGATACTTTTAGGGCCAAAGAATTGCCATTGGGGAGACAATCTTACAAGCAGTGTTGCGAATGGATATGCATTAATTAACATTCGCTAACGGGCCTTTTCACGGAGAAACGAACGCACCACGATTAAAATTGAAGGGGAATCGACCTATGTTGAACCGGCATAATTCTCCGGAGCCCCGAATGGAAATCTTCTCTGCCCAAAGGCTGTTCCCTGAATCCTACGGTTTGTGCAAATTGCTAACTCTTTTGTTCGCGACTCCGAGAAAAAGAGTGATATGATGAACTAAATCGAGAATACAAAAATTTCTCCGTGAGAAGAATTGCGAGATACACTTTATTAGTTTTACAAGATGTTTATTTCCCGTAAAAACTAAAGGAAAGTGACTATTTCTGAATTTCCATTAACGCATCTTCACTGTTTGTTTGTTTTTCGATCTCGATAGAGTAATAGTTACTAGGGGAGCCGACCGAAAGTTTAGGTCATTTGTGCCATGGAAGAGACTTGGGAGATATTATTATAAGGTAATCTACTGGTTAAGGTAGATTTTTGGATGGACACAACTATCAAATAAACATTTTGTAACTCCAAACAAAACCCAATCCAGCAGCCTACTCTACATCAGGTCCCTCTTCATCTCTGTGTACTTCTTTCCTCCCTTCATCCCGTCCAACATCCCTATCCTGTTTCTGCCCTTTCCTCGCTTGCCCAACATTCTCCCCTCTATTACCTTCTTCAACATTCCACTACCGCTCAATACGCCTTTCATCCATTTTTCCTGCCTCCATAGGATTTCTCTCAACAAACCCCTCTCCTCACCCACCATCTCCAGTACTTCCTCATTTGTTTTTCTTTCGGTCCATTTCACCTTCTCCATTCTTCTCCACACCCACATTTCAAAAGCCTCCAATCTACGTCTATCCTCCTGCTTCAGCGACCACGTTTCCGCGCCGTACATAGCTACGCTCCATATCAGAGTTTTTACGAGTCTTGTCTTAACATCCCTACTCAACGTCCCCGTCATCAACTCCCTCCTCCTTGAGAAAGCCTCCTTGCCTAGCGCAATTCTTCTCCTTACGTCCCTACCACTTTGACCGTGTTGGTCCAAAACACTTCCGAGATATGTAAACTGTTCTACCTGCTCTATTTTTTCCCCGCCTATTTTAATATTTAGCTTAGCCTTTTTCTTTCTGGAAAATCGCATAACCTTTGTTTTATTAATATTGATTCTCATCCCATATTTATCGCACTGAACCTCCAATTCACTCAACAATGCTTGCAACCCCTTGGCTGACTGAGCAACTAATGCTTGGTCATCAGCAAACCTAACCGATTTTACGAATTCCCCTCCGACTTTCATTCCTACCTCCAGTTCTTCCCATGCCTCTTTAATCATTTCCTCTACATATACGTTGAACAGTACCGGTGACAATGGGCAACCCTGCCTTACACCTCTTCCTAACACTGCCCATCCGGACTCTCCGTTCCCCACTCGCACCTGAGCAGTCTGAGACATGTACAGGTTGCGGATCAGTCTCCTGTCCCTCCAATCCATTCCTATTTTCTGCAATACACGCATTAATTTTTCCCAATTCACTCTATCAAACGCTTTTTCGAAATCTACAAAACAGGCAAAAACGTCCTGGTTGATTTAGATATATAGAATTAGAATATAGGTATATAGAATTATACTAGTACTAGATATTATAGATAGTACTTCCATTCTTTTTTTGTGAATTTTTGTTCCTATTTGAATGAAAAAATTCTGAAAGGCTCCATTGAAAAATAGTTGCTTCTTCTGTCATTATCATCAACCGAAAAACATGTCCTTCGTTGCATACAGAATTTGGGCAAAGTATTTGGCATTGAGGTCATTCCCTACTTATTTATTTACTTCGAAATCATTGTTTAATTTTCGGGAGAAAGTCAGGGAAAAGTATTGACGCTTTATATTTTTCAAAAACGCGAAAAAAGTTTTTAAAAGTGGGATCCTGGGCCTTCTTAACGCGCTCGCGTTATCGTTAACGTAAGCGTCCTTCAACTTTCGTGTTAATAAACACGAAATAAGGGCGATAATTGGTGTTATTCTGGTTCATTGGAGCTAAACTGTAAGATTCGAGTTTGAAATGGTGGTATGGAAATAATCACGCAATGTTTATTGTTGAAAAAATGCATTAAGGGCGTTCGAGTGGGCAACTCCACAACTCCGGGTGCTCCAAAAATATCTAAGATGGACCACTTCATTCAATGCATCATGCAAAGAAAATTAATATTTCATTCAGTCCCAGCTGTCGTGAATTGAATTATATTTTGACTTGATGTTTTCTGTTTGACTACCTTAACATTATCACGGTATAATGCATTCATGGTTATATGATTTTGCAAAAATTCGATGTTTTCAGACTTAACTCAGTGGAAATCTATTACTAAAGTGAAAAAATCAATCTATCTTTCCGTTAAGTTTTTTTTAATTAACCATTTTCGATTCATCTTCCCATTAAACCTGAGCATGACGCCGATGCGTCGAAACTAGTTGTATTAAACATTTAGCGAAAAGATACAGTGGTTTTTTTTTACTTCACGATTTTCCATGGTCATAACGGATGCCCGTTAGGGGGAGGACACCAGTACGTTCTCCATGACTTCTACTGATTGGTAAGTCATCAAGACACTCAACAACTCATTTTCCTCTCTAGTCGCGACGTCTCGAGAATAGCGCTCCTGCATTAGCTTGTATAAAGCGTTTCCTGCTTCCTCCCTTTCCCTTACTCTCGCCCTCCATCTTCGGTTCCCCCATCCCCATTGTGTCTTCCGCAGTTGCTTAATCCCCCTTCGGCCACCGAGAGAGTTCTGGTGACCAACTTTCGTCCTTCAGGAAGGGCAGCTTCCTAAGATGTGGGTCACGCGAGTCAGGAACGTTTTCAGTGAAACGGCGGACTTGAGATGACTGTCAAATCTTCTCTTAAAATAGACATTCCATTCGAGATGAAGGAATGGAATCGTACCTATTCAGACGGTCTGGCGTACTAATATTGAATGAGCAAAATCAAAAGACACTCGTCCACGAGAAATGTGAACGGGAGATTTGCTGCCCGCGGAAATGACTGTTAAAGCTCAGAAGTTTCCATTATAATTTTGACGATGAAAAAGATATTTTAGAATTGAATTTTTTAGTTATACAGGCATGTAGATTTATAGCCAAAATGGTTCTCCGTAATATCAAATAATTTTTCACTTCCATTGGTTTTATGTGATCCTATTTCCCGTATGCGACCCTTTATTTTACTTAATGCATTCCAATAGTGCGAGTCAAGAATAAGAAAAGACTAACTATTCGGCAAACGTTTGAATGCCAACGGTTGTAATAGGTGGGCTAGATCAAAGACCGGAGTCCTTAAATCCCTTTGGTTCTCTAAATATACGCTCCCGCCTATTAACTACGTAGCGTAGTGTGGCGCGGACCGGGAGTATGTCGTAATGAGATTCAAACTTAAGAATTTAAAATACATGCCATTCTTTACACCCCAGACTGAAGAACCACATCTCCAAGAGATCATTGAAAACTAAGCAAAGAGTCGTAATTGAGGCGCGTAAATAAAATTGGAACATACTGTATTCTCTGAAATAATTGCAGATGATCTTTCCGAAGAGTATTTAAGAAGCGATGTCATCTCCCAAATCGGAATGATCAGAGCAATGGACGACTCCATCAGGTGGTGTGGTCCGGGCATTTCCCAAAAACAAGCAGGGAAATCACTTGTATGTGTTTATCTCGAAGCAGGCACCAAATTTACGCCTCCCGCGGGCTCCGTCGCGTTCAACTTTCTCGTTTAGCCCGGAGTGTTAGCGGCTGAAGACCGCGATAAGCCTCCGAACAGAAAATTAGAAGAGGGAACACGTGACGGGGCTACCGCTCTTCTCGCCTCTCTCCCTTCCTACGTGTGGCACACGGAGCGACTGTGGGGAGAGAGGGAGGGGACCCCGCCCCCCCCCCTCCTCTCGTCCACCAAGCCCTCATGCAAAGGGAGGGAGCGATCCGGCGACGCACATATCCGCTCTCCAAACAACGCCTTCCCATCCCATATGTGCAGCGAGCGAGCGCCCGCTTAATGAGATGCCCTCACCCCACTTCCTCTCCCACCTCAATCGTCCTATCTCACTCTCATTCAATACCGAGGCGTGCGTGAGCGCTAAAAGACTGGCAGTACGTGGAAGTCCCGGTGAGACAAGCACAGTACGTCCAAACAGAGCCATCCGTGAGGGAGGATACGTGTTGACGAGACACATGACTCCCCTCTGGCGAAAATAACCCTTAATGGAAATAATAGAATGCACATTGCCTCAGGTCCTCTATCCGTAGCTATGGTAATTTTTTTATTTGTTTTCTCTTCTCTCTAACAAAGTGGGATTGAAGATTTCGTTTTGGGGCATACATTTTTTTTTAAATTTCGGAACCTCGCTTATTCTGTTACACGCAGTTGCTCATCTCGACCGTTTTACTGTTAGAAGTTTTCGTAGAGGTTCAGTTTAGATTGTATTGTTGGTATGTATGGAAGGGTCTCCGATAGGAGCATCGGAAATTTAAACTTCTAGGTCCATTGTATCTATTCACGTTTGTCGTACCTTACACAGGCAGACAGGGGACGTGATTACCATGGTAGAGTAATGGAGGTCACCCATACAACCTCCGTCCGGGTCCAAGGTTGCTTAATTTCGGTGATCTAACGGAAACCGGTGTGTTTTAATGCATGGCGTGAGATTTCATGTCTCATGCCACAAGAACTCCCGATCTTTTTCCCACGACTGCTCATTTCTTAAAAATAAACATTCCCCGCTCATAAAATCTCTCTTCTGTTGTTGGCCCTTTCTGATAAGGTTACTACAGTACTGATAGCCTCGCAGTACGAAATTATTAAACCAGTTTTCAGCAAAACTTTCCATAATATTAAAAATTTATTTTTTAAAATCTGGATGGGAACAGAATTGCTATTCGTAAATTAGTTCTCGACTATGCTTAACAACCAGGGTGACAATGTTCAGTTTCGTGTTGTTTTAAAATGAATCCCGCCTGTGGATTTAAGCAGATTTAACCGACCATGATTTTGGCAGCGTGAGACGTTTTTAAAATTACGATACGGAAACTATGGTGGGTACGTTAATAGAAATATGAAAATGTACCTGCTACTTGTAATGTGTCATAATGCATGTACAGTACCTACAGATTATGCGTGTAGTCCTGATTCTGTTAGTACATGGAGCTGGAAAAGCACAGTAGCATACCATTTAAGTAATGTCCGTCTTATTCAAAATTTTTGTTTTCATCGGTAATAATGTTATATCACGTGAAACTTATGGCGTCGAAAGGACTGAGTTCTGGAGTTAGTCTTTGCCTAACCCTTTGCTTAACGCACATCCCTCGTCCGCCCCCGTAGGTTTCTTCTTCCCCTTCGGTACCGCGTAGATCACGCGAAACGAAACCCTCGGCAAGTGCGTCATGGCTGCTGTTAATCAGATCCAACCGTTCTTCAGGGTCTTCCGAGTACATAGTAGTTAGTTGGTTGTTTCCGGTGTCAAGTTCCCTTTCCCACCGCATTGTTTTCGCCTTGATTTTGGGGAAAGAATGCAAGGTATGGAATTGATTTTTATCTCCAGTTCGGTCTTTTTCTCCACGCTTAACTTTTGTCGGAAAATCTCAAAATGAATTGGAAATGTTTTCTCTAGCGATACGTATATTTTATTACTTCTTGCCACTGAAAAACATTTTCGTTGCATCAATTCCACGAAAGAGTAATATGTGTAAGCGTTTATTTTTTCCGAGAACGGAAGTTAAATTAGAAGAGTCATGAGTGACTTCGTGAAAGTTACGGATATCCGTTTAGAGAGTGAACTTTGTAATTTTTTTTACACTTTTAATTATTTTTCAAATTTAAAATTTTAATTAAAACTCGTGAGGACGCTACTGTATAACAAAACCCGCTATTTCACAAAAAAAAATAAAATTTAATTTTCAGTATGAATGGCGTGCGTAGAAGGCTAATCGAAAAATCTACCAAAAAAATTAATCAATCCGAGGGTTGGTTTGGTAGGTGTGAGTGTACAGCTCGCCTGGGACTTCAGTCCAACGATGTGTTAAATTCACTCATCAGGGTAATAAGCGGGGCAGTTCCTTTCCCAGTGCCAACCGTGGTTTCCCAGTTAGATCGATACCCAAAAAAATCACACAGCTTGGGGTGAAAATGAGGGTACCCCCAAGGCGTCATCTGGATTGGAAACTGCGCCCTCCCAGCCCTGTGGTCTATCCTTTGGACTACCACGCCCCCCAAATGGCTAAATCACATATGTTAAACTACATAAATGGTTGTTACTATAGTTCATTTCAGGTTAAAAAAAGAGACGTTTCAGGCGTGGTATCGTGGAATATCATGATTAATCCCCTGAAGATGATGTAGTTACATCGAAACCGGTCGTATTAAAATTTTATTATGTGGAAAATTGCCTATTTTAATTAATTCATTTCAGGTGCACTAAACTATTCTTCTACATCTACTCAACACCCCGCAAGCGAATTTTTGAAATGAAAGGATTTTTGCATGAATGTATGAGCCACTGGGGGGTATGGGTTTGCTTGTATGTGTTGATTTTGAATGTGGTTTTGTTCCCTTTTACGGGTGGTGACCTAACACCCCCCGCCACACGCCCTTGCGGCGGCTTGCGGGGTATTGTGTAGATGTAGAAGCGGCCGAAAGGGGAACAGTCATGCATGCATATTTGTATTATTTCATGTAATCATTTGAATGCGTTAGCTAATTACAAAGCACTCGAGTATACTCGTACATGCATATATATATATACGTCATGCAATTATTGGTGTGTTTGACTCTAATTAGTTAATAATATATTTGGGTTTGATTCGGCCCTCTTGTTTTTTACAATACTTTTATTCAGCCCGTGTTAGTTCGATACCTTATGTTAAAGTTTGCCTGTACCAAGTCGCGAAGCGTGTGAAATTCACGCATGTACTTATCTTAGAGAAGGGAAGCCAGATCCTTTTCCCGTATTCGGCCTTCCTCTTCGGTTTCCTAGTACGTTATGATGCTTAAGAAATCAGATTGAATTTGATTGGGGTTTTCCTCGGAGGCATTACCTGGAATCAAACCTGCCATCCTCCGGACACTAGCAGAAAGCTAAGCTAGGTTACCATTCCGCCCTTTTCAGCTTTTAGGACAAGAAAAAACCACGAATGAGCAAGAAAAAATAATTAATTCATTAAACAAAATCCTGCAGTTCGCGAACCGAACTCAGTTTTTTTAAATATTAAAACAATCGTCAGAGTTAAATGTTGACTTTTTTCAATCATCCAAGCGCAACATTTAAGAGTTAAATTTAGTTAGAAACATGCACGGCTCTCTAGTTTATCTTCACATACATAAATCACCTGTTGAAGTTCTCGCAAATTGGAGGGAGTTCATGACAGAGAGTAAATCTCAGTGAAAACTTTACGTAATATGGAGCTTAGTATTGTACGGACCAGAAACTTAGTCGTTGAAGCAAGAGGATAAGCGTAGGTTGGAGTATTATGAGATGTGGAATGTAGGAGGGTAGAAAAGTAAATGAACGCTAAGGAAAACGAAAGAGGTAATAGGGGAGGAGAGAAGGTGTTTGGAATAAATTCAAGAAAGACAAGAAAAATGTGCGTAGAGCTTTTTAATTTTCAATGGACTGTTGGAGACTGATAACAGAGGGGTGGTTGTTGGGTAAACGAGGAAGAGGATAAAAAAGAATTGGCATGTTGGACAGAATGAAGTGAAGAAGGAAGTATTCGCAGTTGAATAATGATTTATTACAATGCAGGTTTTCTAGTATTTATTCAGTGCAATTTCAAGTTGGGCGTAAAAACGTAGGGAGTGCATTCATCACAAATTGACTTTGATCGGTAGACTAATAGCAAAAACATCACCTGCTCGTACTGTTCAGCGTCACGGGGACAGTCCGTAGACGTGTAGTGGTTTCCACCAATGCTCCACGCAGCCACGGGTTCAGTAAGTGCGTCTAGTGCACAGCAATGAAATTCCTATTAAGCGAGAGCGCCCTCGGTCGGATCGTGATTGACTGCCCGTCGTAAAGAGAGTTCCCTTACGTCTTCGCTGCGTGGGACGTGAACGTTGCTTGTCCACTTATCTCCTCGCTAAGTAAAAAATGGCGAACTTCCACATCCGCCATGCGCCTTTTAAGTGCTTTTTTTTCGCAATGCCGCCTCCTCTTCTATAGCGCTGGCCTTCTTGGCTTGCTTTTCCAGTTAGTCACCCTTTCGTTTTCCCGCCGGGGATACTTCTTTTCGAGATCTTTTTGCGCGCGGTCCTTTTCCGCACTTGAGTTTCGGAAATGAATGTAACGTAAACTATTTCTCGCCCAGTAGTAAGTACGTCCCGTGGGATAAACAATTTGGAGACCGACTTAGCCGTTGGAAACCCGACGACTCCCTTTGGTAGAATCCGTGTTGTCTCGGTGTGTGCTCCACCGTAATTACGGCGGGATATTTCTGACGTGTACTGTCCATGAGAGCGACTTCCGGGCGCGAGACTCAGGGTCCGTGAGCACCAAGGGTTTCTCCATTCGCCTCCACTCCTCCCCTCGAGATGGCTCTCCGCCGTTTGGTGGCGATGGTGGTCTTCTGGTCCGAGTTCTGGTGGGCCTTTTCGGAGGCGCCGCACCCCTGCTTCGCTTCCGAGGCGGTTCCCATCAACGAGCGGCGGTTCTTTACCTTCGCGCCGGCCAACGTGCGCTCCGACCCGCCGGTCGACTGCGTCTTCGTGTTCGGCGGCCCTCCCGGCTCGCTCCTGCGGCTGGGCCTCTACGACTTGAGGACCAAGGGGCCCCAGGTGTTCCTCGGCCAAGAGAGCGCCCGGCTTTGCGGGAGAGACGTGATCAGGGTGTACGACGTTGGTCCCCAGGGTCTTCAGTTGAGGGCCGCGTAGGTTATCTTCTCTTTCAAGGGGCTAAATAGTGCATTAGGCCTCTGTTCGTGTTGAATGTTTTCCGCATCAAGGGTCACTGTTTACATCAGTGAGAGCCACCTTCTTCTTAACCCGGAGGGCCACATCCTTATCGACTAGTTCAAACGTGCTTTCCAACGGTTATCTACGTTTTTGGAAAATGTGAAGGGTATTTTTCCCAACGTATTTGCAAGCTTTAAAATGTACTGAATGCATAGGCATACATAGAATGCATAGTTAATGGGGTTCCTGGCGAATGTATTGTATCCAGAAAGAGTGTTAAATATGATGAAGATAATTTACGCGTGCAATAGAGAAAACCACTGATATCGGATTATCTATGGACAATGTTGAGAAGTACTGTTTTGTACGCTCCCATCGTGTTTTACCTAGGGAGAGTTCTGCTCTGCATTCCATCTGATGGTACTCTCCCATTACTTCATTTCCATGAAAAACTTCAAAAATATTATTAGTAACGGATATAAGATAAAGTATTTATGGATGAGTATTGGTAAGGAAAATTGATTTACCGATACCATTTTCACATTACTAGCTGTAGGGCTTCGTTTGCAGTTCTTGTCTCGTATTGATTCCTATTGTAAATTATATCGCGTCTTGGGTATATTATACCGTGTCAGAGCGTTCCCAGTCGGACCTTCTCCTCCCATCTTCTAGAGCCTTAATTGTCTCGTTTTAATCTATTTTTCTGACTCGAAATCTATGT
Source organism: Hetaerina titia (assembly GCA_037158775.1). Lineage (NCBI taxonomy): Eukaryota > Metazoa > Arthropoda > Insecta > Odonata > Calopterygidae > Hetaerina > Hetaerina titia. The sequence continues at coordinate 31,892,880 of CM073772.1, read as the reverse complement.
CGCTTCATTAATCTTACAACGTTTAAGATTATATTCTTCATCACAACTATTATACGTGTTTTTAACAAATGGAGAAGCTACTTTGCTTTTGATTTAATTTTGTCAATTCATCGTCACGTTATATAATTAGCATGATTTTTGCTTTTGTTTTATTTATTATTAAGCTAAATTATGTTTTGTTCTTAGATTGCTTTAATTAAGCGGATAATTTGTAAATTCACGTTGCAGAAGTTGAATTGTTTCTATAATTAACGAATCGCCAGTCTCGATTGTTTAATTTTTATTATCATGCGGTCTTAATTATTATTTTTAGTTTTAATACGTTTTGTCATGTTTTTGGCTCAATAGTTTTAAATAGAATGGTTTATTACCAATCAGTTCAGAGCTAACAAAGGAATTCGAATGAAAGTGGAAATTTGAATTAACATCCAGTGTGTGGTTTTAAGCCGACTTAATCTCATTTTAAGTTTAAAATGTATATGAGACCCTGGTAATGCATACTCACGGATTCTATATTCCTATATAAATTCTACAATACACAAAGTACTTGCCAAATTGGCCAAATTTTCCAAAGGCTATTCGCGAAGAAAGTGATTTAATGATTACGACGCTAAAATTTCTACGAAAGGTTAGGAAAATCATGAGCGACAGCCGAGAACGAGGTAATTGTGCTCTTATTTGTTGGTTTTTGACCTTCAACAGTCGTTTCCGAAGGAAAATAATCTGAATATTTATAAATTCAAATATAATCAAGACTTTCCTCAAATTAGCGCGGCATTACTGCTTTTAGATGCAAAATAAAAGATTTAATTTCATCCTATTTCGATTAATTGCATTGGGAAATAGTCACGAGTTTTCCAGAGTGATGCTGAATGCTGTAAAAATGGTTAAAAGGAACTATCCTAAACAAGTGGATAGGAAAGTAGGTAACTTAGGTACTTGGCACTTACGGACGCTGGGAACGTAGGTACATGGTGCGTCAAGACCTAATTATAAGAATCTAGCCAGTTCCCTTTTTTCAAGAAACTGTAACAGTAACTTTAACGGAGTCACCCGCTATGTGTGCATTATAATGCAGCCATTTCAGAGAGTAAAAATCATTCGCCTTGACCGGAATTCGAACCCGGATCCCTCGATATCCGGCCGAGTGCTTTAACCAATTAAGCTACCGAGACGTCCTCTTACACTCTGAAATTTTGGGGGCTTTAAAGGACGCCGAAGAACTTTTGGTCGTCCCCTCATAAATTAAATATTCATTGTATAATGTATTTGTTTAATACTTATTTATCGATTAAGTGTGCGCTCAGAAGTCTTTATGTAACTTCTCTTGACTGTACGAGGGTTGCTATTTATATTTATAGCCTTGACAACACTAAGTGCTTTAGGCGCCATCTGACGTTTCCATTATAAAGTTTGACCCTTTTAACGATAACTCTCTTCAGAAAATTTTGTCGGTTTTCATTTCATAACTTGTGTTGTTTACAGTCCCTCAAAAATTTTGTTTCAGCTAAAAAAATGGAGTTAACTCGTGAACACTTTCGTGCTATGATTTTTTCCGATTTTCGACGTGGATTATCAAGACAGGAGTGCATCGATCAACTTACTTCCACTTTTGGCAAATGAAGCCCCATCCATTCGCTTTGTGCCTGAAAACATTGATGTAAGCACTTGTAAAGGAAAGTCGTCATGTGACTTATCGTGAGATTGAGGCATCCTTGGGGATTAGTATGATGAGCATCAATAAGATATTGCATGAACATTTAGCTGTAAAAAAAATTTGTTCGCGTTGGATCCCGCAAAATTTGACAAAATCTGAAAAAGATGCTCGTGTCGATTGGTGCAAAGAAATGCTCAAGAAATACAATCACGGTACATCAAAAGCTGTGTGTAACATCTAAACATGTGATGAATCTTGGATCTATGCGTATGAGCCCGAAACAACACAGTAATCCACTGTATGGGTTTTCCAAGACGAGCCAAATCCGACAAAAGTGATTCGTGCATGAAGCACATCGAAGTAAAAAATTGCCTGTTTCTTGGAATAACTGCACATGTGGCAACCGTACCGCTAGGGCAACATAGAACCATGAATTCTGAATGGTACACGAGCATTTGTTTGCCAGAAGTGAGTGGTAAAATACAGAAAAAGAAGCGCCAACGAAGGATCATTCTTCATCATGACAATAACACTCACACAGATCGGCTGAAACAACTACCTATTTGACTGGCCAAAACGTCGAATTGATGGGTCATCCTCCGTACAGCCTTAATTTAGCATCAAATAACTTCTTTTTATTCCCGTTTATCAAGAACAAATTGCGTGGCTAACGTTTTTCGGCGCTTGAAGAAGCCGTTGATGCATTCAAAAACCATGTTTTGGAGGTACCTCAATCGGAGTGGATAAAGTGTTACGAAAATCGGTTCGAGCGCATGCAAAAGTGTATCGACTATCATGGAAAATAATTCGAAAAACAATAAAGCCATTTGCAACAATTAATTACTCTCTTTTCAGAATTAAGGCTAAATATACAAATAGCAATCCTCGTATTTCATGGGGAATGTCGTAAGATTCTTGACATCGACTAACGTGGGCCTTTTTTTTCCCGGACCTCCCCCGATTTAGATACTGCGGGCTCTTGCGCCGAGGAAAAATGCTCTCCATGTCATCCAACATGGCCATCGTGACGTACACGTCCGACAACAATGACCCAGGCAATGCGTTCAATTTGGGGGTGGATGCCGTCCTAAGTGAAACCACGCAGAGGGCCACCGCGGCACCTTGCCGAGACTCATACTCCCCGACTGCCGGGTCAACCACGGTCGCGACTTCCCCCGCGGCGACGGTCGATGGTGGCGGCGGTGGCGACCCCGAAGTCCTGGCGACCGAGAATCCGTCGCTAGAGGATCAATACAGCGACTGGGGGGGTGCCAGCGGGGACTCGGAGTCCAGGGAGCAGGCCGAGCCGTGGTACCTCGACAACGGCGCCGTCATCCCGGTGACTTCAACGGTCGGCGTCCGTGGTACGACGTCGGCGCCCGCAGACGGCGGAATTCGGGGCGGGAAGGTAGACGGGGGCGAGGGGAGAACAGCGGGTGAGCCGGAGGATGAGTCGACGGCGGCCCCACCCGGGGGCTGGGGAGGGCCGGGGGCAGAAGGGCTGGAGGGGGAAGAGACGAAGAAAGTGGTGGCGGTGTACTCGAACGGAACTGGTGACGAGGACGAAGACGCATTGGCCTTCTATTATTATCTATAGTTATGATTTATGTGTGTTTCCTTAGGGGGGCGCAGATTAAGTCAGGGGAGGCGTAAAAAAATGAGAAAAGACGTTCGAAAAGATTTTTTAAAATTTTATTATCACATACCAATTCCTCTGCATTTGGTAGGATTGATAGGTACCTATTTCGAGTGCATTCATTTTTATAATGTATAATAATCAAAACTAAACTTTTGTGACTAAAGGTGATATCATCACCTTTCCTATTTATTTATAATCGCATACGTAAATGTATTTATAGCACATTTCTTTAAAATAAATTAAGAAGTTTTTCGTTTACACTATTATTCATTTACTGTAAAATATATTATTTTTCTGGAACTACTTTTGGGAATGAAATATTTTATTCTGGATGGGGACGTAAATGAGAAAATTATGCCCGCGTCGTGTGTTGAATCCTCCTTCGCCTTTATCATTATATCTTGCGTCCTTTGAATCTCCTTCTCCTATTGCTGTCGCCACTTCTTCCAATCGGAGAATACTTGTTCTTGAAATCGAGTCACAGCTACGTGATCTCTCCTACATCGAAATTTACTTTGACTTTGAGGAATGTTTGGTTTGAATGTTTAAGGAATACTCATGAACTGATTTTTTAAACGTTTTGAAAATATTAGAAAGTTTTTCCGTCGGGAACATTGCATCATACAATACACTTTAGCTTCACCCTTTCCGCGGTGACAGAATGTTATAAGTGTGTCACCAATTGCTGGAGAACTGTTTTCGAGCATTTTCTCAAATTATATTTGTTGACGAAATTTCTAAATTGTCACTTACAGAAGGGTGTCCATGAAATCTAATTCCACTCATAATATGAGTATATCAAGTGTTTTACTCAACAAATCTTTTAATATTTTAGAGAAATAAGAACATGATGTTCATGAACAACTTGAGTAGTTTCGGGCATGATGTGGTGGAATTCGAACATAAAAAAGAAAATATAGTAACAATTTTCCACCGGATAAAGTTATTAGTACGACCGAATTTCGACGTATTACATCATCGTCAGGTCTGAAGATGATGTAATACATAGAAACCCGGTTTTACAATTTAACTTATCTAGTAGAAGGAGAGGGGTTTGTTGAGAGAAATCCTATGGAGGCAGGAAAAATGGATGAAAGGCGTATTGAGCGGTAGTGGAATGTTGAAGAGGGTAATAGAGGGGAGAGTGTTGGGCAAGCAAGGTAAGGGCAGGAACAGGATAGGGATGTTGGACGGGTTGAAGGGAGGAAAGAAGTACACAGAGAGAAAGAGGGACCTGATGTAGATTAGGTTGCTGGATTGGGTTTTGTTTGGAGTTACAAAATATTTATTTGATAGTTGTGTCCATCCAAAAACCTACATTAACCGGTAGATTACCTAATAATAAGTAGAGCATTGCTACTATCTTTTCTTAATTATGATGTACATGGTTTGAGGAGTTCATTTAAAACACCTAAGAATGAGAAATAAACCCATGTAGAAAAATTTTGAAGTAACGCAATGAAATGATCAATCAATTGTTGTCATTGATACAATTAGATTGAGAGAAATTAATCGATTTTAATAATGAAATATTTTCATCCGTAAGCATTTAGTGCTTTCAGATAAATTCATCACAGATTTGACAAACAGCTAGTTACCTACTGATTAGTCTTTGAAGTTTTACAATTATTTAAAATACCAACCACAACCATCCCGTGCCATAACCGTCATAAATTATTCTCGTTCCCTTACCCATCCAGGGAGTTCATTGTTATTAATATATAATCGTTTCATTTTAACTATTATATATTAAATAACAGATAAACTCACTGAATGGGTAAGCGGATGGGGATAATTTTTTATTTTTGTGGGATTTTTCCCTATTTACGCGCATCGATACGAGTATAACAAGCTAAATAACAGTACTCGCTTAGTTTACCGTTACTTTATATTGCGGAATTATAGCATCGAAGTGGGAAAATTAATAATCCAGATTTTGCGATATGATTGTGATATAAAGTCAATTTTGCCTCGTTGGACGTGGTTTATTCCAACTTACCTGTTTTATCTGACCATCAATTGCATAAGGCCCAGTCATCTCTTCATGAACGTGATCCTAGGAAATAATGAATAATACGTACCTTAACCCGTCAATGATCTATCAATACGCTTTATTTTTCTTCCATACATGTGCACGATTGTGTTATCTGCTCCCAACAGCGATAATGAGCAAATGATTGCTTTCGTATCACGCAGTAGTGCGATCCGATTGGTCGACGTATGATATGGTTTGGGTTATCTGTGTGCTCGGTGCTATCTCTGGGCTTGCTTGTGATAATTTTTCAATTGATAAAGGCTGAATTCTTCATTACTAACTTCTTTCTATCATTATTACTTTTAAATTCGTCATCTTAAATATTCTTTAATGAGTACCAATTACTGGTGGCAACTTTCGTTCCGTACAGAAACAAATTCTTTCATTTATCGTTTAGTTTTCAGGCAAAATCGTATTTTGATTTCATTATATATATATATATATATATATATATATATATATATATATATATATATATATATTTCTATATTGTTATTCCTTTGGTAGATAATCCTTTTGGCATTGCAACTGTTAACATTAAAAAAAACTGATTTCACTAGATTTCTAACTATGCACAAACTCCGAAATTAATGAAATTTGCAGTATTTTCAGCGTCACAAGGTCCACCTTACTTTCTAGTCCTCTCGCATATAAATACGAGATGAGTTCAATGAAACTTAATATAAGCGTTTAAGAATAAACTAAAAAAAATTTTTTTGTTTGAGAAATCGGTGGAAATGTGAATTGGATAATTTTTACGCAGTCAAAATTTTCGCTTCCATGTAGCATACTTTTATCTTAGATTGAATTCTTTTTTTTTAATTTGTTTGTATTCGGTACTATTTTTTTTAAATCAAACGGTAGACGCCCGTACAGAACCTTCTTTTTATCATATCCAAAAGTATAATCGATCTTAAGTTTTGATGAACTGTCATCCCCTTCCGCAAAGCATCAGGAAGTGACTGGTAACCCATTATGTTATGTGAACGTATCTAGGACCTCAGGACCTGCATTGCAAAAAGGGTAAGAATCTCCATCGTGAAAATGAACTATTCGATTTTAGGTAGTTTTAATTTAAAAGAGGGTTTTAATGGAGAATCCGTGAGATCGCGATATGAAATATTGACTATTAAGCTAAAAGCTACTGAAAGAAAGCCGTCGAGATGCCAGTGTTAATATCAGAGCATGAAGGATGCCATTTGTCATGGATTTTGATTTATGATATTCGATAGATTTCATGTTCCATAGATTTCAGTTGCGTGAGTTCTTTCAATGGTTGAATACTTAGTAATCAATAATCTGTGGTATTTTTCACTTTATCTAGGATTTCTCAATAGGAATAAAATAAATTCTTTTGCCATATGCGAATACAGTGGCAGATAACGATAGTGATTATCATAACAAAAAGAATTAGGCGTTTGATACTCCCTGCAGTTAAATGTAATGCTTAAAATTGATAATGAGTAAAACATTTAATTGACCCTGGGATTTAGGTGTGGACTGTGGATGTAGGTGTTCGTTGACTGCAAACTGCAAAATTTAGAAATTTAGTAGTAGTTAGTTTTTCGTTCATTGTGCCCGTATATTACGAGGATATTTGTCATTGTGATAGATTTATTGAATTCTCATTACGTGTTACCAAAGTGCTATTTTTAGGCAATAATTTTGACGAATTGTATTGGCTTTGAAAGTTCGTCAACTTCTGAAAGTGTATAAATTATTAGCTAGGAATTCATTCAGTACCAATTGTCGTCCCTTGTAAAATGACGAACTAAAACTAGATATGCGGGGCTCGGATGAAATCAGTGTTTTGGAAAAATCTGTTGAAGTTGAAAATGCATTTTTCAAAAGTCAAATTTCTTTCGTACTTTTTTAGAATTAGGATGCCGAATCTGGGAGAGGTGTAGTTGATTTTTTTAGGATGATATTTTGTGGAAGCCCTTGTTGAAGATTTCACCTATGATACAGTGTCGTGAAGAAAGATCTCTTCATGACGATGAAACTCTTAAGTCTTAATTCCTAAGTTTTTTCATTATTTTTAGGGCTCTGAAAATGGAGGTATTTTGCTTTATATCTATGATTACTGCAGCCAAATACAGCACAACACATCATCTTAAAATTAATATTTCATGTGCATTTTAAATCACTCCTCTTGATCAAAGCAAATGATAGAACAGAATTATCTTTAGTAATATGGAAATCAGACATACACGTACTTAACAATGAATCATATACGTTATCAATGGCACAAGATAATTTCGCTTTAATCTCACACAAATTCCGATGCAAATCAAATGCTTTGGAGACAATTTGGTGGGCGAACCCGTTAGTTCAATAATGCGACACCGCGGTGACCCTAGCGTCCACTCAGTGACCTTCTATGGATCCGTTACAAAGGATGCTGTAGCATAGCGCCCAACGAACACCCCAACGACATCATTTGATCACGTTCTATTTTGTCCATTCAATCACTGCGAATGGAATAATTCCCAAGAGACTCGAAATAGAATTGGATGTTAACGTAAAAGTTTAATATTAGTTGATAAAATAAACCAAACCATTGGTAAATGTAGAGAATTACCACACCTTTCTCACTTTGGGATCTTTTTTATCAGGGAACAAAAGAGAAAGCAGAATTTAAAATAAATTGCTTGCGACTCACCTTTGGCGAAGGGATCGTGTGTTGTTATCCGTAAGCTTACAGCTTCCCTGAATGGCCAGTTGAACGAATAATAATTAAAGTTACGTCCGACGTATATATCAATCATATAGCACTACTCGACTGCCAATCTCAAGCAGTTAAAGGCAATATCCAAGCCTCATAAAAAAATGGGAAACACGTTTTTCGAGGAGTGCTTCCATGTAATGACATATAATATAAAAATTAAACCCTTCTGGATTCATTTTTCACCAGAATTTTTCAAAAAAAATTGTTGAAAATATTCCCTTCTGCGTGTTTGTAAGGTTTTCATGTGATTTTGTTGTTTATTCGGCAGATATTTTCGCTTTAGTCGAGTCTGTGAATGATAGATTTTTGCGCTCATTAATTTTGCCTAAAAATCGATTGCATTTGATCTGCTGAAACGAGCGGAAGAAAAAAAACCCTAGTGAGATTTTTACTGTACATTAGACGTGAGTATTGTGCTAAAGTAATGGGTGCTAATATGAGAATTCATAAAAGAATAGTAGGTGAAAATACCATCCGTTCACGACTGTTGCATGGGCGTGGTAATGTGCGCAGTTCTGCAAAATCCTCGGTAATACGTATACCTCTACGCTAGCCGTTGAAACTTTCTTTATATTGAATTCAGTGTCAAAAACCTTTCCTCTTTAGAAGATTACCATATCTATATTCGTTGTACGTGTTTGAAACCATTGTCTCAACAATTTAATCTACTAATCACACCCGTGTTGTCTTTCAGCTGGTCCATTCGTTTTCACATTCGGATAATATATCCAAACGAAATTGGACTCTTGAACAATTGACTAATCAGCGCGAGGCCGAACTTTTTGTGCGTCATTTCTCCGATATATATCACAAATATATTGTGCGTGGACAGTCAACAGAACTCAAGCGTTATCTCAGCCACATAACATACTTGTAGGTGTGACTTCAAAAGATTTTCTTGCCAACACCGCAACATCCTCTTCGTGATATCAAGGCGTGGTGGACGGTGACGTTTTCTGCTAGAGCTGCCCACCCCACGCAGCGATTATCTTTTCAGGGTAAACTGAAATGATCCGTCACACGACCCTTTTACTCTGTTGAGTGACGTCCGCCCATCTGTTATCTGTCTCCAGAAGGTGACCTTGACATTGTAATCACGGAAACTCTCGGGAAGGATGAACGAACTTCCCCTCTTCCCCCCCCTCCCTCGTTGAAAGCATACTAACCGTCTTCAAAACCCAAGAATATGTGACGGCATTGCTGTCGAATTAAAAGAACCGCTACATGAATGCAGAATGTAAATCAGCAGGGTGCCCGGTAGGACACGTGGGTTGGTATGTGGGAAGGGTGTCTGGTTATTGACCGGAGGGTCACGGGTTTCAATTGAGTGATGGCTCGGGACATCCCCAACGATGTCCAAGCTGATTGTCTGCTCACTAGAACTTTTTGAGATTCCGCAATGGCATAGATAAAGATGGGGGATTAACCCCCTAACCCTGATACGAGATATGTGAAATGGACACGTTGTCGCCGGGTCTACAGTTATATATTAAACCGACCTTCGAATCGAAGACTTGGGTCGGGTGTCCCCCGTGGGAAGAAGGGAAAGGATATTCTGAATCAACTGAAGGTCGAAGATGGCAGTTTAGCATTGAAAATAAAAGTTGTAAAAATCTCTATAAGTGGTTGTTGATATAGGAGGCGCTTGGAGCATTGGATCAATAATATTCGCAAAGTCTGAGGTTGGTTGGAGCCATGGAGTAACGAGTGACGAAGTATAAACGCTTATACAAGCACTTACGCGTACGCATTTCTACTTGTGACGTATTTATACTCATAAATAAGTAACAAATATTTTTGTTAAGATACAAGTACTCTGTTAATTTCTGGTTTTGATTAATCATAAAATCGCAAAATGTGTTCTTAAAGTCGATATTATTTGACGCTTTGAGTGAACACATGCTTGCACCAGGTCTTAGCCTTGGATATCCTGGCACTCTAAAAAAAAGGTAGAAAGTAATAACATTTGTACGCTGCTCTCTACATTTTGCAACATTCTTATGAAATGGTGATAGAAATTAAAATAAATAGAAAAATTATTTAATTGGTTTTCGCGTCACGACTGGTGGGGTGACGTAGATTTGTTGATTTAACAAGTAATGAAGTGAGTGTATAATAAAATAGGATTTAGTTGCATTGAAAATAACAGAAAAATAGTTATTATCTTGCGTTAGGTTTTGGTTTTATCAGTTTGGTTTATCGATTTGGTGTTCATTAGCCATATTTACTCCTTTTCTTCGGTTGTTTTTGGGGGTCGGGTTAGTGCAATTGCTAGTGTACTGGTTTCCCACCCCAATGGTTCGAATTCCATCGGGTTCGAATCCCGACGGTGACACAATTTTTCAGAGCCATCCCGATCCCTACTTGTATGTCGTGTGGAGTGAATCACGTCGTCCCAAGGTTGTGACGTTAAAATGTCGACCCCTTGGCGTCTTTCGTTAACAATAGTCTAATGTCGACGTCGGGTTTCTGACCACCCTTATTCCTCAATTCCTTGAACATTCTTCCCGAGCCAAACGACACACCTATGCCTAATCCCACAGATTACAGGCTATTACTATTGGTCATCTCCCATAATAACTATTACTACTATTCGGTTGTTCTTGAGGTGAGTTTGCTCACTGTACGTTGGGATTTCTCATGGTTTTTCCATAGGGAAACATTGGTCAAAGCCAAATGAATTCTTTCCAGTGATTAGTGCCCCAGACTTTGCATCGCTTGCGTGGATGCATGATTCTGTCTACGTTAGTGCATTATCCATTCGTAATTCCTTAAATGAAAATGTATGTTAGCAAATACAAAATAAAATGATGAAATTGATTGAGTGCATGAGTTTGGTTTGATTTAGAAATAGAAGATAAGATAATGAAGCCCATCAATCTCAATTTACTTACCTGACTTGACACCTGTGAGCTAATTATTTGTAATGAAGGATTGTATATATAATATATAAATTGTCAATGTTCACATGCCTTAGTACTTCAAACTTGTAATCACAGTCTATTCAAATTTTTGGTGTTGGACTAGTGGTATCGTTATGGCAATGGCATCGTTATGTTTAGCAAAGTGAAATATATACTAAGGAATAGGATGAGTTTATAATTTAATGTATTAAAATGTTTGCTAAAATTATTCATTGACTTGTGGTGACTCTCAAAGTTCCAGGTATGACTTCATATGTATGAAAAATCACTTTAATTAACTGTGTGAATGTAACAGTCCAAGGAAAGAACTTTTTACTTAAGCGGACATGGAATGCAATATTTATTGTGTTCATTGCTTGCATGAAACCAGTCTATCTGGTCGCAGGGTTAATAGCAGATCTTGTCGAGTGCTACATGGTCCGCTCAGTAAAACTCGCTTTTCCTTTTCGAACAAAAATCGGAAATTTAGTGAAGAAGACACTTAATAATGTAAATGACAAAGTCTGGTTTCATAGTCACGTTCATTCCAATGTACAATACTGGAAAATGAGTCTAATTTGATTACATTTGATTTAGTTACTGAAATTAGTTCAACTTACTTCTCATTTCACTGTGTACCCCGTGCACTATGATCCTAGTTTCCGAAGGAAACGCCTTCCAAAACTTCGTTACGCCAGCGAAAACGTATTTAGGCCTCACTACTTCTGTATCAATTAAAGATTGTCATTCGAAGTCTGTGCTGAATACGTGTCAACTGTGTCTTAAATCCTGCTCGTCTTCATTCTCAATTACAACAATCACATACCAGATGTATTTAATATGTAAAACGCATGAATGACAAATTCAACATTACATAAAATTAAATATTAAATAAAAGTCACCATTATTGTGGAATCGTGGGGAAAGTTAACCATCTTTCATTTTAACTTTTTTGGGAAGTGGTAGTCCTCAAAGTTAAATCATCTTGCGAGGCGATGTTCGAAATTACTCCGTCTTGCAAACTATAGCCTCGCCTTGTAAGGTAATAGGGTGTTGATCGAACATGTAGCCCAGTCGTTTCTGCTGCATCGTTCCCCATCGTGGTAATCTGGCTTGAATGATCTGTCATCTGCGTCTGTCCCGTGGAAATGCCGGTACTAGTATCCCATCCCCCCAGGCCCCAATCCACCTCCACTTGGGTTGTACCCGGCTTCCAACCATTTTCACCGTCAGTCGTATAAACTTCCAGTCCTGTCCCATGCGTTGCAGTGATTAATCCCGGAAGGAGTCGTGTTGTCTCGCCTACTGCGAGTTTGTCTAGGGTGTTGGGGTGTTTCTTTAACCTTGAGATGGAGCCTAACAGTTTTATCTCAGGTTTTGTCTCTTCAGATGCAGTCGTGGGCAAAATTAAGGTCATCTCGGGCGTTGTATCAATCGCAATAGTGGATGCAACTCCTTCGTCCGTCTCCGTCGCGACTGATAGAATTTTTGTGTCGATCTGCTGGGTTTTGAACAATGTGGATGCCATTTCTGTCACATCGTTCGACAGCGTTGAAGGTTTCGATGAAGGTTTTGACGTAATTTCATCGGATAACGCTGTCGTGGATAACGTCGATATTCTTACTGTCTCAGATGTAGTAACAATGGATGGTATTGAAGATTCCTCCGTCCGAATCGCCCTTGTCGAAATTCTATCCACCCACGGCATTCGGGATGATCCTTCTATCGCCGGTGCGGTATCTTTTGACGACTTTCTCCTGGCCAGTGACGTTGTAGCCAATGGCAAAGGTCGATTGGCCGGCTTTGCTTTAAGTGTTGATGTCTCGACGGACATTGGATTGTTTATTGTCCTGCCCGTTACTGGATACGAAAGATAAGTTGGCAAGAATAATCTTTCGTCAAAATCTGCTTCGAGGTCATCCTCGTCGTTGTATTGGTTAACGCTTTCGGTAGGTGCCAGAATATTCGTCCCACTTACTTCCATCTCCTGAGATTCTACATTTTCTTCCACGTCTCCTGGTGTTATTTGATTCGTTGTAGTTTGTTCTCTGTGACTAGTAAATGGAAGCAGAATACCAGGCGTGGAAATGTCTCGCAGAGATCTATTCATCATTTCTTCGACTTCTACCGGCGGAAATGGGATGGTTGACAAGTATTCATATCCTTGGGTGGTAGTTTCCACATTTCCCGATTGATTCAGCACCATTGGGGGATTGTTCGTTCGGTCTCCTAAATCTATTGGCGGCATCGTCGTGGTTCCTAAGTTTTCCAATGAAACCGGTTCACTGACGGAATCGTTGAACATTTCTTCGAATATTGATGTGTTTAGTGCCATATTTTTTACCACTTTCATCAATAATGTTGTGCTCTCCGAATTAACGGACTCAGGCAGTGAATTATTGCCTTTTTGGTGGTTTGGTGGTTTTTCGGTGTTGTCAAAAAGCGGATTTTCCGAAGTAACAGACCTGGGTGGTTGAGTGGAGGAGGAGTCGCCTTCAACATCTATGGGACTTAATGGGCTGAGTAGGAATTCCTCATCCTCGGGTCCGTTCAATGATCCTGAATGATTTGATGCATGTAGAGAATTGTTAAGTCGGTCACCTATATCTCCCAGTTGCGTCATATTTGATGTAATATTTTCGTAACCGGATACGTATTGGTCCCCTGGCGAAGTCGTTTCGGCGACAGAATCGTTCGAGTTTTCATCGAATGTGGACGTGTTTGAAGCTATGTTTTCATGTCCCTCCGCGAATGACGTTGAGCTTCCCAATCCCACAGATCCCGGTAGTGAATTATTTTTGTTTGCCAAGGTTTCAGACAGTGTCATCGTTATGTTACCCAGTGGCTTTTCTATGCCGCTAGATATTGAATTTTCCGGCGAAGTCAGTAAGGATGGGAGACTATCGGAGTCTCCATCGTTGTACGTCGGCTCAAAAGGATCGAGTAACATATCATCCTCCGTAGGCTTGAAAATGGATCCTACGTTTCCAAAATTGGTTTCCGAGGCATTGATGGCTTGAGGGTCCACATCCGGAGAGATTTCCGTCATCTCCCATTCGGGAAGACTTAGTGGTACGTCTTCGTCCTCTTCCATTAATGGAGTTGAGATCTCAGGGTAAACTGATTCTGGCTGCGAAACGTTACTCTTCTCTGTGGACCCAATCGGAATCAGGAAACTGTTCTCAGTGGGTTTTTCTGTGTCGTTAAGTATCGAATTTTCCGCTGGAATGAATAGGGGTGGTTGATTGTCGTAATCTTCTTCGGGATCTCTGGTTGACATGGGCTCCGTTGTGGTTTTGTCCTCCATAAATTCGGTACTCCCACTTTCTGTTTCCATTGTGCTGGTAGTTTGGAAGTCCTCCAAGGGCATCTCTGTTGTCTGATTCAGTCCTTGCTCAGGGAGTGTGGACCCTGCTGAATCTGTAAAATCCGTTGTGCTGGCAGTCTCTGGTGGAGCGGCAGACGTGGCAGGAAGACCGCTTGTGATAGAATCGTTGGCCGTTCCTGAGACCAGGTCCATCGGCTTTGTGGGATTAATGAGTTGCTCCGAGGATACTTCATGAAGGGAATCAGTAATGGACACGGTGATCACGAAGCTCCCCTTACGTACCAAGCCAAGGTCGACGGTCACTAGACCTATGTTTTTTGTAGTGTGCATGACTGCGCTCATCCTCTCCATTCCACAGGCCCTGAAAAATAAATTTTATGTTGTTATGGAGTCAATAAAATTGCTGGTAAAATCTTCGATGAATTCTTTCGTTGCATTTTCATGGTTTTAATGTGTTACATTATGTCAAAACCATGGAAGTAAAAAAAAGAATGTATATCGCATTTTACCTAGTATTTTTATTGGCTCTTTAAAGGATTAATTGCAAAGTTAATAAAGTTAATGCAGAAACCTTTTTCGATTAGTACTATCATTCAATCCCAGATAAATGAAGCTCGCTGTAATCAGGCGTCATTTTGACGTGGACGTTTAAAATATACGGATATAACGCCCAAAAACGGATTCTCGACTGAACTTACTCTTCAATCCAAAACATTTTAATCCATAGCTCCTTGTAGCTGAACAGTTCACGCTTTAGCGTTCCCTGTTGTGGTGTTATTAAGAATTTATACAAATAAAATGTTCCCACACTTACACACATGTGCATATTTCATCAATCGATATGGATAAATAACATTTCCCCTTTAATAGACAACCGGCCAACGCTTGGGACGGCAGTTCATATAAGAGTAGGTGTTTATGTTAGTATTGCAAAATGTCTCTTATAATGTCATCGAAAATCTGTGTTAATGGATTATTTGGCAGGAAAGACAGGAATCTCATCCGAAAACGGATGAGAACTTCAGTGACCACGTTTCCGCGCCGTACATAGCTACGCTCCATATCAAAGTTTTTACGCTTCTTTTCTTAGCCTCCCTTCCCAACGTCCCCGTCATCAACTCCCTTCTCTTTGCATAGCGCAATTCTTCTCCTTACGTCCCTTCTACTTTGACCGTGTTGGTCCAAAACATTTCCGAGGTAGGTAAACTGTTCTACCTGCTCTATTTTTCCCCTCCTATTTTAATATTTAGCTTAGCCTTTTTCTTTCTGGAAAATCGCATATCCTTTGTGTTATTAATATTGATTCTCATCCCATATCTATTGCACTGAACCTCCAATTTACTCAGCAATGCTTGCAACCCCTTGGCTGACTGAGCAACTAATGCTTGGTCATCAGCAAACCTAACTTATTTTATGAATTCCCCGCCGAATTTCATCCCTACCTCCAATTCTCCCCATGCCTCTTTATCCATTTCCTCCACATATACGTTGAACACCACCGGTGTTAATGGACAATCCTGCCTTACACCTCTTTCTACCACTACCCATCCGGACTCTCCGTTCCCCACTCTCACCTGAGCAGTCTGAGACACGTGCAGGTTGCGAATTAGCCTCCTGTGTCTCCAATATCTTCCTATTTTCTGCAATATACAAATAAGTTTTTTCCAATTCACTCTGCCAAACGCCTTTACGAAATAAACGAAACAAGCATACACGTCCTGATTGTATTTTATACGCATTTCTCTCTATCAGTGATCTCATTACGGCAATAGCATCGTGCGTGCCTCTGCCCTTCCTAAACCCAAACAGATCATCCCCTAAGTAAACATTTACCTTACTCTCCATTCTTTTGTTGATGATCCTGAGAACGACTTTAGCTGCGTGGGATATCAAACTCATTGTTCAGTAGTCCTCACGTAATGTAGCCTTTTTATTTTTCGAAATAGGAACTACTGCTGATTTCACAGTCTTCCAGCCAGATTTCATCCTCATAGATGCTACAAATCAGTCCGCATAGACTCTTCCTCCCACGGGCGCTGAGTTAAAGAAGCACGGATAGTGTCTCCAATACCCATTTGCAATAAATAAGTAACCCTGCTGTGGTATTTATCATGCCTTTATTGCCCATACCAGCTTCGGCCAAGCCCAAATGCAGAGCCTACAGGTGGATTTGTAATTGGAAGATTTTGCAAGTGTTGTATAAACTAAAAGTAAATCTTGCACTCTACTGACTTTACACATTTACCTTTTAGTAGTTCCTCAGGAATATTGTCTACCCCCATGGAATTATTTGATTTCATCTTCCTTAATGCCCTTTCAATATCATCATCGAGTATGCCTGAACCTAAGCTATCTTCATCTACGTCATATTCTCTTTCTATGTCTAAGGTTGGTGGCCTAAGGTCTTTACCATACAGTTTTTCTATGTATTCTCTCTTAGATCTATTTTGTTTCAAATATTATCTAACCCGACTTATCTCCAACTATCAACACAGATCTTCCCGATAGTGTTTTAACCTTCTTTTATACAGCAACAATTTTACCCTTCCTCCGCAAACTTTTCATATCCTCGCGCTGCGTCTTCCACCATGCTTCTTTTGCTTTATTTATTACATGTCTCAATTTAATATTTAGCCCTTTGTACTTCCTTCTGCCTAGCTCTCTGTTAATATTATTCCATTTTCTTCTCACATCTATCTTTATAATCATTTCATCCGTGATTTATGGTTTCCTTGTCCTTTTCCCATTTACGGTTCCTATAGTTTCTTTTGTGGCTTTCGGCTTATCCCTTTTTTGATAAATTTCCATTTTTCTTCGATAGTGACATGATAGTATCCATGATTTCGTCTACAGGCAGCTGACGCTCCTTCCTTGTTAATCCAGTTAATGCTTTTACATTCCATTTCCTAACCCGCCACCCCTTCCTGATCTTTTTGAAACAGACGCTACACCTGTACGTAACCACAATATAATCTAACTTATACCTTTCTGAGTCACCTGGCATTTTCTATGCCTACCTACTCCTTTTGTTGAATATAAACCAAGTGTTGGTGATGATTAACCCCTGTCTGCTGCAGAACTCAATTGCTCTTTCCCCTCAGACAGACCCTTCACCTAAACTATAATTCACTACCTCATCACCATCTCTTCCTTCGCCTACCGTCGCATTTCAATCCCCCATCACTATCAAATATTTTCCTGCCGTAACATATGCAAATTTCTCCTCTAACAGATCGTATATTTACCTAACATTCTCCCCTCTATTACATTCTTCAACATCCCACTTCCGATCAATATAATTTTCTTCCATTTTTCCTGTCTCCATATGATTTCTCCCAACAATGTATGTGTGTATGTATGTGTATAAATAAATATATAAATATATATATATATATATATATATATATATATATATATATATATTCCTATCTTTAAAAAGGGGGCATGTTCATGGAACCCTGAAGGTCCGGTAATCCCTAGGAAGGAGAGCCGCAATCTCTTCGCTGTGCTACTTACGTGTCTTTGATGATCAGGCGTCCGTTCTGAAGGTCGTATAACGTGAGAGCGTTTGTGATGCGGCAATCGTCTCTTCCTGGGATCGTCATCAGGCTGACCCTGACGACCATCCGCGAATTCAAACTGGGCCCGATGATGACGATGGCACACTCGTTCTCGTCCGACTTCCTGTACTGGTGGAATACGGGGTAGAGAGAAGGTTCATGAGGATCCATTGAAATATTTTCGTACCCCATCTTACGGAGGGCATATAATGCCGAGAGTGAGACATAAGTCTCTCAGTGCACCAGTCAACTGAACGCAACAAAAACGTAGCACACATTTTTTGTTCTCATTATTCCTTTGCCAAAATGCAGAAGTTCCTGACTGTTTCGCCTGATGGTACACAATTTGGTGGTCGAGTATGGATAGGAAGTCACAAAGTGGTTAACTCCGACTCTTTGTCATTTTCATCCGTAGGTTATGATGTCCGATCTTTTCTTTTGGATGAGTAAAAAAGTGGTGGAATTTTTCGGATGAAATGAGGCTGAACATGCATACATTAAAATATAGTATATTCCAGGGTTGTTTTTATGGTAAATCAAGGTCTTAAAAAGATCTAACTTTTGGCGGATGCGAAATTTGTTTAACTTCCTTTCAACTAAAACTTCCGTAATAGTTACTGTAATAATCATATAATAAAGATCGCAATATCTTCTGAATAACTACTCATTTTCAACGTTAATTTTCACGACTTTATACTCCCAATAAAATTTTAGTGGTGCTTCCTAAGTTGTGTTTCTACATTTCAAAAGTATAATTTCACTTGATTGGTGATACTTATTCTTACTGTAATCTCATATTTCCCTAATTCTCGAGAGTTAAAACAACATTTGATTGGTGCGAGTTTCCAGAATAATCATTACGACCCATTAGTTACTAGTCATATTGTACTAATTACGATGACCTCTAAGTTGCACTGGATATGCGAAATACATGGTTTACATAGTTCGCTACAGATTGATTAATTCGTTACAAGTTTTTGAAGAATAGAATGCAAACTTGTTTCATGATTTCACAAAAATTATTTTTTATTGCGGTACAACTTGTTTCATCGACTACGTGAAATCTTCATGAAGATCTATTAAGTGTGTTTGTGTTAAATTCTTCAAGGTAGGATTTCCCAAAGTTGAGTCTATAACAGTTGAGCAAAGTTGGAAACGAGATTATAGTTCTGTGTAAGAGTGAAGATGAAGTTCGTTTCCTGTAAACAATCTTTGAACTGTATAATATATGTAAAATCTGGATGAGTGAAGCTAGCTCGAATACGGCGAATCCCCCGACATCTCTAATATCCAGCGATATTAGCAGCTTGTAAACGAAGATCAGAATAGGATTCGATTAAACCTGGAAGCCTTAATGTTCCCTAGTTTTTTGCCCTTATTTCATTAAACTTGGATTGGCGAAAGAAGTATCATGTTAAGCGACCATTAGTGATAAACTGTCATCCATTGCCTACTGCTCATTTTTCGATGCAATGCAATCGCCCGAAATATTTGTTTTGGGATGTAGATTGTGTTTATAACTTTATCCGAAATTGCACCGAAAGAAGATAAAGTTCTTAATATTTTTGATGAACTGTGGAAGTTTTGGCTAAAGTGCAGAAGCGTGTCAGTTGTTAGTAACTTATTTCCTTAGCCAGAAAGGGCCACTTGATAATATTTTCTCTTTCTAATCTCATTAATTCTTACGATTGGCATCTTGGCTAATATGATGTAATTGTTCCCTTCACTTCTAATTGGATTTCCCAATTGGCATCTGAATATTACCCTAAAAGCCCCCACGAAAGTGTGTGTCAGTGAAATATTGACAGAACCTTCAAAGGTTAAGTATAAAAGGGAAGAATAGAGAAAAGAAGAATGTAAAAGATCTAGGTGGAATGAAAATTGTTATTATTATTATTAGCTGTAGTCTAGCGAATTATGGTAGGTTTTTGATGGACCCTGGCACAGCATACCACTGTGCTTGTAAACCTTAACTAAAATGACACGAAGTATTCTTAAACCCCACACTACACATTACAACAACTCAGTGCGTACAAGTATTCATGCTCTGCATACTTTCTGCTCCCTCAATTTCATCCAAAATGCCCATTCTTCTTCTTCCTTGACTTGCTTTCGCAGCCTCCCCTCTATTATCGCCTTCAGTGTCCCACTGCCTCACTGTATCTTCTGCATTCTGCAAATTCCTTCCGTCTCCCTTCCTCTAATATGACTGGAACTTCATCGTTCGTTTTCCATTCCGTCAAATTGATTTTCTCCATTGTTCTCCTAAAACATTTGAAAACTCTCCAGCTTACCCTTTTGCCTCGTAATAAATATAAGGAACACCAAATATTTTGTTGAAGAAGAGATTGAGATTAAATGGTTGGGAGCAGTATGATGAAGGTGTTATAAAGGTAAAGTGGGCGTTTTGGAGGAATCAAAATTATCAATAAGTAAATAAGCGGAAAACTATAAATTAAGGAAAAAATATGAGTAAAGCGGTGGGTTATAGTGTCAAAAAGTGAACAGGGATTCGAGCAAAAGGACGTGTCGTGGTAACAAAACGACAGGACAAATTAATAAGTCGAAGAAAACTTTTGCAAATGGCAGTGCATTGAATTAAAAAGAAGTTGCATGTGCAGGACAAATGGGCATGCTGTAAAAGGTGATAGAATTCTCAAAAAATATATTCTAACTATATAAAAAGTGGGAGTAGAAATGTATATATTGAATTGATTTACACTCAGGAAAGCTGGAGAGAATACTGAAAGTGTTTTTGATAATGATATATGGCTATCACCCTTACGAACAGAGGGAAAATGCGATTAGAAAAGATTTTGTCCACAAATGTAACTTGCGAAATGGAAATAAATACGAAAAGAGAACGAGAACGAGGGAGTTGGAATTGAAAATATCCTTAAAGAAATATTACTCGAATAAACAACTGGAAGTTTTTTGGGCAACAAATTGAATGTAAGTGATTCTTCAGATGTCTATTTAGGATGTTGTACAAACTGTACCCACTAAAGCGGGTAGAACGCCAAAATGGCCGTTGCCTTTTCCACCCACTGTAAAATCTGAAGAAAAATACAAATAACAATGATTCTGAATTCAGTAATTGATTGCAGTTTGGGAGGAGAGATGTCAAAGTGAGATTTTCTAAACTGATTTTCTAAAACATTACTTACCTGTTTCTTGCGTGATATCTCATTCCTGGCGTCGGCGTGGTCAATGGCCATGTCGCCGAACGCAAATCGGTAGGATTCAGGTTGCGGTCCTCCAGTCGGACGAATGATCGATCCGCACTGCCAGTTCTCTTTGGGCCGTTCGTCCCTCGCCCAGAACCACGGTGACTTGTCCGCTGAGCACATCGACGCCCAAAAGCAAATGAGAAGCAACCTAAAAGGCAGATTTCAGTTAATCGTTCAGTAATCCGCGTCAATCCATCCCATAATTTTTCATTCCCTTCCCCTTCTTCTTCATGATTGGAAAAATTAACATTATCCGAACATTATACGTGTACATGGTGTGTCCCAAAGTGAATAGACCCAGTTTCCTTGCTGAACACGTATCAGCACCTTCACTGGGTATATACCCAAAAATAAATAAATATATGTATATAATATCGTCTTTTTTGACTCAAAAATGTTATCCGCAGCGTTATCCAAGAAAAAGTGTGTGCCTCAGGGTCAGACAGTTTGCAGATGTGTTTCCTTTCTTGTCAATCTACTCATATTTACTGAAATACATTCATTAATTCCACCCAATTCGCTCTACCATGCGCTTTCTCGAAATCTACTAAGTAGAAATATACATCCTGATTGTATTCCGCATTCCTGTCGATTAGTGACTTCATTACTGCTATGGCATCACGCGTTCCTCTCCCTTTCCTGAATCCGCTAAGTAATAATTTGCCCCGTTCTCTGTCCTCTTATTGATGATTCTGAGAACCAATTTTGCTGGGTGCGAAATCAAGACTATGGCACTATCTTTCTCTCATGCGTCTGCCTTTCCTTTTTTCAGGATAGGAACTTTAATTGATCTGACAAAGTCTCCCGACCAAATCTATCCCTCATTAATGGCATGCAATTTTCGATAAAAACTCTCCCTTTTGAAAGAAACTCCCCCCACATCCCTCTCTTTCTCCCAACTTCTCCTAAACCTTCAAGTAGTTCTACAGGAATGTTGTCTACTCCTATGGTCTTATTTGATATAGATTTCCTTAATGCTCTTTCTATCTCTCTTTCCAACGTACCTGTACCTAAGCTAATCTTATTTATATTATATTATAGCCTCTTTCCATTTCCCAACGTATTGGCCTAATCCTCACCATATGCTTAATCTTCTTCCCATTTCTGTTGAATCTTTCCTGGTTGATTTGATAATTTTCCTGAATTAGATTTTTTCACGGAATTTCCTTTCTTACTACTGGCAGTTTCTTTAACCTTCCCGTGTTTTTGCACCAATTTCACCCTTCGTTTGTAAACTTTTCATATCCTCTCACTGCATCTTTCACCCCACTTCTTTGGCCCTATTAGCTTCCCGTCTCAGGTTATCATTCAACTCTTTATACTTCTTTCTGCTAAACTCTGTGTTTACATTTTTCCATTTCCTCCTCTCGTCTATCTTTGCACACATTTCGTCTGCAACTAATGGTTTTCTTTCCCTTTTCCTGTTTGCCGTGCCTATAGCAGCTTCCGATATTCTTTGTTTGATATGCATCGTTTTTCCTCTATTGTGCCCGTTTCCCTTTCCTCACTCATGACTTTCTCCTCAGTATGCTGATTTTATCTTAGATAATCTACCGGTTAAGTTAGATTTTGAATGGACTCAACATAAAGCATCGTATAAATAAATATCTTGTCTAACTAACAAAACAACATCCTGCTCTATAACAAACCCCTCTTCATCTCTATTTACGTATGGCCTTCCTCCCTTCAGTCCCTTCAACATCTCTATCCTATATTTCTGCCCCTTCCTCGATTTCCACATTCTCCCCTCTATCACAGTCTTCAACATCCCATTGTCAAGCATATGCTTTTCATCCATCTTTCCTTTTTCCTTATGAGTTCTCCCAACAATCCCCTCTCCTCGCCCACCATACCTAGGACTTCCTCATTTGTTTTCCTTTCTCTGCACTTCATCTTCTCCATCCTTCTCCACACCCAAATTTCAAAATCCTCCAATTTACACCTCACATCCTGCATCAGTGACCATGTTTCCGCACCGTGCATAACTACGCTCCATATCAAAGTTTTGACGAGCCTTTTCTTAACATCCTTACACCAATTCCCTGTCATTAATTCCCTCCTCCTTGTGAAAATTTCTTTGCCTAGCGCAATTCTTCTCCTTACTTCCCTACTACTTTGATCATTTTGATCCAAAACACTTCCGATAAACGTAAACTGTTCCTCCTGATCTAGTTTTTGCCCTCCTATTTTAACGTTTTACTTAGCCTTTATCTTTCTTGAAAACCGCATGAACCTTAATCTGCTGAGACTCCTTTCTTATCGTTCCGGGTGCTGCTTCTATATTTCATTTCCTATTCCCATTCATAAATTGTGTTCTTCATTTCATGAACATCAACTTCCACAATGGTGAGCCAGAAACCGTCGAATTCCATTTCCTAAACCGTCTTCCATGTTTTACCCTCTATAATCTGACGTTATACATTGCTATTGCTAAATTATAATCTTAATCCGAATCCGCCCCCGGGAAACTTCTAATCACGTTATCCCTCTGTCTGTGCCTAACCATTATATAGTCTGATTCAATTATTTCTCAATCACCGGGCATTTTCCATGTATACCTATGCTTATTGTGGCGTTCAAACAGTGTTTGTTATCATTAAGCCCGATCTTAATAATAATTTGTCGAAAAAAGTTAGCATCGTACAATGAGATTTTCTTTCATTAGTATTGTTACATCTTATTTTCCTGTTATTATGTGGGAGAATGACTAAATGATGATTCTCTTTGACCTTCGCCCGTGCTTAGTCAGTCGCACCCCGGTTGACGGAATAAGATGCGGAGCTCGTTCCATGCGGCTGGGTTGCTAGGCTCACGCATCATGACGCATACGCATACCTCATCCCAACCGAATCAAAACAAGTACCTCTTCAATATAATTTAAGGACGCAATCGATAAACTCGTCAAGTCTCACTCGAATCCCACTCTCGAAACTCTCACTAACCTCCCGAAGGACAGAGAGTTCTCTGAAGTTCTCTTCCAAGTGTTCCAAGAACTCTCCCCCGACCTATCTCCTTCTACGATGCCTTCTGATCCAACTTCTTCCTTCCTGACGACCTGCCTGATTTCATCGGCGCTTCAATACGGAATTCAGCTTGATATGAAATTAAGCTTAATTTAAATATCGATCCGGCAGCCTTCTTTTTGATTAAAATTCTCGTGTACAGGACACGAAGTCGAAGAAGTTAACTTGTACTAATTTGTTACTGCAAGAACCAACTCCTCAAGTGGGAGTGGTATTTGGTGTTAGGCATGCCACATTAATGATTAAATTTCCTCAATGGGCTTTGTTAATTGCAGTAATGATGCGGCGGAAATCCTTACTTTAATTGAACGTTCCTCAAATTGCTCTCACAGGGTTTTGATGAAATTTGCCCACGGTCTACTATTAGGCGGTAATAGGCACCAAATGAATGTGTGAAAATTTGAAGGAGCATAATATGTTGGACGATTTGAAAATAAATTATGTACAACGCGTTCGGAAACGTATCAATTGTTTGGGTTATTATTAAGCAGTGAATAACCACCATTTTGAATTTTAGATTGGCAACTATCATCTATGATGAAAAGTTCAAAGGGCGTTTTATGTAAAGTTTAGGGTTCCCCGAGGATTAGTTAAAATCGTTGCATTACTGACCTTTTCTTCACAATGATATTCTCCTCCTAGGTAGCAAGGTAACATATGAGTGTTCTTAAAATGACTTTAAAATTTAGATATAATTAGGATGAAACAGTATTTGTTGTAAGATATGGGGGATTTTGGTCTGCTCTCTGGTCACTCAAGGATAACTTAACGTGAAACAAGGAGATTAGTGACCAGGGTGATGAGAATCGAGATTATTTTAATGTTTTTGTTTGAATTGAATGCTGAAATAAAAAAATTAATAATATAAAGTTGGTAAAGAAGTCGAGTGTGAGTCAAGTCTAGGAAGAAAATATATATCCTAAATAAGGAGTGAGATACTTATTACTCTGTCGGCAGCATGTTATTTGAAGAAGAGCGTTAAAAAAAACACCAAAATGGGATCAGCAGATCCCATTGAATAATTGACAAAACTCCAATAGCCGTAAACAGTTTACCTTTCAAAACAAAGTACGAATGAGATTAGTTGGCAAACGCCACAAGTCAAAGGATGAGGTAAAGGGTAAATAAGGAAAAGGGAAAATATTTCTCATCCCTTTTCCTTTTTTACCCTATACCTCATCCTTTGACTTGTGGCGTTTGCCAACTAATCTCATTTGTACTTTATTTTGAAAGGTAAACTTTTGAGGCTATTGGAGTTTATTTCAATTATTAAATACTATTAGCCGTAAGAGCTCGATTCATTCATTATCACCAGATCCCATTTGGAGACTACCAAATAGTGGTCCGTTCGATATCCAACACCTCTCATGTTCTTCGCAAGCCCTAATTCAGCATCTCACATATTAATAATTACTCCTCATTATACACATTAATAATTACTCTTAGAATCATTCCTTCCCTGCTCATACATATGCATAGATATGCGCTAAAAACCATGTATTTGAGACATATTTTCACTTCCACTTTTCATTCATTCATGAAAAATTATCATACGATGGTCATTTCGGTATTAATTAGGCGTTAGGTGAGTGTCATAGATGTCTCCTCCCTTTTTCCTCTGAACAAAAAGACACTCGTTAAAAAAATGAAAAAAAAGCCACAACTGATAGTGAATCCGAAATTATTTCCAAGTATGGGGAAAATAATGGTAAAAAAACGTATTTATTTATTGAGGAGATATGGTGGGGGACTAATCTTGCCTGCTAAGTTTCTTGAGGTCAATGAGGTGGTGGCCATGCCATGCTGGTCGCATTTCATTGCCGCCGATGTCTATTTTATTAGAATTATTGAACAGTTAGATATCACAAACAGGTTGTGCCCACCTGAAGTCCGCCTCCTAAAGCCGCATGTCAGTTTTCAAGTCCTCTGAAAACAATCACTGATTTTCATAAAATCCTTGACATAAAATATGGTAAAATGTTTATGTTTGATAGTATGTTAATCGATTAAACGATGTTTGGAAACCTAGTGACATTAAACTACAATAGTTTGTAAGTTGATTCGTAGCCATGACACGTAAACGAACTCGTGGGTGTTTTGGACGTGCATACTTGTATACCAAGGGCGGCTAAAAATATATCTCAACAAAATGGCCTTTCGTTAAATAATTGCATATTACAGTTTGAAATAATACTCAAGTTCTACTCATTATTTTGATATTTGTGTATGAAATATGTTTTTCTACTCCTATGGAGGGCAATCATTTAATAAGGAGGCGGGTACTCATCACCTTTAACTACATGTACCTAAACGCTCTCGGACGTAAGCGTTGATCAACTGAAGTTTCGTTGGCTTTTGTTATTTTTCATGACGTATCGTGAAAATACTCCATCATTTGCAATTTTATTGCAACGACACACGTTTCTGAGTAATGCTCCTTCGTGTTGCAAAAGGTAACGAAGGTGGGGCAGTTGCTGGAAACCCATTATTACAATACACAGAAATTAAGAGTGAGTTAAAGGAGATCACCAGAATTAGTCACCCCTAATTTTTATTTTTTTATTTCAACCACGCACTCCCTGAATCTCTTTTTGCATTGTATTTTTCCACTTATTTCTGCGCACGAGATTACGGAAAAAATAACATTTTTGGAGAGAAAGCTCCGACGGCATCAGGGTGTCTGCTTTTTTTTCTCTTCGTCCTACGGCTAGAAAAGGGATCGAACTGCATAGGGGCCATCATTCATCCGGACCACGATTACTCACGAGATAGGCTCCTGGAAACCGAGCGGTTAAACTAGCAAACGCATTCAGCCGTGACATCGAGAATTATGCAGGCAGTCGTGCTGCCTAACAGCTTCTGGTGCGAAATAAAATAAGCTTCGGCGTTTTCGACCTCAATTTTTTTCTAACTGCATTTTTTAAGAACAGAAAAGAAGAGCGTTTCTTACGCCATTTCATTTTTAGCCTCAGGCTACAATTAATTACCTAAATATCGTTTTTTTTTTAATTTCCTCACGACACTGGCATGTTTCGCAGTATTCATTTCAAAGAAATCTCCTAATCAAGCGATATCCCGTCTATTCCTTCGAGTTGGACTCATAACTCTCGGCTTTCTTACGACATACTAAAATCACTCCATAAATATCCACGATTAATTTATTCGACCATAGTTTCGGCACTCTTTTCCATTGTCAATAGAACCATGGTCGGTCTGTTAAGTGAAGAGTAGAAATTTATCGAGTTGTTTGAATTCTTCACGATTAACGTAATTCCTTATGATAAACATAATGAACATTGTCACCATATGGGTGGACAGGAAATGGGGAAATTGACTCCCTTTTCTCGCCTAAATTTTGCAGGAGAATCGTACTGTTTCTCTCTCTCTCTAAGTAAGGGTTTATTCTTATTTTATTGCCCCTCCCTTGTTCGGAAAGTGACTTTTACTGCAGACCTACACAAGAAACGCTAAATTGAATAAGAAACCTGAAAAATGTAGCATTAGATTGGAAATAAAGGCGAAGAGAACATGTTATCTATTAAAAAACTACTTTCTTGCCATCATCAAATGGCATAGTTATAAATTAATTAAATAGAATAGTGTTAAATCAATCAAATAGCAAATCGTTGGGAAATTTATTTTGAGGAGTGTCGAAGAAAATGTTGTAGCTTGAAGCCGTGGGCGTGACCTCCTGGAAACGAGGTTTGGGCATAGAGTTAAAGGAATTCTTAGCCCTTTTTCGAAATAATTATTCCACATTATTAGGAGAGATGAAACAAGTGGCTTCCCTTGGTGTGAGAACAAAATTTCTGTCGGTATGCCTCCTCCTCTTTTTCTCATCTCCTTCACTTTTTTTCTCGTGCGTGACAGTTCAATTATCCTTTGGAATCTTTTCGCCATGGAATAGGAAAAGTCGCGACAGGATAAAATAATTTGACTAAACCAAGATTTGATCCCGTATCTCACAATTGCTGGTACGTTACGCTACGAATTCCATCAACCTGCGAAAATATGATTTCCGTGTAACATTTTTCTGTGAGTCTGGAAGTGGCTTGAGGAATTTTCTAGAGCACGAATAACCAAATATAACCGGTTGAACCTGAGTATCGTATAGAGCGGGCCTCATGGACTCGTTTACGTATAAATCTAACGGACAAGTATCCTTAATATTCATTAAATAATTTGATGACAGAACTATTTGAAGATTTTTATTGGGCGCGGCGCGTTTCACCGAGAAACGGCATCATTAGGTATGTTAAGATTTTTATTTGAAGGTTTTATTTATCTGAGAAAACGAATGACTACAACGAAATTGTTACAAAGACGTTACGATAACCTTTCTCTGTGGCAAATAGAAAATTATGGAATGAATTGAAGGAATATAATAATTTTGTTGCTGACACCAAAAACTGAACTGAAATTTAAGACATCCTATGTCTGTCGAGACGTCCATTTGATTAATTTGGGATTGAGTTTTAATTCTCAAAGTCATTACGTTCTCTCAAACGCTCATGACATGACAGCACGCAAGAATACAGTGCAGGGAAGTGCAGGGAAGCAAGTCCACCGTAAACTCATTGAATATCGAAAAGGGGAATAAAGTAACGAGTAGTTTAGATAAAGCCAACATATTAAACTCATTTTTCCAGAGTGTTTTCAACATATCCTCACAAAATACACCCGAGAACCTTCCGAAAATATTTCAGCATTCAATGGAAGCAATCAATATTTCCACCCGCGGAATAGAATTACTCCTTAAAAACATAGACCCCAACAAATCTCCGGGACCTGATGAGATACCGGCACGTGTGTATAAAGAACTGTCGGCTGAAATTGCCCCATATCTAGATATAATATTTAAGAAATCATTAGCAGAAGAAAGCGTGCCAAACGGCTGGAAGGTAGCTTCGGTAACACCCATATTTAAAAACGGAGACAGGGAGGACCCCAGTAATTATAGGCCAATATCGCTGACTTCCATTTCCTGTAAGATTCTTGAACACATCATTGTTAGTTCCATGATGAGGCACCTCGATAGCCAAGATTTATTAATTAATAACCAACACGGCTTCCGTAAGGGTAGATCCTGCGAAACTCAACTCGCACTTTTTGTACATGATGTATTAAACTCCGGTGAAAGTAATATTCCAGTTGATGCGATATTCCTAGATTTTAAGAAAGCTTTCGATAAAGTCCCTCATTGCAAATTACTGGCGAAATTGGAAACCTATGGAATACACGAAAGTATTATTAACTGGATTAAACAATTTTTAAGTGATCGTGTCCAAACAGTCGTCCTGGACGGTGTATCATCCGATACTGTCAAGGTCACGTCGGGGGTACCACAAGGAAGTGTCATAGGCCCCCTCCTTTTCCTTATTTACATAAATGACCTCAGTACCGTAGTTAATAGCAAGCTCCGTCTTTTCGCCGATGATGCAGTAATTTATGGGGACATCCGAAGTCACGAAGACAGAGTCGTGTTAGCCAACGACCTAGATGCAATTCAAAATTGGTGCGATACATGGCAATTGGAATTGAATTTTAAAAAATGCGTAGTAATACATTTTTGGGAAAAGAGTAATTCCCTCCCTTATAGTTACAAAGTGAAACAAACCAAAATCGCGAGGGTAGATTCCTTTAAATACTTGGGTGTAACAATTACTCACGATCTGTCCTGGGGAAAACACATACGAGAAATATGCGGTCGTGCTAATAAAAAATTGGGATTTGTGAAAAGAGTGCTAGGTAAATGCGACGAAAAGGTGAAAGAACGATGTTTCCTTGCCTTGGTCAGGCCCCACCTAGAGTATGCTGCCAGTATATGGGATCCTCACAACATAAATTTGGTTTCGGAATTAGATCGAGTTCAGCGGAGGGGGGCTAGATTTGTCAAACATTGTTATGACCAACTCAGCAGCGTATCCACTTTGTTAGACAGTTTAGGTTGGGATTCTCTTACACAGCGGCGTTTCCAATATAGATTAAACTTATTAAAAACATTTAAAGATGGGCCCTTTTCCGATGACATCAAGGATATAATACGAACCCCAACGTATTACGGTCGAAGGGATCACGAATATAAGACTAGAGAAATAGACTGCAAGACTGACAGGTTTAAAATGTCATTTTTTCCAAGAACGATAAGGGAACAGAATGCTCGTAGTCGAAATTCCCCAGGACTTAGTTCATTACAATAAGTATTTACGTACAGGTTAGGGACTTCGCGAGGATGTGTATACATGTGTGTATGTATGTATGTATATGTATGTGTGTATATATACATATATATATGTATATATATATTTTTTTTCCTACAGGTTCCCCCCACCTTTCCTCACCTAACTCCCAACCCCCTCAACCCTTACCCTTCCCTCATGGTGCTACACCCCCTGCCACACACCTTTTTGGTGGCTCGCAGGGTACTTATGTAGATGTAGATGTAGATGTAGATGAATACATTTCAAATTAGATTTCAATTTCAAATCCACAGTGATTCCAGTCAGTTATTTCGTGCTTTACTTTCCCTAAATATTCTGCATGCTCCACTGAATTCCGCCACCACGTGGTCAAATATTCCTGAATAATATTTCGTCGAACCAATCGTATAGGGTTACACGTACATTCCAACTCTTATTCACCACCCTCTACCTTCATGGGCCCCAGAATTAAAATGTTTGGGATGATGAATTGGTAAATAGTTTGCTCTTACCCCATCCGAGGACCTCCTAAATCCATGTGGCGGCTTTTGTCCATTTTGGAGTCCAGCACTGTACACTCTGCCGCTGAAAATCCACGCGCGTCAGTTCGAAGATCGCGCATGCGCGGAGGGTTTTGACTTTCATTAATACGATTGTTGAGTGTAAATGTGGGTTGATTGCGCAGTCTGCGGGTACGAGAGAAAATTAGAGCACACGAACTTTGAGGAGAATGTGGGGTAAAATGAAATTTAAGCTCAGCTGGCAATTTAGTCATAAAAAAACCTCGAGCGCCTTAAAATGTTCGACGCATAGTTTTCGGTTCGATCCAACGAAAAATAATCCAGGTGATCGCCGATAATATTTTTCTAATTCATCAGTGGTTGAAGAACAAACGTAACTTTATCAGTTCAGGTAAATGTATATGTACATTCAACATGTACAATGGATTGACAAACACAACTATGATTTTCCACATTACATATTACTCTGCAAGGCGTGCAGCAGAAAATGGTACCAATTCCATTGTAGAACAACGTTATTTATTTGTATAAACGACAAAGTTGAGAACTTCTACGGCACAATTGAGTGCACGTGACAGGAAAAGGGAGATGACAATCCGGTGTTTCTGTCACAAATATTTACATTTATTTAATTACACCGAATTTCCTCTACATAGACCAATCCCTTGATGTGTTGGAAGGTCTTTTGTATTTTGATGACCCTAAAGCGGTGCTGGTGACAGCAATGATAATTCCTTCTAGTAGGGTCACCCATACCAGATAAGTCGAAGGGTAGTTCTCATAGGGTGTGCCTTAGTGAGGCAGCTGCAAAGGCATCTGACCCCAGTGGGATGGCCATTTAAGTGGTGATACCACATCAAAAACACTACTGTTGAGGAAGGCAATGGGAAGCCACCTCAATTATTATTCCCAAGATTTCCATTATGGACAGTACAGAGAAAATGAGTCCTGGCAACTACGGGACTCGGCCCAATCGGCCGTACAGCCCAATCGCCTGCATATCGTGCCCGGCAGCGGGAAAGTCTAGTTTCCGCGGTCATTATCAGACGAAATCCTTGAAAAGAGGAATTGACAGCAGGAGCGCAGAAGACACAGAAGAGGGGGTAACTAGGTATAATGAAGACTTAGTATGTTAGGGCGGCGCCGAGGACAAGGAAGTTAGAAAATATAAAGTGAGAGATGGAGAGAGGAAGTATAGCTATTTAAGGGTTCTGCAAAGTGAAATGGAAAGATAGTGAGGATTACTGGAGCGATGGTTATAGAGGAGTATGTAGCGGCGAAGAAGAGATTCAGCGAGGGATGGACATAGCATTGAAGTAAATTTAGGACAAAGGGTAGCAAGCACAGAGTGAGTGAGTTGTGGTATATTAATAGAAGTAAAAGCTGCAACAACGAACTTGGTCATTGTTCAGGTCTACGTGCCACCAAGCAATCATGGGGAGGGAGAATTCGATAGGGTATACAATGAGTTGGAGGAAATACTAGTAATGCCATGTGTTCTTGAAGGGAAACAGCAAATAGTGATAGGGGTTCGGAACGCTACGGTAGGCGAAGGAAGAGACGGTAGTAAGGTAGGGGAATACTGTTTAAAGACAAAAAATATATCAAAAAAGGTATATCGAAAGCTGAAAACTGAATCATAGAACAATAAATAGAAAAACGACAAGGAAATCATGAATTACATGCGGTATGATTCGGAAGTTAGACGAGAGAAGGAAATTGAAGAGTGTTAACGCTGAGTTAGGCAGAAGGAAGTATAAAGAATTGAATAATAAACTGCGGTGGAAAATAAATAGGGAGAATGAAGAGTGGTGGAAGACGCAATTCGAGTATGTTGAAAGTTTAAAAATGAACTGGGTGCGCGAAACAGGAAGGTGGAAGCACTGTCAAGAAGTAAAAATGTAAAATCTGTAAAAACAACCAAAGATGAGGTAAGGAAATTGTTATATTATCCTGGAAAGATTCAAGAGAGATGAACAATATGTCAAATACATTTGGCCAGCTAGCTTATATGAGCATAGCTTAGGTCCAGGCATACTTGATGGCTAAATAGAAAGGGCATTATGGGAATTGAAACATAGTTAGGCCGTGCGAGTGGACGGTATTCCCGGGGAACTGGAAGAGTTTTTACGGAATAATTTGGAGTTCCAAAAACGTCTGTGAAATCATTATTGTTAAGTTAAATGTGTACATATCAAGAGAGTGTATTTTCACCACGGTCGCCGAGTACTTTTATAATATGCATAAGATCAATACGAGAATATGGAGAGTTTACTGTGGAAATACGGGGGCAAATTAAGCGAGTTTGAGGAGAAATATCATGGAGTCATCAAAGAGATGCATTCAATCATTGAGAAATATCATCTCACTTGTCTATCGCGCGTCAACTCACAGTAAATTGAGGGCTTGCTATAATTTAGTGACATTTAGAGAAATAATGTTTGATAATCACTCAGCTACGTTAGACATGGCGTGCGAATGAATGGAGTGCATATTATATATTCATGTGTCACTTAGTCAGCTGTCCGAAATTTGATAACTAGATTCGTACCAACCGAGAGGAATAATTTGACACGACGAAATTACCTGTACGTATGTTTGGTCGTTTTTTCCACTTGAGCTTCAGAAAAAATCTATCCGATCTCAAGGTGAATATAATACACAAATGAAGAAATCCCCAGGCTTTAGTGATTGATCGGTCAGTTGGGTGGAGTAATGGGAAAAGATTTGTGGGGACAGAGAGCCCACAGTTTACGGAGAGTGGCGTAATGACCCAGCCTTGAATCCATTCTCCCAGTTACTGTTCGAGACCTCGGCCTAATACGATAAACCGTAGATTCACTCACCCGCGGAAGTTCGGAAATTCACGAACACCGAACCATGATTTGAAATAGCCCTTTTGGAGACGTGGGTAGACATTTGCGTCTTATTTTAATGATTTGAATATACCCACTGGATTCTATCATGTTATTAACGGCTGCACTGTTTTTATTTTGCGCATATTCCATGTGAACGGTGAAAAAGAACTAACTCTTTGTAGCTTGTGTTTCTTTAAATCTACTAACTAGATGCATAAAATGTACACTTTTATGTTTGTTATAAAGTAACTGTTAGTGTTTGATAAGTTGAGGATGGAATGAATATATAAACAAACGGACATGGTCTGAAATAATCAGTCCTAATGGTCATGACTAAGATCTCTAATTGAATCGAGTCGTACGCCATTGCATAGTGCATAGATATGCATATACATTCTTAGAAATAATAAATTATTACAAAATAATTATAGTATCATGTACACCATATATTTGCCGTTGAAATAGTCAACTTTAGTTAACTAAAAGGTTAATTAGTTAGATATGTATTACGTAAGTATTTTAACATATTATTCCTAAACTTGTTTTTGTTGCTAGACTTTTTAATATGATACATTAAGGAATTACCCAGATTAGGCGATGAGAGGAGAAACGATCTTAGAAACAGAGCAATCCGATAATAAAGAGTAAAATGCTCTACCGTTTGACCTCCAGTGCTACGAATTCTGAGAGAGTAATTGCACGTTAAATTTCCATGTAAATATTTAGGTTTTAAAGTGTAGTGTTTGTCTAGTAGATTTTTACAGTTTGCTATTAAATTTTTCAATACAATTTTCAATACCTACAAATACGATACAAATTCAGGCGCAATAACATTTTCTCTCCTTTAAGTATAGACGTCCTGCCAACCTTTCCGAAGTACTGAAAGCCACCAAGCTTCTCTCTAAATTCCTCCCATCAACAAAATCCGTATCTCCGTTCGATCGGGCGAGATATCGTGCCAGCCAAATTGTTGCACTGTGCGCTGATAGTTGTCTAAATTCTTGGGAACTCTTCAATAAAATCCGCGTACTTACTGACATCACCATTGTTTCGGAAGGTGGGCTGGGATGCACCAAGGGACTTAACTGCTCATTATGTCACCCAAACGTTTCCCTAAAGTCATCTTCTTTGAGTGGTTTTCTTGGTGAGGTACACATATAAATTTTCAAATAATCGAGGCACTGCATCCTGCTTCGCACAGTTTTGGGAAGGCGAGATAAATGTCCTCCGCAATACCGTTTGCATTTTTAAATATTTGCGACTTAAACAAATCACTATCTTTAAAATTCAAGATGCACATTGAGGCTTGATGATGGAATCCGGTCCTTGAGTGGAATAGCACGCAGCCATACATATCTTCTTTGGCCATCTTTGGGTTTTAAGTTTGGTTTGGGTTTTTCCATCGAAAACGGGAGCTTTTTCTTTTAAAACTGCTCTCACAATTTGACTTATATCCTGGTACACAACACTCCATTTCGGCGTCTAGTCAATTCTTTTATTTTATGGTCAATAAAGTGAATTTGTAGAGATAAATAACTCAGAACACACTATTATTTCTAAAAGAATAACTGAAAACTTTACGTTTACCTTGCAATAAATGCCAACCAAGGATATTTTTTTTCTAAATAGTATCCTGTAAGCCACACCTAGAGATGTCATATTTGGTATTTTCTTGGTGAAAGATATGACTCTATGAAAATTGAACCATTCAATTTAGTTTCGACATAAAACTTGATGATAACGTGCTGAAGTTGAAATCAGGTCATGTGAGTGATTTTTTCTGTGAAAATGTATTAAGTGCTAAGAGAAAAAGAACTAGGTAGGTATGTTTTAATATCTAAGCCTCGGAAATACGTTTCTTTCACATTTTAGTGAGTATTTGATGGGATAGAACAAGGTACCTCATTTCACTAAATTAAATATTAAAATATGGGATAGTAATCTTGTAAATCACGTTCCCCAGGACTTAGTTCATTACAATAAGTATTAACGTACAGGTTAGGGACTGCGCGAGGAAATGTATATATAAATATAAAAATATATATATGTATATATATGTGTATATGTATTTTTATAAATATATATATAAATGTATGTATGTATGTGTATAGTATATCCATATATTTTTTTTCTTTCAGGTTCCCCCCACCTTTCCTCACCTAACCGCCAACCCCCTCATCCCTTACCCTTCCCTCATGATGCTACACCCCCTACCACACACCTTTTTGGTGGCTCGCAGGGTATTTATGTAGATGTAAATACAAAGACAGTCTTCCTGAAAAAATCCCATTATATTTGTCGATCGTTTTCTCGTTCGAATAATTTCTGAGAACTGGAGTAAATGATTTACACCAGAATGATTTCATTGCATGAAAATACGAGTAACAAATTTCAACTCACCTTGTGCTACCGTCACATTCATGACATCCAGTGGTTACAAATCTTGACGTAAAAAGAGGGTTGGTGGGGCTCGTTGCAGGTTACTTTGGATATGAAATCCTTGTTAAAAAATTTAACAAACGGCTAAGGACAATGGCAACATACAACTTATGTTTGGGAAAACCTTTTATTGAGATTAGTAGAAAGAAATGGACCGCAGCTAAAACTCTGCTCACCCCATCACATCTTTAATTTCGGATTTCGAGGATTCATCCCCGTGAAGTGTCTACCGATCTAGATTCTGTTGCCTTCTTAAGTTACTACGGGTTCCTCTTCCAATTCGCCCATCTCATTATGATACTGTATAGCTTGCTTCCCGGGCATTCGGTCGGTTTGGTCTGACGGTGCCCCAGTAGGTTGTAAGCGCTCCGCAGCTTACCACGGGACACGGCGCATGTGATCAAACTTTGAGCTGCATTCTGCTGCTGCTGCGTTGGGTCTTCATCTGGGAATAATTGGAGAGAAAAACTTACATAAGTAGGTTTATAAGAGCGATAGGTAAACCTTGTTCAGGCTGTCTAACTAATTATGAAGAAGCACGACACGACAAAACTTAAGCGAGAAAAATTGTAAAAGACATATTGGATGTGAACGTAGGCACCTAGTGACCAAACTCGAAGAGTTGTGCTCCGAAACCAACAACATCAATGATAAATTGAAAGTATAAACGTTTTATAAGCTCTTACCGACTCGATAATGGTCCACTGATTTATGCTGGAATCTCACCAAACAAACAGCCGGAAGGGTGTGCAGCTGTAGGTGTTATGTTACCTACATGTATATATGGCTCGTATAATTGGTGAATTTCATTGTTAGATGAAATTTTCATTTCTGGTACTTCGAAGAGTCGAAGTTGTTGCTTTTGTTTTTTACTGATGCGATCACGAATTGTGCGACGGGGGAGGATTCTTATATCGATTGGTACTCTACAAGGTCTGTCCCAAAAGTAGTACGACTAAGTCGATTAAAAAAACTGTATTGCTAGAATTGATACGTTCACTCAAAAGTCTTCGAAACAGCCCCCTTGTGCGTCCACTCACCGCTGCCAGTGGGTTTTCTATCCCTCACGCCTTCTGGAAGGCGGCGCCCGGGATGCTGTTGAACTCCCTCGTCACGGCTTGTTGTAACGCTTCCACCGAGCCGTGGTGACGTATTTTCAGAATGGATTTGAGACGGGGGAAGAGGAAGAAGTCTGTTGGGACGTCAGGGCTATAGGAAGGCTGAGGCAAGGTCGAGAAGCTCTTGGCAAATCCGCGTGCGAGTTTCCTTTCGTTCGTCCGAGAGCACTCGCGGCACCAACTTCGCACATATCTTTCTCATGTCCATGTTTTCGGTCACAAGTCGATGCACATCATCTTTAAGGATGCCAAGCTCATCAGAAACCATGCGAACATTTACTCTGCGATCCCTGCCTTACAAAGCCTTCACTCTTGCAAGATTTTCGTCACTTTTAGGGGTCGAACGAGGGGTCAGAGGTTGAATGGGCCCTGAACGTCCGGCGTCTTCAACATTTTCTCTACCATCCCGAAACAACTTGTGCCACTCAAAAACAGCCGATCTAACTATGGAGTTACCATCATAAGCTGTATTGAGCATTTCATGGGTCTCTTCCCTGGTTTTGTCAGTTTCGGTTTCATGGCGTAGCACTAATCTAATAGTCGTTTCATGACGGAGCGTAACGAGGTCACGTTATAGAGGTTTCGCAGACGAACGCTCCGCACTCCACAAAGGCTGGAATCAACTGTCACCGGTTTTCGACCTTTTCTGAAACTCTCCTCCCTCAAGCCCTGCCAAAGAAACCGCCGTCCTTCCGTCCGTCTATCCGAGAAAAAATAAATCGTACTACTTTTGGGACAGACCTTGTATTTACCTAAATTCCTTTTCTCGTAGTTTTGCCTGCCAATAGGCAAAGCTAAAATTATTTCTTCTGTGAAAGTCAAACACATGATTTCCATTTATATAATTGTTGAAAGGAGTTACAATAACTATTTACGAGGGCCATCCGGAAAGTAGTACCCGTTCGTGCCGCATGAAGTGCTGACGACGCGAGTAGCCGCTGGACGAGGTCAGATTGCTTCAGTGGCTTGTCTGCCTTCTCTGAGCCAAGTTGCGTGACGCTAGCATTGCCTGTGTTGTTTCTGTGATTGTTTACAATGTTTAAAAAAATTGAGAACGCCGCCAGTTGTGAAGTGAGGGCAGTGATTAAATTCCTCAATGCAAGAAACGTTCGCCCATGTGATATTCATCGCCAATTGAAGGAGGTGTATGGAGACAATGTAATGGACGAGTCGTCTGTTCGGCGGTGGTGTCGCAACTTCAACATGGGGAGGGGGAACACACACGACGATGAGCGTTCGGGGAGACCGTCTGTCATTACAGACCAACTGGTGAGCTCAGTTGACGAATTCGTGAGGAACGATCGGCGCGTCACAATTGATGACATCTGTGAGCATTTTCCCAATGTTTCTCGAACAATTGTTCATGAAATTGTTAAACACCATCTGCATTATGCAAAAATTTGTGCAAGATGGGTCCCTCGCATGCTTACAGATGAGCACAAAACCAAGCGTATGGCTGCAGCACTGACGTTTTTGGGACGTTATTCTGATGAAGGAGACTCTTTCTTGACTCGCATAATTACTGGTGACGAAACATGGGTTTGTTATGCATCACCTGAGAGTAAACGACAGTCAATGGAGTGGCATCATGCTCATTCACCAAACAAACCAAAAAAATTCAAGACAGTTCTGTCCACCAGGAAACTCATGGCAACCATTTTCTGGGATCGACGAGGTGTATTGCTTATTGATTTTATGGCCCGTGGAGACACTATTAATGCCAATGCGTATTGTGAAACATTAAAGAAATTACGGCGGGCAATACAAAATCGGCGGCGAGGTCTATTGTCTACTGGTGTCATTCTCGTTCATGACAATGCCAGGCCTCATGCAGCTGGGATAACACAAAAACTTTTGCAGCAATTCAAATGGGAAACTTTCGACCATCCACCGTATAGCCCGGACTTGGCCCCTTCAGATTTTCATCTCTTTACAAAGCTTAAAGACTTTTTGGCAGGAAAAAGATTTGACAGGGATGAAGAACTTAAAGAAGGAGTGACCCTGTATCTCAATGAGCTGGCGGCGAAGGACTATGCAGCAGGAATACAGAAACTTGTCACACGTTATGACAAATGCCTTAATTTGCTTGGAGATTATGTTGAGAAGTAGTTTAAAGTATCCTCTTTCAAATAAAATTTTTTATGTTTGTTAATATTTACTTTTGTGTCTTTATTTCACGAACGGGTACTACTTTCCGGATGACCCTCGTAGCTTATTAAAAAATCAGTTTAACAGGCATGAGACGAGAATCAATGTAAACGAAACAGAGGTTATGAAGTTTTCCAGAATGATGAAGTCTAACTAAAGCGTTAAAATTGGAGCTTATAGACGCGAGCAGAAGAAACGGTTTAAATACCTTGGTATTATTTTTAACCAAAATGGCCCAAGTGGCTGCAACGTAAGAAGAAGAATTGCGTTTGGCAAAAAAACTTTCACAGGGAGGGAATCGATGGCAGGGACTTTGAGTAAGGAAATTAAGGAAAAAATAGTGAAATCATTTATATGTTGCGTGGTTTCGTAGTGCTCAGAAACTTGGTCGTTGAAGCAAGACGATAGATGTGGATTAGAGGCTTTTAATAAGTGGTTGTGGAGAAGGACGGAAAAGGTAAAATGGACGGAAATCAAAACAAACGAAACATTACTTGGCGTGGGGAATAGAGAGGGTGGCTGGGAGAAATCTGGAGGAGGCAATGCGTTTTTCTCAGGGATGGAGTGTTGAAGACTGTGATACTGAAGGGAGAACGTTAGACTGGAGAGGAAGAGAGAGCGAAAAAATTGGCAAGTTGGATGGAATGAAGGCAGGTAGAATGTATGCGGAATTGAAGATTGTATTTAAGTATGGGGTGTCCGGGAATGTTTAGGAAAATGTGGGAAGGAGACTCTATATGGACTGATTCGTAGTATCTATGAGGAAGGAGTCTGGTCGGAAGATTTTGTGAGATCAGTGTTAGTTCCTATTCCGAAAAAGGTAAAGGCTAAATCATGTGAGAATTACAGAACAATAAGTTGGATATCCCATGCAGCTAAAGTTATTCTAAGGATCATCAACAAAAGGATAGAGAGTAAGGCAAATAAATACTTAGGGGATGATCAGTTTGGGTGTAGGAAAGGAAGAGGCACGCGTGATGCCATTTCAGTAATGAGATCACTAATCGAGAGGACTATAGAATACAATCAGGACGTATTTGCCTATTTCATAGATTTCGAAAAAGCGTTTGATAGAGTGAATTGGGAAAAATTAATGCGTGTATTGCAGAAAATAGAAATGGATTGGAGGGACAGGAGACTGATCCGCAACCTGTATATGTCTCAGACTGCTCAGGTGCGAGTGGGGAACGGAGAGTCCGGATGGGCAGTGTTAGGAAGAGGTGTAAGGCAGGGTTGCCCATTGTCACCGGTGCTGTTCAACGTATATGTGGAGGAAATGATTAAAGAGGCATGGGAAGAACTGGAGGTAGGAATGAAAGTCGGTGGGGAATTCGTAAAATCGGTTAGGTTTGCTGATGACCAAGCATTAGTGGCTCAGTCGGCCAAGGGGTTGCAAGCATTGCTGATTGAATTGGAGGTTCAGTGCGATAAATATGCGATGAGAATCAACATTAATAAAACAAAGGTTATGCGATTTTCCAGAAAGAAAAAGGCTAAGCTAAATATTAAAATAGGCGGGGAAAAAATAGAGCAGGTAGAACAGTTTACATATCTCGGAAGTGTTTTGGACCAATATGGTCAAAGTGGTAGGGACGTAAGGAGAAGAATTGCGCTAGGCAAGGAGGCTTTCTCAAGGAGGAGGGAGTTGATGACGGGGACGTTGAGTAGGGATGTTAAGACAAGACTCGTGAAAACTCTGATATGTAGCGTAGCTATGTACGGCGAGGAAACGTGGTCACTGAAGTGGGAGGATAGACGTAGATTGGAGGCTTTTGAAATGTGGGTGTGGAGAAGAATGGAGAAGGTGAAATGGACCGAAAGGAAAACAAATGAGGAAGTACTGGAGATGGTGGGTGAGGAGAGGGGTTTGTTGAGAGAAATCCCATGGGGGCGGGAAAAATGGATGAAAGGCGTATTAAGCGGTAGTGGGATGTTGAAGAAGGTAATAGAGGGGAGAATGTTGGGCAAGCGAGGAAAGGGCAGGAACAGGATAGGGATGTTGGACGGGATGAAGGGAGGAAAGAAGTACACAGAGATGAAGAGGGACCTGATGTAGAGTAGGCTGCTGGATTGGGTTTTGTTTGGAGTTACAAAATGTTTATTAGATAGTTGTGTCCATCAAAAAACCTACCTTAACCGGTAGATTACCTAATAAAGAATATACAATGACACTTAAAAGATAACCAACTACATTGTTACATTAACTGTCACCCGTAGGCTAGATTTACACCATTCGAGAACATACTACAACAAATGCTGGAAGCTTATTCTAGGTGTGGTCTAAAGTAAAACAAAATAAAACCTTCCATTAATATTTTCACTCAAGTATTTCGCCACTATTGTTGATGAATAAAGCAGCACCGCAGAAGTCCCTAACGTGTTTTCCGCATGCGAGGTAAAAGGCGTGACTCCATATTTTAGTCGGACTGCTATGCTCGTTGTCTATAGGGAGTCCGAGGGTTATTGTAGCCGATTTGATTTCACTCACTTTGGAAGTTTCCGATGAAGGATATTCCGATGCTCCTGCTGTTGTAGCCCTCGGCATGGGCACCCACCTTGTCCCAGCCTCTCCCCTCATATATACTTCCATCACTGCTCACCAGGAAACTGAAATGTAGAAGAAAATGCACGAGATAAATGAGATGTCTGAAGATGTCATATAATGAAAGCCGGTGCCTACGAAGGGGGCTTTCTACGCATAAATTTCGAGAGAAAATGCGTTCTCCCATTTCAAATTTTAAACCTCCTGCCTTTAGGCTGTTGGGGCTGATCAATTATGCCGGTTTCTATTCAGTTATCAGGTAGATGCGACAATACTATTTCCCCCGATTAACTTATGACGCTTACTCCTTACTACTTACAAGACAGGAGTATCAGCAGGCTTTAGAAAAAGGTATGAATGAGGATGGATCTGAGTACTAAGTAGGAAAAATGGGAACATATCAAAATAAGGATTTCGTAAGCCGCAAACTAAACTATAGGAACAGTAAATAGGAAAAGGATAAGGAAACCATTGATTATAGGCGAGATGAGTCTAATAATAGACGCGAGAAGGAAATGGATGAACGTAAACACAGAGTTAGGTAGAAGGGTATAAAGAGATGAATAATAAACTGAGGCGGGAAACAAGCAACGAAAGAATCGCAATGAAAGATGTAGGGTCAGAATATGGAAAGTTTATAAGGGAAGAGTGAAATCGGTGCGCTATACAGGAAGGTTGA
Source organism: Hetaerina titia (assembly GCA_037158775.1). Classification (NCBI taxonomy): domain Eukaryota; kingdom Metazoa; phylum Arthropoda; class Insecta; order Odonata; family Calopterygidae; genus Hetaerina; species Hetaerina titia. Next base: position 31,850,272 of record CM073772.1, on the reverse strand, counting down.
AATGCTGTCAGAAATAAGAAAGGGAAATCCGTGCAAACAATCAAAGGTGAATCAGAAAAATTATTGAATCAACCAGGAAAGATTCAAGAGAAGTAGAAAGAAAACACAGTATACGAGTGCACATTCTAATCAATAGATTATGGGGTTTTTGGCCCTGTTTTGATCGTGATCGCAGCAGATGGGCTATAAACGGACCATGAGATTCAACTTTACACATCCCAGACAGCTCAGATGCGAGTGGTGGATGGAGATTCCGTAAAGGAAGTGTTAAGAAGAGGAGGGAGACAGGGGTATACGTTATCGCCTGTTCTTTTCTATGAAAATGTGGAGGAAGTGGCAAATAAGGCATGGGAAGAACTGAATATAGGAATGAAAGTAGGTGGGGAATTCATAAAATCAGGTTTGCGAATTATCAAGATTTAGTGTGTCAGTCAGCTGAGGAGTTGCAAGTAGTGCTGAGCGCATGGTAAAATCAGTGCGATAGGCATGGGATATCAATAAAAATAAACAAATCAAAGGTTATGCGGTTTTCGAGAAATGGAAATGCAAATGCAAATTTAAATATGGGAGATCGTAAGTTAGAGCAGGTGGAAATGTATACTTATCTCGGAAGCGTTCTTGGCAGACTAATTGAGTTAGGCAAAAAAGCTTTCACAAGGAGAAGAGAATTGTTGACAGGGATGTTGAGTAAAGATGTGAAGAAATGGCTCGTCAAAACTTTTATATAGAGCGTGGTTTAGTGTAGCACCGAAACTTGGTTGCTGAAACAAGGCGATAGGTGGAGATTAGAGACTTTTGAAATGTGGGCGTGGAGAAGGTTGGAAAGTTGAAATGGACAGGAAAGGAAAACAAACAAGGACGTGCTACGCATAGTTGTGGATGAGAAGTGATTAATAAGATAAATCCAAAGAAGGCAAGAAATGTGGATGCTGAGTGTTTTGATTGACAATGGAATGTTGAAGATTGATAAGAGAAGAGAACGTTTGGTAGGCGATGTAGGGGGTAGGAATAGAATAGGCATGCTGGACAGAATGAAGGGAAGAACAAATATACGGAATTGAAGAGGGATTTATTGTAGTATTGTATGTCATTGTATGTTTATTAGGAAGTAAAAAAGAGCATCGTTGTGCATTTAGTCTCTGTTTATCCAAAACCTACCTTAGACGGAGGAATACTAATAATAATAGATGGACAGTCTACCGTTTAACGTAGATTTTGGATGGACACATTACTGAGATTGGCTTCTTAAGGTCGTCCAACAAGACACCGTACCTAACAACCTGGCACTACAATAAACCCTCATTCCATTCCGCATGCATTCAATCTTCCTTCATTCCACCTAGCAGACTCTCCCTCGAAGAGAACAGTTCGTGTAATCTGTGGAAATCGGATCCGGAATATCCGGGCCCTCAGGAAGCTACAAAGTCAAACTTAAATACTTCCAATGCAAAGATAAAGGACGAAAATTTGAGGGCTTTTGTCTTCACTTTCTGTATCAAGTGAGGAGAAGCATTCAAGGGTCTTCTAAGCACACAGTAAAAAACCGTTCGACCACGTCTCAATCAACCGCATATTGAAATCGGCTCTCATGTACATCACTGAGTCAATCCGTCATGAGTCTCAATGATTTAGCCTGGTCCATTACCATTGCTATTAATAACTTAAAATGCGACTTCCAAATGAAAATGTTAATAATTTTATGTTCAACAGCAAGCCTCTTCTGATGGTATGGATTGAAAAGAGGGAGTGTTGATTTCCGTTAATTTGAAAGTATTTTCAAGCAGGGGGGAGGGGTGGAGGTGTGAAATACTTACGTGTATCCGATGTCGGTGAAACCTCTGCTGGTAATGTGATTGTTCTGGATGTTCTGGAGGATGGTCCTGCAGGTGGAGAGTGTGGTGCATTTAGGGGTGACGGTGTGGTGGATGATGACGTGGCTTGCCGGTGACCTCATCGTGCTAGACCTGGTGGGGGCCCTGGCCCCCCACTGCGACCGGCTGATTACCGTGGGACAACCTGTGCAGGATTGGAATTATAACGAGTTATATTCCATTAATGAATACTCGCCAGCCACCAGAGTAGTAGAATTCACAAGATGGATACGGGATGGACACGGATGAGTGGTGCAGAAGTTCCTAAAAAGATATCAAGAGGAAATCTTTTGGACAACGAGGAGGTAGACCGAGAACCAGATGTGCGGCCTTCATCCCTACGTTGTCTATTTCACTGGATTCTTACCACGAAGGCCCGGATTTGATCCTCGGGGGTAGACGACATGATTGTTTAGTGGTATCCCGTTCCCTAATTTTGATGCTATGAGGATAGCACTTCAAGTGGGGTATGCCGTCTGTTAGACGGGAGGTTAAACTTTGGACCTCCGGGCGAATTTTGCTAAGAATAGACTAATGTCGACGTAATGTTCCTCCTTCTTCCTTCATTCCCTGAAAATCCTTACGCTACCAAACCTCCCACCTATCCCTATCACATGCCAGATATCTTTCACTTTAACTGAAGCCAATCTTTGTAACACCCCAACCAGTAAGACAAGTATAAACTGTAAATCGATTTAGAATCTGTATTTTTCCAGCTTCTACCTTCATTTTCAAACTGGTTATTTTTTATATATGTCACAATAGCTTCTAATAGGTGTTGTATATGTATTTATCAAATACTTATTCTTAGTTACCCATATCATTGCATGGTCATATGATACTTTATGATTAAAATTCACAAATTAATATTTTCTCTCCAAAATTAATGCATGAATAAATTATGTAAAACGTATTATGTATATTTTTCGTAATATGTGTGTTTCGGGACGATGAAACCTGTTCCACGTATCGTAAATTGTGATTTTTTTCTTGAGCGTCCCTGTCACTGAACCATACTGAACATTTTATTATTATGCCTGATGGCGCAAATGATCTTAGCTGTCGGTCGTCTCTCGTAAGAATTACCACTACGACATACGGAAAATAGGTCATAGGGAATGGAAAGTACTGGCGCAGAACTGCGATAATCAGCGGAAAATTCGAAATCGAAGGGACCAGGTTTGGCAAAGGACTGTAGAGCCATGGAAAAAAGACGAACTTGTGCGGAGTATAGACAATCCCCTTGGTCATTTGGCTCATGCTGGAGCCGCGGTCCGCTTGCTTCTTTTATCTGTTGAAGTTGCGGAATGTGACTCGGAAATCAATACGAAGTAGCCTCGCCAACCTCAAGACTAACGCTTGTGAGAATATGAATAATGACGACAGGCACTGCGGCCCGGGAATAGTCCGCCCGACAAAGAACAATATGCCAGATCTTTCAACATTCCTAACTCCCGCCAGCGGATGGGTGACATCGCATGTCACCCACCCGCTGAATTGTATACGTCCACTGGATTCCCACGTAGACTAACCCATGACTTCGCGAAGAGAATGAGGTATTTAATGGGGAAACTCAGGGGAAAATTGAATGAGAAGATTTGGGAAGCACTCAATGGGAAAATCTAAGGTATCTTACATCTAAAAAATTCGGAAAATCTAAAGGTAAACCTCTCTGTCAAAGAAGGAGCAAGTCATGCTAAATAAATTCTTTGAGAAAGATAGAGGGTACCTGGTTTCGGTTATTTACTGCTTCTTTTGTCGATAAGATCACCTGGAGAAGGAAAATATTCTTCATCGTTGATACCCCAAATGTTCATGTATCCCAAGTACAATCTGTGATTACAACAAAACCAAGTTTGTACGCCCCAACATTTTTGGATTTTACATTTCGTAGCCGCACGTCTGTACTTCTCAATCCCCAAAGATGGCACAATTGAACCACAATACCGCTTATCATCTAAGCCAAATGGAGAACGATTTGTAATGCACACAATTGTTTAAAGAAAAACTAGTTCGCAAGCTAAAATATGCATACCCCCATCTGATTTTTCCTTTCGTTTCGGGCACAGCCATCAAGGTCTTATTCTAGTTTGTCGTAAAGAACTTCATCTGTTTTAGTTATACACTCCAATTTACCCCATCATTACCTGCTTATTTTGATTCTGCCATGTTCATCATTCTGCCATACAGAGGCATCTTAATTGTGGCGTTTTTTACGAAATTTATAAATGACCCAATTGCTATACGATGACGTAATTTAATTAGATGTTAGGCCGTCCATGGTGAAACTGGTTTTCGATCAAACATAGGCTCGTGGAAGTTACAAAGTTCATTTAGTTTTGTTAAGATGCTCGATTTTAGCAAATTAAAGCCCAAAACCATCAATTTTAATCCCTAATATGCAGCTGTTTTCGGGGCTAGAATCCAAAATATCTTACTACAGCATCAAATAATTAGATTTAACAAACTTAAAGAAGCAGAGGGAATTCCATGGAACAGTAGGATAAGCCTTAAGTAGTATTTCCCCCAACCTTGGACATGGTGAATGAATTGATGATTCCTGGCTTAACTTTATAGAATCGATTCATATTGGAAATGAAAATATTGTGGAATTCTCACGTTTGAATCGGCTGGAAGATTAATGAATAGATGAGGGTTAAGGTTACCCTGTACTAAGCCGAACGCCGCGCCGAGTGAAAGTCGCACATTAGCGGGAGAGGGGATCAGCTCCTTTCCCAGTACCGCCTGCGTTTCCCCAGGAAGATCTGGTACCCAGAAAGTCAAAAAAGTTAGGCGAAACTTTGGTGGTGTCCGGTGAGTGTTATTCATTAAGGTCTCGAAATGGTTGTTCGCTGACAATATCGAGGTCGTTACGTCACAGCCTCGATAATTACCAGTTTATACGTAAAATTAAGGATTTATCGAAGTGGCTACGTCAAAATGGCATCACTGTCGAGACTCGAAAACATCCTAGTTCCAACCAACTCCCTAGTCCACCCCCCCCCACAGATTCAAAGGAACTGGGGCTAAGAAAGCAACGAACCATTAGTGCATCACTACCCACTGAAATCCACTACCCGAGCAGAATAACGCGAAGGAATCCCAGCCCACCTTACCGTTGGCATCGCTGGGGCACAGCACCACCAAGGCGAGGAGGAGCACCGCGAAGCGAAGGTGAGGAGACAGCATCGTGCAACGACCGGAGCGGGCAAAGTTAAGTCCCGATTCAACGGCAATGCTAATAAATGATTCCGCGGGAAGGGAACTGTCTTTCGAGTGGGGAAAAACCTCTCCCCCGCTCTTCGCTGCCCTCAGCACCACTCTGTCCTTTGAGCTCTGAAGAGACCGGGGAAGAAGGTCACGTCAATCGCGATGTTCCCCGGACGAAAGGAGGGGTAATCCCCGTTTTTTTCCCTCGCTCTTCGTCACCCGTCATCTCGCATTCGGTCCTCCTATCCGATGATCTTGAAAGAACTGCTGGTGCTTGCTGTAAAAAAATTGATTATCTACGCCAATCCTCGGATGAGGGAGTGGTGCTAGAGGTTTGGAGCGGAATGTCGAGGCATATGTAATGTCGCTTATCGTTCATTCCGTAGTGAGAACACATGCGCTATGGCGGGTCGTACGCATTCTATTGACTGGGAATGAAGCGGTACCTGAGCATTACCTACGAGAGGAGTTTTCTTCTTCGGTACCCCGAATGTGACGCTATATGGTTAATATCAGGGGCACGCAATGATTGAAAGACATCATAGCTCGGATTTTTACTCGATTTCAATTAGATAACTTTTGTACAAAATTTGAGATCGAATTTTGCCCCACTTATCAATGCTCACTCAGCAAATACCGCGTAGTCACATTCCTTACAGCGTAAAACACTTGAATCTGCTAGTGATGCTATCTCTTATTTTATTATGGCGATCCAATTTTTGACTAATTTAATGTGAGGCTGAAATATTTCCCTCACTTGCATCACTACTAAACTAGGGTGTCCTGTATCTTTCTCAAAGTCCACCTGCGCTCTTCGTGAATCAAAGAGTTCCTGATTCCTCCAGCGTTTTCCGTCCGACACGTTAACTCATTTCTCAAATCTGTACAAACCTAGCTGATTTTCTCCCAAAATTTTCCAATTTCTTATCAACGTTTTCCCCCGTGGATGTCAAATACTCGCCGCATACTCCAAAATCGCCCTAGATAAAGCGAAGTAGTATGTCTGTTTTACCCTTTCGATACATTTTCCCCACAACGTGTCTATTGAAATCTAGTGTCTCTTCAATTCGTACATACCGCTCTTATTTTCCTTGTCGATGATGCGTTTCAGATTGCACGGAACCCTCGACAATATTGTGGGTGTGTAGAACGAAATTTGGAAATTGTTGCTTTGGATATTCCTGAAGGCGCTTTGTTAATAAATGAAATTTTACGTCACTTGTGTGTCGTCGTGTTGGGCACAGACTAAAAAGAGATGCCAAGGTTGATAGCAACCTTCTTGGTTCTCTACGGAGTGGATTATTGATGAGCTCTTCAATTAGAAGTTAAATTTTCTTTGGCATTAGAGTTTGTCCCCATAATTGTTTTGTTTCGTTTCCAGGATGTGTTTGTTAGTGTTTGTTTTCCTAAAAACGACCTAGATTGATTGGGTTACAGTTTTTCCCAGTCCTGTCCATGGCAACGAAATACAAGCTTTTATTGCATTTTAGATAAACCGGCCGGCATCAAAATGATGTTTTTAAGGAATGACATTTTATCCTATCAAATTTGGAATGCTTTCCTTTCTCCTGGAACATTCATAATTTCAGATAACCCTAGTAACTCTAGGATAAACGGAAAGGTCTTAGTGAGTAGCTTTCAAATTGGAGTTAGTTTACCGCCATGCTCCCCTCACCCACTCCGTCCGAATCTTCGCAGTCACTGAAAGACCCAGCAATATGGCAGTCTGAATTCTGAGAGTGTGGTGGGGGATTAGGGGTCGTATCTCACGAGAAGGAGACATACACGAGGGGTTTGAACGTTTATACAAGATGCGTTCAAGTTATAAAATCTCTTCAGTTATAAATCTCTTTCTTACGAACTACTTAAATTAGAAAGTTGAGACCTCTGTTACTTCTCAACGTAATCTTTTTGTTGTCGTAAACATTTTTCACAACGCCGACGCCGACTGAGGGGATCCATTTTGCCCACAGGAAAAACCGGCCGGTCCGTGGCAGGGGCTTACCTCTTGGTTAATTTTTCACACGACATTCAACCTTCTTTCAAGTGTCATGCACCCACTAAAATACATTTAATACACATCCATAACACCATTACCGCTTACATCTCTCTCAATTGACCATGAAGTTCGATGGATGTTGAGCCACGCGAGTGGATAAAACGGATGATTACACACTGTTCTTGTACACAAAACGGCGCCATTTTTGGTAATGAAAACACTTTCAGTTCTAGTGGAAGTTGTATGAACCCCCTTAACTTTGAGGTGCAGCCTTGTGTTCATTAAGAGTTCCCGCATGTATTAAGCTTCACCACAGGTTTATATCTATTCCCAATCCCGATAAAAAAATTGGGAAGGTATTGGTATTAGGAAGCGATTGATTGCAGGATAGTTAATGAAGAGAATATATGAGAGGAAATTGAAAATCGTGGGAACAAACTTAGTGAGTGAGAAGAAACTGTCAAGAGTTAAATGGAGGCGAGAACTTATAAGGCGAAAGAACTGCGATTGGAGAGCATTTCGATAAGAAGAGTTTAAATAGCTATAGAGTGATAATTGAATAACCTGTAAAGAATTTCTGCGTATTTTAAGCTCGGCCACATCTTCATATCTGCACCCAGTCCCGAAAAAATATTGGGTGACCTTAGAAATTGAACCCATTTCGTAATTAATGGAATTTATGGAATAAGGGTCACAAAGCGAAGATAATGAAAAGCTGAGGACAGAAAGATGCGGTCCAAAATTACTGCCGCACAACCTTTGGTTGTTATCAATCCTCCGCCCCACTCCGACGTTATGGCGAAACTAAACGACTATTATTTGCTTTAAGACTGAGTACGCTTCGAAAAGTATATTAAGTGTTACTACGAACAAAGTAGTACGGAAAAGGAAGACGGAACTGCGTCAAGCATCTCAGTGAAATGCATTGAATCTTCCTTACTTCTCTAAGTTAATCCATACCAATAAATAATTCTGCGAAATTCAAAACGCCATCTGGGCATGTGAATTTATTTTTATTTATAATGTCCGAATTGATTTGACGTTCGAAAATTTCTCTTGATATCTATATAATATGATTGAGACAATGATAATTACATTGACTGCACAATAAATGAATAAGTTATCATTCCTTTCATTTTTATATTTAGATCATTCGTCCTCAATTCAAAGTACGAGCGTGTGATTCGGCAGCACCACTTCATATTTGTCCAATTCTGCTGTACCAATTGATACCCAACCCAAATGACACCCAACTAAATGATACCAAATGAGCCCCATTAACTAATTTTGTGAATTCACCATGTTTCCATATTTTATGAGCAATTGAAACTTTCATAAATACGTTTGCATTCTCCAAAATGAGCCAATACAACTCTATCTTTATGTGTGATAAAATGTTTACTAAAACCTTTTTTAACCGATCAAATTATGACATATACTAAGTATCTTTCGTTAAGGTGAAATCCTTAATCGTGAACGTGTTGGAATTTTGGAGATTGGCTCTGTGTTTAAATAAAGGAAAAACTTGTTAATTTTAGTCTTTGCCGTACAGCCTACCTTCGGCAACGTGGGGAGGTTTTCGCGGTCGCGTTTATTCGTTTCATGTTTTCCTTTTTCGTGTAATTACCAGCACAAGTTTACGCTGAGATGCACCGGAGCTATTGAAAAATCAAAAGTGCCAATCTGAGAATATGACTGCTGCAGCACAAGGCTATTGTGTCTATTTAATTTGTAGCAATTAATTAATTTTTAATTTCATCGTTGGCTGAATTTATCTCGCATGAATAAATACCACAAACAAAACACCGTAGACAACTTCAGCCACTATGATCTAGGCTGGATTCGAGTCCGCTGACATTCCGATCACATTGCAGCACAGTTCTTGCCTGCAGTATATGCATTGAAGAGGTTTATCCTAGCAATTCAAATTAAGAAATTAGTAGCTTTAACTTATGCTGTAATATTACTTAAGCTATATGAAGAAAACAACGCTAAACTGCAAAATATTGAAGTCCTAGATACTTAGAACGGAACAATTTCAGATCTCTTTTATGAAAATAGTATGTAATTTGTGAACCTGTACTAATATAAAATATTCAAAGCAACACTAATATATTGGTAGTGTACCGTTTAAGGTAGGTTTTAGACGGTCGCAAATTTAGCACCGCTATATTTATTAATCTCACCGAACGAGTCCCTGCCTGACACCCCTCATCACAATTAACTCGTTTTCAATTCCGCATAGGTCCTATCTCCCATCATTCCGTCCAACATCCCTATCCTATTCCTGTCCCTTCCCCTCTAGCCTAATGTTCTCCTCTCTCTCTCCCCAGTTTCAACATTCTATCGCCAATCAAAATGCTCTTGATCCACATTTCCTGCACCCTTTAGATTTCTCCAAACAATCCTCTCTTCTCCTCCACCATTCCTAATACTTCGTTTTTCCACCTTTCCGTCCATTTTATTTTTTCCCTCCTCCATACCCACATCTCAAAAGAAAACACATGCGTATTCGTTTAAATAACCTCGGAGAAATTTTTATCAGGATGCAATTTGTGTGTGGGCATTGGTAATTTGAAACCCTAATAATGCAAACGAACAGAAGTATTGAACATTCGTACACAGTTTTTACCTATTATTATTATCATCCAAGACCTTTTTTTAGGTTGACGATATTCACTTAAAATTATATTTTACCGGTAATACCAATGTTGAATGTAGAGAAAAGTTTTTCACTGAACTGACGCTGGAAGTGGTTCATTTAAAAGAGATATGATGTAGTAGATTAATGATTTTATGACACCAACTGGAAGTGAGTCTTCTGAGAAGGCAATCCCATGAGTAAGGTTTCCATTTTTTTTAGAAGTAAAAAAACTATTTTTTTCAATAATTGATAAATAATCTTTGAGGAAGCATTGTACCAATTGATACGACGAATCTCCTCCCCTGGAATTTCCAGCTCTTCTATCCTTCCATCAGAAAATGGAATATCTGCATGAAAACTCCGTATCCCAGTTTTAGCAGGTGCACAACGAAATATACTGGGATACTTGGCGGGGATACTTTTTTCCATTCGATCTTTTGGGGGATGAGAAAATGATATTTCCTTGGATGTTGATTCATTGCTTACAGCACCTTCTGACTACATGTTTATTTTCAAAAACGTACCAGATGTGGACACACACGTGCTGCCAATCTCTTTACCGTAACTCCTAAGCCATCACGTCGTTGCTACTTTTTTCCATGGAGAGCGGTGAAATGATACCACTACAACTGAACAGCATTATTTTACTTTGATAAGGGCAATTTTCATGATTCATGAAGTTTGTAACTTGATACTGATTTTATATTTTACTACGGCTCCGTCTGAAGAATTTGCATACTAAAATATGACTTTCATGAAAAAAAATGGAATTTGTTCGATTTTTTAGGAAATTCATCCAGTTTTTTTTAATGGACAGTGGCTGTGTATGAAGGTAATCTGAAGTGAACGCAAAATTTAAAGTTTTGGCGTCATCCTTGTCATTGGAACGAGAATATCAAGCACGTGGGTCCAATGTATCCTGAAAATTATGCCAATGTATCCCTAGGTCACTGTCCTGATGCAAGAAAACGTAACCATCTGTAATACAAGCAATCACAATCCTTGTTCTAGATATTTCGTTGAATGTGGCCGAAATTCTTATTTTCTATTCGCTGGTGTGAATAGTACGCAGTAAATACGAACAATTTAATCTATCCGTTCGGTAGTCTACTCTTATTTTTTGACACTCGTCTCACTAACCTCTCGCTAAGGTTATTAAATGAAGAACACAATGAATGTTTCCACTGTTCTTTATTTTCGTACTACTAGTTTCAACGCTTAGACTTATTAAAATAAAGAGCAGTGGAAATATACGAGTACATTGTGTTCTTCCTTTAATGAACATGAACTTCCACAAAGTTGAGCCAGAAATGCCAATTTCTTTAGGGTCTCTCTCCAAATTGTTAGTATGTGCTTTTCCCATGAAATATCGGTTGTGATGGTGACACTCGAGCATTTTGCGAGGTCTGTTATCTCGTAGATCGCTTTCGCTCGTGCTCCGAGATGAAATGCTTTCTGGAGATATTTTATATTCAAGATTAGACGAGACTGTATGGTAATACTCGGCGATTTCATAAGAGAGAGATGAAGTGTACGTGGTACATGTGTGAGTTTCATTTAGTTGGATCGTCGGCAACTGTTTTTGGAAAACATTCCACTGTTTTATCACCTTCTGTGATAACTAATTAATTTAGTTTCAGTCTCCAAAATCAGTTCCGTTTTTGCGGAGAAGTCATCACTTCCTCCCCTCAATTATAGTGGGGAACAATGTCATGCTTTCATTATCAGTTTCCTGCTTTACACTACTATTTATTATTCACTGTGCTATTTCAAAGGCTATGAGCACATTCTCTGTCTTACGGTGTAAAAATAAAGATAGATTTTTTACGGGTAGCATAAAGAGATTTTATTGATTGAACTCCACTCCTGAATTCAATTAGCTGCAGTTGTCCTTCAGGATATTCGTCCATCTTCTTATGTTTGCCGCAACCAGAATACTTTTTATTCATATCATGGAGAGCGCTCATATTTCACCAGTAAAATAGTTAACTAAGACCAGCCCTCCAACGGGTGATTCCAAATAATAAAATGCGCCACCAAAACTCCCTCAATGTCACGAACGAAACACATTCATGGGCTCTCGTTAGTTTACTCGACTGTTCTCTCGCTTACGACTAGACACCGATTTGGCTAGGCTACTTTTCCGTGGGTATTTCTGTAGACCTCTTTTATAGCCTTGGGCCACCATCTCTGTGGATCGCCAAGGAATGGGACTCCTTTTCATAAATCTCTTAGGGTAATAAAACAATTGGAAGAACGTCTAACATCCTTATACCGATTTTGAAGAATCGGAACTACTTTATAAATATAATGAAGGCTGCATGCTTCCGAGTTTCACCGCGTGCTGTGTTTTCTGTTGACCAGAGTTTTGCCAATGTTACAGCTTACATCTTCAGATCGAAGTGACAAGACTTTGGCCATCCTCATAAAGGTGTCTTGATGGCGTTGCTGCTCACTAACTGGCCGGATTTAGGAGTAATTTTTCCACTTGTGTGAAGCTGGTAACCGTCTTCCCTGTTGAAATTTTCAGAATATTTAGCAAGTCTCAATGGGCTCATGGATAAACCTAAAATAGTCGTGTGATTCTTTAGATATCACGTTAGCTTCATCCACGTTTATCCTATGCCCAGGCTCCCACCAGGCATGGTCTGCCACTGCTGAAAGGAGACATTGTTTTTCAGACCCCTCTGGTGTTCCTGGAGGCGGTACTTAATTGATCTACCTGTCTGTCCTGTGTAGGACTTCCCCTAGCTGCGCTATATCTTGCAGACCTCTTCATAGGCAGTGTGTGGGATAGGGTCCTTAGGTTTGGGTAGAATGTTGCTCGTATTCTTGGTAAAATTAAAGCATGTCATGAAGTCATATCTTTGTCATTCTTCACAATTATCACTCAGCGAGAGCTTTCCCAACATTTTTATATCAATATTGTCCGCAAGCCCAGATAAATAACAAAGACGAGCTGCTGCTAGCTCATATTCAGAGAACAATATCAAGCCTAAAGAGAGAATATAAGTATAATAATATATTCAGCCACCATAGCACCACTTACATGAATACCTCTTTCCAAGAACATAGGAAAACTGATCAATTTCCAATCCCATCTTAAATACTGTAAAAATAAGACTTCAAGTACAGTACACCATCTATCACAAATCAGGTAAATCAGAGTTGCCTCTTTAAGTTAAAGCGAGTTTTGCCCCACAATGCCGTTTTCGATGTACGCATAAATTGCAAGGAATTAGTTAAACAAAGTCAATCTCTCATAGATAACAAACTTCGAGGACCCAAAGGCATTCCAGTGTGATTACTTAAAGAGGTGCAACCAGAGGTCGAAACTTTCTGAGAAAACATGGAGGCAGGAAAGATGAATATGGTGCGTATTGGCTAGTGATGGTATTTTGAAGACTGCAATAGAGGGGAGGACATCAGGCAAGCAAGGAAGGTGTAGGAATAGAATATGTATGTTGGATGGAATGAAGGGAGTATACAAAGTTGTAGAAGGGCTTATTGTAGTGTCGGATGTCAGGTTGTGTTCTGCTAGGAGAGGAAAGGATGTATCATTGTACCACTGTATAAGCTGTGTCCATCAAAAATGTAACTAACCAGTAGATTGCCTTTAATACTAATAATTAAATAAATCCTACCTTGGAAGTCAAAGTGCCTCAAGAGTGGGAAATAGCCCATGTCACTCCCATTTATAATATTGATAATGAGTGCAGGCTGAGAGAGTGATATATCATTAGCATGCAAATGTATCAACACATTATCATAATGCCATGCACTTATTAAGTAGTTTTTTTAGTAAATATCCAAAACCAGCTCTGAAAGAACAGATCCTGTGAAGCACAATTAGCGCTATTCTTTTAAGAAACCCTTAAATCAGTGGGAATCAAAAAAAACAAGCAGATATTGTGTTCTTAAACTTCAAGAATACCTACCTTCAAAGAAGCAAAAAACAGAATGTGAGGCTATTTCTAATGGTCTTGCATTCTGCTTAAAGAAAGAAATGGTGTCTCCAGGCGAATCTGAAGAAGTGCTCAGCAAAAAATGCATAAAGAAAAATGAATCCATATAACCTCACACCTGTGGGCTTGGGGCAGTAGGCATTAGCATAGTGACTCAAATTGTGTGCAATGGCACTAACATCGGTTTTAACACAAAGATCAAGCTAAAAACATATGCTGGGCTTTATTAAAGTAACTAGTCTTCATCAAACGAATACCGGGTAAATACTCAAATGAAAAGGGTGTGGAGAAATGTTATGGTATACATTGGTTAGACTTCTGCTTGAATATGGATAAGGCTCTTGGTTCCCTGTGCAGGACTTAATTTCTGAATTTAACAAGTTGCAAAAAAGTTTTCCATTTGATTTTTAAAAATTCTGATGGGTGAACAAAAAGCATCACATTAACATTGGAAATCCTAAGTTGAGAGCCACTGGACGATCGCAGATTACATGCACCACTGTAGCCACTAGATGAATGTAAATCATATGAGTTTATGAGAGCAAATGGAATATTTCTAATGACACATTAAATGGCCAGCCAAAGTCAGTCATGACTAGGGGTTAAGGGAAATTGACTGCAGAAGAGAATCCTTTTTCCTCCTGTGATCACAGCAGTAGGAAACATCGTGTACGAAAATTCAAAACTCCCAAAAATAAAGTCATATATTATGCTATTAATAGCCAATTACTCCAATGGTTGGTGACCTAATACTCCCTGTTCCTCACCCTCATGGCAGGGTAAGATGCAGGTACCTTAAAAATCTTTCCCTACACCAGTTAGATACATCAGGCAAACATCCAGGATCCCAAGTCTGTAACTTATTTCTCCTGAGAAAAGCACTTCCCAATCTCCTAAAAGTGGAGAATCCCCCAACCCAAGTCCTGTTTTTCCTATCTCGGGAGAACTTGTTTTCTCTTGAGAAAGGAAAAAGATTATTCTCTCTGGCAGAAAATGATTTTCCCAGCCCAAGTCTGTAACTTGCAAAGCAACTTCTGAGAGACACTGACAGATCAAGTTCACCCCAAGAGGGGGTCCTTAAAGGTTTCTGAAGATGTGAGCCATTCTAGGGACCTGCGCGATTAATTTAGGCACTTCAGGAGTAAGTTCAACAGATTCAGGCTTGAGGTCGTGGAAGTTCATCATAATGAAATAAGGACAATTTGCACTTTTCCACAGTTTATTAATAAATATTAATAAACTGTGGAAAAGTGCAAATTGTCCTTATTTCATTACTTCAGGAGTAATTAGATGAAAACAATTATGCATGATTCAGTGAATGAATTTTAAATATTTCTCAAATATTTTTCCTTGGCTTACAGAATCCCTATTTTATCGATCACAGTGGTACAGTGTCATGTCTATCTTTAGCCTGTTATTTTTTTATGATTGTAGAATTTCCATTTCATGTAAACTATAATTATGATTTATTCGCTACGCAAGAGGTAGTTGATGGCTAATGCTAATAGTTGCAAATTAATATCAATCACGATATCTACAGTGCAAACAAGCAATATTACAGCCAATGTAGATGAAGCAGATACTTTTACTTTAAAAATTGTTGTTCTTTTACGTAAACGTTCTCCTTAATTGTGAACTTGCTCCAAATACCATTGCTAAACATGTGCCATAAAATTATTATGAATGGAGAGTGTACTTTTTACCTATCATGAGGTATTTTTTTAAATTATTGGCTCTGCTATTAGATATCATGTGCATTGTACCAAACAAAAATGTTGTTGTGGTACTGCTTTTTCATTTGTTGTAATATCAAACACCCACGAATTCAACAATCAACATCTTCAGGATGCAAGCTGTAACTGTTCCTGAAATTTTCATCATACCTGGTGGGGCTAAGTGGAGATTCACCTGGCATAAGCTCAGGAAGTGTTGTGCTCCAATGCCTGGTGTTTTGGAGAAATTCTGGCTTCTTTTGGAGATATCATGAAAGCTGGAGATCCTTTATTAATTATGATTGCCATGAAAATGAAAGTAAGTTCTGGAACATACCAATGACATTTTTTTTCATTACTATAGATCACTGTCAGTACTGTTATACTTCATTCCATTGATTGTTTTAACATTTTATAGGCAAAAAAATTTAGCACATTCACACAATTTCTATTGGCCTTTGGAATCTCTAGTGATTTCATTAATAGACTAATATTACATGTGCACAATAAATTTAGAATATGCAGAATCATCATGAATAATGTGAATTTACTTATCATTAATGTCAAACTAAGGTAGAAATATCTTTTGCAATTAAAAAATCACTCATTTGCAAATGAATTCCTGTCAACCAAGCAAAATAGTATTTCTATGACAGGTTGCAGCTTATTATTTAAGTGAATTATATGTTCTGAAATTCTGGTCCCTTCACAATTGTCTTGAATAGACTGTACTCTATTTTAGTCATCCATCCCTAAAATAATAATGTGAAATAGTAAAATAAGAAATTATTTCGATCACTTTCAAAACGTACCTATTTTAACTTTCTGTTATCTTTCTGTTGTCATGAAGAGTAGCCTACAAGTTCCTTCCACGCAATGTCACACATATCAGCAGAATTCTGGAGTAAATTATATTGTATGGCCAAAGTAAATTATTTTTACAAAATTATAATAATGATCAAATTATAACACTTTTCCACTAGATATTGATTTATTATATGACTGGTTTTGATGTACTACATCATCGTCATGGTAGGTACCATGAATATGATGTAATACATTTAAATTATTCCTTTCTTAATCAATAACTAGTTGAAAAATGTTATCATTTACCCATTATTATGCTCCACTTCCATCATATCATGTCTGAAACTATTCAGTCTGTTCTTTGGACAATCCTCAATTATGAGTGTGTACAATGTGAATGCAATGTTTAAAAAAAAATCTAAAACTATTATCAGATCAATATGGGTTGTGCTCATGGAGTTAATTTTATGCATGCAGATGAAATTTGATTATCTTATTCCAGAAGGGTTGAGCATTTACTATTGTAGAAAGTATTTAAAGCACACATATAATTAACCCTTTATGGATATAAAATTGGTCAACAAATTTATTTTATTAATGAGAAGTTCATTGTTATTATAACTTAGATTTAATTTTAATTAACTTCAATTTCATTTATTTTGAAACTTAAGCTTCCAGTGTGCTGGAATATATCAATAATTTAGATGCACTGGAAGAACACACAATAAACTACCAATTTTCCATGTCAATGACTGGACAAGAAGGCATGTGATGTGATAATTGCATAATGTGAATAATGTGCATTTTAGTCTCTTTCTGGGATTTCATCTCTGTGGTGCACTGCCAAAATATTGTCACTTCCTAAGAAAATGCCCTCAGCCACCACAGAGGAGATCATCATTGCATTAGCAATTTTTTATGAAAAAGACTCTAAGAGGACTGTCCCAGAACTATCGCAACCCCCGAGTGAGGGAAGGCATGGAACCTAGTGTGAAACATTGAACTGGTTGATAGGGATGTATAATGTTAATTATAATGGTTAATTAGTTCGTGAATTAAATAGAGAAAAGAAAATAGCCAAAGAAAGTTTTCTACAGAAAATAATCGGGATAGATAATGGAAATAAATTTTATAAGTACCTCCGGATGAGGAAAGACAACAGGGAAAACATAACAGCTTTAAAAAAAGGGGATGGAACACTAATCGTTGACGATAAGGAAAAGGCTGATGCATTTAATAATTGGTATGCAAGTGTATTTAAGGTGATGGTAAACAAAAAGGATCCTGTAGATACATCTCTGAGTAAACAAGGAGTAGAGATAATATTAAACACCAAAAGTATTAAAACGACGAGCGCAGAAATTTATAAAAAAATAACAAAAATGAGGGCAAATAAATCAAAAGGGCCCGACGGTATCTCAATTGACTTGCTCAAATTGGGTGGTAGTGTAGTTTCAAATTATATAAATCACTTATTCAATGTTACCTTAAACAATAACGCCCTGCCAAATGATTGGAAGGAGGCATATGTTACGCCAATTTTCAAAGGAGGAGATAAGGCTCAAGTTGATAATTATAGACCAGTAAGCTTGACATCTGTTGTATGCAAGCTATTAGAAAAGATATTGGCTGATTATCTCTGGGATTTGTGGGAGAGTGAGAATTGGTTGTATAGTCGCCAACACAGTTTTCGAAAAGGGCACTCTTGTGAAACTCAGCTATTAGGGTTCTGCCAAGAAATGTTTGACTCTATGGATGCGGGAATAGAAGTGGATGGTATAATAGTCGATCTGTCAAAAGCCTTTGACAAAGTTGACCACGATCTCTTAGTGCTAAAGATGGGCCAATTGCCACTGCACACTGATGGAAGAGTAATCTCGTGGGTCAAAAATTTCATGGAAGGTCGATCACAAAGGGTCAAATTAGGAGAAGTCTATTCTGAAAAGACAAGGGTAACATCGGGTGTCCCACAAGGAAGCGTACTTGGCCCGCTCTTGTTTTTAATATACATAAATGATCTCCCAGTAGATATTATTTCTCAGATAAGACTTTTTGCAGACGACTGTATCATTTATAGGAAAATAGAAAATGACAGAGACCGCGACATACTTCAAAGGGACATTAATAAAATGGCGGAGTGGGTGACAAAAAATGGGATGGATATTAATGTTAGCAAATGCAAATCCATCACCTTTAGTAACAAGGTAAATGGAAACAATAGGGAATATAAATTCTCAGAAAATGTCATTCCTAGAAGTGATAGTTGCAAATACTTAGGTGTATATTTAACCAAGGATTTAGGGTGGGGGCTAAATGTGGATTACATTTTTAAGAAAGCTTTGAAAACTCTTCATTGGGTCATGAGAAACCTCAAAGGGAGCGATAAAGCAACTAAGGAGAAGGCGTATCAGACCCTGGTAAGACCAATTTTGGAGTACGCTTCTCTAGTATGGGACCCTTATGAAGAAGGACAAATCAAAAAACTAGAAAAGGTGCAAAGAAAGGCTGCCCGATATGTACTGGGGAAGCATAGGAGGATGGATAGTGTGTCTGACATGCTAAAAACGTTGGGCTGGGAACCTTTACAAACTAGAAGGAAAGTAAGCAGACTTTGTGGAATGTTCCGCATTCTGAATGGGGAGAAGGCTTGGGCAGATCTAAGGAAAGAGGCGGGGAACCCGAATTTTATAGGGAGAAATGACCACAATTTTAAGGTAAAATGCCGGGCACAAAGAACGAATAAAAAGAAATTTTCTTTTCTAAATAAAACAATTGTTGATTGGAACAATTTACCTGCAAAAATTTTTAAGCCCTTTCCTAACAGAGTCCAAACTTTTAAGAAAAGATGTAAACAACTTCTGTAATCATTTGATTGATGTGTTGTATAAAATTAAATGTAATAGCTAAATTTTTTTTTCTTGTTGATTGGGAAACAAATGTTAATGAAATGGGGATTTTTTTTTATGTACTACAGATTGGTGTTTGGAAATTTCGTTAAAGTGTATTTTTTTTCTTTTTTCAGACTTATTTTATGTATTATCTTTTGTGATGTTGATTGTATTTCAGAAACCATGTTATTTTTCCAAGGCAAGTTTATTGTAACACTTGGGACTTGTGTGCCACCTGACATTTGTCTATTTGCACATGTAAATTTTAATAATAATAATAATGTTGATCACAATTGGACGAAATGACAAAAAAGTGCCTTCTTCAGTGCCTGTCACATCATGAATGTCCTGGATCACCTCTTTCTCCACCTTTCAATATGGATAGTACATCAGCATTTGATCAAAATAAAAAGCATCTTATCGTATACCTCCATTTAGGTTATGGAGTTATTGAAAAGTTCAAGACAAATCCAATTAGTATTTTATTTCAGTATTTCTTTCAAGTTTCTCCCTTCAACGTTTCCCACATCTTTGAAAGAAAATACAGCATCAAGGAGGAGGAGTCTTTTCTAAAAAGCTGAAGTATTTTCATCTTCTGTAACAAACATCATTGGCAATACTCACTTGTAGTTTCCTTTCCCTGAGATCACATCACTCCATCATCATTGGCTGACAAATGTGAGGTCACACTCAGTGGTTAAAATTCAACAAATGCCGCTACATAATCTGAAACCAGGGCTCCTCACCTGAGGAGGAGAAGGAGTGTTATCAAATAAAAGAATGACTTTCTTGGGAATGATTGTTCTCATATTTCTGCAAACTTTGTGAAACAAATTTTGTCTTGAAGCAGTCAAAAAAAGTTCTGGTCCAAACATGCACTTTCAGGTCCCCTGCAAGTGTCTATTATTTCAGATACTTTGAAAGAACCTGGGTTATTTTGTCTTTTCTATCATTAAAAGTTTCAATATTTTTATCCATTAACCCATAGAACAGTAACTCCTTCTCTGGAGGTCTTATGCCCAGGGGTTGATTTTTTTATTTTGTGCAATGAGCAACTTGTTTGGTGGGCCTTCCAATGTATAGGCAGGCTTCATAGGAATAGAAAATTTACTGTAGTGGGCGATGTTAGGTTGTGTTTTTTTTGGAGAGGCAAGTAAATATATTGTTGTACATTTGTAGGATGTGTTCATCCAAATCCTACCATAACTGGTAGAACACCAGTAATAATAATACACATTTATAAATAAATATTTGGTGTTCTAGTCCCCTCTTGCACATTCCTGTGTGGCCATTTGTAGAGTATTTAGTAGAATTTTATTTTGGAAATAGCAGACACATGCACTAATACTAATGATACCATTAACCTAAGTGGTAATACTATTGAAAATGAATTAATAGATCCGCAGAGTCAGTATGGTTGCCATAATGCTGTTTTTAAATGTTATACCCATGCCCTATTACATGCCATAGCCAATGTTATTATTTGAGTCCAATCTTTTATTTATTCCATTTTTCCTTTTTTTTGACTAGTGAATAAATAAAAAAAACAAATTGAAGCAGTGAAACAGGATGTCCTTAAGAACGCAATTAAATTTTTGGCTGGATAAAGTATACTTTTCATTTAGAAATTTGATGTTTTTTCATTCAAAGTATCAATCAAGTGTATTTCATACATATATAAAAGATGAGTTCATACCACCACCAAAAGCCAGCATCCAACATTTTTCGGAAAAAGCCCAAGCAAGGCCAAACCTCAAATAACTGTAATTCTGTGCTGTGTAAATCCAAATCTGAAAGAATGGACCATAAATTTTAGGTTCGAAAGTCAAGAGTGACTTGTACTGGCTGGATTAATTTATGCTAATCGTTTCTTAAAAATCACTTTTCATTACCTTACCCTATTCACAAACAAAGACCCAGTCCAGCGAAGACCTACGGTGATTCCATGCCAGCGAATTGCACCAGAGAACACTTTTTCCAAAAGGAAAAAATCATAAATATGTAATGTAATAATACGAATTCCCTATTGATGATATTATGTCATGCAGCAAAAAAATCAAAAATTTTATAGGACTTCAAAATGTCATAAAAATCATGGCTTTGTCTCTGATAGCAGGGGACTTACTCCAAGCTGCAAACCCAGGTTATCTAAAAAACGTCATAACTGGTGATGAGCCATGGGTCTACGGCTATTACCGTGAAACAAAAGCTCAGTCTTCCCAGCAGTTGGTTGATAAGATAAAGGAGAATGCAATGAGGCAGCTGATTATTTATTCCAAAAGAGGGCTTTGCTGATTGTTTTGAGAAAAAGAAACTAAGATAAGTGTGAGCTTGCAAGGGAAGTACTTGGAAAGGGACTAAGATCTCGTTGTTACAGGTGCGCTATGTTTCTCAAAATATTGCTTAGATGGATTCTTTCCAGATATTGGATGCATGCAAATACAAAATAAATCACAAAAAAGACTTCCTAGTTCTGCCACTGCTTGTTTCTGCCAATATGCTATCTTCATCATCTGAGAGGGAAAACAATAAACCCATCTTTCACAGTTAACTTTCTAGTAAATCAAGCTATTTAATATCCAACTTTATGAGAAGGTAAATGTTCCCATTTCATAAAGGGTTCTCAGAAAACAAAATATTTTTTTATGAAATGGTATATGACTAATAAGTATATGGCAAATGATACACCTGGAGAAAATTTATAAAGAGATGACACAGTAAATTCTGCATCATGAAACAGAGGGTGTAGTTTGGCCTTATAATTTCTGTATCATTGGTTTGAGGAGAGTATCTCATGATACAAAACCCTGTGTCATGGATTTTGGTCTGTATCACAGGAAACAGTTGATATGAAGAGGCACTCACACTTTCAGATGATGCAGAGGGTTTGATTTGAATACTAGTATTTTTAGCTGGTTGTACAAAAAAGTCTTTGCCAAATGACTCCCAAAAAAGAGGATCATCTGCAAAAATCAGGGCCAGCTAGCCATGAACCAGGGTCAGCACAAAAAATCAGTACTGGCCATTCAAAAACCTAATGGGTACAATCATACATGGCCATCTGCTGAAAATTAGGGCCAGCAGTAGAGAAAAATGTATTGATTACCAAAAAGAAGGGGCCACTTTAAAACCCTGGTCGTCTACTAAAAAATGGGACTGGTAACAAAAATAATGGTACCAGTATTCTGTAATGCATAGCCCTAACTTCTGTTTCCGCAGCTAATTCATGATGTAATGCATGATTAAGAGGTAAATAACAACCTTATTTGACAATTTTCTTTATAAATAAAGATGTTTGGAATAAGTTAAGGGCAATTGCATGCTGTTGTTTGTAGATGCTCGGAAAAAGTAATGTTTTGTATCAACTGTGATACGACATACAATGTGTGATATGTCTAATTATTTGTAAGTTAAAATGTATTATTCTTAATGATTCCTATTGGATATTTACAACAGTACCTTTACTACTACATAAATGTAAAAAAAACCATAAACACATTAATCAACCCAAAGGTAGGTTTGGTAGGTTATGGTTGGGTTCACCAAGTACTAAGCCCAACGGCATGTAAAATTCACACATCAGGCCAGTTCCTTTTCCTGTGCAGGATATGGTTTCCCAGGAAGATCTGGTACCCGAAAAATCACATTGCTTGGGTGGAACTGCAGTTGACCAGAGTAACTTGCACTGGAATCTAACCTGGGCCCTCCAGTCAGTAGTCTAATGCTCTACCCCTTGGCCTACTGCGACCTTACATACGTGTAACATTGTATAATATAACAATGATCACATATATTATCCTTCTTATTAATTTTGTACATTTAAGTTAAATTTCTGTTGGCAATTCTGCTGCTCGATGTTCTATCATAGAATTTTTTGCTCTCTTTTTCAGTTCAAACTTCAGATAAAAAGTAACTAAGATGATTTCTTAATCCTGTTCTGCATCCAACTGACCGCAATTGTATGAAATGTATAGCCAAATGCAGCGTTCACCAGCTAATGGTCAACTATGGTCAATGACCATTTTTGGCCCATAGAAAAATTTAGCAACAACAAATATTAAGCTGATAATTCTGGTACAAGTAAACAAGCCAAAACAATGATTTTATAATGAAACATGTGCAATTACCATTTAATATTAATAAAATGGAAATGTTATGAGCATTTTTTAAGAGATTTTATTCCTGTGAAAATTTATTTTAGTGATCAACAGGATTCAAATTGTGAGTTTAGTCTCGCTCTTCTAGACTGTGATTTAGTGATCTTTAAGGTCTGAATAGTTGGAAACCGCTAGTTTAAAGAGCATTCTTCCCCATGATATGATTCAGGGAGAAACTTATGAGGCTATTTAAAAATAGGTTACGAAGGTTTATCGAAAAAATTTTGGGTAACTCGAAAAAAGGAACATCTTTCATTAACTTTGAATTTCCCACCTCTCGCTGGTTCGGCTTCGAGTGTTGCTTGTTTCCAGTCGAATCGGATCGATAATCGAAATTAGACAACTCTGTTGGGCAGTTCTTGAAGGGGTGTGTGTGTGATAGTCCGGTAAGGGTTATTTTAGATTATTTTTCTAAATGTATTAGAAAAAATATTGTACTATTATTGCTCTTGTCCTAGAATATATATTCACAGTCACTTCTCGCTATATCTTCGTTAGTGATACACAGAGTCATCGGAATAAATCAATCATGACGGATTCAAAATATTTCACGACTACCAAGAAAGGTGAAATCTTTGAGCTGAAGTCGGAATTGAACAATGACAAAAAGGAAAAGAAGAGAGAGGCCGTTAAAAAGGTGAGTTACTCGAAATACTTGGAATATTTATTGCAATACTTTGTTGAATACTGTCATTATATGCATTGTGTTCACAGGTCATTGCCTCTATGACGGTTGGAAAGGACGTTTCTGCACTGTTCCCTGATGTTGTTAACTGTATGCAAACTGATAACTTGGAGTTGAAAAAACTTGTGTACTTGTATTTGATGAACTATGCCAAAAGTCAACCGGATATGGCCATCATGGCAGTAAATACTTTTGTAAAGGTATGTTGACAAAATCATTAATATTGCAATGCTGAGGGGTAATAATGTGGTCATTTATGGCATAAAGGTGCAACTCTTCATGTTGTGTCATAATTTTTGCGCGCTGGAAAAATTTTTGGTTGATACTCGTAAGCATAGGGAGCATTCCTTATGGTATCAATTTATGATATATTGACCATTGGTGAATAGCATTACATATTCCACTTTCACGTAATTCGAAGATGTTACTTATTGGAGTAAGAAAGTAATCTTTCTAGCTCTTGACCCATTTCTGTATTTTAATCCGTCAAAACTCCACAAATTAATTGTGTCATCATTATCAAGGGTCATTACTATGAGGATTGGTTTATAGCAGCTAACCAAGCAATCTGGTTACCTACCACCGTTTTCATTCCTTCATAATTTTATGCTTTGACGTAAATATTCATCACATGTTCATAACTCATCCTTTGCTTTCTCCCATGATTCATCCCCTCTTCTTGTAAATATCCTCCTTATTTTCCCTTCATTCACTCTTCAAAGTTTTTCTTCATTAGTTACCATTTCAATTCCTTTATTTTAATATATTCTTCTGTAGTACTATATTTTCATTGACTCCTCTTTTTTCCTTGCTGCTCCTATTGTCGATTTTACGTAAGCAATGAAAAGTAGCCTCTATATTTAAATTTTAAAAGACTGCTTCCTATATAGCCTTAAATATAGTCCTTTTACTATGAAAGAGGGGGAAACATTGGGCAACCGAAGATTGGTTAGGAAAAGGGTTGCCATGTTGAATAGAATGTAGGGAGGGATGAAGTATGTGGAATAAAAGAGGTGTCTATTTAAACTGCAAATGTTCGGTTGTGTTTTGTTGGGAGAAGCAAAGACATTTGTTTTTTAATTTGTGTCCATCCAAAACCTACCTTAAATGGTAGAATAGCTATTATAATATATAATTAGTTTCTCAAATAGAAAGTCTTTGCCAGCATCCTGTTTGCTATTCCCTGCATGGTTTTTTCATTACTAGTCATTGTGCTTCCTAGGTTGTTAAATTCTTTGAATTATTCTAGTATTTTCCCCTAATATTATTTGAATCTTTTATTCCTTTTTTGTCAGTAATGCTTGGTTTCAATTTTGTATCTCTTGAAGGGAAGGGTTTGAGCTTGAAATGTAAGTGAATGGGGAGGTAATTACCAGGCTTATAGATGGTAAAGCAATAGTCAGGCACTAGAGTAATTCCCTTTGTTGTAGAGTGCTTGTAGGAAAAAAGTGTGAAGTACAGGATGAATATTAACAAGAAAGAAATGACAATAATGAGATTTTCAGATTTAGGAAAGCTGTGATAAACATGAAAGTAGGAGAGAATAAACTAGATCAAGTGTAGCAGATCAAAGGTAGCTGCAACTTTCAGAATGCTTAACCTTTTTTCCTTGTATTCATGCACTGACTTTTTTTATTTTCCTTGATGTTATTGTGCATTATTTTGGAGGAAAATGGATATGCATGTAGTGGTGGAGACATTAGGAGAAGAATAGAATATGTAATTGTAAGAATGTAGTTTATTACAGGTGTTTTTAAATAAGCTGTAGGGCCTAAAATATAGGACCAATGTCTCTTTTTGCTAATGCAAACATTTTCTATGTTGGCCATCCAAAAAAGGAATTTTGTACTGGAATGCAACATGATATGAATATCTTAGATGACTGGTTCATTATAAATAAATTAACAATTAATATTTTTAAAACAAATGATAGATTTTTTCATGAATCAGCTGACAAACTTAGTATATTGAGAACCTTGACAATTAGAGGGATTGAAATCAGTGCAGTTAATTGTGTCAAATAACTTGGGCTATATATTGATTTAACTTAATCCTGGGAAAACCATGTTTGTAACATTAAAGAAAAATATACCTGGTGTTTTTGTGTTACAAAAGGTCTTATGTAGGACTTCAATTTCTCCCGGCGGATGATGGCAGTGAATTCTTCTCGGGATTTCATCCGGGTAATCTCCTCCTTCTCCATCGCTGCCAACGTTTCGATGAAATCCTTTTTCATCATCATCAGGGCCGATGATGCCAGTCTGTAGGTGCCGGTTTATATATCCTCGGTTACCGGCACCTATAAACCGGCACCTACAGACTGGCATCATCGGCCCTGATGACGATGAAAAAGGATTTCATCGAAACGTCGGCAGCGATGGAGATGGAGGAGATTACCCGGATGAAATCCCGAGAAGAATTCACTGCCAAACGGTCTTATGTTGTGGGAAACAAAATTTTATTGTACTGGTTTTTGATATGTGGGTATGGAGAGAATTGGGAAAGAAAGCCAGACAAAGGAGAATATTCTGAATTACCTGGTAATTAACTAGGTAATTAATCTGCCAGATGAAGTCTGAAGGAGACAGAAAATGTGGTTGGAGAAATATTGACTGGTTGTGGGATGTTAAAGACTATAACAGAAAGGAGAGTTTCGTGTAAATGGAATAAAAGTATGAGAATAGACTTTTAGAATGGCATGTAGGCAAGTAGAAGATGTGAAGAAATGAAAAAGGAAATAATATAGGGCAAGCAAAGGACATTCACACACCAGGTAGAATATTTAAGTCATTAGAGGTTGTCCAAGGTCTAAATGTGATAGATTATCTTAAATTAATGATTCTTGAGATTTTAATTGTTTGACATTGTGTACTATTAGTTCATTTCTTCTCCATCTGAAGCCCATTTCTCAAAGTTACAAGTTGATTTACAAGTCCCCTGGAAGTCTTAATCTTTCCAATTGTAATGATATGTAGGAAAATGGTAAATGCTGCATAATTTATTCCTTCATATGGAGCGTAGCTATGTACGGCGCGGAAACGTGGTCACTGAAGCAGGAGGATAGAGGTAGATTGGAGGCTTTTGAAATGTGGGTGTGGAGAAGAATGGAGAAGGTGAAATGGACCGAAAGGAAAACAAATGAGGAAGTACTGGAGATGGTGGGTGAGGAGAGGGGTTTGTTGAGAGAAATCCTATGGAGGCAGGAAAAATGGATGAAAGGCGTATTGAGCGGTAGTGGAATGTTGAAGAGGGTAATAGAGGGGAGAATGTTGGGCAAGCGAGGTAAAGGCAGGAACAGGATAGGGATGTTGGACGGGATGAAGGGAGGAAAGAAGTACACCGAGATGAAAAGGGACCTGATGTAGATTAGGTTGCTGGATTGGGTTTTGTTTGGAGTTACAAAATTTTTATTAGATAGTTGTGTCCATCAAAAAACCTACCTTAAACGGTAGATTACCTAATAATAATAATAAGTACAAATTACTACAATGACTGGTAAACTGAATTTCAGCTTCAGGAAATAGTCTCTTGGTGATAACTAATGGGAAGAAGTGGTAACTAAAGAAATATTGACCATGAAGCACCAGATACCAACATGCTTAATTCAAGTAACAATCATCAAAAATATTACCTTGAAATATAATTTTTTTAAAGCATTCTGATATTAAGTTGAACATATTAGTGATTACAAAAAATTATTTTGAGTTCCTCTTGACACAGCAAATAACTGTGGTACATTGTAGTATATACTTGATTGATTCTTTGTTGATTAAAATATTTTTGACAGCACCTTAGTTATTCTCAGATATATTTTCAGTAATCTTAAATTTTATTTAGTAGTACACTGTTCTATTTCCTGACTTTCTCTATGTATCTGGCTAAACTTATTTTTTTGGAGTAGTCTTTTATGAGTTAACTAGGTATCTACTCTTCGAAGTGTCTGTATTGAGATCACTTATTCATTTGTATTTTGTACTGCACTCAATTAAGTAAATATAGTCTTCATTTTTCATTTGGTTTATTTTTCTCTTATTATTAGTTACTTCCTAATCAAACTTTAAGTTTAATGTGGTTTCATGTGAGTTGGTTCTAAGGTTTTATCTTAATTGCTACCTGTTTTACTGAGCATGCTAAAAATGTGATACAGGGTTTAAACATTCATTTTCATCATTCGGGCTGCCATCCATGTAAAAATCAGAGAAACTTAAAGAAGCCAGCAAATCTTTTAGGATGTAGGATGTGCTTTCTAGTTTTACAGTTAATATTGATCTTAGATGTCTCCATTTTTATCTTGTAAATTAAGAAAAAATTCAAAATTCTGTTCTTCAATTTGGGATATTGTTTTTGCATGCTCAATTTAGTTCCATGTGGAAGTTGACGCTGAAAATGTCATGTGTAATGGGCAGCAATGGGCAAACAGAATTGAAGTTATTTTTCTAAATAAAATAATGGATAGATATGACATTTTTCAAGCCCTCTCTCCATCTGCTCAGCAAGTTCACTGATCTTGTTGTGAAGGAATTAAGACCAATTCATAAGTGATTGAATCATTCAAATCTGTTGGAGTTAATTAATAAATCCATTGGGAACTGAACTTCTAGTAACACACCTTGTATTCCTTCATTAGTTGCTAAATTGAATTTGCAATAGCTCATATTTTTAAAGTCCAATAATATTTTACCTGCAGCATTGCATCTGACACTCCTCATAGTTATCTCTCTGCATCATGGCCAATCTCTTAATCCATTTTTCTTACCCCTTTCTTAATCTTCTCCCAACTTCCATCATTATTTTCTATATTTCTTCTGATTTCCCTCCATGGCATATCTCTTGGTTTAAGTCAGTAGAGAGATCCCTCATGAAAAGCTCTTTTCAGCGACCGTAACACTGATTCCTATGTGTTTACTGTTAAAAATCAAATTATACAAATGCCTTCACTTGTTTGGAAAAGGTCATCATATGTATTATTATTATTATAAATGATTTCATCCCAGGATTGTGAGGATCCCAATCCTCTAATTCGAGCGCTGGCCGTGAGGACAATGGGCTGCATTCGTGTGGACAAAATCACCGAGTACTTGTGTGAACCATTACGAAAATGCCTGCGTGACGAAGACCCATATGTGAGGAAGACAGCAGCTGTGTGTGTGGCCAAGTTATATGACATAAATGCACATCTTGTTGAAGATCAAGGATTCCTTGAACAACTGAAAGATCTTCTCTCCGATTCTAATCCAATGGTATGTAAATGAGACACTCATTCACATTAATTGACAATTGCAGAACCATGGGCTTTGAAATTATGGTAGGAAATTATTTCTTCAGTGGTTTTCAACAAGGTGGATGCACTAAAAAGGGTGGAAATACAAGGTGTAATGAATGTGTTCAACTGTAGATGGCTATAAATGCTTGTCTATTTCTGGTAGACTGGAAATTTTCAACTGTGTCAACAGAAAGCTTGAATTTGCTTGTCAGAAATCAGCCCTAAATCTGCCACAGTTAAATTCTCCTCTTCTTATTACCCCACTGAAAGAGTGTCATTTTTTCATGATAACAAAAGGACTTGCATATAATGATATGCACTTTGAATAATTGAATACAGTTTTGTCTCGGACAATTTTTTAAATGCATTTATATGAGTCTTTAGTGTATCATAAAAAGTTTAATGAAGGGAAGGGTTTGATTTAGATTTTTGTGAACATACTGATATCTCCTAAAGGAATCTATATTTATTTATGATTCCAGCCCTTGTGGTATGTTTATAGTTTCCTTTGTTTACTGTGAAATTTGTGTCAGCCTGAACACAATAGTTTTTTATTTATGATTTCCAGAATTTGACCAAATGTACCTGTCTCCATTCTTCAGAATCTGTATAATACTTTGGTCTGGAGCAAAGTTGACCATAGCAACACATTTTCAAAGTTCACAGGTCTCTCATTTGAAATCAATCTGTAGCTTGTATTGTTTGGTGATTTTAAACCTATGGTCTCCTGTACAAAGTTGAAAGTGAGAATTAGCTGGTATCTTGATACTAAAGATTATTGATTGTTTAGCTGATCATATTAATTTTATTCACTCTTAAGTTACAAGTCATGTTACAGGACAGGTTAACATAGTGAGTAGTACACTCACTTTGCATTTAATAATTAAAACTATGATATAAGTTTGCCTGTGCAGTATATACATGTTTGTGTGTTTTAATTTAAAGAGTTTTTGTTTTTGGTGCTGTTTTTTGGATCTCCAGACACAAATGTATATTATAGACCATAACATGCATTTGTGAAATATGCATTGTAATCATAATTAGTATGCATGATATCCCATATCTTTGATATCTCCTTATAAAGTATGTCTGTATGTAAATATTTTCTACTCAATTACCCGGGCAGCATTAAAGTGACATAAAATGAAGGTGGTTGACTACCTGTAATTCAGTTACTACATCTTACATCAGATATGCATACTTCTCAGCATGATCTTAAGTGATTTATTTGGATTCATGGGACTATTTAATCGTAATATTTATAAAGGGTTTAAGGGAATTTTTTCTCTCTTACTTCACCATTGATTTAATACTATAGGTGAGCAATTTCCACTCCCAAAATATTTTGTAGTAAATGAATTCCAGGTAGTTCGTTGCTCTCTTTTTTTCTCTGAATGAATTTCCTAATTATATGAAATTGAAGATGCCATTTTAAGGAAATGGTCTACAGTTAACTGTTTATTACAGAGTTGTCAATCAAAGTGTGTCATTAATGTGCAACAATTCCAATGTGTAAATATCATTCACCTTGACATGATTTGTATACAGGACATGTATGCTTTGGAATTGTTTCATTTTAATGCACTTAAATGTATGGCTCTGTTAAAATTACTGTGATAGCATTTTCTGTAGTTCATTTGAAGGTAATCATTGTACTGTACTTCAGATATTGTAGATATGTTTATGATTGGATTGGTTTTGTCTCTCACTTAACCAATGTTGGTCATGCTTTTTACAAACATATCCCCTATTTATAAGGAATATAATATCTGAAGTGGCAAATGTCACCATAATCCTTGAAAGGTATTTTGACCTGTGATAACTTTCCTTACTTTGAGTCTTCCTTATCACTACATATGCAATACACTTTCCTCAATGCACCTCAGGTTCGATCAGTATACATACTATAACTATGTATTGAATTGTGTTTCTGGCAAGGGAAGTGCTTGGCAATGCTATCATCTCTTGCTGGTGTCTTTCACCAGCACAGTACCACGTGCCAGACTTCATGCTAGTTAATTTGAATTCATGTATCAGACACTACTCAAAGTTAACTTTTCCTGATGGCTGTTATGTGTCTCATTTATTGAATTTAGAATGCACTGAATTTTTCAAATTTCATCACGAAATTTTAAAAAATAAGTTCTGGCTTTAAGAATTTCTCCCATTTTACCCTAATCTTGTACTTTTAATTTTTATATAGCTACACTTTCAGTGGCCTTCATTTCCTTGGTTGTAGATCCTACATCTCAGGTTTCAATTTTATGTTGTAATGAATCAAATTGTTCACTTTGAACAAAAATCAAGCTAATTGAAGATATGAAATATTGTTTGACTAAAAATTTTTAAAATTCCAATTACTGTTCTTGTGATAGGTAAAAAAGGTCCTCATTTGGTCCCTTTTTAAAGTCTGAAAAGTGGTAAAATTGACCTTTAAAGTGGGGCCCTTGCAATAGTATTATGGTAGGAACCTAATCTGCCTATTATAAATTTTTTCTGAAAATGTGTACCGAAATATTTGTAAATATAATTCTTGAAGGTATTTACTCCCATGAAATGTGGTAAAGCGTGCTATGGTATGTTGCAAAGATGTTAGCTGAATTTTTCATTATCCACTAAATGGTTAATAAGCTCATGTTAACTTTTGCCATAACTTTTTGCTCTTTAGTTCGTCAACTCCATAATTTATTGTTGTAACATTTTACCTGAATGCATGTAACTCATGGGTTTCATGCAGTTGATAATTCTTGGGTGTCCTCATCTCTTCATATTTGTGTGTATACATGCAAATAAATATGGCTTGCAAATATAATCCCTTTAATTAATGCCTAATTTTGGTTTATGTATTCATTAATAACACCCAGATATTGTATCATGGCTGCAAAACATTTTGCGTGACAAAGACAATGTGATTGGGTTTCACTGTGAATGTTATGTAAAAATCTTTTTTAGGTGGTAGCTAATGCTGTTGCAGCTCTATCGGAAATAAACGAAGCCAGTGCTACTGGTTCACCTCTCCTTGAGATGAATGCTCAGACAATAAACAAGCTACTGACTGCATTGAATGAGTGCACCGAATGGGGCCAGGTTTTCATCCTCGATTCCTTAGCTGGCTATGCCCCCAAAGATGAGAGGGAGGCGCAGAGCATTTGCGAGCGTATCACGCCCCGCCTTGCCCATGCCAATGCTGCTGTTGTCCTCTCCGCCGTCAAAGTGCTGATGAAATTCATGGAAATGCTTCCACCTGACTCTGATTTTGTGTCCACCCTAACCAAGAAACTTGCACCACCACTAGTAACCCTCTTGTCATCTGAGCCTGAGGTTAGTGAAATTTTTTCATTCATCATCAGTTTTCTATTATGTGAATTGAGAGTATTGTGATGCTCATTTTATCTTCATTTGATTATGAATGTAGTTACATTTCTGTGAATGGGTGTCATCAAAATCATTTTTCCACATTTGTGTAAGGTATATTTGACATTTCTGTTGCACTGATATTTTATAAGAGATAAAAAGAACATTCGCGAAGATTATTATGACAATAAAGTGTAATTTTGTTTTATTTTAATTGAGTGTCAGTGCCATTTACTGACAGAAGTGATATTTAGCAGCTTTTGTCTTTCAAGGTTTTCAAGAAACAATAATTCTCAAATGTTTAGTATTGTCCCTTGCGGGACATAATTACTATGATTGCATACTAATGAAAAAAAATAAGAAATTTAGTTATCTATGGACATTATCTTATGAGTAGAAACCTTGTACTGAATTATGTGAAGCCTATGAAATTCAAACATCAGGACCTGTTCCTTTCTCTGTCCTTGTCCCACCAAATGTTAATGACAGGAAAATATCACTGTTTGGATTTCATGTAGGGTTTATATAATGGCATCTCTCAAAATTTAAATCCAGGATCCTTCAGTTAGTAGCCAAACATTCTAACACCTGGGCTACCATATTAGCTAATAGCTACATACAATACTTTATAAGATTATTGTGCTTATTTCAACAATTTTGTAGAATAATTAATTGCAGATATGTGAAGATCTGGTTTATTATTTCCTTACAAGATATTAACTGTATAATTTTTTCATATGTTATGAATTGTCAACATATTGTATTTATTTCACAGGTGCAGTACGTGGCATTAAGAAATATTAATCTTATCGTTCAGAAACGACCTGACATTTTGAAGCATGAAATGAAGGTTTTCTTTGTCAAGTACAATGATCCTATTTATGTGAAGCTAGAGAAATTAGACATAATGATCCGATTGGCATCTCAAGCAAATATTGCTCAAGTTTTGTCAGAGCTGAAAGAGTAAGTTTGTATTAATCTTTTGATTATGCCAGTTATCCAACATGGTTTACATTTTGCAATGACTATTCATTTCTGTCATATCAGGTATGCAACTGAGGTTGATGTTGATTTTGTCCGCAAAGCAGTCAGAGCTATTGGGCGATGTGCTATTAAAGTGGAGCAGTCTGCAGAACGATGTGTATCCACTCTCTTGGATCTCATCCAAACCAAGGTATTTATCCTTGATTTTAATTTTGACCCACCTATATCATGGTGTTCACCAACCTAGAAATTCAAGTCAATTTTGTTCTTTTGTTAAACTAATGGAATTTGGTGGATGTCCCACAAAATTCAGTTTTTGGCACATTTTGCCTTGGAAAGTTCCCCTTTGTCATTTGTGTGTGTGTTTGAGAGACATTACTAATTTGCACCAAGGTGCATTCTACTTTGTAGTCCTTGCCCCACTTGACCCTTCATTAAGATAAATGACAATGACATGGCAGTAATAGAAGTATTGGCAATGCTTTGCATGAAAAAAGGCTAAATAGTCTGTTTTCTGAATATTTTTATTTGAAAACATTTTTATTTTGTTCATTTATATATGTGACTGCATTTTTTGCTTTTGTTACAAAATGTTTCATTTGGTCCTTCAGCAGAATAGTTGTCAATCAGTGATTGTGAATATTCCTTACAAGTTGTACCGTATTAATGAAACAGTATATAGTATTTTTTTAGAATGTTTTTGT
This sequence comes from Hetaerina titia, assembly GCA_037158775.1. Classification (NCBI taxonomy): domain Eukaryota; kingdom Metazoa; phylum Arthropoda; class Insecta; order Odonata; family Calopterygidae; genus Hetaerina; species Hetaerina titia. The sequence continues at coordinate 31,816,029 of CM073772.1, read as the reverse complement.
TTTCCAAGAAATGATATAGCTCTAAAGTTACTTATAGTCCCCAAATTAATGTACTATTTACCATGAATCAGGTGTGTCAAAGTCAAAATAATGCAATTTCAAATGCAATACCTATCAATGAGTGTAAAGTTTTGCGACAATACTGAAATTTTTGAGGGAAATTTATTTTAATTATTGGTATGCTGTAATATTAAAATTCATACATCAGTCAAAAACTGAAAGTAATGTATTAGTTTCTTGTGTTTGATGGTATTATTTATTTACATTTACATATATGATTGCTGAAAACATCCAAATTACTCTTAGTTTTTGCTGCGTGAATGATTAAACAGGCATTTTCTTTTATTTTTAAAGCTACCGTTAACTGATGGAACTACATCATGAGAATATGTAACATATGGTTTAAGTAAAATAATCGTTAACCAAACATTTGCTAGGCTCATTACGCAATTGATTTAGTTTTTCATAATGCCAAAAATATTGTTTGCAGTGTGAAATTTCATTAGATTACTTCATCCTTATTTGTGCATTACCTCTATTTACAGAGAAATTTCAATAAGGTTAGAAAAATAAGAGAATTTGATTTTTTATTGGGTGTTACATATTTAATGTGAATATAAATATTGCAAACTTTATGTATCCTACTCAAGTAATCACTGTTAATATTCGTTATTACTTTTACAACTATGATTGCTTTATTTTCCTTATCAAATATTATATTTAAATAGTGTAATTTCTTTTCATTTTCAAGGTTGTCATTGTGTTCATTTCTTGCAGGTTAACTATGTGGTGCAAGAAGCTATTGTCGTAATAAAAGACATTTTCAGGAAGTATCCCAACAAATACGAGAGCATCATTTCAACATTGTGTGAAAATTTGGATACCTTGGATGAACCAGAAGCTAGGTGAGTAACTGGAGGACTGTTTCATTCTTAATATATGGTCATCAACTTATGTGGAGAAGAGAGATCATAAATTAATACTCTAGGCAATCAAAAGTGTTTAAGATGAAGAAAAATATATGTATTGTTTCATGTTGTTTGATACTTTCAGAGCCTCCATGATTTGGATTATTGGGGAATATGCCGAAAGAATTGACAATGCGGATGAGCTTTTGGAATCCTTTCTGGAAGGTTTTCATGATGAAAACACTCAAGTCCAACTTCAACTTCTTACTGCAATTGTTAAACTCTTCTTGAAGAGGCCCACAGACACTCAGGAATTGGTACAGCAGGTATGTATGGTTCAGGCTTTCGTGGATCGAGAGTTCTTACAGTCATTTCATTCAGTGTTCTCTCAATTGAGGACTGCAGAGGGATAGGGAGGACAACATATCAGTTGATGACTTGAAAAATTCCATCAATTTAGTCATTCATCATTGAGGAGTTTTATTTCCATCTTCTGTGCATGGATACATACTGAAACGATTGGCAAGGAAAAGTGGCTATTAGTAAATAGTGGGTATTCAGGATTGTTATAGCCCTTGGCAATTTTATTTAGAAAATATTGATATTGTTAATTGTCTCTGTTTGCAAACTTTTGTTGGCTCAAGAGGCAGAAGTTACAGTATAGCTTTATCAAGTAATTTCCAAAGTTAAGTAAAGACATGGTTTTGGCAAATATAGAGATAGGACAGGTTCAAAGATAAATCACTGAAGGAAAGGTAGATGGAATAAGAGAGTCTTAAAGGAAAAGCATTAAAATATTTTATCTCATAATGTGAAGAAGAGGTTGTGGATCAATGAAAGGAGATGTATTGGACAAAAAAGGTTTGAGATCAAGTTTATTTATTTAGCACCCTGCAAGCCACCTCTTGGGTGTGTGGCACGGGTTGATTACACACCAGATTAGTTTTTACCAAAAATGCTTTTTCCTGTAAAAGTACAATGGACAAGTAGGCTTATATTCTGGGTTCATATAAATAAAAAAAAAGTCAATTTGTATACCTTATTACTGTGTATAAAATATTTTAGGCTATGAAATCTGGTTTGGATTATTAACAGCTAATAATAAATAACAGTAAGAAGATTATGCACATTTCACAGAGATCAGGTTATGATTATAATGACAGTGAATGAATTTTCCATATTTTCCCTAATTTTCTTACTCGTGCCATTATGAAGAATTCCTTCTCTTCTTCAATGATCTCTCATTTTCAAATCAATAGAAATAACAAAAATGATTTTCTTGGTGAAAATCAACAAAGTGAAATGGAAGGATTCAATTTCAAATAGGATCCCATTAACACATCTCCCATTTCGACAGTTTTCTTTCTTTTTCAGTTGATTCATGCCTTAGAACAATTTCCAAAAGGAGAAAAAGGTAACCTGAGGTTCGAGTGAGTTAGTTTGAGGTGGCTACCTTTAATGCAGATACATGCAAGTGGTGTCAGTACCTGCCCAAGATTTGCAAAGTATTAGGCAGACTCCGTAATCAAATTAGGCATATGCTGACAACTTTTTCCTCTGCCCTGGTGATTTCCATTTGTCTCATAGTCAACAAAATGTAAAGGTGGGAGAATGGGTTTGAGCCAGTGTGGTGTACACAAAGGGAGAATAGAGAGTTGTGACCTATTCATATACTGTGACCTGTATTATATTGGGACTCATCTTCTTCCCAAAAAGAAATATGAATTTGTCAGTTTAAGCTAACAGCTTCTATCACAATCATAATTGTAAAATGCCATTTTGTTGGTAAATACTTGGTAAATTAGATAAATATTTAGTATGTATGCACATTGATGGATAACCATTAAAATCATTATATCTGCGTGGCCTTTTGTGGGAGACAGTTCGGCAAAATTTACTTTATGCCTATTTGATGGAAAATTATATATTTTATTGCATGGCAACATGTATTTATGTTCATCAGCAGAAACTTTGGGATACTATGTTACAAGTAAACTACTTATAATTAATGATTTTTTATTTTGTTTCATCATAATAATTATAATCATTTGTGTTTCTTGAATTTTTTGTGTGGAAAATGTTTGTCTTTCATGCAATCCATCTGGAGTCTTCATTGCTCAAAGTGAATTATAATGCCCCTTTGTGTTCTTCCAGGTTCTTAGCCTTGCCACTCAGGATTCTGACAACCCTGACTTAAGAGATAGAGGATTCATTTATTGGAGATTGCTCTCCACGGATCCAGCTGCTGCTAAGGAAGTGGTCTTGGCAGAGAAACCCCTGATTTCCGAAGAAACAGATCTGTTAGAACCTACCCTGCTTGATGAACTGGTTTGCCACATATCATCTCTAGCTTCTGTTTATCACAAGCCACCCACAGCTTTTGTTGAAGGGCGAGCAGGTCTCGGTGGTGGTGCAGCTGCCAGTGCTCAAAGGAAACCTCTCTCTGCAAGGTAATTTAAGCAGATGAGTTTCTAGTTCAGCTAGTACCAAGATGTAAATTTGCCACACACATTATGTATCTGATTTTGGTCAAAATTGGTGATGTTGAAATAAGCCAAGAGCCTGTAAAAGCAATGGGCAGACTAATGCAAATAATGTCCCAGAATGCAAGAATGTCCCAGGAGTAACTTTAGCAGTCACATACTGGTGTACACCCAAATGTGAGAATTTAACATCATTTGCCATTTTCAAAAGTCATTTGCCTTGACCAGGGTTTGAACCTTCCCTTGATATCCGGAAGTGCTTTAGCCAGTTATTGCTATGAAGGAGTCCTCTTCCACTCAAATATCTAAGGGCTTCAAAGGAACAAGATATTTGGACAGATTACCATACATACATTTTGTCAAAGTAGTTTTCATGATCTACATTGCACCGCAACCAAAGAAGTTATAGTCAGCTTGAAACACATAGGTGTTTACCTTTGACAAATTCAAGAAACAAAGGTGAAAAGTTATGCACTGTGATATTCACATTTAACAGAAAAAAATGATTGAAATGAAAGAAAGGTATAAATCCTATCAGAGTGGCCACCCACTGTGGAACCAGAATGCTATGAAAAATATGGAAGAATTTCCAAATGGCAAAAATAACCCCTCACTCGTGGTTACCATTAATTTATATATTTATTCATTTGATTGTGTGTTTTATCAGGAATGGGTTTTGGATGAGCATGGACCCATCACTGCTACATTTCCTAATTTTGCATAACAGTACAAAACCTGACAGTCCACTCCACATGAAGCTGCTCTTTAATTCTACATGCTCCCTACATTCTGGCCAAAATACCTATCCTGCTTGGTACACGGGTGAGCTCTACCATCACCTACTAAACCGACCTTCGGGTTGATTACTGTGTTTATGGTTATTCCTACCCTATCTTGCCTGCCCAATTTCCTCCCCTCTATCTTAGTCTTCAACATTTCGTCACCAATCAAAATTCTTTGCATTCACTTTTCCTGTGTCCTTTGGATTTCTCCTAGTGAATCTCTCTCCTCCCCCACCATTCCTTGTACTTCTTTCATTTCTGTCCATTTCATTTTTCTATCCTCCACACCTGCATCTCAGAAGCATCCAATCTATGCCAATTTTTTGCTGCAATGGCCATGATTCCATGCTGTAACAAACAGTGCTTCATAAAGAGTTATAAAAAGTTTTCATTAGTCTTTTGTTATCATTCTTACTACAGTCCTTGTCTTCAATTCATTCCTCCTTGTGAAAGCTTCTCTGGCTAATGCAAATCCTCTTCTAAAGTCATTACCACTTTTACCATCTTGATCCAAACCTCTTCCAAGATAGATAAACATCCAACTGTTCCTAGAAAACATGTATGTCCTCCAATTCTAATGCATATTCACTGACTTTCTAATATTATCAGCAATTATTGTAACCCCTTGACTGACTGGTTAAATCTTCAAAGTTTCATTCCTTCATCCATCCACATTTATTGGACCCTTAAAGTAGTTCTACAGAGATGTTATTAATCCCTATGTCTTTATTTGATTTATCTTGCTTTCAAGTATGCCTGGTCCTAAGTTATCTCCATGAGTGTCATATTCTCTTTCATCTAAACTTGTTGCGTGGCTATCTTTACCATGTAATATTTCCATGTCTCTTGAAACTTTCTTGCTTCAATTAAAAATGTTCCCATTGTATTGTCAATAAGTATGCACATATTTTCACTTCTTACCTCCTCTTAGTGCTTTCAACTTTCTGAAAAGTGCTATTATTTTACCCTTCCTTTGTAAAATCTTAAATGTCTATGCATTGCATCTTCTACCATATTTCTTATGCTCAATTAGTTCTTCCTCCCAATGTCCTTTGTTGTCATGTAGACTTGAATAATGATCCAGTTCTTTGGTTCAGATTTTACCTCTACAAATAATATTCTCTCACTCACCTGATCAATGTTTATTATGCTTTTCTTACCTTTTTGTTCAATGCTTCTGGCACTTTTCACTGGACATTTTCCCCTCCATACCTTCAGTAATACCCGCTATCCTTCCATCTCACATTGCCCAAACTTAAAATTTCTGTACTTCCTCTCTTCATCTCCAACTTCATATTTTCTAATTTCTCTGTCCTGAGTGTTGTCCAAACATTCCAATTCCCTAATCTACCTGGTTTGGTCTTCTACTGTCTTTTTTCTCTACTCCTGGTGCTGTTAATTCTGCTTTGCATTATGCTGATCCAAATCTGTCTTTATTTCATGTGCCTCCTCCTTGACATTTAGAATATTTTTGGTGCTACCAAGATCTTGGATGCTGTTAATTTTAGTATTTCCCTTGAGTATTCTTTTATTCAATGAATTTTGCTTTACAATCAAAAAGATCACCTCAACATTGGTCTAAACCCTTAGACAGGTAAATGAAACAGAGAAAGAGATTTTTTGGTGAGGGTAAAAAAAGAGTTCCACAAAGTAAAGCCTGAAACTGTTAGCTTTTTTTTTGTTAACTATTTTTCTATCTTGTTTTTCATATCTAAGTATTTTCATACAATAAAATTACCAGTGCTGTCATCCTTTACTCGTAGTTATGCAGTAAAATAAAATTAGTGCCGCTATGGTCTAAAAACAATGGCTCAGGTCAAAGAAAAATGTAGTTTAGACTACTATTGTGTTAAGACTCTTAAGCAATCTGTTTGGACCAAGTGCTTTAAAGATACTGAGACGTCTTCTCAGACTGCAAAATATTGGAGACTTTAAAGGAATACCATTTTGTGATGAAATACCATACAGACAATGTCACAGGCATTCACAGTTGTTCACGTTGCACCACAGTCCACGAGGTAAAAGCCAACTTTAAACACTAGGGATATTTTACCTTTGACAAATTCCAAGAAACTGCAAGAGATACTACGTGGGTAACTTTTAACTGAGTCCGCTGCCAAATTCATATAACAATACAATAATTTCAGAATGTAAAAATCATTTGGCTTGACTAGGATTTGAAGCCAGATCCCTCAATGCCTGGCCGAGTGCTTTAGCCAGTAAGCTACCAAGGCATCCTCTTACACTCTGAAACTACACTTTGGCATTGTATGTACAGTATTTCATCGCAAAATATCCTCCTTTAAAGCATTTGATTTTGGAGTGTAAGAAGACGCCTCAGTAGCTTAACTTGCTAAAGCACTCGGCTGGACATCGAGGGATCAGGGTTCGAATCTTGGTCAAGGTGTATGATTTTTACACTGTGAAATCGTTGCATTGTAATCTGTCTGGCTTCACATCTGAAACTTTTCTTCACTATCCAAATAGGCATGGGGATCTCTTTCTAGACAGTAATTCTCACCATATCCTCAGGTATCTACATCTACATAATACCCCGCAAGCCGCCGCAAGGGCGTGTGGCGGGGGGTGTTAGGTCACCACCCAAAAAAGGAAAAAAGAAATACCGCATTCAAAACCAACACACACATGCAAACCCCAATCCACAGCAGTGCACACATTCATCGTAACATCCCATCATTCCACGCGCATGCAAGCACACATCCACCTACCTTCACTCCACAAGCATGCAAGTACATACGCTTAACTATAGTGTAATTTACTCACTCCGGTGTCTTCTCTGAACTTCATGGTATATTACATTTATGTTTTCCCCAAGGGATGCAGTGAAGTGCACATCTTAGGATGCACATATTCAGTTATGCCATGTGGTTTTTTTGGAATGGTTTCCTTCCCTTTATGTTGCTGTATGAAATTTCCTTCAGCCCCACTGTTGTCATTGGATAATTGTCAGATGGTAGCATGACTCATGTTATTAAATAATTCTTGTGAATTTCAGAATGTTGTATTTAGTGGGAGAGGAAATTATTTCAAGTGTTCGTTTCAGTGTTACAATACATGTGTCCTCTTTAAGTCCTACTACTACCTTAGCTCCTGTGTAGTTGATGGTGATTCGGGGACACTTCTTCAAATATAGATGTGCGAATAGAAATTCTTTTTATCATGCATCAACATTTTTTCTGATCCCTCACTCTTCCCAATAACTCACTTATTGTCAAGGTTATTACCCTTCACTTCTAAAATAAATGACTTATACAGGTATAGTGTAATTTATGTGTATAACCTTTATCTGTATGTATAACTTTTATCTGTATGTATAACCTTTATCAAGCAGTTTCCCTATCTCAGAAGTGTTTTGAACCAAAATGGTTTAAGTAATAGGGACTTATGTAGAAGCATTGCATTAGGTAAAGACACTTCCACTAGAAGGAAAAAATTGATGACAGGCTCAGGGGTTGAATAAGAATGTTAAGAGCAAGCTCATTAAAATTTGATGTGGAGTATGTTTATGTATGGCTTGGAAACAGTCGTTGAAGAAGACAAGAAGCATAGATTGGAGGGTTTTGAAATGTGGGTCTGGAAGAGGACAGAAAGAAAAGCAAATGAGAAAGGATTAGTCATGGCTGGGGAGGGAAGGGGATTGTTGAAAGAAATCCAATTGAGGCAGGAAAGATGGATGCAGAGCATTGTAATTGACAATGGGATGTTGAAGACTGTGGTAGTGGAAAGAATGTCAGGCAAATTAGGAATGGGTAGAAAAATAGTATAGGCCATTGATGAACGGAATGAAGGGAGGAAGGAAGTATGCAAAATTGAAGTGGGGCTTGTTGTAGGGTTGGATTTCAGGTTGTGTTTTATCAGGATATACCAGGGAATATATCATTGTAATATTGTAAGGTCTTGTCCATCCAAAGACTAAATTTACAGTAGAATACCAGTAATAATAATACTCATTATCCTCTCAAATTTTTCACATTAAAATCTTTTTATTTTTGTTTAGGCATTCTTTAAATCTCTGTTTTACCAGTTTAACTTGTTTTTAGCTTCAATTGAGCTAACTGTGCAAAATTTGGGTGTCTCATGTCAAACTTCCAGTCCAACTCCCCTTTCCCCTTGTCATCCTTTGTTACACTTTAAAACAATGTTCTGGAACTCTCTTTCAGTTTGTATAATATAGTTTGTGAAAAATTTCTTTATTTAAATTCTTGCTTTTAAGTGTCATCTCATACAATTTTTGTCTGTAAAACATTGTTACAATGGTATTTCAGTTCTAAACTTAGCTTCACGGGATCGGGATGGTCCGGAGGCTAACATACAGGCTTTCCACTGCGAAGGCCCGAGTTCAAATTCTGGAGACAACAAATATTTTTCAGTGGTATCCTGGTTCCTACTTGAGGTGCTTTGTGGAGAGCACTTTGACAAAGTAGAACTTTCTAGAAGACTGTCCATCGAATGGGACTTTAAACTGTGGACCCCTTGGTGCCTTTCGACAAAAGTAGGCTAATGCCAACGCTGGGTTTCTCTCCACCTTTCTTTTCTCACCCATCCTTAATGGCGCAAATGACCTTAGCTGTCAGCCACCTCCCCAACAGAACAAACTGCTAAACTTAGCTTCACTTACTTTTTCATTTCCATCACTTTATCAAATGGAATGCTAAATTCTAGCTGCATGCTTTAATTTAATTTAAATTATTTTAATCTCACCAGGTTAGTATCCTGGTGTACTAATTCATATATTTTAGATCTTTCTTGTCGTAATCATTAACTAGCCATGACTAAGTATGAATTCTCATTCTTTTTCTCCTGACAGGAGTGGTTCTCAAGATGAACAGACAGTAGAAACTGGTCAGCAGCCAGCTGTCATCCCTGCACAAGATTCTCTCATTGGCGATCTCCTGAGCATGGATATTGGAGGTGGAAATGTTGCGGCATCCCAGTCAGCACCAGCTGGTGTCGCATCAACCACAATGCCTGCAGCTAGTACAGGGGGCACTGGTCTAGATCTCCTGGGTGGTGGCCTTGACAGTTTGGTGAGTAAGAGTTAGGTTCTCAAGAATGGGTGAAAAATCAAGATAACTCATTGGTCTGGAGTTGTAATATGGGCACTAGTCACTATGTACATAGCTTAAGAAAATGCCCTTTGTCATTTTAAAACTAAAAGAATGATGATGAAGCAGGGTTTAAAAATGGGGAGAAGAGTAAGAGTGGAGAAATAAGAGGGAGGGAAGTGGGTAAAATGAAGGGAAGAGAATGGTACTTGTGTAAAGGGTGCCATTACACTACAAGGGTAAAGATTAAAATGCTGAATGAAGACAAAAAAAATCACTAGTTCATGGATATTAAAGAGTCATGGCAGCGTTAGATATTGGTTTATTTTTATTTATTTCATCTTATTATTTGACAATTGTAAAATAGAAGAAATTTTATAGAAAAAAGATGTGAATGATGATTGTAGTGAAATAACATATAAATTATCATACATTGACAAAAAATATTCATTTGGATCATAATCTATTTTCTATAATCTAATAATAGGTGACATATTAATAACTGTTGGTAAATGATTATAAATTTTTATGCCACTGTTGATGAAACAAGTTAAATACTTAATTAAATACACCCCCTCTTTCTTTTTCTTGTGGTATAATCATGGATAGTCTCATTTTTCTACTCATGCACATGTTTTCTCAAACATGCATAAAACCTGACATCTATACAAGCATATTACAGATAAGATTTTGATGTTTATAAAGTGAGGTAGACATAATTCTCTTTTAGGAAATTTGGCCATATATCTTATCACTCTTTCTAGCATGATAAAAACTGTGTCAACGCCCATAACCCGAAACCCAAAAGATAATTCCATAAAAAACAAGAAATAGAAAATTACCAAAATAGGCTGTTTTTAAAACTGCCTGATCTACAACTTTTATGAGGTGTCTCGGGGCACAGGAAATCCCGGAAAGTTTACCGCATAACTGACTAATATGTCCAATCCAGTTTAAGCATTCATCAAAAAAAACCCAGAAAGTTGGTAGTGCTAACTTTACATAGAAGGTGTTCTTTGATATAATGATCTATACGAGGGGCTTCTTTTTTGCTTAAATATATATAGTTTAAAAAATGTATTGTAAGTTCATTATTGCTGAACCAATCTCCTAAGAGTTCCAGGGAATTACTTCGTCACTTCACAGTAGTAGTTAGAGGATTATTGTAAATTAAGAATAGTACAGAATTTAATATACTTTCTTATTGGACACCAATAAATAATTTTTGTAAAATAGATAAGTAACTGGCATTTGTATTGCCAGAATAAGTACCAATAACTTCCACTATCTGCTTTCTGTTTTCAAGGTGGGATGTAAACTATCTATTAGCTATAACACTTATTCCATTAACGTTTTGATTTTTTAGTGACAAATGGTAATCTACACGGTCAAAGGTTCAAGAGAGAGAGATCATGAAAGATTCCAATTCATTATAATGTAAACCTGTCACAATTTTATTGTTGAAATAAGTGGAAGCAGATCTGGTACTGTTTTCCTTTTTGGAGACCCATGTTGTGAAAAACTGATCATTCACACTGATCAGGTTGGGCTATAAGAAGTTTACTGTTGATTAATCGTGGTTGGAACAGGTTGTACCTGGGTGGGGTTAAGGGGATAAGAAATCAATGGGAAAGTAGCAATTGGAAAAATGAAGTTGATTGCAGGGGAAAGCATAAAAGTTTTGCAGAAACTCATGATGCAATGTAATGCACTTCATGCATTTCAAGACATTACTTTATATGTAGTTCTTTTGTAGTAGCCTATGGCATATTTCGTGTAGATATGTAAGTAAAAATCAAGCAACTTAGACAAAAATGTTCACCAATAGATGAATGCTTTGCCTGCCCCAAAACATTGACAATGGTTTTTCATAGAAAACTAACATGGTTCACAAATTATTCAGAAATTTAACATCAAGTATATTCATAAACACAAGTTTGATTTAGCTTGAATAATCACTTTCATTGTGTAATGAACTTTAAAATTCAATTTTTTTAAGGGGATAACACCTGTGACATTAAATTCACTTAATAAGTGAGTAAATAATCATGAACGCCATCAATTAGTGTGGATCCCCTCAGAAAAGATGAATTTTCAAATGTGTTGCCTCCACACCCTAGATCAGTAGTGCACAACCTTTTTCAATGAATAGTCCGCACAATAGATCTTTTTCAGAGTATGTGGACTGTATTAGGAAAATTAAAGTGAATCTGGAAATGAATTCTTAGATTTAAATTATTTACTGCACTAGCTGGTATGAATATAAATTAACTCGGAAGCGAAACATCTTTCATTAAATTAACAATCAAAGTAGTACTTTATTATTATTTCAAGGCAATAAAATGGAATATATAGGTGAAATGTCAAATATTATTTAATTAAAAAAATTAGAATCAGCAATGGCAGGCTATGCATTGTGTAGCACTGTTCTAGAACCAAGATATCAATAACTCTCTAATCATCATTAGCTGAACAAATTGTGAAAATCTGAAAATCAAGGTTATTCCAAGAACACTTAAATTTTGTGAAGGACTATTTTATGGGAGAACCCTGTGTCAATCATTTGGTGTGAAAAACATATTTGACACATTATTGTGTAGTTCATTTTTAAAAAGAAATGGGATGTGCAGTTGGTAAGCTCCATTTGTAATTAAAATTAGTTGCATGTTTGACAAAAAACTCCCAAAAAAAAGGTATATTTTTTGTCAGAGAAGGTTTTGATAGCCTATCAACTGATTCAGCTTTATTGTTCCTATCTTTTATGTGATAAAAGTGTTTCATTCTGTTAATTGTTCAGAAGGTGAGTGGAGGAAGGGTCTAATTTGGTATTTCTGCCTCTTTGATGTGAACGTGGATTTTTGTGTTTATCCTGCATCGGATTGGTGTCTTTATCCAGCTCTCTGAGTGGTCAAACCCCAATGATCATGAGAAATCACACAGTATGATATTTGTCCTTTGCAGTTGGGTGGTGATGGTGGTGCCGGAACAGCACCCCCAGTTTCCCAAACAACTACTGGGCTACTGGGAGACATCTTTGGATTCACAGCATCTTCACCTGCATATATTTCACCAAAAACAAACTGGCTTCCTGCTGAAAAGGGCAAAGGGCTTGACATAATGGGCACATTTTCTCGAAAGTATGAAAACCTCAGTGTCTTCATTTTAGATTTTCATTTATGATATTTTAGTGTTTCATTTTCCAAGAAAAGAAATTTATCCAAAAGATTTGATGAAGGAAAATTTCATGAAGAAATTAGTGTCTTTATTCTAATGAAATGATTAAATAATAACAAGTATCATTCATCACTTTTTACCATAAAGTAATAATCTCTATTATTATTGGAATTTAGTTTGTAAAACAATGAAATGGCTAGATATAATTTATGGGTAATCTACTGGTTACTCTCCTAACAAAACAAAAACAGGACACGACAATGAACACTTACTCATATTCTCCATACTTCCTTCTTTCATTCCATCCATGATCCCTATCCTATTCATTCTCCTTCCTCATTTGCCTAACATTCTCCCCTCTATTACATTCTTCAATATCACACTGCCGATCAATGAGCCCTTCATCCATTTTTCCTGCCTCCTTATGATTTCTCCCAACAATCCCATCTCCTCCCCACCATTCCTAGCACTTCCTCATTTTCCTTTCTATCCTCTTCACCTTTTCCACACCCACATTTCAAAAGCCTCCTATCTACGTCTATAATCCTGCTTCAATGATAATGTTTCTGTGCCATACATAACTATGCTCCGTATCAAGTTTTAATGAGCCTTTTCTCAACATCCTTATTATCAATTCCCTCCACCTTGAGAAAGTTTTTTTGCCTGTCAAAGTTTTTCTCCTTTTGTCCATACTACTTTGACCGTATTGGTCCAAAACACTTCCAAGATAGGTGAACTGTTCCACTTCCTCTATAGTGTTTCCCCTCCTATTTTAACATTTAACTTAGCCTTTCTCTTTCTGTAAAATCACATTTTGTTTATTTTATTCTCTATATTTACCTATCATGCTGACCTTCCAATATTCATTGAAAATATAACATCAAATAAAAAGAATATCTATACAGTAGGAGTAGGTTTGATTTTTTGGGAGAATGTGAGTATCAATGTGTAAAGCATACAGAAAATTATGGGATATGTATTATTCAATATTTCGTAACTTGTCCTTGAATCAATACGTAATGCATCATTTGGAGCCAAATAGGGGATTGGTCTCTTAAACTATCAGAGTTTAGCTTCAATACTAAATAGAAATAGCGTCTATTGTAGTCTATATTCCTCAGTTGAGGTGCACTGTTGTGCCAGAAAGGAAGCCCTTTTCTATTTCATATTATTATCTGTCATAATGCTTGCTGGCAATTATTCATTTTGCACAAAACTCAACTTTAATATGCAATTTTAAAAGATGCCTTTGGTGGTCTAAATTTAATTTTATTAAATTTTTTATCATTTTACTAGGAATGAGCAGATACACATGGAATTCTCCTTCACAAATAAAGCAATGCAGCCCATGGCAGGATTTGCCATCCAACTCAACAAGAACAGGTTTGTATTGTTTGAATATGATAATTGCATGCTGTTTTAGTATTAAATGAATATTATTATGCAGTCCAGTACATTAGGCCAGTGCCTGGTGGTATTGTGGACATTGGAAAAATAAATCTTGTATATGTCATTTCACCCTAGGAATTTTTTTAAGTCTCCGCTTGATTGTATTTTAGGCTTTTTGGGAAAGGGTTTAAAAAAATCTTCAAGTGAGCCATTCCAATTCTAAATTGATATGGATTTATGTCCTTTGCCATATTTAATACATATTAACTTATAAAATAAGTATATACTTTATGAAATGGAATTTCAGAATTTTTATAATTTATGATTACATTTCTAATATTTAATGTAAATTTTTGTCTACTTTATTGCCCAATTGAGTGTTGTTGCAGAGATCTGTTAAGTTTCTTGTTTTCCTTATAATTTTAAAAATCAAATTTCTTCCCAAACAGCTTTGGCCTTGTCCCCAATGGTCCTCTGCAAGTGATGTCTCCTCTTCCCCCCAATGTGTCTCATGATGCCTCACTCATCCTCAACACCAATGGGCCAGTGCAAAGAATGGAACCACTCACAAATCTTCAGGTAATACATTCCTCTTCTCTCCTTATGAATTCATCGCTTGTTTTCATTCTCGTTATTGCATCTCAGAGCTACACTTTAAATAACCTCACCTTAAGACTAAGTGGAAATTGTTAATGGCCAATGATACTTTTGGGAATACTTCCTCAGACGTATGGAATAACGACCTCACACTAAGTAGGAATATCAGTCCTCTATTAGCACTTAGTGTCCCAGTACCCTTTAAATTTACCAGCCCTTGGGGCCAGCCATTTTTTGTGCCTCTGTATTAAAGGTATTCAATAAAACATCCTTAACTACTGGATATTTTTTAATATAATTTTAAATGTGTAGAGATTATATACCAGAGTATTCAACAAGAGTGTAGTATTGTTCAAAACATGTCCCTCATGGAGTGGAACACAACAAAATACACAAATAAAGCAGGTTTTACTTCTTTTCTTGGCTGCACATACTCTACAAGGTCTGAGGAACTTTCTTGCTCCCAGCGCTACCTATTTTCTCAATTTTATGCTTTTTCATGTCCATTGAAAGTCTTTCCAGGTGGGTCCATCTTAGGTGCATGCCTTTAAGGAAAAATGTGAATGCTTTTCTCTAAGAGTCTCTGAGATGGGATCTTCTGCATCTCTATAGGCTAGTATGCACTGGGATTCTTTGTTCGGACTCTTTATCGCGCGAGTTGCATCTGGGATTCATTTCTAGCATCATGGACGTTGTGCAACAATGAATTTTGCATTTCATGTGATGTGTTTTAGTATTTTTTGAATCCCATCCAAAGTGGGATTCTTTACACAATGTTGTGCAACATTGAGTCAGTGCATATGTGAATCTCTAACAGAGTGAACCTCTACCATTTTCGGACTTTCCTGATTGTTTTTTTTTATAACGGTGATAAGTTAGACATCAGATTCCACTTTACAGTTGATTGAGGATTTGCAAATGTGGCGATGCTTGTAGGATGTTTCTGCTAGTGAATATAAAGATGGGGAAAAAAGGAGAAGCTGTGAATATGCAGACTTCAGGCACAAACTCAGATATTATCTTTTTAGAAATTTTGAAAGTAAGCATGAGGCTTGTAAATGAGTCTCCACTTGCAAGGAAACAGAGAGTGACTGCAAGCCTGTTGGTTGCAGACCCTGCCACACTAAAATTTGTCTCCTTTTTCGAAATATTTGGTCCGACCATTTCCAGAATACATTCAAAGTCAACTTAACATGCCTTTCTGTAGTTTCGTGGATTTCAGACATTCTGGAAGACTTCTCTGACTCTGAAGCAGGACCAATGTCATTGTTTGACCAAAATAAAACATTGCCATTCATAGTGTTAGTCAAATCATTACTGTCATAAACTTCAGAATCACTGGATTAGTGCAAAGGTAGACCACGAACAGTTTCCTTGGCATTTATTAAATCTTCATCACTGTTACTTGGGATTTCACTTTTGTTTCTCTCAGAATTTTCATCATTTCTTTCTCAACATCAGACAAATTATTGGCAAAAACTTCACTTAAAATATCATTTTTGCTCATTACCTTTCTGTTCTCTGCAGCCAAGATTGCATAAGGGGTAACAATAAATGTTACATGTTAAAAAAGTATAACTTTCAAAAATGCCTTAAAAAAATCACAAAAACGACATGGAAACTTCTGGATTGATCAGGTTGCAAGAAATAGCTCCTAATAGTTTCAAATTAATCCACCGGGGTGTGAAAACCTTAAGTAATATGAACACATATTAATATGTGAGTGAACAGCGAAGTGTTAATACAGTTTCATTTTACAAATATTATCCCGAGGTGTTTCACTTGGAGATGATATGGGAAGGCATCACAGCAGCCAAAATGGAATGTGGAAATTTTTTTTTAATGTGAAAGTAATAGCATTTCATTTAATTTACAATTATTTACTCTAATAAATAATTACCATAATCATATTTTCAATTTCCTATCCTACTTCTCTCTGACCTTTTCTTTATTATCAATTAAAGATGGATTTTCAGCATGAAATCAAACCATATTCTGGTAATTGTGTGTTGCCAATTGCCATTAGTCACCTTTAGCAAGTAAGAAAATGCTAACTAAATATTGATAATCAAAATTTATTTTTGAAGTTTGCAGTTACATGATATGTTATTATGGTATGCAATGGTGATATAATGGATATTTTTTCAATGTCTATCAAATGAAAGTTTACATTAATCATGACATGTTAGTGCACAAAAATGAATTATTCATTCATTTGAATCGTGTACCCTAATTGATCTTCTTCTACTTTGTTACAAACAAGAATGATCCAGCTTACAAATTTTATCCCACTGCCTAGTAATTAATGTTAGATCCTGAATTAATTTTTGGTCATTATTTTATGCTTCTTACTTCAATGTTTTCTTTATATTATTTAATATTAGTGTACCATGAGTTATTGTTATTGGAGTGCAATTTACACATCTAATTGCTGTTTCCTCTATGCAAATGGAAAAATATAATTTGAGGAGTTTTAGCAAAAATGTTTAATTAAGTAAATAATTTTTGGATAGTTAATTTTTTTTAATCTTAGGTGTACCATGATACTAATGGCATTTATTAACTAATTTAAAATGGCAAATAGTGATTGCATTTGAATCTCTTTTTGATTTTAGGTTGCTGTAAAAAATAACATAGATGTATTCTACTTTGCGTGTCTTGTGCCAATGAATGTCTTCTTTGTTGAGGATGGGCAAATGGATAAAAGGGTATTTTTAGCTACTTGGAAGGACATCCCTGCCCAAAATGAGGTCCAGTACACACTCACTATACAAAACTGCAATGCAGGCAAGTATAAAATCGAACAGTTTAATTATTAACAGTTTTTCTCCATAACACTTAAGGTTTTCACAGAACTCCATTTCTTATCTTGATTTCATGTTTTTTCAAATGTGGGTAATAATAAAGCTGAAACAATGCAATAAGTCTGTGACCTATAAAGTTAATTCGTACTACTAATTTTCCTTCAAATTGCAAACCATGTAACTCAATGAATTCTTCCAGCAATGTTAAGGCCTTTGGCAAAAATGACAGAAAATAGCACATTTCGAGCTGTTCTGTTAACTCTTACTAAGAGTCATTTGAATTTTAGTGTTCATCTCATTGGATAATTAAAACTAGCAAAAGTGTAACTCATAAAAAAAGTTTAGAAAATTAAAATTAATTCATTATAAACATCATACTTCTGCAGAGTTGTACTATTACAATAGTTACACCAGTTTGTTAACATTTTCCATTATGTGATGTTAAAATATTTACTCCCCATGCACATGTCACTGGGCTTAAATAAATACGTGTTAATCATTTTCAGGAAATGATTTTTATTTGAATTTTATCATTTTTCAGATGATGTAGTTCAGAAAATGCAACAAAATAATGTCTTCACAATTGCCAAGCGTAATGTTGAAGGGCAGGACATGCTCTACCAATCTCTCAAACTCACAAATGGTATCTGGGTACTGAATGAGCTGAAAATACAACCCGGAAATCCACATGTCACTGTAAGTGCATGTCATATACTTATTCATTTATTTTCAGTAGATTTAAATTTATTGTCAGAAAATTATTTATGAAATGTTTAATGTTCCCATAGTATAGTTTTTGGTGGGTTACGTGTTAGTCATTTGACCAGAATGTGAAATATTGGTACTAGTGAACAGCAAAATAATTTATTCCGTCCCATTGGATTGCTAACGGGACAGTAACATAAATCTGACTTGATTGGCAGTCAAAGGGAAAGGTAATTTTCTCTCAGATTTGTGTTCACTTCAGTGTTATTTATCTAATTTTAAGTCACTTGAGTGTAATTTCCAACAGTTTTGAATTGCTAAGATTTTAGTTCAGGACTGATGTGTGGCCTCTGGTATACTGACAGTTGTCTAACAGTTTGTTGTGTGTGTTCTTGGCATTTTAGAGGTTGTCCCTAGAATGCTGCCTTGTGGAACTCCTGCTATCACGTTCACCTCTTTTGAAAATGCATCCCTGATTTTTACATTTTGAATTAACATATGTGTACAAAATCCTTCTGCAAATTGCCATATGATGCTGTCTGAAAATGTTTTGATTATGAAATCAGTGCATATTGTTGGCATTAAACTTGTTCAAAATTCAGTTGGTAACGTTTTGATGATAAATTGAGCAGGAGTTTGCAATTTAAATGGCCAAATAAATAAGGCCACCTATTAGTATAAATGAATGTGTATTTTTAGAATTCTATTGACTAAAAATTAAATTACTGTTAAACTGTTGTCATTGTTATTACAGCTTTCCCTAAAATCAAGAGCTCTAGATGTTGCTGCCGGGGTGTTCCAGGCATATGATGCAATCTTGCACTCATAGATATTTTTCGAAGATTACCAAAAAGTATCAAACCAGTCACATTCCTCATTGCATGTTTTCTATTTTGAATTTTGATTCCATATGTATATGCTTGATGTTTATCAGAGGAAGTAAATATATATATGTTTATATTGTTTGTAATTGTGTTTGAAGTGTTTTGGCTTTTAGCCATAGTAACAGAATCACTGTAATCCCATAAATTTATCAACATATTTCCCTGTATATATGTAGTCAGTGATGAGCTGGTACATTTGGTAGTGTTACCGGATTGTGGAATGTATGATGATATGATCAATACAAATAAACTTCTATTTAATGCAATGTTACAATTAAATCGATTATAAAAATGTCTTGATTCTTTTACTTTGACTCATAAAATAATTTTGTTCATGATAATACAGAATATTCTCTCAGGGGAATGGTAGGCCAGTTGTTAGAGCATTGGACTAAAGACCGAAAGGACCAGATGGAATCCCTGGATGCTGTTCCTCTGGGCAGCCTCAGCTTAGCTCAAGTTGTGTGAATTTCAAGTGTTAGATCTTCCTGGAAAACCATAGGCAGCACAGGGAAGGAACTGCCCATACCCTGATGTGTGAATTTCACATGCCTTTGGGCTTAGTACTAGTTGTTCCTGACCTTCACCTATCAAATGACCTTTGGGTTGATAGCTCTGGTTTTCTCTGTAATCCCTCTGAGGAAGTATTATGAATTAATTTTATCGGTAATAAATAGTCATAAATTTCAGTGCCTTGTAACACTTCAATTCTAGTAAGCATTTTTGAAAAGTCAGCAGCTAATTGTAGCTATGTAAATGTCTAATCTGTTTAGAATCTGGACTTCCTGAGAATAATTTCACCACAATCATTTATCAAGGCACTGCCTCATGACTTGTCAGACTGTTTTATAGGACTATTTTATCTGATAATACCTTATAACATTGCTCAATAACATGCATAAATCAACAATTTATCCAATAACTAAGTGCTACCTTAATATAGTACTAGGGCTTGTTCATACAGATGACCTCTAGAACTGTGATGGGAGGGGCAATTATTATTGCTCCTAGTTGAGTCGCACATACCAGATAAGATGAATAATAGATGCTAGACAAAAAATGGTTCTGTGAACATCTTGTTCTTAGTAAGACAGCTGTAAAGTTATCTGATCCCAATGTGGTTGCTATTTTTGTGCTGGTGTCATGTTAAAACCACTTGCGTAATGGGAAACCAATTCAATTATTTTCCTGTGACAAATTAAATTGGAGATCACGATAATATTTTACTTTGATATTGGTTTTGGTCCAGTGGGTAGAGCATTGGACTACTGACTGGAGGGTCCCGGGTTCGATTCCTGGGCAAGGCACTCTGGGCACCTGCAGCTCCACCCGAGCTAGTTGATTTTGCGGGTACCAGATCTTCCTGAGAAACCATAACCGGCAGAGGGAAAGGAACTGGCCCCCCTACCCTGATGTGTGATTATTCACACGCCGTCAGGCTTGGTACATGGGTGAGCTCTACCATCACCTACTAAACTGACCTTCGGGTTGATTACTGTGTTTTTTTATTGGTTTAGCAATGACAGATTTCTACTTAAAATGTTTGGGAAGTTAAGATACAGCAGCCTTAAATTAGTCCTCAAATGATATGTTTTCCTTTATACATATGTGATTTTATTATAACTTAGTTGGATCACTTTAATCCCAAAAATATTGTCTAACTGGTCACAATTTAGGGTCTGTTGAAAAGGGCAGTCCATTTGTATGCCCAGGATAGTGTTGATAACAGTTTTAATTGAGAAGAGAGTGGTTACAGGAAATTGGTGACATATGGTCATATCAAAATGCACCTTAGTATGGCAAGAAAGCTTGGCTTCTTCCACTATTCACTGCTCTTTTCTCCTCCATGCCTCTTTATTCATTTAGTGAACTCAATCTTTAAAATCTCTCTGTAATTCTCTATTGCGATAAAATACCTGTAGTTCTTTCTATTGTTTCAGGCTTAACTTTGTGGAAGTTCATTAAATGAAGAACACAATTTTTCATTGTGTTCTTCATTTAATGACTGTAGTTTATTCATTATATAAGGGGAAAAGTTTGCTTTTCCAGATTAATGAAAATTCATGCCTACCTAATTATACGAAGGATGTGCCACATAGTGTGACAAAAATTTTCACTTCTGACTTTTCTAGACTTCATATAGCCATAGTCTGTGTGTGTATCATGTTCTTTGCCAAACCAATCATGTTAACCCAAGAAGAGATAGAAATTTTCATTGTATTAACTTGTATCCATCAAGGGTATGATCACTAGACCATCTCTCAACATGAAGGACTTATACCCATTTACAGAGGTGCTCACCAAATTTTCTTTGTCATCACTGTTGAATATAATCAGGCTAATGACCAATTGAAGTCCTTTCATTAAGGGATACCCTATCAGTAGCCATTCACCTCCAACATAGTCCTCAACACATAACCTCACCAGAAACTGGAGATTTATTCAAATGGTTTGTGACAATGATAGACATTCTGAAACTCGACCCTCTTTTGAAAAACTTACCTCACTAGGGTAAGTTTTTCAAATCTCAGACTAATCTCAGGGTACCTTTCGGGAAAGACATATGTTGAGGGGAGGGGGAGACAAGTTGTAAAGGATTGAAATGATATAACAGTTAAAAAAAAATAAAAGTAGGTATTCAATTTTCCAGTATGGATAATTTTAAACAATGTATTGAAGACTAATAAAAGGAAAATATCATGAAAGGCTTCTTGGATGGGGTACTATGATCCCCTCGGATCTACCAGTACTGTCTTATGCATGCATATATTTTTCAGGTACATTAAACTTGCAATGTGAGCAAATGGCTATAGTTGTCTTACCACTTATTTCTGATCGCAGATGTAGGAAGTAGATTGTAGGTGCCCAGAGCAGAGCTTAAGTATTCATATAGTGAACCATTTAAATTCCAGTAACCCTTGAACAGCCAGCTTGTCCACATACATAAAAAGCTTTTCAGTTGTCAGAATCCTTCAGAGGGTGCTAATTTTGCAGTTATATATACCTATTTGTTTAAATGACCGCTTCACTTTGGTGAGATGTCCTGACATTCATATGGTTATGATTACATACTTTATGAATTTGTGTGTATAGTAGTTCATTAGAACATCTTAAAGGCTTTTCTTAAGGCTTCCATGAACTCTGTTGGATTACCAATCAAGTCAATTTTTGGGATAGAAATTTCTAGGGGCAGCATAGAACCTTCACCTGAAAACTTCTTCAAAGTTTATATGAGAATAGGGTACTATGTAAGCTTAAACAGATAAATCACTCTGCTTGAAGGACCAGGCATGAGTTCCAATCTGGGTGAATGTTTTTTTAATGCAATTTAGGTGAATGCTAGTTTATGTTTTTACCAACGTTCATTAATTCTCAACAAATGAAATTCAATGAGCAATATTGTATTAGTTTTTACTTTGGTACCCCAGCAAAAAACAATTGTAATGTATTAATGTAATATATCCCCTCTCCACAAAAAACATCTCAAATATCATTGATCCACATGGAGACCTCCATGTGCTACCTACTGAGCAGATGAATCAACATCTGCACAATACCCAGCAAGGCGAGGGGTGGTAGGTTACCTGCCATTCTACATGTATTCCCTCTATTTCCTCATGCACATGGCACCCTGCAATCCACCCAAATACCACATGGAAAGGGGGTGACTGAACACCAATCATGCAACAAGCCTAAATATATTATGATCATTACATTAGTTGCTGTTCCTGTGCCTACACAGAGAACAAGAAAAAATCATTTTAAGAGGGTAGGCACACATGCAATTCAGATGCTTATTACTGGTTAGTATTATATACATTCCAGATGGACAATTCACAAGTACAATAGACTTTGTATACCTTCATCTACACCACACCCAGCACAGGGGTGTGCAACAGGGAGTATTAGGACGCCAGACTTGAAGAGAGTTTTGTGGGGGTTTAATCTTGTGTATGCCCATTTTCGACAGTCCACCCCCATCACTTTCTTAGGTACCCCCCCATGGCTGTCACGAATATTACATGGCAAAAATGAATGCTTGTAACTATCTGTTCGGCTGTCCAACTGTCTAATTTTGTGACAAGTGTCGGCCCTAACAATTTAATTAGGAGACTTAGTTAAATCTCCATTCTTAGATGCGAAACCACACACTTGATATCTTTGTAGATTAATCTAGCTCCAAGTCTTCGCATATCTAAAGGTTCCCACCCCTAATTCTACATTAAGTGTATGATGGTTTGAATCCTTTCATGTGAAAGGATACAAACCAACTATTGTATCCTTTTATGATACCAACCATTTTGCTTGCATCTTCATGCATAAATGATAAATTCGAGAAATATAGGTATGTATTGCAACATTTGAAAGATATTTAGTAATAAAAAAATTCAAATATATATGGATGTCAAACAAAATATTAGCGATACCCTACTCACACGAGTAACCTAAGTATTAGACTTCTATTGATTCTAATTCCATTTTAGATTAAGTTACACCTTGTATTGTTACATAAGAATACAAAAGTCTACCAAATTGTTTATGGTATAAAATATTTTAGTTTAAAAGTACAATTGAAATGGAAGAAATATTCTCCTGATATTATCTACATGTTACCGAAGAAAAAATGTTACACCGTTGGAGATGAAAATGGTTAATTTTCCTAAAACTATTGGCACCAGGACTCTTATGGAAAGAATAAAGCAAGTTGGTAACCACATGGATATTCATTCAACTCTTTACTTAACATTTTAGTGAGTATGGATATATTTGTCCTGAATTGAAGTAGGACACGTATTTAAACAATGGAAATTTTGAACCGCCGCCTATTGTGCTATTCGCATGTGTTTCTTCATTTCTTGTTTCTTCAAACGCCTATAGGTGGGGTTTTGCATGACATCCGGGTGAGTCAATCTTATATCGTTGACTGCTGTCCGCCCCATGTGTATTAAGTAGAATGCTAATCAAGGAGTAGTAAGTACAATTTTTTTGTATTTTTATACCGTAATATATCGTTAATATTATGTTGAAAGCTTTATTATGTTCGCAAGTGTGGTTTTTGTTGATTTTCGGTGGCCTTCTCTGTCATTAATCGAGGAGCCGGCTACTTCTTGATAGTAGTGTGTACTATATCTATAAACCTAGGCCTATTACGGTAAGAATTAGTTTTTTTAAGTGATTATTGTGCACTTGAAGAAATTCTGTGAAAGTAACTTCTTTTATTCTCTCTGATTTTACGATAACACCGAATATTTTGAGACGGATCTCGATGTGACAGTAAACGTTAGTGATATTTAACGGTTTTATGTAATATTTTTAGTAGTTTAGATGCACTTATATAAAATCAGTTTTCTCTTGCTACCCACATCCTTTTTTCTGTGGTTAATTGACGGGAGACGTTACAGATGACCGTGCTCGAAATGAAAGTAGGTCAATGTTGATTCACTTTTAGTTTTACAGTGGGCTGGTAATTTCGTTTTCTGTAAGCTTGTTACGCAATCGAGCAAATTTCGTAAAAATTTAAATAAATTTGGAAATGTAATTCTACAAATATCCTAAGTTCAACGTGTAAGTGAAGTCAGCATATAAACAGTGAATACTGTCAGGCATCCGTTGAAATACAAAAGCAAATTTAAAGATACTTCGTTTGAAATTTTTTAAAATACCTTATTATTAATAGTGCCTTTGTTTTGATTTGCAGCCGAGTCACTCTCCCCCTCACGGTGGAGGAGGTAAGTCGTTAAAAAATGATTATACACCAATTTTCAGTATGAAATAGCAGTGTGCTGTGCCATTACATTTCATTAATCTATGTTTAACGTTTTGTTTCAGTATCAAGTAGCGCAGTTGTATTCTGTCGCCGAGGCCAGTAAAAATGAAACAGGAGGTGGCGAGGGTATAGAAGTTTTAAAGAATGAACCGTTTACCAACTTTCCTCTCTTGGGAGGAAAATACTGTGCTGGGCAGTACACCTATAAGATATATCATCTTGCCAGGTAAGTTCCTTCTTAAATTTTCAATTAATATGAAGCTCAGTGTTTTTTGGACGATGAATTCTTAGCTTTGAATTAGCTAAAACAATAAGAATATTATTCAATACGAGGGAAAGGCCTAATTGATAGTATGCGTTTACAGTTAACCTTTTCCTGATTTTCGTTTGGACCGCTTGCCTGGTAATTAGCATTAGGATTATTTTAAGGTGCTTGATTACCTAATCATTGAAAATCTACTATCTGCGTAGGTAAATCGCTGACGTAAGTTACATTCTCACTCCATGCAGACGACTGGTATGTTAGCTTGACCTAGAGTTGGTCGTAAAATGAAGTTGCCTTTTCAGTAATATTATGTGGAAATTATTGGGAATTTACATTAGAAATCCCCGTATAGCGTTTAAAACCTGACCCTCTTAAATTATAGATAAGGTTCGTTCTTTCGGACTCTGCCTATCATTTCAAGGGCATTTAATTCGTAAGAAGTGTATAGAAATGATTGAACGGTGGGGCTTGGCGGGGATTACCTCATCGCTAATCTTATTGCTTTTTTTCCTTGGGTTCAAACCTGAGGAAAGAAAGATAGGAGCCCTAGTGATGTGGTTAATGTCTCCAATGTAAAAGTATCTGTGCAAAGTTTTCGGCAGATGAGGTGTAGTTTACATTTTTTGGCCTTTTTTGATTCGATTTAAATATGAGATCCAATCATCTCAGCTACTTGATTATTAAGCGTTAAGCGGTCCGTTGGGTACTCCGGCAGTTGTTTTTGCCGATATTTTATAACATTGTGTGTGTGTAGTTAAACTCCTTGGTAACTGTCGCAACTAAAATCGGGTTATTTCCTTCGGTTTACCGGTAATGGGACGAGGTCATTAACCATTTAATCCGATTAGCTATATTTTAAATCAGGAAATCGTTATTTTTGAACTGCTCCTTCCAATTTTTGTGGCGTCAATAATCCCCCACGATCAGTTACACAATTACCTTCCGCTGTGTCATCCAATAAAACTGCAAATCATGATCTCGAAGGTCGTTCGCCTCATCAATGGAAATCGTCGCAAATTCCTCCCGCGGATTTCCATTAATCATACCATACGTGAAAATTGAGTGTTTTAGAAATGAAAATTGCTTATTTAAAGGGTTTTCGTTCCCACCACGGTCCTCAAAGCCGTCTGGGCGATACTCTATTGTTTCTTCGGGGAGGATTGAGAGAGCGAAGGGTTGATGGTGTCTCGGAAGGGCCGTGCAGTCTTACTAGTTTGCTATCCGTTCTGGGATCTTGGAGCGGCAAAGGGGGCGTTGCAGGTGGGAGTGTCATCACCGCGGTTAAGCGCGGACCACCACTGTGTGGGCGAGAGAGAGGCGTGGCGTTGTCATGCGGGAGGCCGTGCTTCCAGACGGTTGACTCGTGTGGGTCAAGAATGCTGGGACTCGTCTGCTGAGAGTAGATTTCGGGGAACGGCAAGACCGATCTCCCGGCCACTTAAGAAATGAGGGATTTGCATTCATTCGGTCAGAGAAGGTGCTGTGTTGTTGCGTCTCGAACGCAGTGCCGTTTACTTTTAGGGGGAAAACTTTCTGGGGAGGTAACATCACTGCAATCCGTTTTTATTAAATCCTGAGAGAGAAAAAGCGCTTTCGAATTTAGATGAAAAGATCTGCCATTGCCATCACGACGGAATCCAGTGGCCAAAATGGGTTCGCTCTTCGTTTTTTTTGAAGCAGCAAAAATTCATGGTAGATTTGTTCTTTTACCTCTCGGGCAAGAACTCTGTTTGTGAATGAATTAGAAAGAATTTTTTCTGCCTACTTCCTTGGCGTATGTATAATTTTATTGGCCTTGATATGAAAACTTTTCGTGGGGTTGTTCCGGAAATGTTGACAGTCAACCATTTCGGTATTAATTAATTCTGCCTCCATGTTAGTGGAATTTGAGCCGTGGGTTATTAGTTGGGTGTTATTGTCATTCTTGACCAGATGGGCAACTGGTGTTGAATGTTGGTTTGGCCTAGCGGTTTGTTAAACCTATAAATCCCCCCTGCCACACACCTTTTTTGGTGGCTCGCAGGGTATTTATGTAGACGTAGATGAAATCCGACTATTTCCTCCTTCAGAGTTGATGGTGAACATGAATGAATGTCGTTGTTTTGCCTGCAATGTTGGATCTGATTGGTCGAAAAACACGGTTAATAAGATTTTACTGATGGTGTCGTAATCGTTTTTCATTTGCGAATTTTTATTTTTCCCTTTTGGTTTTATGAAAATGTAACACAATTTTTGAGCTTCTTTGTGCAATTAAAATTTGAATATGCAAAATTTGGGAATTCCAGGGATCACGGGCATATTTGCATGAAAGCAACCTAAGGTAATCAATCCTAAATTCGGTCGTAACAACTATGGAATGGGTGTCACTGCAGGCTTTTTCGACACATCCTAAAGAACTGATGTTTACTCATGTCTCTGTGGACCAGAGATTTTCCAAGAGGTCATTCATACCGTTCTTAATGTGCATAGGGATCTAATTGAACGCACATAATTACCTGTGCATCGTAAGCCGCCAAGAAGTTGATATTTGTTGCATACTAGTTGTCTAGTTAAGTCAATTAAGTGGACCCATTAATTATTTACCGACCAATTTTCAGACGCGAGTATGATTTGAATTTGTAGTGCTTCTAAGGTCACATTTTAGTGGAATGAGCACTTCGATTTTTGAGATCTACGGGGTGGAAGATGAGAAAATTGCTGCTTGTACAAGACCTGCCGCTCTAATTTCTCACTAGGTCAGCCTAACGTAATTACACTTGGACACCCCTCATTTTGTATCAGTCCTTTTGCATTGAAAGACAAGTCTACGACGTGTAGGGAAGTTTAGTTGCTTGAATAACCGTAAGTCTCAGGTTTGAATCTTAGCGCGGAAGTAGATGCTGTGCTATGATGTTTAATTTAGCGTCTGTGGATTATTTTCATTCGGGGTGAACCGGAAATTCCAATACTGGCATCGTTGGAAGGGTTACTCTCGGTAATAACGGTGCCAGTGGGTGACTCTTGCTCGGAGACAATGGGGACCCGACTTCGGAAGTTAGGGAAGCATGAGTTGCGAAATTGTTTCAGAGTATCGACTTTTGAAACTGAATCCCTTTACCTTTCGTTGCGGATGTGCGTACTTTGGCGTGATTTTTGCGGGATTTCTAGATCCAAGCGTGACTTAAGCTGAACCTTTGGGTTAAATTAGGCCGAGTGGGAAAGATGATGAGGAATGCGATGATGGTGATCGTGAATGGTAAACTGATATGTAGTCACCGTGCTGGACACAATTTTCTATGACGAAAAAAAATATGCATTTGAAGGTTGTGATTTCATAGATATGAAATCAAGAGAAGTGAATTTTGGATTGTTTTATTTCGTTGGATTATTTCTTAAGAGTAAAATTTTCATAATTTTCAATCAGTTTAATGTGACTTGCAATTGAAAAGATTTATTTCCCATCCGTAATAGTTATCCCTCTTACCCTGCCCCATCTCGGTAGATTTTCATGATCGAGTCTTTCTGGACCGATTTCTGATCGAATCCCACCCGAAAAGTTGTGGTTTAGATATTATGGAGACGATTAATTGTCCCTATTATCCTGCAATCTCAAATAATCGGCGTGTATTGGTGTTATCATCGCGGATAATCACTCTGAGGATTGGTTTTTAGCTGCTCCCCAATCTAACCTTCTGCTGGGCAATCTCATAATCGCCATGTAAATCCTTACGTGAGCATTTTCCTCCACCATGTTTTCTAATTCATCTATGGTCCACCTATCTACATTCCTCCTTTCCTTCGATTATGATCCACTGTTAGCTGTGATAAGTAATAGGAAAAATCTTACTTTATTGATCACGAACGCTGGCATGTATAGGTATATCCACCTCATTCCATATATGATTTTGCAATTTATAAAGTTAAAGAAACTGACAGTGATGGCCAAAACATGTTGGCATGTTGAATGATATTGTTTTGCAGGACAGGCCATTCAAATGATTGTCATCGGTGGAAATTAATAAATGAAAACCTAATTTTTAAGTAAAAATATCAAGTTATAACTAATGTTTTCGAGGTTGTGTTAGGGAGACCAGTATATATGTATGTTGCGATTATGTACATGCATCCCGGAGTAAATAGAATAAAATTTTCGTTTTATCTCGCATGATTTATTCTTGATAAATTTAGGAAAATGTAAGGGCTTGTATACAGTGCATTTCAGACAAAAGTAAAATTATTCAGCTGTTGAAATATTTATTCCTCGTATCGTGGGAATTAGAGCTATGATAATAAATGGGAGACATTGCGGTTTAAACTGTTACTCTTCATTGCTCAGCAATAATTCGCAAAATCGTCGTAGTCGCATTGGGAATTAGGAAAATGAGACAGTTGTATGTATGAGTGCAAGAGTCCTAATTTAAACTACCACGATGGCCATTCTTTAGGGAATTCGATAAGTGTCAGGGGATTTCTTTTCGTCGAGTTGCAAATAGTTAGCAATTTTTCAGGAATTGCGAAAAACTGTAATCGATGCATGTATTCCATTGCAGTAGCGATATAAACCAGGGGGGATCAGGGTTATTGGCTGGCTAACGTACTGGCTTTTCACCTAGAGGACCCGGGTTTGAATCCCGGAGGTGGCAGATATTTTTCAGTGATATTCCCATCCCTACTTGAGGTACCTTGTGGAGGGCACTTTGCGTGAGTACGCCGTCCGTCGGATGGGACAACAACTGACCCCTTGGCGCCTTTCGTCAAGAGTAGGCTAATGCCCACTCCGGGTTTCTTTCCACCCTTTATCCTTTCCTGTCCATCCCTAATGGCGCAAATGACCTTAGCTGTCGGTAGCTTCCCCTAATTACTACTACTCAAAACTAATTGTAGTTATAATTTTAAATTTGGCTATTCTACTGGAGTGGGGCAGTTTTTCTTCTAATATCGCGTTTCACATTTGTCCTTTTGTGCTGTCATTTTTACATTGTCACGTGAATTTCTATGGGTTCTCCAACATAAGATAATTTTGAAATATTCTGGGGGTGTCCTATGAGGCAAAATACGAGGTTTATCCAAGTTATATTTCCGTTCAAACGTTGAATATGGGATGTTATGCGCTGCAGTTGTGCAATGTTCTTTTAAGCAATGAGAACGTTTATACTAAATTTAAATCTTGACATTCGTAGCTTAAATTCAATCGCTTTTCATTAAATCCTCTATCTCGACTGAAGTTTGATACGGTTTTAACCGGTCCCAAATATCACCATGTGGCCGTGTTGTGAAAATCCTGTTTAGAGGATTGGCAAAGTCGGCAATGCAAATTTCAAAAAAATCTCATTTATCTCGGAAGTTCTTTTTTGTCGAAAATGGCATAATTCCTGGGTAGTGAGTACTTTTAAAACACTTAAATTATAAAGTGTATTGATTTTATGTGGGCGCGCGTCCGTGGTTGCAGCGTTGTTGGTTTCCACTGTGATATAATATATGTAATGGGTGGGAGATTAATTTCTAATTATTTAATCGAGAATGTCCATCCAAAATTGATTTAATACAAATTGAAGGTGGAAAATTTTATCCTGTTGATTTACCCTCATATATTCATGCAATTCTGCCTTGGTTTGTCGTCTTATTAGTGTTGCGTATCAAAATATATTTTTAATATCAATTTGTTGGCTGGAAGCGAAAAAACTTCAACTTGGTTGGTAATTATACAATTAAGATTCGCATGCTTCACTGTGACATTTCAGGAAGAGCTGTTTAATTATTTTTCGCAGATGTATTATTTTAGGTAGTAAGTAAAATGGTAATATAAATGACCGAATTAGATGAGCAACCATAAGTTATCGGATGTATAATTCGCCTTAGTACATTGTGCTCATCAAAATACGCTCGTTGAGAAAATTTTTCAATGTATATTCGAACAAAAAGATAGAATCTCACTTAAACAGTTAGTGTATTGAGTGTGGAGCACACTTTTTTAAATGACCTCTGCATGGCGACTGCCAGAAAAGTTTGCAGTTGGGTAATTATCTTCGACTCCGACGTTAACTTTACGGTTAGCGGTTTCCGTACAGTGGTCGTAAAAGGAGGTAACCTACGTGTGAATTCGCATGGGCGTGTGTCAAACCTCACTTCATTGCCTTACTCCCCCCCTCATTGTTTTTCTTGCTCGGATGCGGTCATCTCTGCGACCACCAGGGGGGGGGGGACGATGGAGGCGCGCCGGCGGCAGCACCCCATCGCGGTATTTCTTCCCCTCCAGGGCCACCATGGTGCCGCCGCCGTGTCTGGAGGGAGGGGTGTTTTCATGTGAGAGTGTGTTACGTGATCGCTAGCCGGTGGGTTGGCTGGGTAGGAAAGGGGGCAGAAAAGGTATCGGGGGGTGGGCGAGAGGTCGTCTCTCTCTCTCTCTTCGGAGGCGGCGGGAACGGGCGGATCAGGGGATCGATCCCCGCCGGGGACCCATTCGTGCTTCATCCCCGGACCGCCTTTCTCTTCCCGGCCAGCTTCCGCAGCATTTCCCCCACTCCTCCCAGTCCCAATACCTTCCCTGTGGCGGACGAATCCGGGCTCCACCGTTCGGGCCTAATTTATGAACGAAAATTAAAATATTCGGCGCCCTCTCGTTTTATTCATGTTTTTATAGGCCTTGAGGACATATATCAGGCCTGGCCGATTATATATCTGGTCTGGCCGTATCTCTCTCTGTCTCTCTGGGTGCATTGTGAGATTAGAGTATTGTTACAGTATGGCAGCAGTGAGATGGTCCACGAAGGCATTTTAGTTGCCGTCTTTCTCGTAATATTCTTATTTTTCCACATGAATAATTAATGGCGGATGAGCAAATTCATAGAGAAAGGAAGAACTGCTAATAATAGCTAATTCGTAAAGTTGTGTTAGGATTGTAAATGTCGTCGTGATTGCCTCCTCTCAGGTTGTCAGCTATGTTCGTTCATTTCCTCCCTCGTCATTTCTTTCCTCGTATTCTGCTCCCTTATCGGTCTTCGACATGAAGTTGCCTCTCAATATCTCATGAAGTTTTCTTGCCTCCTTTTGAGTTTATCTCCACAAACTTCCGACCTGTACTGCCTCGCGTCTGTGATAGCGGGAGTCATATCACAGACTGTACTACTCCAATTGTTTTCCTTAATGGGCATTTTATTTAATTTGTTCATTCTCCCACACAAAAATCTCAAAAGTCCCCATTCTACGCTTATCCTTTATAGTCTCAACGACCCAGTTTCGGGGCCATACAAAATTACTCTTCACATGAGAGATCGTGCAAAACTTCTCTCCGTGTAATGTTTTTATTTGAATATTTGTTTGAGAAATTTGACATCAGCTCCCCCCTCCACGTAAAAGCTTCTTTATGTTTCGACATTTTTTCCCGTAGCGTCGGGTTTTCTTCTCTATTTCCTTGCTACTTTGCTCTGGATATCTAATTATATTTAGAAACGTCCTGTTTAATAAATGTAGTATAGATCTAGGAACGAGATTTTAAAGAGTGAGCTTCTTTGTGTTCAGAAATTGTAGGTGTTCGGGGCGTAATAACCCCCTTTTAGCTCCGTGGGGGACGAGGGGGTCCAGAAAGGGTCTTCCTCCCACCACACGTATTCGATTCCCGTCCTTCCGGTTATTCTCTCCCTCGACACGTTCTTTTCCATGATTTTTTCGGGGAAGGGAAACGGTGTGCGTTCTCAACGCGCCAGGTGCAAGCTTTGCACCAGTGCTCTCTGTCCTTCCTTGGTGACAACTCAAGGACGTTTTCGTGCGACACTTCGTCACCCGTGAAGATGTGGAGGGAAACGGTTGATGAAGTTTTCACCAAGGGCACCGTTTCTAACATGTATTGGACCCCGGGGACAAGGATAGAATGAGGGGCTCCCGGTTTCCGAAAAAGCTGAGGTGGACAAAAATTGCATAAGTTGTTCAGAAAGGATAGTTTTTCCTTCATCTGTATCCAAAAGTCTACCGGCAATCGCACGAGAGGATATGTGGCAGGGGGTGTTAGGGCACCAACCGTCAGAGTAAATTTATGCCGTTTCCTACTGTTGTGGTCTGGAATTGTTGACTCCTTGCGTCGATTGGTTCTACATTTAGTTTCCCACGACCTCTTCTCGTCGTAGTCTCGTCTGCCGAAGTGATGCAGCGATGTGGTTATTCCGCTTGCTTCGACGTCTATTTCGAATTATTTGTGCTTTGTTAAAAGTCCCGTGTGTAACCGAGGTCTATGGCGTCACGCTTTTCGTTCGGTCTTAACTATTCTTCGTGGAAAGGTTTCATTTCTTTGTGTCCTGTGTAATCCCGTAACTACGCAATTCCTCCCGTGAATGGCTCAAAACACTCGACACGTATTAAAGGTTTTTCATTGGGATATTCACTCTGAACACTAATTTACTTAATGCGACTTAATTCAGTGAAAACGGTTGTTTTAACTGTTCTCTTTCACATTCAATTTTCTCCGGAATGCCTATCTCTTCTGTCGTTGATCCCCAAACTCGTCTCCTAGGAGCGCTGGGTTCGGTAAAGCGTAAGCAATAAAACTCGGAAAGTCGTCGTAAAGTCCTCATTGTTGTTGATTTTTTTTTATTTCATGCTATCTCGTCCAATTCCTGCCATTATTTGCCGACGTTTTTGAAGTTTCCTCGAATCAGCAGATACCTCCTATGTTCTTTGGAGGGGAACTTAGAACTTTCAAACCTCATGCAGGTTTTCGTCATCCCCTGAACCAAAGTATAGTTCCTCTCCACCCGTAGGGTGCTTCTCTATCCTCTACCTTGTCCCAATATTTTTTGTCCTTGGATGTGTGTGCTCGAGTACCACGTTGAGTGTCTCCAACGACCACAACAAGTAATTTCTATTAGGGCGTGCCGAAAGTGGAATGAGTCGGAGTTGTGGAATCGTTAGTTTTTTTTACGGTGCAAATCTTAAAAACCTCATCAGTCTTACTCCATTTTTTTAAGTGAAAATTTTTCGTTTCGACTTATATTTTGAAATTATCTGATTCAAAAATTGTCGTTATTTTTCTAATTATTGCAATTTCCCACCAATTGACATCAGTGGACTGCAGTCGTATTATTATCGGCGTATAGTGAGTGCGTATCTGTCATCGTACTAATAATATCAATAACTGGTTTTAAGGAATATGCGCATACGCAGTCGCAAAATAACAACTGGAATATGCGAATATGCAGCCATAACTGCTTAAAATTCTGAATGGAGTAACAGTTTTCTCGTTTCATGTATCTGGTATAAATAGTGATGTTTAATTTTCATCTCATTTAGGGCTAAGAAATGAGGAAGTACTGGAGATGGTGGGTGAGGAGAGGGGTCTGTAGAGAGAAATCCCAGGGAGGCAGGAAAAATGGATGAAAGGCGTATTGAGCGGTAGTGGAATGTTGAGGAAGGTAATAGAGGGGAGAATGTTGGGCAAGCGGGGAAAGGGCAGGAACAGGATAGGGATGTTGGACGGGATGAAGGGAGGAAAGAAGTACACAGAGATGTAGAGGGACCTGATGCAGGTTGCTGGATTGGGTTTTAATTGGAGTTAAAAAATGTTTATTTGATAGTTGTGTTTCATCCAAATACCTACCTTAACTGGTAGATTACCTAATAAAAAAGATAATGCTAAGGTTAATTATAACAAGAGGTTATCCTTGAAACGGCTGAGAAAATCAAGGAATTAAAAAAATGGATGCGTGCAAATCCCAATACATTCCAATTGAATGACTTGGGATTAAGCGCCTTTGTGGAAGGAGTGCTTTGCGTTCGAAGAAATATTTTTTAAAGATTTGAATTGAAATGGTTAAGTCTACTCCTTCTGTGCAGTCAATTAGGTTGGTCGTGCATTTGCCGAATAAACCAGATTCTAGTAATTTATTTCGAGGTCGAATGTTGTGAAGGTCGTAGGGGAGTCTATAACCTTTCTTTTCACACCCTATTCCCGTCACATTTGGAGGTACTCTGCTTCTACACTTCAAGCCCTAGTATTTTACTAAAATATTTACGTAGTACCATCCAGGACACGAGGGTCCGGATCCGGTTATCTGCTTCACGGTCGCCGACGGAGATAGGAGTACTTTGAAGTTTCTTAGCGTTGTTATGGTGAGTTGTTCGTGGGTGATGCGACGTAAAGCACTCGCAGCGCTGAAGAGGAATGCAACTCTCCATCGGTAATCGCTCCTTCTTCAAGCAAATTTTTTTGTAACTTCAGAGTACTGCATCTGTGTGTTTGGAGAAATGGACGATTTCAATTGAATCAATACCGCGCGGACTGCTGCAGGATTGAGGCTTCGATTGCGCAAGTTCCGTTCCGCTCTGAAAACAATTCTTCCCTTACCGGGGAGGAATTTTCAATCCTCCCCAACTTTTTTCCTGCTGCTGCTAGAATTTGGTATGCTTTCGAGTTTCGTTTCCGATGTTATTACATTGCGACTATTTCCACTAGTGTGAAGATTTTAACATTCAGGTGAAGCTGCGAATATGCTTACGTTTTCCAAAGACGTCAAAGTAAGATCGGTAATTTCATAGGAATCAATTCTCATTACTTAGCTTGGACTGTGCACGATGATATCGGCATGGAAGTCGGTGCTTCGTAAAATGTAATGGGCGTAAGGTAAATTTTTGATAAGAAATGCTGAACTGTTAAGAAATGGTGAACCAGTGCTATGAAAACATCACGTATTACTCGAATTGTAAATTAAACATTCAGGTTGATCATTTAGATTTGTATATTATTTTGAACAATTGCCCGATGTAAGTGCCACGAACCATAAATTATACAGTTATAGGCGTAATTCAATTCAATCTATTTAGATTTTCTGTCTTGAATAATTGGCGTTGGAGAGAAGTATTTGTAAAATTATTCACTTGATTTATTACCGAATATATTGATTTTCGAATTAACTTTGTTGCTATGGTAGTGATTCTCGTAGTTTAAATGTTTATGCTTCCACTGTCCATTCCATGATGGTGCACAAGTATGTTTTTCACTAAGTGACATTGTTTTGTGCATCATTTGAGGCTATTAAAATGTTGTTTTTCGATTTTCGGGACGATTAGGTTTATGTGTCGTTACCTTTGGATTGACTATTGGGAACGAAGTTCCTAATGCACCTAATCCGTAACAAGATCATTTGTAAAGCTTTTGTGGACATATTGGTTTTAGCTGGGAATCCTGTCGGAAGGATTTTGGTGTAGAAAAGCTTTCGGTCATGATAATTGGTGTCTTAATTCAGGCAGCACATTAAATATTGGGAATTATTCGAGATATTTTGAATCCGCAAAGTATGTTGGCGATCGCCATTTCAGTTCAACCGCTTAGAAATTTAGGATAAACATTTAGGCTGATTAGTGCCGTTCTGAATTTGCCTAGAGTTTAAATGAAAATCTTTGAAATATCATTCTATCGGATGTGGATTATTCTTTTCTCAGTGAAGTGTGTTGTGAGACGTCTTGGAAATGTATTCGTGTTTGCGAGAAATCGCATCCTTTTATTTGAACTGTCTAGCTCTTAGTTGAAAAATCGGCCCTTTCCGGACTGCGAAGTTTGCATTAATCCTTCTTACCTGTGTTCCAAAAATGGTGGGAACGTGATTGAACTTTATATCCGTATACATATACGCGTCGTTGCTGGCTTCGTACTCGTTGCTTTGTGTAAAACTCTCTCCGAAACAAAAGGTCATTTTGAGCTAGTTAAATCATTTAGCTTGATATTAGGCTGTTTTTACCGCTCATTAATTTTTCTGTCAACTCAACATAAAACTCCCACCTAAAATTGATGTCCTCTTGGGATTTTCCCCTAGTCGAAAAAGTACTTCCAAAGGGTATTTGTTATCTCTTCTGCCAGTTTTGCGTGGTTACCTGAAAGGAGACAAGAAAAACGATGTTTTTGCAGATATTCATGACAATTTCCAAGGGATGGTTTTTTTTCTACGTATGCTTTATGTAAAATATTTTCGTGTTATCCATCAGGTCACATGTTTTCTTGACCGGCAAATAGAAGGCGAACTCTACCATCGTTTTTGCACGTCGAGTAACGCCCATTAACTCACTCTTACGTGCTGAGAAAGTTGGTAGGTTAACCTTCAATCCGCCGGAAGCGAAACGACCAATGAACAACCTGAAGAGGCTTCTCATAAATTGGTTTTGCATGACATTATAGCAAGTTAATACGACCGTCTAGTGGACTTATGGACGATGTAAATTTGTTAATCCCCCCCTCCTCAAGTTTGATTGAGATCTCCTCAGAACCCTTGACGAATTCTTTCTTCAGCCCGGCAGTTTTCCGCGTGGAATACGACGGATCGTGTTACAGTTTTGAGATTATTTTTTCATATTTAACCTCCCTGTGAAGCGGAAAATGGCGAGAAAGGTC
Organism: Hetaerina titia; assembly: GCA_037158775.1. Classification (NCBI taxonomy): domain Eukaryota; kingdom Metazoa; phylum Arthropoda; class Insecta; order Odonata; family Calopterygidae; genus Hetaerina; species Hetaerina titia. The sequence continues at coordinate 31,778,856 of CM073772.1, read as the reverse complement.
GAGTTCGAATTCCGGCGTTATCCGAGTAGGCTGGAAGGGTGGCCCTCTCCTCTCCCCGGAGCGCGGTATCTTAATTGGACCCATCTTGTGATGCTGACCTTTCGAATCGATTATGTGCGAAAGGGTACAAGTCAAGAAGTAATGGACCCAAGCTTGAGAGCAACTCGTCCTGGGTTCTGTGCCTCCGCGCTCTGGCAAAATCCCTCCGGAACAGGTCAACTCGCTCCGCAGTGTCCATCTCGGGGGTGTTTCGTTCTTGTGCTGGGATCCTGATGGCACTCATAGTAGAACGGTCGCGCTTGATATGACCCCGACCTTTCAAGGCCTCGATATGGCAATTGACCTGTGAATTAATAAATGAGATGATTTGCGGGGGCTGCTAGATCACAAGTTGAAACGTGTACATACAACGCTCTTTGCTTAGTTACTTTGCGGCAGCGGTGATGGTTGTAACCCCCCTCGAAATGTGAAGTGTTTACGTGACAAAGCATTTTTAATCCCAAATACTGATCCCTCCAGTATGAATTTTGTCCAGATCGCCATTTTCCGTTGAAATCGGGTATTTATTGAAACACTGGTGTCTTCAATTCTTAGTATCCTTTAGCTGATTGTGAAAATAATTCTGAGGGTTTTTATCGAATATTCGTGAAGTAGACAAGTGATGCTATTCGCAAAATCAACATCAAGTTTGTTATTTGTCATTAAAATGTTTAATGGAGCAGAGTGATTTATTTTATCTAGATGTAAACAGTACGCTTACCTCCGGTTTCGAATGGATATTGCAGGACCAATCAGAAATCGTTAGTTTCGATCAGACTCTTCCTTGAGTATCCCTACGTCAATGTTCTTTAAAGATACGGGGGATCATAATCTTGATTACGTAATATACCTGTTTCCCGGTTCGTGGTACGCGCCAGCTAACTCGCGGCGGTTGATCACTGCGCTCATGTCATTATGTCATTCGCATTGCATGAACCTTGGCGGATGACCCCTAACCTGAAAGTATCTGAAGTGGAAATACTTCTTCTGCTTCCACAATCAATCAGTATTGTGAGGGTATGACTAGTTAGAGGGTGCTCCTTTGAATAATGAAGGGAATCAAGACGGATTGTGTGGCATTGGTAGAATAAAAAGTCAATATTTTTTTTACGATTTTCCTAATTTTGTTTAATCAAATGGCCCTGATTTCCCGAAACCAAAACTTAGTTCTCAGATTGAAATAAGAAAATGACGCGTATTATTTTCGTCAGTTGGAGAGAAATGGCACTGCAGTTATATATATTTCATTTCACAAACGATTATCCGTTGACTAGTCCTCCATTCCACGTCCATCCGTGTGATTTTTCTGGACCAGACCTACTTGGAAAATCATAGGTGGTACAGGGAAAGGAACTTCCCCCCCCCCTTCCTTTTTGCGTGGATTTCACGCGCCGTTGGGTGTCTAGTATTATGTGGGCTCTATCCTCGTGTATGAAGCCACCCTTAGGGTTGATGAATTCGGTTGGTTATCAATAAGAAAAAAATTAATGTTCATGCTTATCTCGCTCTTGGGAGAATCAACTTTTTTAACTTTTGGCTTCCTTTGCAGTTGGACAGTTGAAAAAAGTTGGCCTGGTGTGTGTTTTTAGTGTGTATATCCAGGCTCTTCCATATTGTATCGACCGCATTCAGTCACGCAAACGAAAACATAAGTGGGCGAGGTGGGGTTCGACCTACGACCTTTGTGGAGACCAACATCCCCTCCACTCGGGCCTAGCTCGCCGCACGGGTCCGCTCTGGGGCGGACGCACTCCCCGGATGACGCAAAGGTCGCGGGCTCAGATCCCTCCGCGATATCCGCCACTGGTGTGCAGCATCACACTGTCGCTCGGTTACTGCGGTGTGACCTGTGGTATCACGTGGGTTCGTCGTGGGGCAAAGCGAAGTAATTAAATTTCAAATAATGCGTGCTATGCCTTTGTGAAATAGAGCTCCGTTCTGATCTGGACTGGTCATCAGTTGATGTAAAGGATGTTGAATGCTGGATTGAATTTTTAAAAGGGAATTGAAGGGGATTAGGTGTTCAGGCGCGTGGTCATATCGTGTAGAAGAAAAAAATCATCCATCATCCCATGGTTTTCTAAATGATCCAGTACCAGAAGATTTTAAAAAAAATAATAAATTCTTGGAAAAATGATTCAAACGTAGTGCACTTTCATGTTTCGTGTCTGTAAAATCGTAAAATGTTGCCACATTTTGTGGGTATGAGATGTCGTGAGTCCACGAGTCTAGGCAGGTCACTTGACATTTCTGTACCCGTCATCCTCAACTTAAACCTACCTAAGCCATTTTGGTGTGAAGTCATATCTGAAGAACAGTATGTATTACGCTCACTATATCAAACCTTTCGTGGAGCACACACATCTGATGAAGATGTGGATCGGCCATTAATGAACTAGGTTTATCAAGACGGATTGTAGGAAAACGTAGTGAAAGAATGAAACATGAGTGTTACGTACTTAGCTTTTTTAAGGTCGCATTTGGAATACGCGCCGAGTGTTTGGGATCCATGGGGGAAAGTGTTAATTAAGGAATCGGAAAAAAGTTGAGAGAAAAATTCGCTAGGTTTGGCAAATTGCTACAAGGAAAAGAGTGAGCGTGGCGATAATGTTGGAGGGATTAGGTTGGGTGGGAGCCCATTGAGTCACGAAGAGACCAAGCGAGGCTGAGGAGGCTATTTACAGGTTGTAGAAGGTCACTTGACACCCGAAGTTGCCAGTTACATCGAGGGAATTATTATTATTATTACCCCACATACATTGTTAGATAATACCACTTAGATAAACGATAGAGACTACCGCTAACAGATTTGAAGTACATGTTCATCCTTCACAAGATGCGACGTAACAAAATCAGACTCTTGTTAATACAAAACTATGAATTGAAAACTCGAACACTCCCATTATTGCATGATGTAGACAGGAATGTATGTTTTTAAGTGAAGTTGTGGTTGTGTACGTCCGCATTCGAATTTTGCGTGAGTATTGGTGCGTATTTGTGCATGAATTGGTGGGTGGTCTAATACCTCCCACCGCTGCTTTCGTGGTATTGTGCGGATATCATTGATGTACCATCAGTTATTCATAGGCCAAATTCTGTTTTTTCATCGGGGTGGCGAATGTCAAATCAAGATTACATAGGCAAGGACTAATGATTTTATGGTGCCTTTTTTAATGGGTCATTAAGGGATGCTGTCAGCTTTCGAAAAGGTAAACGCGCTGGTCAACTCATTGTCCAAGATCAGATCCCTTGAGTCAATTTCCCAATCACATTCCAATCAATGATGCTTGCCAATCCATCCCTACCGTACACCATTGGCTATTTTACCTCATGGTTTCATCTCGAGTGTGGTTACAAGACGTACGCTTGGACACAATTGTTTCGCTTGATTGTATGCATAAGTTGTGACGGATTCGTAATCCATAATTGGTCATGCTACTCACAAGGGATCGGGGTTGCTTCCGCCACGCAAATTAGCGTGCGCCTGCCTGTAGGTAAAACGGCCCGATCAAAGTGGATTAACCATAGACGTCAGGGAGTTTTTCGGGTACATTTTCGATACAATTTCCTAGCCCTGAGCTCGCACGAACCCCCTTGAAGTCTTGCGTGGAGTCTTCGTCCGCTCTGGTCGAAAAACCCCGGCCCTACCCCGTCGCGTGAGCGACTTGGGTTTGTTCTCTCCGGCGAGATCTTATCCTGCTCTACCGCCCGGCTCGACTCCCCCTTCCCGGCGAGAGCGGCAGATGCGTGAGGTGGTTTGGGAAACAAAGCCCCTCAAGTGCGCATCTGTGCAGTGCTTCGGAAAGCGGTATCCTCTCGCGTTCCCTGCCAACGATTGCTCTCTAGCAGTTGCTCTTTCGTCTCCTCCCGACGCGACGAACTGCTTTTCTCACAACGATCGGAGCGAATAACTTAACTGTCCATGGTCTGCGGAACGTTTTTCTTCCCATTTGGACTGGACTGGTTGCTGTGTCAGAACCATACCGCGCGTCACTCGCCTGAAATCTGTATCGATTGATCGTCGCGTAGCGCTGTTCATACTCAGTCGTGGTAGTTATTAGGGGAGGTGGGCTACAGCTGAGATAATTCACACCATTAGGGATAGGGAGGTAATTTGGCACTGACGGGGTTTTCATGGAAAAAGGGTCGATAGAAACTCGGCATTAGCTTATTATATCCAAAAAGCGTTAGAGGATCCTCGGCTTAATGTCCCATATGATGGACGGATGGCTCCACTTAAAGTACTCCCCACATGGCACCCCAAGTAGGGATCGGGATGATTCCCTAGAATTCTGCTACCTTCAGGATTCGAACCCAGACCTTAGGGGTAGGAAGCTGTTTCACTAGCCACTGCACCAACCCCCATTACCCTGTTCTAACTCAGTCGTATTCGATTGATTTAATTATGTGTGTTGTCACCTTCGGCTTAAACAGTTTGTTCTGGTTCGTAATTCTACGTAGACTTTTAATGATTGGCCATCGAATAGCTTACTCTGGATTACTTGTGTTCTGAGACATACTGTATGCTATTTTTTTCATTTGTTCTAATGAATGTTGTCCGTGTTGTGGCGTGTTTATGCTGTGTTCTAGACGTACTTCGCACCCGTATTCCATTAGATGTGGGGTTTAAAGATCCCCAAAAACTAGCAGACTAAATCAATAGCCTATGATGTCCGTGCTGAAATTTATAGTTGGTTATTCCTTTTCGTCACAGCTTCAATGCTGTACGGAAATAGCTTGCGTTATTTCATATTCATTTGTTTTTGCCATTGCCAGAGCCTAATTTGGCTCTGTTATAATTCATGTTTACGGTCGATGCTTGAGGAAATGGTTCGCCAGATTAGTAGGGATTCACCGTGCACGCATACGTAGTAATCCTTTGTGCTGATTGGTTTTGCGACCTCCCCACTGTATCACATTCCCAGCCTAATCGTATTTATATACATTTCATATGTCGTAACGTGTGTACGCCTAACAGAGGGTGTTCATATCATAGCCATTGACGGTATTTTGGCAATTTGATCGCTTAATTTAGGTCACTATTGTAGTTTAATAAAAGAGTTGTTTGACGTCTAGTGTCTGGTGTTTTCCTTCCAACGCTCTAATCTCAAATCGTGCTAAGGGAAAAGAGGAGAGTATCGTTTCTCTATGCCGTATTCTCCGAGTAAACGAACGAAATTGGGATTATTCCCTTCGTGTTGTCATGGCCAGTTCTATATCTTTTCCCATTAGGTTGCCCCTTTTTTTATTATTCCTAATGTATTGAGTATTAATAGGACTTAAAACAATCATACTGCCCTGTCTATACGTTCAAAGCAATATTTAGTAAAAGGGACAGTATAATTTAGTACTATGCTGAAGTTTCGAATTAAATCTTGACTGGAAATCCCAAATTCACGTTATGTGGTCTAACCAACACTTCATTATTCCTTATTGTCAAGTACGTACTGGTTCGGTGGGAAACTTGTTTCGAAAGTATTTTTACGTTCACTCAACACAAAATTTACAGCAGGAGGTTAAACTTATCTTGCTTTGAATTATCAGTTTTCCAGAACTTGTGGGATGGGGGAAGGATTTGCTCATTCTCCTTATCGCCTTCTGTTATTCGTTGGTATTTTTTTGCATTAGTGGAGGAATACCGTATTTTTTCAAAATTGAACCTCTTTTAATCGATCGCTACGCCCTGCTGTTATAATCCCCTGAAACCGGTTATTTTGTGTATGTCAGAACCAACCCCTTCCCCCCGGGATTTCCAAGCGCTATAAAGCTAATCCGTGACAGCGTTTTCAAATCCTCCTCATTGATATCTTTTTACCGTTAGCCGAAGAGTTCACTGGATAGACGGGATAAAATTAGAGTTTCAGTTTATCAGAATTTTTTCGTTAATTCGCGAAGTTTGAGGAAAACGAAAAAATGAGGTGACAAGATTATGAGCAGTTGATAATGGATTAACAATGTTAACTTCATGTCGCGGCGTATCAGCTGCGTACTTGTCTCGACTCTTCGTGTATTTATCAAGTTGTCTTATCTCCCTCGGAGCGGTGGCGCCGCGCTTCACGCGTCGGCTCCTGAAGTTAATCATCTTTCGTAAATGTGAGTGACCAGATGACCTTTCTGGTGTACGGTCAATCTCTTGTGGACGAGAAATGACTCTTTCGGTTGACCTAGACCCAACTTGATCGCTGACCGCAAGTTCACCGGGAAAGGTGGATTTGGGGCGACTTATAGCGGGTTACCTATTACGAAAATCCAGAATGAGACCCCGGTTTTTTGAGCCCTTAGGTGCTTGTTTTTTTCGCTAGACGCAATGAGCTTAATCCGTCCTTTTCATCGGCGTTGTCGCACATTTACAATTTTGTCATCATTCATGTAATTATAAACACAAACTTCTCAACATTCGCAAGTTGATTCTAAATGAAGTACCTATTTATTTTCCCTCGTCGAAGAATTGATTCTTATTTTTCCTACTCATAACCTACCCGTACCTTTTTGTACTAGCTGACTGTCTACGTGTGTATCTTTTCAATTTCTCTTTCTTTTTCATAACATTCGTTTACTTGCTAAGCGTTCCTTTTAGTTGTCAATTCCTTTGCATGCACATACATTAAATTTATTATGGCCGATATTTATCCGCTGCTATTTTAACGTAAACTTAAAGTGGTTCCATCCTTTCTTTCTAAATTCTTCGGTGGCTTCACATTGGGCGTATTCCAGGACTGTCGCCCAACCACCTTGTAGGCTCCATTTGTTTCCCTAAATAACCACCACCACGCGAAGGCTTTCAGCGGAGAAGTAAGAAAAGGGGGCCATTTCGGAAGTTTAACGTTTTATTTCATGAATGTTGTTTCCTTGGAAGCGTTCGAAGTAATTTCTTGTCAGTCACGGCTATGGAATCACCATCTTTCAGCCCAGGCATCTTATCCTTTTCCAATTGATGGTACGTAATCCAAATGAACAATAATTTACAGTCTGTTCGGCATTACGGATATTTGGCAAATACCCTTAGTTCCGCGAGCGCTTGTTGTGATTGACGCAGCTGTTGCCGTGGAAGGGTTTTTCCAATAAATCTCCAGCTCCCTGTCATAGATGAAGGTTTTGATGCTTATATTCCTTCCTGGTTGATGACCGTGATTTTTCGATCGCTTTGCGGAATATGCCTGTCACCCAACAACAGCCGTCGCCAGCCCGCAATTCCGTTTTTCTGTATGGCAAGGCAAATCTCGGAGAGATTGTCGGAGAAATGCATTAAAATATGTAAACTTTGAAATTGTTACATTTCATCAAGTTTCCTCTTCCGGTTGTATTTTTTTTATTCTTCGAATCTTTTTTTTTTAAGGGGGAGACTCAGGTTGAGAGGACGAAGGGAAATGAAAATCTCTGCGACCTCTAACTAAGCCTTTTCCACCTAGTTAGCGATTTTTTTGTCTTTTGTCCCAGTGAGGTAATTAACTCGTATGTGGGAGGCTAACTCAAGGTTACTCTTTCAAGTATGCAAAACGTAATAAAGTTTGGGGTCACTTCTAAGCGCAATATACTAAATGCTGATTCTTTCCTAAATCTGACATTTGACAACGTCTCTTCCCATGTGTTCATTAATACTATACGAATCGTATAGATTGTTAATGGGTAGAACCACAGAGATTACTGGGTCACTACAACCACCCGCCCTGTTATTTATCTTTTTAATATTCAAAGCACTGTGAATCGATAGCATTTTATTTTATAATATCTAAAGTCTTGCCTAACGGTTTGGCACTCATCCTGAGGCCGCGGTGGTCATTGGAACCATGCTGTTGAATTTCATTCGCGGTTGCCCGGTCCCTGTACGGGCGAAAGCCGGACAATGGGATTGTCTCCAAATCAAGCCAACTCTTTTACGCATTAATTAAATAGGAGCTTTTTGTTGTTGTTGTTTTCTGCATCTTGATTGAGGGGGTGAAACCATTTGCTCGACAATTTCGAGTGTGATTCTAATGGTTCTCTCATAATTGTGGTTAAGTCTGGTCTATAAACTTTTAACCCATGAGACCTAAACACTAATTTTTAGGCCTCATAGTGGTAGTATTTATGGGAGGCGACCGATAGCTAAGGTCATTTGCGCCATTAGGGATGGATGGGAAAGGAAGGGTGGAGAGAAACCTGGCGTCGGTATTAGCCTACTCTTGTCGAAAGGCTATGGCTAAGGGGTCCGCAGTTAAACGTCCCATCCGACGGACGTCGTACTCACTCAAAGCACCTGTACCCGCACTAGCACGTCGTACACCTCAAAAGTAGGGATCAAGATACCACTGAAGAATATTTGTGGTCTCCAGGATTTGAACCCGGGCCCTCTCGGTAGGAAGCCTGTATATTAGCCACCGCACCATCTTGATCCTTTAGGCCTCATGTAGTTTAATTAATTAGTCTTTTTTTGTGATTTGTCGTTGCAGTCGAGCTGTAAAAGTTAAAAAGTAATGCGTCAAACTTTGTTCTTAGTGTGAAACTATAGATATTACTGTCGTTGTTATCACTTATCTAGTAAGTGCATCGAGGAACGGATGCGGATAGAGCGTTTTTAAATCCGTGTAAATTCCTTAAGGGATATTTATTGAGGGCAGAAGTAAACTTGAGGACAAGGTTGTGATTTACAGGCAATTAATCTAGTGCCTTCGTGTGAAGAAGCGTTTGCGCCGCAATCGATTTTACGAGTAGTGTGACGTGACAAAATGCCCCCTTGGAGTGTTCGCCAAGCACCTTTTTTTCCCTTCTCCCTTGCATTGCACGGAAGCCATATCGCAGGCATTGCTCCTAATTCAAATGGCGCTCCGCTCTAACCGTCATCTGCCATCTGTCCCAGCGCAATATCACGACAGGTGAGCCGCGTTCGGGAAAGGAGAGTGGGTTTTGGTTCACTGCCGCCGTGCGGGCATGGGTTTTCTGAAATTTCCGAACCACTAGGAAAACCTTTGTCCTGACGTTTTTTTTTTAGTCGTCCGCGGTGTGTTTGCCCTGCGATAGATACAGTTTGGAATCACTCGCCCCCTCCCCTAAAAAGCACCCCGTGAAAAAAGAAAGAGCTCATGTTTTTTCGATCGATCAATCAATGGAGAGTGGACGTCCAGGGGGCCATATATTCAAGCTGTCGAAAGTTCGCAGGGGGGGGGGGGGTGCTATATCATGTGTCACCGAGTAAAATGGTTGGCCGGCATGAATAAAGTGATTAGTGTCCAGATTTGCCATGGTTTTCATTACACAACGCGCATCCACGTTTTACGTCTTTTTGGGTTTGAAGGACGTCTTCATAACCAATGGATCGATTTGAATATATGAGACGTCTCGTTCTTTGGAGCTTTGTTAAGTTTCCAGAGTGATGTGTGCCTACCTGGCTTTAATTAAACCCGGGTAGATACATGACAGAAGAGGCCTTCCTATATCATTCCTCCGACACGGCTTGACCATTGGTTATTTTACCTATATCTTCATTGGCCCGAGGCAAAGAGTCAGTTAAGCTGTGTATTCACTGATTTAGTGCAGATCTTTGGGAGGTTCATATCGTTCTTCGACTTGGGCAGAGCTAATTTAGTTCGCGCTTCTTTGTTTGGTGGCAATGGAGTAATGTTCCCTCCTTTGTCTTGCTTATAATCAGAATTCAGGCAGGTCTTTCAATCGTTGTTTCAAAATCTGTGATTTCGTAGTTGTCGATTGCGAATTGTCCAATGTTTTGCCCTCGTTGATAAATAATTCAGAGAGTGCATTATCTGCATATGCCGATGCACCTAAATGCATATAACGTATACGGAGCTATTGACATTTTGTCCTTGGCTTAAATATGGCTAAATCAATGTTATTTCTTTAGGATTGAGCATTGCATTTACAGATATGAAATTTTAATCCAGCAAGCGCTTTCACTGCTGGGCTCTCTTCTAATGGTCTTACGGGAAGTTGTGTCGACATTAGAGAGATGGCTAACAGTAATTCCCGGGAACAAATCGAACTGTGTATCACGCCAATGGCCTAGTGCTCAGGGATTGGATTTAATCGTCCGAACATTAAATTGAGTGGAGTGTAATTGTGATTTAGCCGTGAGAAAGAAGGTTTGACAGATGCTTTACTCTCTTCCGAAATCTGTCTCAAGCAATTTATCAATGAAATATTTCGTAATTGGGAGAAAAATAATGTACCCATATCACGCGAGTTATCAGAAAGAATGAGATTAAAAGTCTTTTGGTTGTCCTAACAGAATCTTATGTTGTCAGTACGGGGCGTTGCGTACGAAGGCGGACCTTATGAGTAATAATTTACTGTGAGCGATATCAAATGTGAATTAAGCAAGGAAAATGTGCACGCAGTTGGTAAATGTTTCCGAAGGCAACTGTTTTGACACAGGCCTCACTATTTCGGCGTTTTTTAAATTCGTCTTTTGTCATTTCGTCGACACGAAAAACCGACTTTTGAGGTTACAAGAATGTCCCAAATCTAGGTTATTGGCCCCCTCTTCCTTAATGTTCCAATCAAGGTGATATATTCCGCTGTTTAATTTAGTCGTATTCCTCGTCTTCTGCTGAAAATCCGTATATACTTTTTCATGCATCATGTACAATAACTATCGCAATATTCTTCTCCAACAGTCTATCGCCACTCTTAACTGTTCGTTGCTTGCGACTAGATAGGAGTACTAAAAGGGTTTGATAATATAATTCTTAATTACATGTTAAAGCAACAAAAGTATATATACACGTCATGGAAAAAACAACATTGACCGTTGCTGAACAGTTGAAGGAAGAAACTTAGAGGGGAAACGAAGATTCAGTTAAAAAAAAAGGACGCACACTGCACATTTTATCATGTGTAATAATTGAGGAAGTTTATATGATAGTATATAATTATTATCGTTATTGTTGTGATTATTTTTGGTAATATACTGGGTAATTTGTGAGTGGCGGCCAGTTAGCTTACGGTTTTCATTACTCGTCGTTGTTCGAGGGCTGCCCATCGTTCTTATCCAGGTCGAATCGTGCGAGTAGCAGTGTTGTAATTTCCTGGAAATAAGCATATCATAAAAATTTATAAACAGTCAAGTGTTTACCCGTTATCATTATTATATTGCAGTTATGGAGTACCATAGCTTATTTTATCAGATAATTTACCGTAATAGCAGATTGATCACCAAAGTATAGATTGCGTAAGTGTGTAAGTGCGTCGTAATGCCGTCGTAACCTTATTTTCTTAAGGAAACTAGAAGCCATAATCTATTACTTAAGTGAAGTTCTATCGAATCATGTCTTGCGCAGGGCTAAAATTATCATACTATGCCACTACTACAGAGGATAAGTTACGGGAAGTTTCACACCAACGGAGCTCCTTGTCGAAAGCCGATAATGTTTAGCAAGCCGGAAGAGTTTTTACTACAATCGCTTTTTTTTTGAGTCTTTTGACATTGTCTGTGGAAATTTTCATGAAAATTTCTTATCGTTGAGAAACAGTGAGAATTGACAACTTTTTCATGCCAAAAAATATTCACGCATTTTGCACACCTGCGATATCTCTGTCTTGAAATGCTTTGCGAGTTCTCCAATCATTCCTCACCCGTTATTTGACACTTCTCGTAAGAGGTTTTTGTGACAAGAAATCTCATTTCATTTGAGTTTGCTTTACGCTTGCAAACCAAACGGCAAAACCTTTAAATGTGCGTATGCAGGTATATTAAAATTTCCTATTGAAAATATGTTGGATTACCCTTCTTGGCATTGAACGTGGCCAAATATGTTACGTAATTTGAAAGCGTGGCCCTCGTCCCATAGAAACATTAAAAAGTATTTCTTTATACCATTTTTCAAGAAGAATCTTTTGAAGGGATTTGTTGCCTTATATAACGTATTTTAAAACCAATCATTCTTTTCTATTTGTTGTTTTCTATTTATTTGATTAATTTCTATACTTTTTGTTTGTGTTTGGTCAGTTGTTAAGTTTTCTTTCTTCGTTAGTGAACAAACTTGTTGTATTGAATATGTATGGTAATATTTGTTTTTATGTATACACCGCAAAAAAAACTCTTATCAAAGAATGCGATCCCACGGTGTGTCATCCCCCCTTTGAGCTTCCGAGTTCACTCTCCACGATTTGTGTGAATTTGTCATTTTCTTCGGTTTTATTACTTTGGTTTAGTAGTCGTAGGCATAGGTGAGAGTCAAATAGACGATTATTATTATTACTTCCGAGCATGAGCTTCGGCATTCCGCTGGAAATCGAGCCGGGGATATTGGATTTGAAACGTCCATCGGAATTCACAGCCGAGACACGTGTTGGTGCGTGGGTGTTTTATCAATAAAGTGGAGGCCAAGAATTGGTTGCCTTTTTCATCCCACGCGTGGTTGGCCGAGTAGCAGTCTGGAATAAGAGAAGGGATCCGCATTTTGGGACGCTGTTACTGGACGTTATCTTGCTCGCCATAAGAAATTGCGTCACCGATGCCGAAGTACTATGGGAAATCCCATGAAATTGGAGTCGACTGTTCAGTTGACAATCAATATTAATTATAGCGCGCATGTCGTCAATCATTATGCGGTGATTCCATTGTCTACGCGTGCGGTCACCTTCCGGGTTTGCTATAGGTGTGCCTATCCCATCTGCAATTCTTTCATCCCGCCTGGGACCAGAAGTCAGTCTTTAATATCCAATTGTTCAAGTTGTCAATTGAAACTTCAACCGTTATCTCAGAAAAGGCGGATCATAGTCACCGGTTCCACCATTATCCAGCCTTACGTAACGTTGAGTTTTATTAGAGGAACCACTCCTCTTAAAGTGCTAGAGCTGAAATTTCCTCCCGCTGTCGTAAACGTAATTTAAGTATACATATTCAGTGGAATTCGCGCGTCCTGAATTTCTTTTGAGGTGTGTAAAATTGACTGGTGCCGCGCAAGGATCTTAACTTGGTGAGACAAAGGATTCAGCCCGTAAGGCGCTTGAAACGTTCTTGAGTTTCATTTGTCAAGCGTTTCACCTACGAATCCGAGTTCGTTCGCGCGGACGCGACATTCTGTATATCTTTACATTTAGGCGAAATCTCACCCCCCTCCCTCCCCATCCCCAGAGTCCCCCGTTGCCGTTCGGCGCCCCGAGAATTCGCGCGGAGTGGGCATTCTTCGACGTTGGGATTCCACGTCGTACGCTCGCCCCCCATTCCACCGAAGGATGCGTGAGCAAGCATTCCTCCCGCGAGCGAGCTGAAATCGTTCGTGAATGTCTCCGCGGATCCGATGACTTCGCCTTCTGAGCGAGCGTTTTGAATGGAAGGAAAGAGAAAATCTGGCGCTTCCCGTCCTTCAATTTTTTCTCCTCCCTTCCCTCTCGCTCGTGTGAGATAACCGTGCCTGCACACCTTGAGCCAGATCCCCGCTCCGCCCCTCCTTCACAAATTCCCCCTGTCGTGGGCCCGGCGTGACCGGTGGCCTCAACCTTCCCTCGAGTCCCACTTTCGCTCTCCCGCTCGCCCTCCATCACGGCCTCCTCCACCCGCCAACGCCCACTCTACCCACTCCCCGACGAACACTCCCTCTCCTCCCGTTCCATAAGCGTCAGCGCCTGCCGTTGCTCCTCCGCGCCTCCCCCACCTTTTCTCGGCTATCTGTTTGTCGTCGGGTTCATGTGTGTAACTGTACGGAGTCCATTAATCGGCCTTCTTTTCTCCTCTTTGTGGTTTTATTCCGAAGGTTATTCCGAGAGTGCGTTCTCTTCCATCGCAATGAATCATCGTGAAAAAAAAAAACCCGCGACCGAAGCGATGCGATTATGTCCGACAAGACGATGAGAGCCAATCTTTGCAGACTTCTAAACCCTCGGGAATTCCTTCGTTCGTCGACCTCTCGGCCAATGAGGCTCTCATTTCATCGCCGTTTCGAGTGATCCCTCGGAGGGGGAGGGGGCTGTCCAGGAAATGCATCTCAAAAGGCTGACTGCCGCGGGCGGCGATGGGGATTAGTTGGTGTGCCGATGGTTTACGCACCCGCGCGCCCGTAGCTGGCTTTACGCAATGCATAACGATGTCGTTGATAACAGGCGGGTTAGACAAGAGGGGACGCACGGCGTCAAACAAAGCATATGTCCAAAATTGGACCAGTTTCAAATATGCAAATTGGGAACTGCTAAATGCTTGGTTTCTTCTTATCATCTCGGTAAATGAGTGTGCCTCTGTGCACGTCTTGTGGCATTCATTATAAAAGAGCAATGTCCTGTTGGGACAAGTTTATTTTTGTGTCCTGTTGGAATTTAATATGACTTTCTTGGGAGTGTGCATATTATACTACCTTAATCAAAAAGTTCCCGGAATTTATTCAGAAAATTAAAAATACAAGTTTATTCATCTAAATCTATATTGTACCCTTCAAAGTAATCCCCATCGACTGCAACACACTTATGCCAGCGCTTGATCCAATCCTCGAAACATTTTTTATATTCGGTTTTCGGTATGTCCATCAGTGCTTCCTGCGATTTTTCCATTACTTCCTCTCGGCTGCTAAAACGCGTTCCCCGTAATGGTTTTTTAACTCGATTGAACAGAAAGAAGTCACAGGGAGCCAAATCAGGTGAATTCGGTGGCTGTTGGATGGTATTTGTTGCATTTTTCGTCAAAAAATTACGAATAATGATAGCACTGTGCCACGGTCTCGACGCACTGTGCGACGATTTCTGGTCTCTTTCGGCGAATTTCTTCACGCAAACGTCTCATAACGCCCAAATAATACTCTTTGTTTACTGTCTGGCCTTCTGGCAAAAATTCATGATGCACTACACCGTTGTAATCCATGAAAACCGTCAGCATTGCCTTCTTTTTTGACTGAAAACGACGTGGTTTTTTTGGTCTCGGCTCATTTGGTGAACGCCATTCACTTGCCTGATGTCTGGATTGCGTGTCGTACTCATAAACCCACGTCTCGTCTCCAGTAATGATCCTTTTGATGAATGTGGGATCGGATTCAGCCTCGCAAATCATGTCTTTTGCGACGTCAACACGGTCTCTTTTTTGCATGAAATTGAGGTCTTTTGGCACCAACTTTGCTGCTACACGACGGAAACCCAAATCATTAACCACAATGTCTTGGGCGGATCCATAGGCAATGTTCAAGTCCTCCGCTATTTCTCTGATGGTTAATTTGCGGTTATTGACCAACATTTCTTTTACTTTATCAATTTTTTCACCGACTTTCGATGTCGATGGTCTGCCACTGCGTTCATCATCTTCGACTGACTCACGACCACTTCTGAACCGCTCGTGCCACTGGTAAACGACCGTTTTTTTTAGAGAATCGTTGCCGAAACACTTTTCCAACATTTCCAACGTCCGTGCGCCACTAAATCCGTTTTTTACGCAAAATTTAATACAAGTTCGTTGTTGCAAATTTAAATCCATTTCTGCAATTGTAAAAAATCGCCAACACACACAGAGATAGATGTACTCTTGGCTACGTAACTTTTGCAAATGTGAAGTTATGACACTAAGATTTAAAGGGAATATCAACAACAGATGTGCCAATTTAACAAAAAAAAACAGAACTCAAATCGGAACGATGGGAGCGCCACACGGTCGTTATTCCGGGAACTTTTTGTTTAAGGTAGTATATTTTTTATGTATTGTGTATATATATATATATGTATTGTATATATATATATTAATATATATATATATTTATGTATTGTATATATGTATGTGTGTGTATATATATATATATATATATATATATATATATATATATATATATATATATATATATATATATATATATAGCATCAACACAGTAATCAACCCGAAGGTCGGTTTAGTAGGTGATGGTTGAGCTCACCCATGTACTAAGCCCGACGGCGTGTGAATATTCACACATCAGGGTAGGAGGGCCAGTTCCTTTCCCTTTGCCGATTATGGTTTCTCAGGAAGATCTGGTACCCGAAAAATCAACTAGCTTGGGTGGAGCTGCAGGCACCCAGAATAGCTTGCCCGGAAATCGAACCCGGGCCCTCCGGTCAGTAGTCCAACGTCCTAAACTCGGATTATATCTTAAAAATTCGTTTTTTCGGCAAATTGCCACAGCCTAACTCGATGTTCTCACATTGTTTATTTAAGAGTTAAATGTTAAAATGCATCAGTTGGTTTTTCCGAGTTCAGTGTTCTTCACAGTCTTGCAACATCAAATCGCATTTGTCCCAAGCACCTGCATAATCGCGTTTTCACGGACGACACTGTGATGAAGAAACTACCCTCGTGCATAAAAAGTTTTATCTGTCATTTGTGACCAGATAATTAATGGTTGAAGCGATAAAATTGACAAGCTACTTGTTCGAGGATATGGTATTCTTGTGGTGCGATATCTTAAGCAGCGGTTGTCTATGATTAACCGCATTTGGAAATGTACGTTATTGTACATTACGCTGTCATTTTCCATAGTACAAGGGAGTAACTTTATTGGCAACGTATCAATCAGATATGAAGAAATACCAAGAATGGCAAATAAGAATGGCAAATTTTTCCTGAGAAAAACTACTGTTTTTTCTGATAATTCCGTCCTCGAATTCTTCATACTCCAAAGTTCAAGCACGAAAGTAGTAAATACTAGGATAAGACTCCTCGACAATCGGACCATTAAATAAATCATGAAAAACTTGTTTATGTTTAAAATGAGTTTAATGTCCTCCGTATAGTCTAAATTAATCTCTTCACACTCTCGTGTTATTAGCGATCACGGAATACTGAAATCTCGCTTTTTGAAAAATAAAATGCTGAATATATTGCACGACCCAAAACCTTTCTTCGGGTTAACCTTCAGGGACAAATTCAATTCTGTATCAAAGTTTACTTCCTCGAAGAAACAGGAAATTCAGGTAGGAAACTAAAATAGTTTGTGTGCCTTCATACTCCATACGATTTATGAGAAACAAACTTACTGGGGGTCACATTCCTCTGAAGTAGGAACGTTGGACGTATCGGTTTTTGCGATATAACAGGACAATTACGTAAACTGATTGATACTTGGTGCGTATCGGAAGGTTTTCATCATGAGACGCAAGAATGTGATAAAATCTCTCTCTCTCTCTTACGATATAGGGGCGCGGGAGGCCAGCCGCACGTCGGGAAACTCGAAGGAGGATGGTTGGAAATAATACCAAATGTGTTCGTCTCAAAAAAAAAAGCGATCGATTTTCCTCTGTGACTGAGCTATGTTGAGTGCGTATTTACGCCAAAAAAAACTAAGTGGATAAATTCGTCAAAGGGAATTAAAAGCTACTTAAATTGATCCACCCCCCCCCCCCTTAAAACGACGGATGGGGTCCCTTGGTCCCTTTCCTCGCGAGATGACGAAGTACAAATTAAAGTGTTTGCATTTTTGTCAATTCTGTGTTGATTTCACCGATTTACCACATTCAATAATTGATGTATGTTTCTCCTATTTTCCACGGAACTTCACTGCTTAGTTATTCCTCGGGAAATTGCTTAATTTGACTTCCGTGAATGCAATTAAGGTATGCAAACAGTCGCCACGATTTAAAAAAAATTAATTGAATTTAATTTTTTTTATTTCCGGCTATCGCAGCAGACTACTTTTCTTTTAGTAATAAAATATGTATATACTATCAATTTATATGTAAACCTGAAACCTACAAATGAATCACGTTCACTCGAAACATCTCGCATGCACGTATTTCTCTAGAAATGTCCAGCAAACGCCTTGCCATGGTTACGTACGTGTATCTTATTGATATGAAAAACACGGGCGAAAAAGCAATGGAAACTTTTGGAAAGTTTAAAACGTTGGAGGTATTCGGTCATCAGAACACAGAAGAAATAAAAGAGAATCATAAACTTGTTTGCCAATTACGCGCTTCTTTAAATATTCACCTCCTAATTTTCGTTGAAATAGATTCCGAGGTCCTGAAATTGACTTTTTTTTGGTCGTCAGATTGAAAATGACATAAATATTCATAGCAGTCTGCAAAGAAATGAATGTATATGGAATCTTTTTCCCTCTCATTTATCGCTAATTCCCTCCGTTTTATTAAGTCACGTCCTCAAAAAACCTATCGGAGAATATCCGGAACTGATCTCCATTCCCTTGCGTAAACAATTTTTAGTTGGTATAAATTGTGATCATCAAATATTGTTGACCACACATGTAGCATATCTATTGGTTTCACCGTATCTCCGCCATTCTCTGTAATAAGTGAGGCGCACGTGCGGTTGATTTTCTGCCAGGTGCACATTGCAGTCATTTTGGCCAAGATTAGCAGAATGACTCATCTCTCCGATAACATAATGCACGGACTATCTAAGGAATTATAGCTGTTCAGAAATTTATCAAAAGAAATACGATACAGTATCAGTAGAGCGAACAGGACGGGGATAATGTTGCGTTAGATAATGTACTGGCTTCCCGCACCCGAGGGCCGGGTTCGAATTTCGGAGTTGGCGGGGCTTTTCAGTGTATCCTTACTTGGGATTATGTTAATTGCCAGGTTAAAAAGAAAGGAGTGGAGTAGGCCGTCTGTTGGGTGGGACGTTAAATGGTGCACCCCTTGGAGTTCTATCGTTATGAGTAGACTAATGCTAACGTTTGGTTCTCTCTTCCTTTTCTCCGTTTTCTGAACGTACTACCCATGACAATTAAAGCACAACCCCTGATGACATGAATGACCTCAGGTGTCGGCCAATTCCCCTAATAACTATTATCACCGCGAGGGCGAGTGATTCAAACGTGGGGCAGCGGGGCAGAACGTGTCCATTTACTATGCCACGTACTAAAAGTGAAGAAATTCATGACGAGGTGGAAGTGAGAGGTTTCAAGAAATGTGACGGCTAACGGGAATAAACCGAAACGCAAAAAATGTGTCTTATACCACAAATTTTCGCTTTCGTATTTCGGCGCCTTAGCGAATCAATGTCCAGTTTTAACAGTAACGGAATCCCGATTAATGGGGCGGTTTAATTGTGTTTCAGAATGTTTCATTAGAAAAGCCGCTTCTGTGCAGGGCTTAAAGATGTATAATGATGTGGTAGGGTAATGTTTGCACAGTCCTTGAGGAAAGACCCAATTTAAGTGCAAGAGACAGTGTTTCTGGATGCAAAAGTTCAACATATGTAAGGCGATTTCTATGAAGCATTGAAATAACTACGAATTGCTATGGTTCTGGTGATCAGAATCTTTCGATAATTGTGAAGGACGGAACTGACGCAACAGCCAGATAGGCGAAGTTGATGTCATGAGCAACGAATCATATCAGCCATTTCTAACGGAGACTTTCCAATTGCGAATTCAAAGGGAAGTGTGTGGGTTGCATTCCCGTCTCTAAACATTATTTCCCGAAATAAATTCTGGAAATTTGGAGTTATGGTATTTCGTAAGGGAGTGGATCTACAGCTGAAATGATGTGGGCCATTGAGGATGGGTGGGTAACGTGGTAGAGGTAGGATTTGCAGTGAATCGACCTAGGGTGGAGAGAAACCTGGCGTCGGCATTAGCCTTATCTATTAACATAAGACTCCGAAGGGATCCACGGTTTGACGTCCTATCCAACGGACGACGTACTTCACCTGAAGTGTGTTTGTAACCTAGCATTCAAGTTCTCAGGTAGATATCGGGATATCTCTGAAAAAGTTATTGTTCAGGCACCGCGAGGCTTCGATTCCGAGTCATCGGAGGAGGTCAGCGACCCCACAGTCCCGATTGCTCTGTGTACGAACACACTTCAATATGTACATCTAACTATTAAGAAAAAAATATTATATATATATATATATATGTACACACACATGATTTCTTCGAAGTAACACGGAAATGTTAAATAAAAAACTGACAGCAACACACAATATAAGAACGCATAAAAGGAACACTCACACGTTATTTCTTGAAAATTTCGACGGAATTGAGTTCCGTCTTCATCAAAAGATTAGTTAGGACTGACTCTCCTAACAGTCTGACTGACAGTCAGTCCTAACAAATCTTCTGATGAAGACGGAGCTCAATTCCGTCGAAATTATCAAGAAATAACGTGTGAGTGTTCCTTTTATTCGTTCTTATATTGTGTGTTGCTGTCAAAGTTTTATGTATATAAATATATAGATATATATACACACATACATGCGCGTGTATATATATATATACATACATATATATACATACATATATATACATACACACACACACACACACATATATATATATATATATATATGTTTATTCAGAGAACTCCGTGGTAATGTTTTACTCAGTATTTTGAACTGGAAGTCTGTGATTAGAGTATTACCATGAATCATAATGTTCTCATCGGGACGATGACAAAATAACTACCCAAAACGCAATTGGAGTATGAAATAATTATGATTAATAATATAAAAGCGCCTGCAAAATTAATAGGATCACATTTCACAATTTCACGTGTTTCAAGGGAGTAATTTACCTGCCGCACGCAAGACAAAAAGAAAGGGTAGAACGAGTTAGTGACCTTTCCTATTTTCCCGCCATTATGAACGCTCACGTACGCCTCCTGGGGAATTACCGTGACATTCGATATCCTCCCGTACGCTAATTGTAGCACGCGTGCCGTAGATTGCCGTCCACTGACGTAGAAACATAGGGTAAAAAAATAAATTTTTCTACACAGAACCCCAACGAGCCCCGGGGTTTCCAGGGAGGGTTTTTATCAAAAAATCAATATGACAGCCACGTAATATTTGGTAGAAGCCAATAATCAATCCTGTTTTTGTGGAAAATGATATTTAAATCAGCATGATTCCAGGTAAAATTATTGAACATTCTATGCATTTTATAAAAGTGAAATATTTATTCAAATATCTTCACTTTTTGTTGACGTCACAACTCTTGAAGTCTAAGAATAGAGAATATTCGGAAGTAGCAACCGCGGGGAAAGGAACAGGACAGGGCAAACGTTAACTTGTAACGTAAACTGCTGAACACTTTTTACCATGAGTGGTAACTTGAAATGTGACCGGCTTACACTCGAAAAATATTTTTTCAAACATTGGATATTTTTTCGCATCCATTATTAGGATCAATCGTGAGGTAAAGGAAATGTAAGCTTCCTCTAACCAATGAAATCACTGCGGCACCTTATTCCTAAACGCCCGAACAAACACCACTCATTTACGCGACTTCCGCGGGAATTAATTAAATTGAGAGATATGGTTAGGGGACAAACGCCTTGTGGTAATATTATCTTCATCAGTGTCCTCGACTGTGGAGGCCACCAAGCGACCATAGCAGACCGCGGCTGCTTAGATTAAAACGTAAGGATCGTCAGAAGAACCTGTCTGGGAAGATTACGTGATGTACAAAAGAATATTTTACGGTGCTTAAAAATTTCCATTTCGAAGTTCATGACTAGTTTTTTCTTTTTGTGCAGAGAAATTATTTTTTAAAAATGAACGACCAAAGCAGAAATTGGTACTATTTTACGCCGTTGTAATAGGACAGGACCCAGTCAATGGTTGAGTGTGCCATTCACACACCACTGCCACATTCACGTTGGTGAACACCTTATTTGTAAATATAAGGCGTACCTCCATCGAATGGCCGGGGTGTTCTATGTCTCCACGTAAACACGATGCGGCATTTTTAAGATGGGATTCGGGCATCGTTGAACGTTATCAAACATTTTTCAGGATATTTCAGTTTTTTTGTAAAATTGAAGAACGATTATATTCGTCAATACCATATTTAATCGAATATGTATATTTTTTGTGCAATACGAGTACATTTTTTTGTAATAATAATACGTATAGTGAAACATACGTTTGAGAAGAGGTATTAGGACAACGTAGTAAGATATGTTTGTGTTATTTGAACACGCACACGTTCAATTTTCGCACTGGCAATTTTTTTGAGTGTGTGTGTTCATACCTTTCGCAAATTAAGATGCATGGTTTACGGACGTAATATTTCAGATTTTTTACTCTAATGTTGTTATTAAAAGCAGTTTTTAGAGCTTATTTAATGTTTTACGAAGCAATAGTTGTGCTAACCGAGCCTGTTTAATAAATGTTTCACTTTCAAGAACTTTAAAATCCGCCCTCTAGCAATTAATATTTTATCAAACATCAGATTCTCGGTAACCGCAATTAAAGTAGGAACCTGGCGTATCGATATCCAACCAGGTCAGAGAGGAGCGCATAAAGAAGATTGGTCTGAACAGGTGAGATGGAATTTCCTCCGCCGGGCGGTATCAAATCTCCTAGAGCACGCGGATGAACGAGAGTGAGGTGACATTTTGGATTGGACTCATCTCCGACCTGATTGGCCAGCCTGTTAGAGAGGTCGCCTTTTAACGGAGTTATCGAGGGATCGAGTTAGGATAATATCAATCGGGCATTGGTTATTTTTATTTGATAATGAATCCCATGAAGAAAATCATTCGAAAAAAAGACTGTTTCTAGGGCAGAGGGCGAAAGCTAATATTTCACCGCGGATGAATATTAAATTATTTTACCCTTTAACGAGTGGGGTTAAACTGACAATACAATTCATGTGAAATTATCTCTTTACATTATCCCTGTGGTTTTTTGCTGGAAAAGTATTTGAAACAGTGGGGCTGGTGCTTTTTGGAGTTCAAAGTAATTTAAGTGACTATGGCCTTCGGGCCATGAAATAGGAAATTTCGATTGGAATCCGCAGTATAGGAAATTATTTTAAAATTTTATATTAAATGGGACGTGGTAGTCCAGTGAGAAGGGCTTTGGACTGCTTACACGGGGATCCGGCTTTGATTCCCGGGAACGCCTCTCGGCAACCTAAGTTTCACTCATGACCTTGTACTGTATGTGACCCATGGTGTGTTTTTGACAATTATACCCTTAAACACGCCCCCTGTCCGTAACTTTCTTATCCACGTTCAGCAGTTAGGTTTCCTCTGTGCGTAACGTATCATGACATGTCTAACATTGTGATTCCCAATTGTTTTTTTAACCCTCAGTCCTGCGGAATGTGGTCTGGAGACCTAGTTCTTTATTCCAATGGGGGCCGTCTCCTTCTACGAGGGGATTTAGGTATGGACATCTATGCAAAAAAGTATATACTAGTACGTTACATTGTACGTATATGCTCTTCCTACCCCGGGCCACGTGGATAGGCATCCGTCAGTTCAGGGGCGCTCGGATGGGAGCCTGACTTTTAGGCGCAAACACTCTTGTGGTCATTGTAGAGTCAATGAATTTAAGAATTGATTTTTGCTCATTTTAAATGTCGATTTAAACATTTCCTTGTTTCAAAATCAGATTTCTCTCGTTAACTTGAATTAGCATTGCCAGTGGTCAAGTGAATCTGTCTTGTTGCCAGATTCTTATGACAGGGACGGTTCGTGGAAGCGTCAAGGTATTTTCGAGCATCGGAATTTGTTTGAGAAAAACAGACCTCGCGTTATGTGAATGGAAAACTTGCCGAGTCTTCAATGTCATAGTGTCTGACCTAAGAAGGTAATTGGTCAAATTTAACGTTCGCTGATTATGGCTTAAGGCCTAATCCGATTCACTAGCATCAGGATTATTTCTGTGAGTCGTGTTAATCCGTGACCGGAACTTTCGATCACGAAAAGGGCACTGTTTAAGGCTCGAAGGAGAGAAATGAGTTTGAACGTGAAATCACTCCAAGTATCTTTAACATGTGATGTCAACCGTCAATTTTGGGTGGCCATACTCGGTATATCTGGTTTTCATTCTCGGGTATCATTTTTTTCACCCTCAGATGAGGTACAAGCGTATCGGCAGAGGGTTGTCATAAGACGGGGTGATTGGTGCCGGCGTGGTTCCGAAAAGCGTCTCGTGTTGATGGTGTTCTTATCGAGGATTTTTTTCGTCACCAGTTTTTTTTTTGATCGGAGAAATGTAAATGGGCGCCATCTCCACTCCTAAAGTGCGGTGCCCTAAAGAGTGATGGCTGGCTTTTTACCGGCGGGCGCCAGAATCTCGGTCAACGAATATCTCTTTCCTCTTCCGCTCCTCACCGACCAACCCACGTTCATTTTTCACTCTCCGTCGCACCCTTCGGCTTCATTCACGGCGAGAATTTCCGGAGCCTAGAGACTCGAGATACTTGCCCTCAGCCTTACATCCTCCCTCGATGGCGTGCGTGCGTGTGTATGTGTGTGTGTGATAACTTCGACCGAAGGAAGGGTTTATTAAGTCCAAGGACGCCGGGGGCGAGGGGGATCGTAGGGGCGAGGTGTTAAAGCTGGTATGTCGTACCTACTGGGATCACCAAGATGCCATTCCGATATTTTGGGTGTTTCTCCTATGTCGAGGGCGGGGTCAATTTCCCTCTGCGCACTTTGCGGCGTTCGTTATTGAACAAAATGTTTGAAATGACGTAATTGCGATTTGATTTTTCTCACCATTTGGATGTTCATGGTTCAATTTGCATGCAATTGTTGACCCACCTCGGTTTGGATCATTTGAATAGAATTTTGTACACGACATTTATCGCGTCGATATCTTTCGATGTAAACGATCTTTTTCATTGCCGTTTTCGATATTATTTCCTCTGTACGATTCTGATAGATTGTTTAAATTTAACACGCACCCAAAAACCGAATAAATTTTATTTGGGTTCTCTTTCTTTAGGAGGAGTGATGCTGTAAGCAAAAAATTGCGAACCTGAATGTCTTCCTTAAAATCGATGCGTTGAATTCTTCGATGAAGAATCATCACAATGCAATATAACACGTGTGTCGGTACTGACACCCCGTGGCGAATCCTCCGCCCATTCCAAGACTGTGAGCTTGGCATTGCTGTGCCTACTGACTTGGGTGTGGAAAAATTTCAACCTTTCAAGTTCGTCGAGATACCTTCAGTATCGCGTCATTAACACCCGCGTCGCAAATTCATTTGACGGGCCACCGTTATGTCTGGTATATCACGGCTGTCTTTTAACTCAAATTTCCGGGAATCCTGAGTTTCACCTCGGGAGTACATAGGTATTCTGTTAACCTAGGCGGTTCTGATACTAGTAAACCTGATGATAAAAAAATAGTCTATGGGAATTCCAGGAGCACCAAGGCCAGAAGAAGCATCGGCAGGCAACACATGCATGCAAAAATTCATTTCAATCTACAAGACTCCCTTTTAGACACTATACCGATTGTCCACCTGTAATAATCCGGCTCCAGTCATTCTATCCACATCCGTACCATCTCGATATTTTTCTTTGCGAGAAGGAATATATTGTATGGTCTATTGCGAATCCCAGAACATGCACCGCAAAATCGCATTTAAGTCGTCCAAGAATGTTTTACGTTGCTTGTATGCTCCACAACGCACATTTCAATCGATATATCGCAATTTCGCACTGCCCCAGTCCCTCCGTCGTCTCCCACTCTTCGCCCCCTCCTCCCTCTCTCTCTCTCTCGGGCCCAATAACCCGCCCTTCGGCCCCTCTCATTGTACTCGGGGCTGCCTGAATTGGCCGCCATACAGAGTCAATCCCCACCAATTCAGTCTCCCAATGGATTCACCTCCCTCTCCCTGCCTCTGGTCCTCCCCATGCCCCCACCCTCCTGATCCCCATCCCCCCAAAGGCCCTCACTCCACCCCTCCCTATTCGTCTCACATTTTTTTCTCTTTCTCTCGCTCCCCACAACACCAACTCTAGTTTTTTTTATCTTAAACGTGCTCTGGTTCTCCGCGCCCTTTCTTTCCTCCTTATTTTTCTTCCTCAAAGCTCTGGTGACCGTGTCGGAACGTGGATGGCTGGACACGGCGGTCCATGTGACAGAAAGTATTCTCGTTTCCCTGCGAGGGCCCGTCGCCGGACATACTTTTTTGTCGTCCGCGCACAAAATACTCGTTTGTCGGCTCGTATCGCTACAAAACGGACGTGGATTTTGAGCTAATCTTTGACAAAAGACGGCGGTTCGCCCCAGCGGCGTGCTGGACCCGGGGCACGGAACGTTCGATCAACCCCTCTCTCTCTAGTGTTTGCTCCCGCACCTACCTATGGCGATGTTATATCACTCTAATGTTTATACACAACTCGTTTATCTGTTTTTTAACGGTTGTTGGTTCAATTATTTCTTTTTTGCTTCATCTACACCAACTTAATACGTCGCAAGTTGCCTCAAGGGCGTGTGGCGGAGGGTGTTAGGGCATCACCCGTAATTAAGACAAAAAAACCGCATGCAATAGCCACAAAATTTATACAAGCCACAAGCAAAACATGGTATACATTCATGCAAAAACCCTTACAACTCACACACATGCAAACACACAAACTACCCACTAACATACACATGCACCTAATATCTTTGCAATGTTTAATTTTGCTCCGACTCGTAAATTAAATGTTTTTAATATTTCTAAAGAGGCTTCGGTTTCTTACTACTATGATTTCTGATTGTTCGGGGAAAGAATGAGTATTTCTATCTATCTGTACTGGAATATATCCCCATTATTTTATCTTAGTGGTCTGATTTACCTAAGTAGTGTGGGGCCATTATAATTCCTTAAGTGTCATCGTTGAACTCGTTGGTTTTGAATCTTTCTAATAGTCTTAAGTCTCGCTTGCTCTCTTCGTACTCTACCCTCGCGTATTAGACCAACCTTGGGTTGATTGCTGTGGTGGTATTTATTGATTGACTGACTTCGTGCCACAGGCAGTTAGGATACAACCTTGAGGGTAGTGTTCCGCATCATCTGGATTTTTACTTAGCGATAGAACGGGATTCCTAGGAGAGGGTAGACTAGTGGATTCCAATGTAGTTTTCCATATGCTTAAAAATATCGCGGTATTTATTTGTTATTGAGGGTCATTTTCGGAAGAGTCATGTTTTGGAAACTCTATCATCATGATTATCTATGAATTGAATCAATACCTGTGTGTGTGAAGATTAAATGCGAGTTTACCTAATCTCTATGGTTTCAATTACTGAGTGACGTAGTCAGCCTAGGTTTTTGTATACATGCCTTATGTTTGCTATATTCCGATGCAGATAGATTCAAATACTCATTCTTTCCCAGAACAATCAGAAATCATAATAGTAAGAAACCTAAGTCACTTAAGAAATATTAAAAACGTGTAATTGACAAGTCGGAACAAAATTAAATATTGCAAAGATGATAGGTGTATCGGTAAATGCATGTGTATGCTAGTTGGTATTTTGTTGTTTGCATTTGTGTGGGTTTTAAAGGTTTTTGCATGAATGTATACAATGTTTTGCTTGTGGATTATATACATTTGTGGCTTTTGCATGCGGGTTCCCCCCCCTTAATTATGGGTGGTGCCCTAACACCCCCCGCCACATGCCCTTGCGGCGGCTTGCGGGGTATTAAGTATATGTAGATGTATGTTTACTGACAAAAGCGGTACTTAAAACAACACCCTTGTTGTTAAACGGGAACTGTGGGTTTCCAAAACGCGGCTTGTATGTATTGCGCGTATGTAGTGTAGAAAATTCAGTCCCTAGTTTCAGTACATCAGACGCATACGGTATGAATTAGCGTGGAGACCACGTACAGCTCCCATCAACAGTGTCGGTGTGAGGTGTAATCAATTCCAGAAATGGCCTTCCATTCTTTCTAACATTTGTTTACGAAAATGAGTGGTACCACTCCTGTCTCATCCCACGCAGTGAACTCGGCTTGATATTATTCGGATGCCTATCCCATTTTTGAAAAAAGTTTGCTTCATTTGAGGTGCGTGCAACTAGGTGCATTCGTCGTGTTTACCCGCGTGCCGTTCTAATTATTCCGGGTACACGGCGCTAGTAACGAAGGGGCTGAGGAAGAATGAGCTAAAATAAACGTGTTGGCTGAACGATTTCGTGTTTATTTAAGATGTAATTATTTCTCTTCTGTTGACAGTGATGTTTTATTATTTTTAATTATAATAAAGCATCTCCCTTGAGGGTTTTCACGAAAAAATACGTGACGTGAAGATAGTGGTATTGGTTTGTATGCGTTCGCTGCGAAACTTGGAATAAATATATGTGGAGTCTGTCAGGTGAATGGGAGGATGAAGAGAATGGGAATTCTTTATAATCTTCAAAAGATATCGCACAGTCCGGGGAGTTCAGAAATTTTTTTTAGTAAATTTAAAAATGACTGAGAAATGCAAGCCAGAGCACCCACGAACGAGTGCTTCGGCGGTCTTTTCTGTAGTCGTTTTTTTGGGGCCTTATTTCAGTTCAACGAAAATTCATGCTGTCCTGTGACCCGGAAGACCTGGAAAACTTGGAGAGTTTCGCCCCTGCGGGAAAACTCGTGCAAACTCATCTGCATCATTTATCAAGTGTTGTGGAAAAATCAGTTTTTGACACATTTTGGGAGGGAATTGTCCGTGTCCTGTCATTCTGAGCTGCATAATAAGTTCACTAAAAGGACCCTCTTTTGGGAGCGTTGACGCATTTTGCGATCGGAGCTATGTGATATTTTTATTTTGTGGTCAAACGGTCTTTTTTTTTAATGCTCATTTCATCCACGATGTCCGAAGGCTAAGTTGTTTGGAGAAAAAATGCAACAATTTCTAATTTGGAGGAAAAATGTTGTTATTATCGTCGTTCTTGTAGTCATTAAGAGTGAAATGGAAGACGGGACCTTATAGTATCAATTTCGCCCGCATAAAGACGTCTATATATCTGTCCTCTGCCTCTTAGTTGTCATAGAAATTATGTTTTTCATTGCTTGTGAGTGACTTTCTGGTTTGCCGTTGTTTAATGATGCTAGAAAACCTTAATGTGGCTCCAATGATACTTTCTTCTAACTATAGTGGTACTTCTTTACAACTTTTGACTGTCTTGTTCAAATGCATCGTTGTCGTGCCATGGGTGAAACGTCCTGGGAATTAAGAAAAAACAGGGAGAACTCGAGGTGTTTATTTATTGCCGTTTTCTTTTTAATACATTTGATACTCTTAGGTTATTGAGGAAGGAGGGCGAGGAAGAAAACGTGCAGGGACAACTGATGAATCCTTTTTGCGGTTTCTCTCATTTAATACGGTGTCGGTGACGGCAGAGTAACGCCCTTGCCTTATAACCTAGAGGTCGCGGATTCGATTCCTGCCTACGTGGGTTTTACACATCACAAACACCCTGTCCCCTAGGGTCAGGGTGTTTGTGATTTCCCTCCCCGTTTACAATGAGCGTAAATTGGTTACATGTAAGAGAGGGAGACACGCTACTACTACTTTTGCCACAAATAGGATTAATTTAGTCATCAATCCAGTAGATAGGTAAAAATATTCTTAATTTTTCTGTCCCTGCGCGCACGTCAAATTTGTACGTTATTTGCCTATTTGGAAATATGGGAAAAAATCGGAGAGTTTTCACATTTAGTTTTAATGTTCCTTTTGTTGCTTTCATTGAGGATGATAAAATAAATGAAATTAGGGAGAATCATAGAGCTCCGTGAGTGATCGTCTGGGTAGGGGTGGTGTTGCTTCTCTTTCGTGGCGACGTTCCTCGTTTATGTTTTCGGGTACATATCTCCTACTCGGAGTCTGAAATGTTTGCTTCTGTTCACGCTCTTTTGACCCGCAACGGCAGCGAGGTCTAGTCGAATCAAGGCATTGATCGCGTTTTCTCCTGTGGAAGTAGGACAGAGTACGAATGTTAATCCCTTTTGATTTTTACCCAGATGCCTTAATCAACCTCAATGAGATATCGCGCGTTCATGACTCGTGTGCGTCAATATCTTTGTGCACTTTCCAGTGGAATTGTGATGTAGCTCGTTATCCTCTGATTTTGTGGCCATAGGAGGTATTAATTAATGTGAATGAAGAGACCACAAAGATTGAACCTGGACAGATTTTATTGCTTTAGTGGTATTTTGTTTACCATTTCCCTTACATATTTTATGTTTGCTCAGCGTTGCTCGATATTGCTCCTTACTTTGCGTTTTTGTGACTGTACTCTTACGCATTTCAATTAGAGGGCATACGCCGAGTAGGTGGATCAGTTCCACCATGGAAGAAGTGTTTTGTACGAAGATAGTTAGAGTAGTGGTGAAGTGAGATGAAGGACTGATTTTGCCGAAGTAGTTTTTGCAAAAAGGGTGGAATTGATGACAAGGTAGTTGAATAGCGATGTTAATAAAATTTTATAGAAATCGGTGAAGTGGAACGTAGTTTTTTTTTGCGTTGCGGAAACGTGGTCGTGGAAGCAAGATGTTAGGCTCAGAGCATTCATCGGTGATGAAATATTGAAAAATTCGATAGGGGAGGAATGTTAGGCATGCGTTGTAAGATAAGTGCACGGTACGAGAAGGCGCGAATTATTCCGAGTTTAAGAGTTGTCTATAGTAATTAGGTAAGGTTGTCACCTTGTCGTGTTAAATGAGGATCATAAATGTAGCTGTAGTGATTATGTGTGCCCATCCGACGGGAACTTATGATTTCTATGAATTTAAAAATATTAAGACGAGCCAATCTATGTTATTGTCCTAACCTGCGTGCGTAGCATGTACGTGACTGCAGACTACCGTATCCTAGGTGGCTAAAATCAGACTTTCGTATTAATTTTGACATTTTCAAGCCCTCGATAAACCTTTTCCTTTGGTTAATAATGTTTTTTTTCTG
This sequence comes from Hetaerina titia, assembly GCA_037158775.1. Classification (NCBI taxonomy): domain Eukaryota; kingdom Metazoa; phylum Arthropoda; class Insecta; order Odonata; family Calopterygidae; genus Hetaerina; species Hetaerina titia. Next base: position 31,748,284 of record CM073772.1, on the reverse strand, counting down.
GGCTGCGTGAGACATGTCATTGTGGCTTCGTAATTTGACCAGAGAAGACCCGTAGCTAGAAACAACGAGAGAATGGGAAGGAGAAGCGGCATAAGATTAAGATGCCAGTTGATGGCGAAACATTTCTAGGCCGGGCAAGACTCCCTGGCGAGGGACCAAGTAGGTTTATTATATTCATTAGATATCTCCGCTAAAAGCCATCTCTTGAAGAGGAATTTCAAAAATGAGACATTTTTCACCACTCCTCCCATTATAGAGCGGCGGCATACTTGCCAGGAACGTTCAGTGCCCCGCACGCGAACCTAACTTTGGAATTTCCCAAATTGATGTCGATTAGTCTTCCGTCTTTGAGATGGCGAATCCAAGTTGTCCTTTTCTTTAATGAGACGAGTCCCTGTTAATTTATTTGCTAATGGATACCGCAGGAATTAATGCATGGTAAAGTTTATAATTGCATCAGTGTTGCATTTTTATCCGGGTAAGAGTTGGATGGTGAACGTAAAATTTTCCGATTTTAAATTGACATTTCTCCATAATCCCTATGTCCTTTTAAAAGAGTATGTAAACCGTTGTCTTTGTGAGGGATGTTGAAATATATAGTAAACTTCTTTTCTATCCTCCTTTGAAATCCACACGAAATGTCTTTGAAATTGATATAGTGGTGTGCTTTTCGATAGCATTGAAGATCTAAGAACATATATGGAATAAAAATTATTTGTATCCCAGGGTTTTGGCCGAATTTTTACAAAATATTGTCTATATTTCTGTTTGCCCTCTTTTGGATTGTGTTATCTCACCCTCGCCATGTCGCCAGGCAAGGGGTGAAATAAGTTCCTAAGGACTAAGCGTGATAGTATTAATTTTGCGTGATGGTAAGCAAACGCTATTACCGCCGTACGCAAACGCCCTTACCGCCGAGGTCGCTTCTCTCCTGGCGTGCTGGTGTCTCGATACCCCCTCTAGGCTCCCGCGAAAAATCGCACCGAATTCCCAAATTATGGTTTCGCGTTCCCGTTTTTATTGGTTTAGCGCGGCATCAATTTTTTGGATTTCCTCGCCATGATTTCGGACAGAAGTGGGTCCTAGCTCTCGCCCCTCCCTCTCTGTCGTCTTCTTCACCCTCCCCCCTGCTCCACCTCGGCCTTTAATAGACGGCTTTATGCCGCGATCATAAGTCGCGCGAGAAATGCGACCTTCCCTCAACCGCATCGCCTCAGCACCACCCCCCGCTCACCCTCTCCACTCCCTCGATATCGTCGGCGGGGGTCCCCGCCCCCCTCCCTGGGCCCATGCCCGAAGCCCCAGGACCCCCTCGCTCCCCCCCCCCTCCCGAGTAGACGACAACCTACACTCCGCCCGCGCCCCACTAACAGTTGAAGGGGTTGCACCACGGCCCGCCGTCGTCCACACCTCTCCCCCTGTCTTTCTCCCCCGCTTCGGTTCCAATGCGCACGAGGGAGGACGATGCTGTTCATCCAGAGCCTCGTCATCGAAAAAACAGCCCGGGAGGGGGCGTGAGGGGTGGCTTGTGGGGGACCGCCATCGTGCCAAATGGGTTGTTTGGTGTGTGGGGTGGATAATGGGTGGATACATCATCAACCGCCCTCGCCAACCCCTCTTCCACTGCCCTGCCCCCCTTTTTTTTTAATGGATTTGCATTCCAAGGGCACTCTGCGGATACGTGGCTAAGTACCATGCCGCTTCGCTGTGGGAATAAGGCAACCCTCCTCCCTCCCCTTCTCTCTCTCTGGGCTATCGATCCTTTTTCGGCCACCCCCTCCTTCTGCTACTCCCCCCGTGTCCCTTCCCTTTCTCTCTCACCTCATTCCCCGCTCCCGCTCTTCCGCCTTCCACGCCTCCCTCCCGTCCCTTCCCCATTCCACACCTCTCTCTCCCCTCCCCGCGCTCTTATCCTCCCACACCCGGAAGGTCCTCCCGCTATTCCTCCCTCCCGACTCGGAGCTCTCCCCGACACCTACCTATCCTACGAATCCTCCATCCTCTCTTCTTCCCACCGCTCTCCCTTCCCCAAATACATACCTTCCTTTGTCCTTTATTCGAAAGATTCATGGACAATCGAGATGCACCCTCTGGCTTTGCCTCGTGGTAGCCGTAGATTTACGTATTCGGGGCCCTTAATGTTAGGTTTATTTTGCGCCATCTAACCTACGTGCCTAATCCTAGGACGGGCAAATTATGCACGTCCGATATGGGAGGGTGCGAACTCATGACCTTTGGATTCCATTAGGTCCTCTTGGTGCTAGTTACCCAAAGGAATATTGCGGTTTTGAGACGCGGGTCCGGTACAGACATTAATGGAAGAGCAAGGCAATAAGCTAGCAGAATTTCAGATAACTTGCAGTAAAAATCGGTCCGTAAGAATATTCAAACGGCGGTTTCCTTTGGGTCTTATGTTTATTGTATAATGGTTTTACATCCTTTTGTAACGGTGGGACTTGTTGGATTATTCATGCAGATCTTTCGTTGTAACCGTACAAGAGAAAATATAATTTATTTAGCTTCGAATTGATGGCGAAGGTACTAGTCAGTATTAGGATATCTTCATTATTTTCTCATGCGTACTTTTGAAAATATCTGGTGTAATTAGCGTGGTGGAGCACCATTCGCTTTTGTTGCACTGCCTACGAGCACTCGTAATTACAAGCCTTCCGCCTCCGAATCCATTTTCCATATCACTAAAATTTTCAATCGCCTGCATGTGCTTTTATTCTGTATTCTCGAACAAAAATAGTTACAGCAGAGCGATTATTCTTGAGAAATTTCATTTTGTATACCAAATGGCTTCGTTTTTGCTCTTTGTGAGAGGTCTTTCACTTCCTCGAATGTCAGCTCATGCATCTGAGATGATTAACTAAGGCAGAGTTGAATTATCACTCTATTTTTAAATCATCAGAGTCGAGGAAGTTCAAAAAGTGCTCTTCAACTTCTGTTTTTTCGTATACCATGCCAGTTTAAACAATTAATTGGGATATTCGCCTCGTATCTTGTCCGACAGCGTTTGAAATTCGCTCATTCAAGGTTTCATATGCAGTTAGCTTTTCCACGAAGTACTGGTACCTATGGAATCCCACAACTTGAATTTTTGGTGAGGTTGTTAAGAGGGAGCTGCCAGATGTGAAACCCGTTGCCCTCTGGCCATTAGCGAAACGCTCCACTTAGTATTCTGCGACATCATCATTTTGTTATGCTTTTTTTCCGATTTCTTATCATGAAGCCCAACTTTCCATGCTCTATTGCATTCAAGTACCATAAATGTCTAAAAATGGGAAGGGTAATTTGTGAAGGAAAAATTTATCGAATAATGTGGTAAAAATTACATTAATCATGCTATGTTGCATTGTTACATAAATAAAACAGTTTCTGGCGTGACTTGGTGGAAAATCCTCATGTTGAAATTGAAAATTAATCCACTTGGCTTTTCCACATAGAAATTGTTTTATTGTTACATAACATGAACTTTTAAATGTCCAATTTTAATGTAAATTAAAAAATGTATAATGTTCTGTGTGTTTTTGTAACTTTTTACTTCGTCCCGTTGCCCTGATAGTACGCGTCTAGTTTGTTATAAAATAATGAAACCTTTGATTTACCTACATAAATTCTACATATAATGGTCTACTTTTTTAGTGGCTCATTGTAAAATAATGTCAACTTTCTTTAACGTTTTCGTTATGTTGCCATTGCGGCGACTATATAAGTCAGTCGATAACATTTTCAGTTGTTCCAAATGGTAAGGAAAAGCTCGATAGAGTCCACTTCGTCCTATTAAGTTAATTTTCCCGTGGAGAAGTCTTGTCCGATCTGCGGCTCCCAAGTTGTGTGCGCCTTAATCCGGACACCTCCTCGTGACTCGAAGTGGGCGCCTTGGAAACTCGCGTGCCGAGACTCGCGACTTTTTTTCTTTATAGCTCCATCGGAATGGGCGCTCTGATTCCGGTTAAATACCCCAATTGCCGCCTTTCCCCGGGAGAGGCAAGGTTATGGAGGGAGTCAAAAGAGAGACTCCACTTCCCCATTATTAACTCTTTATGAGAATTTATATTTCAGAAACTCCCCTTTCAGGGAACGTCGATGGCACTTCAATAAAGTTCCGTGAGTTAGTCGGCCTAGGTCTAAATGCTTGATATTAAGTCCCCCAACCCCCTTCTCACGAAGCGGGCCTCTGTGTGGGAATGCCTTTGTGAGCTTGGTTATTTTTTAAAAAAATTTTCCGCAACCTCTCTGGTGTTGCGACCTTTCCTCTTCCGTAAGGTAAAACGGAGCATGCAGTTGTTATGCTCCCTTGATTTAAAAAAAATTGAATTATGATCGCTTTCTTTCACACTTCCTTTTAACGCTACCCGAGTCCAGTTGGTCAAAAATTAATTGCTTGACGTGGGAGTGCTCCACGATTTATCTCACTCCCATATTCAGAGTGGTATCTAGGAGTTAACCTCGCGAAGAACTAAATGCGGTACTCGCCTACCTTAACAAAGTAAATTATGTATTACATAAACCATAAATCCCCAACGGATTAGGGGAGGCCCACTCCGGAGACATCCCTTAATCCTCCCTTGAAATCTTCCGTCCCGGGATTATAATTAAAATTCGACCGTAGCGTGTCGTGATTTCGGAAGAATTGTTTTTAAAAAAATGGACTGCACGAAACATGCCAGGCTACGCCACAGGCTGAGGTATAAACTGAGAAAGTATGTGCAGCGAAGCGACGTAATTTCATGACCCAGTTGTGTGAATAGTTGAGTGTTAAATTTCAACGTCGAGTTAATTTACGGGACTTTCATTAGCCGTGATGTGATATCTTATTTTCTTCCTTATGCGTGCGTATGAAAATTTTTTTATCGCGGGATTTTCGCCCAGTTTGAAGTTTCATATTATAGTATGGCGTTTTGCTCGTTTATGACGCGTGAAAGATACCCCAAGTGGTCAGCAAGTAGGACGTTTCGGGCTGGAAGACGAAGGCTGAAATGAGGTAGGAAGATTTCGTTTTCGTCGGGGAATGATTTTTTTAAAGGCGTGTCATGCGAACTTTCGGAGAGAGCATAATGAAAGAATGCGTTTAATGACAGTAAAAAAAATCGCATGTTGTGACGTGTTTACCGTACATGTGCAGTGATTGCGGATCCGATGTCACGCATGGGGAAATTGCAGTGTACGTACGCCACTCAGCGTGAAGAAAGTTGTTCATTAATCACGTTTCCCATAAACCTTGGAGAAATGAACAAAATAACTGGACATTTTTCGCGGTGTTTTCACTCCCATGTCACGTATCTCCTACGGCGGTCGTTTTCATCCGTCGAAACTGTATTCATGTTTCTGATGGACGCGTAACTGTTTGCGGCACGCGGAGAAATCCAGACATTTTGGTTTTAGTTGTATGAAGTTGTACGCAGGTTTTCTGTGCTGATATTTCCCTCTGCGTCGGTTTTCGACGTTCAAATTGCGCACTTCCTCTGAACTGATTTTATTTTGGATATTATTTTATTGTCCATCTCTCGGGCAATCATTACTTTTTCGTAGGTATGGTAACAGGGTGAATCGAAGGCGGCGTGATCGACCGCACAGGGACCCAGGGGCGACCCTCAGTGGCCTTCGTCCCGATGCATATTCAAGAGAGAGAGATTTAACCCGTCTAATGACTCCAACACCGCTCGATGATTTTAAACCGACCCCATTAAAACGGCCGAAGCATTTTGATTAGTTAATGGCGGAAAACCAAATTTCACTCACGTTCATTAAATACTGCGGGCCGGCAGAAGGTAGAGAGGACATCATTTGGAATGGGAATTTTAAAAAATAAAAGAGTTGGCTCTAGGTCGTCACTGGATTTTCCGTGGCCGTTTTTCACTCTACCTGTCTTAATGCACGGGTATATTTTCGTTTGCCGTTATCCTAAATGGATGTCGTCGGGTATTGAACGATATATTTTGCCTTTTATGCGCATCAATTTTTCCTCGGCCAGTGCACTCAAGTTGAGATGAATGATCGGATAGTCATCGGCAGCCTTTTCGAAATGTGAAACGAGCGATGGATGATAAATCTTTTATTCGCTCCTAGGAAAATTTTAATGCGAATGCGAAGCATTTATCGCGGCCGACGTCGTCTCCGCAATATCACCTTGTCACCGCACGTCATGGAAAAATATAAGGGAGGACCGAGCCCGCGCGACTCGATTTTTTTTTTCGTCTGTAGTCGTCCCCTCGCCCGCCATTTGAGAATTTTCGTGGAATGGGATATGCTCAAAATTGGCATTCGGGTCGTTCGGTCGTGGATTTGTTTTTTATTTCCTGCACGGAGGGGTTTCTTCGCGGGGGATGGGCGGGAATGGATCGTGGTTATTTTTTTTCGCGTCTAGTCCCGCTGCCGATCGGCGTTAGTAGTTGTGTCGTCGTGCTCGCATTCCCCTCGGCGCGATTAGCTCCCGCTTCGTGTCGATTTAAAGCAGTCGGGAGCCTCGCGGAGCTGTGTCGAACTGCATGCGAAGTCACGCGCTATCTTGATCTATGCATGACAGTTTCGGAGCGCCAAGATAACATGAGAGAATCCCATGGGGAATTATTGAGATTATTTGAATTCATGAGCTCTTGCGATGCTCATCCAGGAGTCATCTGTGACTGTGTATATTCCCATGTTGCGTGTTGCTCTACTGCCGTCACCTCTGTTATAGTTATTAGTGCAGAATTTCCCAAAGTGTGGATCTGCTTTATGCCGGTCGCTGTGCCATCACGTATGGAGGGAAAGACAGAAAATCTCTGTGCTTCCGCGTTAAACAACCGCTTTTATTGTCAATCCTATATTGCAAGTTTCGAATAAGTGTATGGTGCACCCTGGTCGCGGTGGTCTAGTGGGTAGAGCGTTGGACTACTGACCGGAGGGTCACGGGTTCGATTCCCAGGAAAGGCACTTTGGGCACCTGCAGCTCCACCCAAGCTAGTTGATTTTTCGGGTACCAAGTCTTCCTGGGAAGCCATAACCGGCACAGGGAAAGGAACTGGCCCCCCTACTCTGATGTGTGAATATTCACATGCCGTCGGGCTTGGTACATGGGTGAGCTCTACCATCACCTACTAAACCGACCTTCGGGTTGATTACTGTGTTTATGCTTTATATATATATAAATATATATATATATATATATATATATATATATATATATATATATATATATATACTTATTCGAAATTTGCAATATAGGATTGACAATAAAAGCGGTTGTTTAACGCGGAAGACAACCACTGTTATTGTCAATCCTATATTGCAAGTTTCGAATAAGTATATATATACAGCAAGGTTGTTATTATCGGGAAGTAAGAAGGCAAGATCTGTGCTAACAGTTAAAGATAAGTGGGGTAAGATCATAGTTGAACCAGGAAATATCCAAGAGAGATAGAAGGAATATATAGAAGCACTGTATGGTAAAGAACTTAGGCCGACAAGGTTAGACATTGAAAAGGAACATGACGTAGAAGAAGATAGCTTAGGTCCAGGCATACTCGACGATGAAATAGAAAGGGCATTAAAGGAGATGAAAGCAAATAAGGCTGTGGGGGTGGACAATATTCCTGTAGAAATGTTGAAATGGTTAGGGAAAGGTGGAAAGAAGGCCATATATGGACTGATTCGTAGTATCTATGAGGAAGGAATCTGGTCGGAAGATTTTGTGAGATCGGTGTTAGTTCCTATTCCAAAAAAGGCAAAGGCAGGGTCATGTGAGGATTACAGAACAATAAGTTTGATATCCCACGCGGCTAAAGTTATTCTCAGGATCATCAACAAAAAGATAGAGAGTAAGGCAAATGATTACTTAGGGGATAATCAGTTTGGGTTTAGGAAGGGAAGAGGTACGCGTGCCATTGCAGTAATGAGATCACTAATTGAGAGGAATATAGAATACAACCAGGACGTTTTTGCCTGTTTTGTAGATTTCGAAAAAGCGTTTGATAGAGTGAATTGGGGAAAATAAATGCGTGTATTGCAGAAAATAGGAATGGATTGGAGTGACAGGAGACTGATCCGCAACCTGTATATGCCTCAGACTGCTCAGGTGCGAGTGGGGAACGGAGAGTCCGGATGGGCAGTGTTAGGAAGAGGGGTAAAGCAGGGTTGCCCATTGTCACCGGTGCTGTTTAACGTATATGTGGAGGAAATGATTAAAGAGGCATGGGAAGATCTGGAGGTAGGAATGAAAGTCGGAGGGGAATTCATAACATTGGTTAGGTTTGCTGATGACCAAGCATTAGTTGCTCAGTCAGCCAAGGGGTTGCAAGCATTGTTGAGTGAATTGGAAATTCAATGGGATGGATATGGGATGAGAATCAATATTAATAAAACAAAGGTTATGCGATTTTCCAGAAAGAAAAAGGCTAAGCTAAATATTAAAATAGGCGGGGAAAAAATAGAGCAGGTAGAACAGTTTACATATCTCGGAAGTGTTTTGGACCAATACGGTCAAAGTAGTAGGGACGTAAGGAGAAGAATTGCGCTAGGCAAGGAGGCTTTCTCAAGGAGGAGGGAGTTGATGACGAGGACGTTGAGTAGGGATGTTAAGACAAGACTCGTAAAAACTCTGTATGTACGGTGTGGAAACGTGGTCGTTGAAGCAGGAGGATAGACGTAGATTGGAGGCTTTTGAAATGTGGGTGTGGAGAAGAATGGAGAAGGTGAAATGGACCGAAAGGAAAACAAATGAGGAAGTACTGGAGATGGTGGGTGAGGAGAGGGGTTTGTTGAGAGAAATCCTATGGAGGCAGGAAAAATGGATGAAAGGCGTATTGAGCGGTAGTGGCATGTTGAAGAGGGTAATAGAAGGGAGAATGTTGGGCAAGCGAGGTAAGGGTAGGAACAGGATAGGGATGTTGGACGGGATGAAGGGAGGAAAGAAGTGCACCGAGATGAAGAGGGATCTGATATAGATTAGTTTGCTAGGTGGGGAGTTACAAAATATTTATTTGATAGTTGTGTCCATCCAAAAACCTACCTTAAACGGTAGATTACCTAATAATAATATGAAAGTACTTATTCGAATATATGTAGATATATATGCACACATACCTATATACATACAAACTTATGGTGTTGGAGGAAAAGTAAAAAGATTTTTTTAAACTCACGGACGTTTAAGGGCTAGAAGGCGATTCATCGATTCTTCTTCTGCTAATGTCCATGCACGATAAATGTCTTCAGGTATATAATAATACTATGTGCATTATTCGAGCTCATATCGGTTATTAGTCGTGCTCATAGCGTAGCCAAAGTCATAAGGAACATACGATATATCGTCGTATAATGTACAACTACATTTACTGCGAGTCACCGCAACAGCTTTTGGCGGGTGGTGGCTGGGCACCAGTCATGCATGCTTAAATATTAGTTCATACATGCATTTGACAAAACGAGTATTTGAGCACAAATATAAATCCTTCCGTACGAGCACATTCATGCCTATATAGATCATTTTATAATTGACTAAATCGTTGAATGTGTGTCATTAAGTCGGGTGCTTGGATTCAAACTTGCTTTGAATGTGTATCGTGCGGGACAAGTAAGAGTGCTTGAATCTGTCGGTAACGGGGTCTATCTCACCCTTATTTTATCCCGGTAACTGTACCAATATAATTTATGACCAACGAATTTCCTTCGTTGTCGCCAGAAAATTCGGGTCTTCCATACCTTTCTAAAGTCATGAATCTTGACAGTTCTACGAGAATGAAGAGGCTTCCAGCATAATTCCTCCAGAATACCTTTTCTTTTTTCTTTTGTCTCTTTTCTTTTATCGACTTTCAACAAACCTAGAATTCTCTCACTCTCTCTCTCTGTAATGGATACCAAATACTTGCTGCTTATTCCAAATGTGGCCTAAGATAGCGAAGTAACACCTCTCTCTTACTTTTTCATTACGTCTTCCTATAGACCGTGTAATTAAACCTAGTTTACCTTAGAATGACCCGCATTATCTTTTGATCCCTCCCTACGAATCAATAGGTTGTGAGAAAAGTTTTCAATAATAAGACATACTTATATTTTTCTGGGAAAAAGTTCTACTTTTTGGTTGATCTAATCGGTTTATATCTTTTTTTTTCTTTTCTACTCTTATCGCGTTTCACGTATCTGAAATCCATTTCTAGATGCTTAGGAAAAATAAACAATTCTTGTTTGATTTGCTAGTTTAAAAAAATCCATTTCCCCATCCTTAAGGTTAAATATAAACTCCATTTCCATTGACTTTTTTCTTTATGCGATTTCCCGACTACCTCTCTTAATAAATCATCTTTTTCTTGGCAGCTCCACGGAAATATATTTCGTGGGTCGCAGTTCGTTCACGCTGTCCGCAGGGGGCTTTAATTCAGATAGGAAATGGTACTCGGGGTTGGATATATTTTTTCCTCTGCTGCTCTCTCGTCGTTGAAACTATGAAAAATAAAAGCCTTGAAAATCTCAATCACCAGTAAATTCGCTCTAGAATCTCCACGGTACAACTTGCGAGTGTTCAAGCGATCGTATACGGTCGTTTCTATCGATGAAGTCAAAGGGTTCGTCGTAACTGATTTATTCGATTACATTTTATGGTTAAATCCGATATTTATGCGTAGAATGCTCGGCATTCATTAGATAGAACGTACACACAAATGGATAGTTCTTGTTGTAGCTGTATTAAGATTTCAGTTCTTAAGGTCAATTTAACTGAATCATTTAAGTATTGTTTTGGATTTTGAACAAAAACTGATGACCGATGCGAGATTTTAACGTATAGCCTACGGAGTGGCCCCAGTATTTTATCTACTGTCTAGTTTTCTAAATCGAGCTGAGATTTTTGGAAGCTGGAAGAATGTTATCTCCGAAAGGTAGCTTTTCGATGGACCTTGCCACGTTTTGGGAATTCTTATCATCTGTGGACCACGGGATATTTTACGTTCTTTTGTAGTTGATGTTGACACTGTATTTTTAAAAATGCTTAGGTCTGTCAGTTTCGTCACTATTCTCTCGGAGTACTTATGCCATTTTCTCGTTTTCGCCGAATTTTCTTGGGCAATTGGGCTACACAAAACTGTCGTATTTCTCAAAGCGATCGTAAGTAGCCCCATATATACAGACGATTCTATTGCCATTGTGTACTTGTCGAAGCCATTTCCGTGAGGAATTTCTCCCTCCAGTGACGTTTGGCCATAATTTTATCATGTTGACCATAAATTTCACGTAAGGAGATGTTTTGGTGGGTGTATTTCATAAAATCTCGGCGGACGTCATGCCAGTAACTTGCCGAATTGCCTTCTTAAATTCTGGCTTGTCTCGACTCTCGTAACATGCTTGGCCATGTGTTTAATGGCGGAAAATAACTTCGCAAATCCCTCCTCTTGAAACATCTTCGCGCAGCACATTTTCTCCCAATACCTTTTTGTCGATTGTAACGTCTATTCACAAGTTTCATTGCGACATACAAAAAACAAGCCCGCATGGTGATTTTTTTATCGGATTGAGGTTTCGACTTAATGAATTTTGCGATGTGATAAATGTCCAAATCATGCATATTTTACTGGTTAAACCAAAGAAAAATACATAACATGAATCCCCATCCGAAAAGATACTATATGTAGCTCCAGAGTCAGTTTGGTGTGAATTGGGGGCAATCTAAGTACAGCGTTGATGAAGAATATGTAAAAGATAAACCAGGAATTGTGTAAAACATTTCTCCATCATTAATTGTATTTAAATTTAGGATGGACCGAATCAGTTTCATTTCGTCACAATATACAGCCATCTTGCGATATGGAAACATGGCAAGTTGGCTGTATATTATGTTGTTCAATTTATGCAAATATACGGAGTTGTCAACGTATTTCCAGAAAGCATCTTGCGCAAACACGTCGCAGGACCGCACGCTTCCCCTAGGCATCATCATTGGCTGTTTCCTTTGATTGAACATCCAATATTTTGCGCATTAATTGGATAGAATGGATGGATATTTTTCGTTGAGCATTAGGTTGAACATTTGCTTCCTTTTTTTTTACGTTGTAAAAATCGGGATCGAGCGTCGCAAAAGTGCAAAAAAAAACACTCGGTGGGAAGCCGAGGGAATGTTGGAATAATTGTGACGTTTCGGGGATGTAACCGCCGAATATTTCGGAGATCGTCTGCTCCACAAATGAAATTAAATATTTTGATTACCCTGCAGGGCGCTCGGGAAAAAAAAAGAAAGACTCGAAATTTGAAGAAAAAAAAATCCAGGACCGTAAACGAAAAGAATAAAATGAACGACGATTTTCACCCGTGAAAACGACGTCGAATAATTTGCGGTTGAATTCACTGATTGAGTGCGCACTCAACAGTCAGCCGTAATACAAAAGGCGTTTCTGGGGGACGTTTGACTGCCGGCCTCGGATAAAATAAAATGCCATCGCGATATTTTTGAGAGCCACCCCTGTACCACACTGTCTGTGGTGGGCGCAATGGTGTGTTAGGCTCTCCTGGTACTCGCACATGAAAGTGACAACGTGAACTCCCGTGAAATCGTCAACTTTTGCGTATTTATTCTCGGAAAATGAAAGATTAAAACTGCTTTTGGGGGAGATAATAAATTTCATGTGATTCCTTAAAAAAACGGTCGCGCTTGTTCACCGGTTTGATTCCGGTTTCACTTAACGTCAGTAGAAGGTGAACGCTTGAGAGCGCGCTGTGTTTTTTTTTTAGGTCAAGGGTTGCGCCTACCCTTGAGTATCGGGAGAAAAAGTCGACCTGATACCGCATTCGGAATAAAGAAAAGCGGTCGACCGGTCATTTGATACCATTCGAGGCCTGCGGTCGACTTAGTGTTTACACCGTGACAATCTCGCTGACGGTTTTTTTTTTGCCGAGGCTGAACGGGGCACTGCCATTTTCGTACTTAGGCAAATGAAGCGAGCGAATGAAGAGTATCTCCTGCTCGTCCTCTTTACGTAGTGGAAGGTGGAAGAAAGTGTTTGGACGTTTAATTGAAAGTTAAATGAAGAGAGAGGGAGTCGAGATGGAAAGTACGGTATATTCGTTTCAACTTGCTCGTTGCTAAAAAAAAAAACCAGATGATGTATCGAAATGAAATGAAACGATAAAGTTGCTCGAGATAGCTTAACGCTCGGAGGAAAATGGAATGTCAAGTCACGGGACGAGTCGTTTGTTGTATCTGTCGGCGGCGATGGATTGGCCGGAGGTAAATTGACGAAAGAGGACAACGAAACAACGTTTATCAAACTAGCCTGCGAAGATATTCATTTTTGATATGGAATACGGTTTGTTTGACCGACTTGGCGTTCGCATTCCTGTGCCGAAAGGCGTGGAAGTGAATTTTATCGTTATGTGGCGAGAAATAATTCAGTGAGGCTAAAAACATCGCGGTGTCGTCAGCCTTTTTTGGCGGAATCTTCGGAAAATTATTCATAGGAGTGATTTAGTTTGAGAGCAGATTCTCTAAATACGATACTAATTTTGTAACTAGGTCCTTCCATTTCATGTGCTGTTTTTTTTCCATATTTTTCGGTGACTATGCGTTCTTCAACGAGCCGCATTGTTTGAAGTTATCGCATTTCGTTCGCATTCTGTGTAGTATTTAATTTCATGCCTCGCTGTTTTCCGAATGTAGCTCCCCAGCACTCGTAGGTCGATTTGGGAACGCTTGCGAGGATTTGAAATCGAATCGCACCACAATTTGCATCATTTTCCGAATTTCACATTGATAAAAGAACCGAGGAACGTTTTCTCAAGAAACGGCCGAAAAAAGGACTCAAAAATTAATCGGCGGAGCATAAACATCGGTGAAAAGGGTGAAATATTTTAGAGAAAAATAAAGATCTTCTCTCAATTAGTGAGGGGATGGCATCAGTTAGTTTCCTCCTTTAACTTTTTAGGTAAAGATCCTCCCCAAGTATGCAGCCGTCAATAAATAAGGTGAAGTGATGTCCTTTTTGACAGGGAGTATTGAGTGCTGTGCGCTGTTGCCAAAACGGTTGCCGAGGCCATGTTTGGCTGTGAAAATCCTTGGAAAGGATTCAAAATATCTGTTTACGTAGGAGGGTGGCTCTGTGCGCTCGTTACGCGGGAGGTGAAAGTCGAAAGAGTTTTTTTTTTCGAGTTGCAAGCAAAACATATTGTGATAATATATCGTTCGACCTCTTGGGACTTTACTGCTACGTTTGTGGACCGAGGGAAAAAACTACGACACGTCTGTGTCTGCTCTTTGATCTTGGGAATTTTATTGTCATTAGCTTCTAGATTCTCACTAATAAATAGAAAAAGCAGAAAGAACAATAGGGAAAGCAGACAAAATGTTGTTATATGTCATATGTGTAGTATATGTCATGAAATCAGTCTTCATAGTCTAACATGGCGACTTTAAAACTTTCACGTTGCAATAAATAAGTCTGATTTTTTAAATGAATGTGGAAAGAGTGATAATCCAGTGGGTAGAACGCTGTATTTCTTTGTTCGGAGGGTTCTGGTTCGGTACTAGAGGATACCTCTGGGCACCCTGATCTTCCATTTTTTTCGGGTACTACGTTTATCTTCCCGAGTAAACGCAGGCGGTGTAGGAAAAGGAACATGCAACCCCATCTTGCTGATGTGTGAATATAACACCCTGTTGGACCCAATATTAGGTGATCTTCCTACCCTCACCTATCAAACTAACCTCAGGGTTGATTACTGTGGTTTTATATGCAAGTACTATATCCCTCGGAGACACCGTGGCCCTGGGCGTTAAACTTCACTCGCCAAGCGTTTCTGAACCCACGGGCAGTAATTTTCTGAAACTCCGATCCTCCCTCCCCTCCCCCATCCTCCTCACCTGTGGTGGGTGGATGCCATCGTTCCGCGAACGCTCGTATCCCGGTGAAGTGGTCATCGCCCACACACCGCCCTCCTGCGAACTTCGGAACTCCTCGGAAACCACCGCCGCCTCTTTTATCCTCCTCCCGGCGGTGTTCCTTACACAACCCTTTCATCATACCACACCCTGCCGTCACACTCCCTCCCACCGCCGTGGTATCGATTGGGGGGGTGAAGTGGGGGAGGGGGTGGGTGATGGGCGGGGGTGTGGGCCTGCGAGGGTGTGAGGAGAGGCAGATTGAGAATGGAATCGCTTTCGTCGTCCGGCCCCCCTCGCCCTTCTGCCCTCCACTCCCCGAACCCCCCCCTCCCCTCACCTTCAACTCATCCTCCACGTGGTAAGGGCTAATAGACACCGTCCACAACTGACGCCACCCCCTAACTATGGAGGGGTGGAAAGAAAATATTTCGGGCGGAGAGGAAGACACGAGATTTTTAATATGGTGGGCGTAGAGAGGAAGTGCGAGGGGAATTCGAAAAAGGCAGAGAAAGCGGATGGAGGAAATATTTAGGGTTATAATAGAATGGACAATTTCGGGAAAGCGGAGTATAGGGAGAAAGAGGGAAGGCTTTTTAGACAGAATGAAGGCAGTCAGAAGTTACGGAGATGAAGAAGAAATAATGTAGGGCAAAGAAAGAGGAAGCTATAGCAATGTAAACCTTTGAAAGTAAAGAGTCGTTAAGGGGCCGTCCATAACCTACCTTTTAATTGGCAGAATGAATACTCAACCGAACGCTTTTAAGCTTTAAAATGAAAAACGCTTAAATATATTTGAGACAAGGTGAATTTATTCCTTTACACTAGAAAATCGAAAACATTTGGAAGTCATTTCCTTCTCTTTTTTTTATCCATACGTACGCATTTCTCGAGGTAACATGAGAAGGTATTATATTTTTTGCAACTAAAATTACTTCAATAATTTGTTAAATATGAGTATTTCAAAACGTATGGTGTTCGTAAATAATTTAAATGATATTCTTTAATGAATTCGTCTTCCCCGTCTCTAAGAACGGATGTAAAATATACGTTTTAAGAACGAGATAGGGGAAAACTAGCGAGAGGAGTATGGTTATTAAAAACTCGTATTAATACGGCTGTTTGTAGATTCATTCGTAACTTTTTCTGAATTTCTCGTGTGTTATTCGACTTACGGAGGAACGTGGTGGCAAATCGCAGGCCGAGGGGGAAGAAGCTAGCCTCCTTGCCCTGAACGTGTGCGAATTTCGTACTCCACTGTGAATTGAACTCCACCCTTCCCATCAAGCCATACCGTTCGAGTCATTGCTGTGTGAAAAAGGTGTTTTCCTCGAAGTGTGACGCTCCAATATTTTGAAGAATTGACTTTCTGACAGTAGAAATTGTTTGGCATAATGGAAATAAATTAAAATATTTATACCCCGCATCACGTCTCGCTGATTATGCTACTTTACCTTTTTTTTGTCCATGCGGTGACACACGAATGCCTCTGGTGGGCGTAGCGATGTTCACTCACCATGCCAAGGCAGGTATTTTCTAGGTAATCATGATGAGTGCACTCATTTTTATGAGTTGTTCGTGGGATCAACGTTGCCATCTTAGTGGCAGCCCCTCTAATAGCCTGACTGAAAAGGAGTGTTGAAATGAGAAGTGCATAATTTTTTGCAGCATACGCGGGTTGAACACCTGCTCCATTGTAAACTGAACCTTGGAGTTTCGTGTACTTGTTCATTTTCGCAAGAAAATCAAATCGAAATGTGAAATCGAATTTGGAAATAATAGATTCACTATCGCAAATTTTAGTAATGTGTTACGTGGACACCAATTAAGACCTCATTCTCCAATTTCTTTGTGTTAGTCACGATTGGTATAATTTGCTCATGTTGTCCTTATGCTTGATAGACACTGTCATAAATACTACCGATGTGAATAAAGATGCGAAGTTACCGACTTTGTAGACTAGACGCTGGAAATCCGCGCCTTCATGTATGTACTTCGTCATTTTTTCTTGCTCTTTCACGCGCAGGAGGTATGTTTTTTCGTTGTAAACGGATTTTTGAAGCCATTCCATCTGATTCACTTTGTTCTGCTCACTCACGCAGTCTTACAATGCAATCCAATTGCAATTGGTGAATTCTCTTTTTTGGTGATTGGTTTGGAAATTGGTGAAATCTCTACATCCGTAGCAATACGGAGAGATAGCGTTATAAAGGGATTCCCTACAGACAGTTTTCTCTCCGACCGATAGTCTATTATTTTGATTGCAGAGGCTGCAGAGCATTACTCTTAAGTCTTGAAATACTTTCACTTACCCAGTTAATAAGCTTTATTTCACCTCTAGCGTCATCATCACTGGATAAGTTTGTCAGTCCCCGTCGCGTTCCTTGCTATTCTCTTCACTCCTTCACCGTGCCTTGAGATATGACGTCATCCATCATCTGCTTATAATTCATCCTTGGTCTTCTTTCGTAATCCTTACCTTTCCGCGGTGTCTCTTCCGTGAAGGCTCTCGGTAAAATTTTGTCCCTCGGAACTTACCCAATTAGTATCCTTCTTCTCGTTGTCAATGAATTTTGAGACTTCGCCAACTTCGAAGGAATTAGTCATTAGTCATCCGGTCTATCTCCGTTGTCATTCTGTACACCCCCGCATTTTCGTTCATTCTTAATTCTCTCTGAAGATATTGCCGTACTGTTCCAACTTTAGCAGAAAAATGAACTCTCTTGGTAGGGTTTTGCTGTCCATATGATACGACGCTGCTTTATTTCATGCCCTCATGGTTTTCAGGAGTATAATTTTCCGTTACTATTTGCGCTTTTGATAAAAGATATTTATTTTTGATCCACCGATTCTACTTATTGGTCGTAGGGTGGTGAGATATATTTTTAAATGCATAGCTTGATGGTTTAGCGTGCATTCGCTTTCAAAACCTAAACATCATACGTGTCTGAAACAGGCTTTAATTTATTAGTCGCCAGGTCGTTATCGAGCTAAAAAAAAATACCGATTCATGAGACTCACCACATGCATAAATGAACGTCATATTAGTGTTATTCATTTACGCCATTTGTAACTGAGACACTCCAGATGCGAGATATGGCTAAAGGCGTTCGTCTGTACGAAGCATCGTTTTGCGATTGTCGTAAGGCAAAAATTGAATTAACTCCCTTTGGTATAAATACAACTCTAATTCATCTCAAACGAGAAGAAAGGCGTGAATGTTGAACGAACTTGTCTCTCGTGGAAAATACTATTGAGTGCGAATATATATATATATATATATATATATATATATATATATATATAATATATAGATATATGATATATATAGACTATAGATAATATGAGTCCTGGCAACTACGGGACTCGGCCCAAGAGGCCGTGTGTCGTGCCCGGCTGCGGGAGAGGCAAGGCTTCCGCGGTCGTCATCCCACGAAACCCTTGCAGGGAAGAAATAACTTCAGCAGGACAGAAGACTCAGAAGAAGGCGAAAGTAGTAAGAATAGGAACCTGGAACGTCAGGACAATGTTGAGGAGAGGCAAATTAGAAAATATTAAGCGAGAGATGGAAAGAGGTAACATAGATGTTTTAGGCCTCTGCGAGGTGAGATGGAAGGATGGCGGGGATTACTGGAGTGACAATTATAGAGTAATATACAGCGGCGGGGACGAGAGCCAACGAGGGGTTGCCGTAATTTTAAATAAAGGGGTAGGAAGAAGCGTAGTCAACATAGAGCAAGCGACAGATAGAATTTTACTCGTAGAGATTAAAGCAGAGCCGACGAACTTGGTCATTATTCAGGTATACATGCCACCGAGCAACCACAAGGAGGAAGAAGTCGATAGGATGTATGATGAGTTAGAGGATATCATCGCGAGTGTTCCTGCAGGGAAACATTTAATAGTGATGGGGGATTGGAATGCGACGGTAGGCGAAGGAAGAGATGGTGGTGAGGTGGGGGACTATGGGTTAGGCACGAGGAATGAACGCGGGGAGAAAGCAATTGAATTCTGCAGGAGACAGGGGTTAGTCATCACCAACACATGGTTTAGACACCACAAAAGGCGTAGGTATACATGGAAAATGCCAGGTGACTCAGAAAGGTATCAGTTAGATTATATTATGGTTAGGCACAGGTTTAGGAACAGTGTGATAAATTCGCACAGTTTCCCAGGAGCGGACGCGGACTCTGACCACAATTTAGTTGTTATGAAATGTAATGTTCGTTTCAAGAAGATAAGGCAAGGGCGGCGGGTTAAAAAATGGAATTTAGAAGCAGTAAATGAATTAACGAAGAAGGAGTATCAGGAGGCTGTAGAGAAAATGATGGATGACGGTAAAGAACTGAGTGCTATCGAAGAAAAATGGGAATGTATCAAGAAAGGGATATTGGAAGCCGCTAAAGACACTATAGGAACCGTTAACGGGAAAAGGATAAGGAAACCATGGGTAACGGATGAGATGATTGCAAAGATGGACGAGAGAAGAAGATGGAAAAATGTAAACACAGAGTTAGGCAAAATGAAGTACAAAGAGTTAAACAATAAATTGAGAAGGGCCACAAATAAAGCAAAAGAAGAATGGTGGAAAACGCAATGCGAGGATATGGAAAGTCTACAGAAGAAGGGTGAAATTGGTGCTCTATACAGCAAGGTTAAGTTATTGTCGGGAAGTAAGAAGGCAGGATCTGTGCTAACAGTTAAAGATAAATGGGGTAAGATAATAGTTGAACCAGGAAAAATCCAAGAGAGATGGAAGGAATATATAGAAACACTGTATGGTAAAGAACTTAGGCCGACAAGGTTAGACATAGAAAAGGAACATGAGGTAGAAGAAGATAGCTTAGGTCCAGGCATACTCGACGATGAAATAGAAAGGGCATTAAAGGAGATGAAAGCAAACAAGGCTGTGGGGGTGGACAATATTCCTGTAGAAATGTTGAAATGGTTAGGGAAAGGTGGGAAGAAGGCCATATATGGACTGATTCGTAGTATCTATGAGGAAGAAATCTGGCCGGAAGATTTTGTGAGATCGGTGTTAGTTCCTATTCCAAAAAAGGCAAAGGCTTCGTCATGTGAGGATTACAGAACAATAAGTTTGATATCCCACGCAGCTAAAGTTATTCTCAGGATCATCAACAAAAGGATAGAGAGTAAGGCAAATGATTACTTAGGGGATGATCAGTTTGGGTTCAGGAAGGGAAGAGGTACGCGTGATGCCATTGCAGTAATGAGATCACTAGTCGAGAGAAATATAGAATACAATCAGGACGTTTTTGCCTGTTTTGTAGATTTCGAAAAAGCGTTTGATAGAGTGAATTGGGAAAAATTAATGCGTGTATTGCAGAAAATAGGAATGGATTGGAGGGACAGGAGACTGATCCGCAACCTGTACATGTCTCAGACTGCTCAGGTGCGAGTGGGGAACGGAGAGTCCGGATGGGCAGTGTTAGGAAGAGGTGTAAGGCAGGGTTGCCCATTGTCACCGGTACTGTTCAACGTATATGTAGAGGAAATGATTAAAGAGGCATGGGAAGAACTGGAGGTAGGAATGAAAGTCGGAGGGGAATTCGTAAAATCGGTTAGGTTTGCTGATGACCAAGCATTAGTTGCTCAGTCAGCCAAGGGGTTGCAAGCATTGTTGAGTGAATTGGAGGTTCAGTGCGATAAATATGGGATGAGAATCAATATTAATAAAACAAAGGTTATGCGATTTTCTAGAAAGAAAAAGGCTAAGCTAAATATTAAAATAGGCGGGGAAAGAATAGAGCAGGTAGAGCAGTTTACATATCTCGGAAGTGTTTTGGACCAACACGGTCAAAGTGGTAGGGACGTAAGGAGAAGAATTGCGCTAGGCAAGGAGGCTTTCTCAAAGAGGAGGGAGTTGATGACGGGGACGTTGAGTAGGGATGTTAAGACAAGACTCGTAAAAACTCTGATATGGAGCGTAGCTATGTACGGCGCGGAAACGTGGTCGCTGAAGCAGGAGGATAGACGTAGATTGGAGGCTTTTGAAATGTGGGTATGGAGAAGAATGGAGAAGGTGAAATGGACCGAAAGGAAAACAAATGAGGAAGTACTAGAAATGGTGGGGGAGGAGAGGGGTTTGTTGAGAGAAATCCTATGGAGGCAGGAAAAATGGATGAAAGGCGTATTGAGCGGTAGTGGAATGTTGAAGAGGGTAATAGAGGGGAGAATGTTAGGCAAGCGTGGTAAGGGTAGGAACAGGATAGGGATGTTGGACGGGATGAAGGGAGGAAAGAAGTACACCGAGATGAAGAGGGACCTGATATAGATTAGTTTGCTAGGTGGGGAGTTACAAAATGTTTATTTGATAGTTGTGTCCATCCAAAAACCTGCCTTAACCGGTAGATTACCTAATAATAATAATATATATATATATATATATATCCTGGACGGAGGGTCTTTCACTAACCATCGGTTGAAAAGATGTCCATTAGATTTGAGATACTTAATTTTTTCTTTTAGTGTTTCGGTTCCATTTTCACGGATTCAACATTTCTTCGCGGTCTCCGCAAGCATGTAACCACCGCAGTGATGCCCTTACGTATGTGTTACACATAAAATAGCATTGTCTACGTATACGTGTACACAGCACGCGTACAACGTACAAGCACGAAGGATACGTAATGCATAAGGTTTTGTCTTTCCATTACGGTTACGTTAAGTTAGAGAAGTTACGTTTCGCTTTTAGCGTTGGTGAAATATTTAGCACTCGCAAATCAGTATGTGTGTGTGTGTTAGTAATTAATTGGTGGTCGGAAGAAAAAGCTGAATGGCAAGAAAACAGTCGTGACTGAAGTTTGTTAATGTTTAAGTGGGTATTCTGGAACAAGTGGTGATATAAGTGGCATTGGTAAATAAACCAATCGCTATGATAAAACTGACGCGTAATGCCATTCAGGTATTTTGGTAATAGTTGAAGCATAAAATGATGAAAGGCTTTTCATAAATGATTGATGGCTTTACAGAGGTCGATGTCATTCACGAAGAAGTGGGCATACATTATAATTTAAGGTCGTCTTGTGTTGAGGATACATATTCAAAGAGTAATGAACTCCATAACAGTTTCAGGTTTTAGCCTCGTGGAATTGCTTCGTGATGAGGGTAAAAAAAAGAAACTTTGCACTTCATAAAGATAAATATCCGCATAAAGATTAAATATTTCACACCTGATGATGATGCGCAGCATCGAAACCATGGTCGTGAAATATTAAATCTTTTACGTGGAAGTGCAAAGTATCTTTTTTTTACCCTCATAATGAACTCCATCCATAATGTTGACCTCTCTGTTAGTTCATTACAAAGTCAATTCACATTTACACCTTAGTTGAGTACGTACTCTACGCTGGGTACGTAGACGTTCATTATGTATATTACGTGTAGAGTACAAAATGGACTTAGTATGGTAGTCTAAGGCACGTAATTTAATTTCATCGTTAAGCTCGTTTGGGGGGGGGGGGCGTTAAGCGTTGGAGGGATGGGGTAAATGCTCTGTGATCCATCCTCTGTGAATTTACCGCCGCGATTCGTTTTGGAAAAACAATTCCCTCTCCTGAGAAAGGATAGGAGTGATCGAATATCCGCTCCGAAGGACTTGGTGCCTCTCCCCACTCCTTTCCCAGCATCCCCACCGTCGGAGATATTACGCTTCGGAGCTTGGTGGTTCGCGGTGCGGCGGAGGGAGTTTTTCGGGATTGGGGCAGGAGGGAGGCGGGTAGTGGTGTGATGAGCCTGCCTTCGATCATAGCCGGGTGAGCGCTGTCTTTCCTCCTCCCCCAGGTCTCCCTCCTGGGTGTGCTCACTCGGCACACCGTTCTCAAACGAGGGGGGGGGGGTGTCGCGAGGGAATTTTCGGAGGGATCGCCAGCGATATGGGGGTCATGTCCTTGTGCTTACGTCTCCTTCGTGCTCCATCTCGAATGCACACGTGGGACTTCGGATTGGCGAGCGTTCTGTCTGAAGGGGTCGCCTCACTTCACATCATCCCGCAAAAGGCTTCTTTTGGAAGTGATATTTCCTTTCAAACTCCCTGAAACTCGCGTTCAAGGATTCGGGAATAGCGTCACCATCCGGGACCTCTTAGCGAATAGCACTTGTGCCTTCGATTTCTTCCTCGAATGGGGATTATTATTTTTTTTATATTCGACCGGTATCCCGTCACCGTGCGCAAGTTGCGACCGGGGAAATGAGCGGTGTCAGGACTAACTCGAATCTGGCCTTAATTTTTTTTTGTTTTTAGTTAGTTCAACTCGTGATAATTGGCAGAGTGCGAGAGAATTCTCGCTTCGCTCTACGTAAGGGGACGGATTTTTCGATTGGGATGCCATTTTTTTTTCTTTTGCGTAGACGTTGTTCGACAACTTTTCCCGAAAATATTCAGTTGCTCCTCGTTTTTTTTTTGGTATTTTTTTGTGACTTAAAACCTCCATTTCCAGCTGGATGAACACGAAGGCATCATTGTATCCAGTGATTTACTGTAATCACGCCTGAGCTAAGTTGATGGATTCTCGTGTCAAGTACGGTTATTGGCAAGATTATTTTAAGGTGCTTTGGCATTCGAGTTTGTAGCTTATGAAGGTTTACAAGTCGCTTCATGTTGATAATGGTGTTCCGCGTAGAATTTAATTAAAGGTAACGATGAGACGTCCATGTCTATTTCTTACTGTAAATTATTTACCAAAGTGAAATGTGTTCAGTAACCATGACGCCCTTGTCCCGAATGAAATTCGAGCCAGTGGCTTTGGGTAATTCGCTCTTTAACAGCCACTGTATCTATTCGGACGCTATATGATCAATACTTGAATGTTGCTACGTTCTAAGTAAACTTAAGGGTTTGTTATAAATTAGTCTGAGAGACAAATGTACATTTTTCATTGCTCAATTTTCCCCTTGAAATTGAAATAGACAATAAACGTAATTCTCATGAATGTCTAGAAAAGTTATAGCACTTAAAATTTCTTATTACTTACCTTACCTGTGGGTCGTGGTAGTCCAGGGGTAGAGCGTTGGACTGCTGACCGGAGGGCTCGGGTTTAATACCCCGGCAGGCTTCTCTGGACACTTGTAGCTCCACCCAAGCTATGTGATTTTTCGGGTACCAGTTCTTCCTGGGAAACCATACCCGGCACAGGGAAAGAAACTGGCCCCCCTACCCTGATGTGTGAATTTCACACGCCGTCGGGCTTAGTACTGGGTGAGGTCTACAGTCTTCTGGTAATTATTGTATTTATGGTTTTTTTACCTTGCTTATGTTTCAGGTTTAAGACTCCCTTAAAAAACCTTACTAGTCTGGAACGGAACCTGAAACTTCCCAAGGGATGTGGGATTAAGCTACATCCATTCATAGACCGGAAATTACTTAACGTTAACTTAAATGTACGAATTTACTTCAAGTGGTGGTGTGTTCAGACATTTATAGAAGGGACTATCTAGTCTCAATCTCGACCCATTAAAGACGTATTATTAATATCCGGGTGTATTAATAGGGAGACATTTTAATAAGTATACTCCTCCGGAAAGGTGATTTCCATCAGCACGTGTGAATCGCCGGCGAAATTACTTCAGCTGATAGACATAGTTAAATGCAGCAATTTCAGAGGGTAAAAATCATTCGCCTTGACCGGGATTCGAACCCGGATCCCTCGCTGTCCGGCTGAGTGCTTCAGCCAGTTAAGCTATCGAGGCGTCCTCTTAAACTCCAAAAATTTTGGAGTGTTTATACTCTGAAATTGTTGCATTGAAATGCATATTAGCGGATGACTCGGTTAAAAGTTACTGTTGCGGCATCTCCCGCAGTTGGAATTTGATATAGTTCCACTTAACGTGAATAATGTACGGTACGAAATGAAAACTTGATACCCATTTCTCACCAATTGCTCTCCCCACGAAATTTTGGGAAACATCGAGGCGTTTTGCAGAATTTCGTCGCCATTTTGATGTTCTCGACAAGTTAATGATTTCATTATTGTGACGAAGTTGTCGTCCTTCATCCCGAGACTGAAAATCAATGCGTGTGTCGCCAAGTTCACATTTTATAGCGTCTTATGAAATATGCATCCATTCCCTCGAAGCGTGCGAATATTAAATCATCGCTGGGGAAGGTAACCCTGCGTAGATCTTTGCGAGAGACCGCTGTTAGTACGGCAGCTGTTGTAGTGATCGTCTACTTAGCTGCACGCGAGATTGGTGCGAGCTTAATGCCACTTTGGATCCGTATAGACGCAGACCCCGATATCCCTTTCAAGAGCTATTAGGGCGTGGCTTCGCACGCATTGTGCCCCTAATGGAATATTCATTCGCAACTCCTGCAATCCTTCATAGTGAGGATTTGAGACTCCGCCGTATTTTTCGTTTGAGATTTAATTTTCTGAATTTTGAATGGTTGATGTCTATTGGTTCATTATACGGAAGAAAGTTATAGTCATTGTCACTCGTTACCGACATTCGGTTCCTTCACTTTCCTGCTCCTCGTCCACGTTATTGGATCTGGTTTCGAACTCGCTTGTTTCAGAACAGCTGCTTGGGTCCTGCTAAAAATGAAATTTTGGTGGTGAACCTGTGTTCTCCTTTGATTACTTCTAGGATTCAAGTGATGCCCCGAAGTCAGGTTTAATCCCTCCAGAAGAGAATTGCATCGTTGTATTCCTGTATAAAGTATACGGGTCAAAATATTTAAAGCGTTTTTCTTCGACAATATCCAGGCTTAAGGTAGCAGTATAGTGCCTTCTTCACTTAGTATCAGTAACCATGATATTTCAATGCGCATGATATGTCGAACCACCAAGGAAAATTGTGATTTTACGTGTGAGGTTGCTATTACAGAGCTCGAATGTTGAAGGTCGACTTTTACGAGAATGTTTTTGAGTGCTGGTGAACTCGTGTACGCGTTCACTATCGATCTCAGTCATACAGTTATATTTGATAATTGGGTAGACAATCGGTCTACAAAGGAGTTGACTCGATGAAATCGTTTGGCTCGCACTGTGCCTAATTGGAACAGCGTAAACCGATTTAAAAAAATGTAGTTTTAAATAAATAATTTTTTTAAATACTCGGGGGTTATTTTTGCTAGTCGGAGCCTTGCCTTGCTACCAGTTCAGCTGTGTTGGTGATACATCTGAATGTTTAAATAGGAATGCTCTTTTAAGTTTTGGTATACCTCTGATGAAAAGCGATCAATCGCGAGACGAATAGTTCCCTGTGTAACTGATGCTTGATTAAAACAATAGGAAGGGCTAATGAAAACTTTCGATATGTCATGTATTCTGTATACCTATTCGATCGAAGGGGGCAGTGGGTCGAAAATCGACTGAAGTACATGCGTAACTGCCATATCGAGCCAAATGCAATGGCATTTTGTTTCATCTCCGTGTCAATGCTTGACTTGTGACTTACTGTTGCGATATGCATTACTCTTTCGAACTCCCTTTACGAGTTTCAAATTCGGTGATCGCAAATTTTACTCTAGGACTCATATTGAAGGCTACTTTTTAATTCTTCCGTCTGCCTCGATGCAATAGGAATTTTTTCGTTTATCTTGTCGTATGTGCAGGCTATCTCGGAAGAGATTTAAATTTACTTACTTATTGTGCATGGGCAGTGTTAGGAAGAGGGGTAAGGCAGGGTTGCCCATTGTCACCGGTACTGTTCAACGTATATGTAGAGGAAATGATTAAAGAGGCATGGGAAGAACTGGAGGTAGGAATGAAAGTCGGAGGGGAATTCGTAAAATCGGTTAGGTTTGCTGATGACCAAGCATTAGTTGCTCAGTCAGCCAAGGGGTTGCAAGCATTGCTGAGTGAATTGGAGGTTCAGTGCGATAAATATGGGATGAGAATCAATATTAATAAAACAAAGGTTATGCGATTTTCCAGAAAAAAAGGCTAAGCTAAATATTAAAATAGACGGGGTATAAATAGCGCCGGTAGAGCAGTTTACATATCTCGGAAGTGTTTTGGACCAATACCGTCAAAGTGGTAGGGACGTAAGGAGAAGAATTGCGCTAGGCAAGGAGGCTTTCTCAAGGAGGAGGGAGTTGATGACGGGGACGTTGAGTAGGGATGTTAAGACAAGACTCGTAAAAACTCTGTATACACGGTGTGGAAACGTGGTCGTTGAAGCAGGAGGATAGACGTAGATTGCAGGCTTTTGAAATGTGGGTGTGGAGAAGAATGGAGAAGGTGAAATGGACCGAAAGGAAAACAAATGAGGAAGTACTAGAGATGGTGGGTGAGGAGAGGGGTTTGTTGAGAGAAATCCTATGGAGGCAGGAAAAATGGATGAAAGGCGTATTGAGCGGAAGTGGAATGTTGAAGAGGGTAATAGAGGGGAGAATGTTGGGCAAGCGAGGTAAGGGCAGGGACAGGATAGGGATGTTGGACGGGATGAAGGGAGGAAAGAAGCATACAGAGATGAAAAGGGACCTGATATAGATTAGTTTGCTAGGGGAGTCACAAAATGTTTATTTGATAGTTGTGTCCATCCAAAAACCTACCTTCACCGGTAGATTACCTAATAATAATTATAACTTATTGTGCCCTGAAGCTAAAATTCTTCGTAATCCATTGTTCTCTTGGTGAATTGCTGAGGAGCAGTTTTTCTGACTGCGACTAGAAAGACAAGGAGGCGGTTGTAGGAATTTCCCTGGCCGTGATAGCGCTTTTGAATCGCTCAGGTCACTGTGACTTCCAGCTGCATGCTGCATCATCAGAATTAGGTTTTGCCAACAGGCCACGAGGTGTGAATTTATTTCCCCATTTCCAGATGCACGCGTAGGGGCATGCTCAATCAGCGAAGGTGCGCCCCCTTCATACCCGGTGTCATTTACGTCCTCCCCTAATGGAAGAAAACGTCTTTAACCTGCGCGAAAAAAGAAAAAGTCCCGTCCCATCTTCAACCAGGACCATGCAACGTCGTAAATCATGTTGGGATGAAAAAAAGTCGCCTTATGCAAGCACGACTTTTAGTGGGGCAAGCGGAGAATTATGTCACGCTCGCGTTCACCCCAAGGGGAGAGGCCGACGGGTTTTCAACTGACGCGCTAGACGTCCTGAAAGTCGTCCTCCCCTTTTGACGCGGCCGTTATAATCTCGTTCCCGATCGGACTCCCACCCTCAGACAAGACACGGACGTCGCGTCCATCACTCCATCCCTTCCAACTCCTCCCGCCTCACTTCCAGACTTCATTCATTCTCGCTTTCCCCTCCTCCTTTCTCTCATCTCTTCCCCCGTCCCCGTTCTCACCCCAGCCCATTCCGCCGATCCGAAGATGGGGGGGGGGGACCCTGGTGGCGGTTCGTGTGCTGGACCGCGTGCAGATTTCTTACCTCGACCGCGAATTTTGAAATCGATGGCTCTTCTGAGGCACGCTGAAATGCGTAAAGCGAAAGCTGCAGAAAAGGCTTGGAGAAAGCTGTGGTTTTTCTTTTTATGTCTCCGCTTTTATGATGATGAAGACAAGGAATCAAGATGTGAAGAGAATGTTTGTAAGAAATTTAATTCGGGGAGTAATTTTTTTATTGCGCGTAAATTTGGTCCTCGAGACAAGAGTATGAGCTTAAGATGTGGGTGTGGAGAAGAATGGGAAAAGTAAGGCGGACACAAAATAAGACAAACGAATCTGTGCTCGGCACGTGTGTTATTTCGTGAGTGGTCTCAGATTTGTATAATTTTTTAAATTACTGTGTTTTTCGATAGTATGTAATCTTCTAGCCCTACGTAGAAGTGTGCTGGGATAATATTTGGAAAATTGGAGTAGAAGACTAATTAGATTCTTGAGAACCTGCGATTTTCAAACGTTTTCGGCCCATGAATCTAATTCGTGTACATTTTAAGCATTGAACTAATACATATACATAAATATATATATATAATATATAATATATTATGAAAATATTATATATATATAATATATATATATATTATTTATATATATAAATATCTATATGTATATTAAAAGCATGAATATATACTTAATATATATATATATATATACATAATATATATATACATATTAAATAAAAATATATACATATATCTATTTTTATATAATAAAAACATATACATATAAAAATAGTGGGTCGAGGTGGTCTAGTGGGTAGAGCGTTGGCCTACTGACCGGAGGACCCGGGTTCGATTCCCGGGCAAGGCACTCTGGGCACCTACAGCTCCACCCAAGCTAGTTGATTTTTCGGGTACCAGATCTTCCTGGGAAACCATAACCGGCACAGGGAAAGGAACTGGCCCCCCTACCTGTGTGAATATTCACACTCCGTCGGGCCTAGTACATGGATGAGCTCTACCATCACATACTAAACCGACCTTCGGGTTGATTACTGTGTTTATGGTTTATTATATATATATTATAAGTTCTAACTTATGTAGTTTAACAAATTTGTTGAAGGACGTTGTCGTTGTCATGCGGTTGAACCGATGACATTTGCGAAGAACGTGCTTTGTTTATGCTTTCCTGTCATTTCAGACTTGTAATCGGAGAATAAAATCTGCCTTGCGAAAAACTTACTTAGGCACTGCGTACAACTTGACTGGGTCTGAAGAGTGGCCCGAGGGAAGCTCACTCCACCGCATGCCACGTGGCTTAGATGTATCGATTATTCTTTGAAGTCTCAAATCCGCTTGGTCCGTTTGATGTGGACGAAGGACACGGCCTACTATGGCGGTGGAAATGGCAAGCGAGTATATTTTTAGCCCGATTAACGTATTTTTAGAGAATTGACAATTGGATCGTATGGTGATGAATTCATATTACTAAAACGCATCGGGATAAGTTGGAATGAATTTTGATAATTCGTCATGTATCGGATATAAATTAACTCAAGTCGTTGAGGAAGATCCTAGCTAATTTCTGCTACTACCATTAATTGAGTTGCATTAATATATTAGAATTATTCAGGGGTGGTTTTAAGGTGTTTGATTTCAGTTTTGGGCCATCCATAAATCGCCAATCGCGCTATTGAAGAGATCCTGATCGAAGTGAAGGCTATGTTATGTTTCAAAGTGGAATTATTCAGACTGTTACGTTACTCGTATACCAATACGATAACTTAATAATGATAATTATAATAACTTTAATGCCACATAATATGCCTCATACTTGCTAGTCTAGATTCCATAACACAACATAGTACAACCCAGGAATAAACGTCGTAATTAATTCCTTTATTTCATGATTCTGGATTTAAACGAAGGCTTCTGTATGTAACCTGCAAAATGGAGTTTTTTTTAACGAATCGACACAAGCTTTATCTTAAATACCGATCATGGTTCCAACAGGTAATTTATCATTTTCAAGGTAAAAGGCAAGGATTATAGGCACTGTCGTGTGAACGTTTAAAGAAAGGTAGTGATCTGTTGAATTCATGGTTGACAATCTAGGGCGTGTAAAAAAAATTGAACATTTTCAAATTATAACCTGAATAGCTCGTCAATGAAGGATCGAGGAGCTGGGCTGGTGTCCAAACATCTGGTGGTTTGGGGTAAAAAATTCTCAAAAAAACCATCTTTCTTTTTTTCAAGTTTGAACCTGACGATGAATCAATGATTGTTGCTTTAAATACACAATCTCTCTGCGGTTGGTATAACAGTCGCTCGATTCCAAAGCCATAAACTCTTAACCTGCCTGGAGCGTGACTTATCGAGCGGCTATTACTAGAATCCATTGTGCCGTTCCATGGGTTTACAGTGAAGGGAAACGAGATTTTAATCGTCGGACTCATCACTTTAGATGGCCATATTCCTTAATGATTTGTGCATATCCGACCTTTGACATGATAGTATTTTCGCTCTACATTCACTTGCGCTATCATTGCGTTCTCGGTCTATCTCCCAGGCCACTCATCGAATCTGTTCTGCGACTTCGGTCCTTCAATGCTACTTATGTGGAATGTCAGGTTAAGACAAGGAGTCATTATATATCTGTTTATCACGTTCATTCTTAATCGGATTCAATAATGTAATGCGAGTATGACAATGGTCATTTTGAATAACAAAAATCATGATTTTCTTTTATTGTGTCGAATCCATTTAATGGTGACCAAGGCCAGAAGGAAGGCGTCGATAGTTAGTACTTAAAATTTTCTGTCTGTAATTGCATGCATTTTTATGCATATGATATTTTACAATTAGAGAGTTACGAGAGGTAAGACGTGAACCCGACGGACCCAATTTTGCTCGAATAAAGACACCTATGCCTTTACCTTAGCTGCCCAAGCACCTGAAAATTTCAAGATATATGGCGTTGATGCTTTAGTTGTGAAGGTCCTCTTATTTGATATTTATGCGTCTAATTCCTCACAGTTTTCGGAGATACGTTTAAAGTTAGCATTTATTCGTTAAGGAGTCAATTTTGCCCACCAAACAATTTAACATAAGTCCGAACCGAACCAGTCCAATGTTTTGATGAATATAACCGAATGCAATTAAAATGGAGGACGAGGCGATATGACTCCAGCAATCATCTAACAGAATGTTGCTTGTTGTGAAGGAAGTAATATAATGAAGAAGTCGATTAATTTTAAAATAGGATAGAGGAGACCAGAGCAAGATCCGTCAATAAATTGATTCTTAAATGTTAATGAAACTGTCTTCGGCGTCACTTTGTTGGAATATTTTCGTTTCGTTGAACAATTATTGAAAGATAGAAACAAAGCAATTCCACGTCTAAAGGTTTTTATTTATGATTTGATTTCGATGCATCGTAGTACTGTCTGGAAGATGATGATGATAGCGATGTTACGTGTAGCGATGACTAGGTCATGAATAAAAAACTTGGTCTCGTGAAACTTCTTTATTTCCAACTTTCGATAACCTTTGACGGTAATTACGATTTTTAATTAAGTATGGACCTTCGAATTTCTTCCTGCATTGTTTTCCTCCGGTTGTTTTTTATTTGTATTGCGAATTGAAGCTCTTATTTATTTTAAGACGGAGATGATATAAGTTAAAAAACAAAGACAGCATGGCGCCGATTTTTTTTACCTCTGCAGTCTTTTTCTTTTTGAATAACTCATCTTTCGTCCCGTCTTCTAGTGGATTACACGCTTCAGTTGCGTTCTTCCCGATTGCAGAGACCTGGACGACATTAATGATCTTACGAAATAATAATGTTTTTTGGTAATTTCTCCATTTCCCGCTATCCTCCTTTTTTAAGTAAGGAGCGCAGTAATGGGGGTTGGTTCGATGAATTCACTGTGGGGTGGGGAGGCCTGGAAATGGCGCCCCCCATCATCATTCGGCATGCTGCCGAGTGTCAAGGGGCAGCCGTTGCCTCGGCTCGAGCGATTTGTTGTTCTCTGCTCGCCTTCCTTAGCGTTTTCGTGGTTCCAGAACCCTCCGTTCGTGGCGGGAGCGGCCGCGATCGCTTCTTCCCCGGACGTGTCGGATGTAGTCTGACGGAGGGTGCATGTCTGTGTTTGTAAGGGGGAGGGTATTGGGAAGAGAGAGGGGGAAACACAAGGGTTATCCGCCTTTCCCTGCCCCAGCCCCCCCTCTCTTCCCTTGGTCCTAGACCACCTCCCACTCGATCAACCTTCCTCGCCCCCTCCCTCTCCCCGTCATCCCCGCCCCCGCCACTGCACCGGATGCCTCTACGTCACACCCTCGTCTCACTCCCCCGCTTCACCCCTCCCCACCTTTCTCTTCCCCACCCCCCCGCCTCCCTTGGACGCCCCCCCCCTTGGGGTCTTACGTCATCTCGCCCACTCTCTCTACGTCAGCATTCTCACGGTCGCCGTTCTCTCGCCGAATGTCTTCCTCCTTCCCAATCTGGCCCCTCCAACGAAGAAGGCCCACCGTTTCCCATCCTCCGTTACCTTGCCCCCGCCCTCCTTGGTCCTCTCGCCCCCACAGCCCCTCCACCAACCCCCACGATATTAGACGAGGACTTTTGCATGGCTTAGGAATTTTTCGCCGTGCACCGTTTCGCACCGAAGTTGGCGTGCGACTGTTGGTTAGCGTTGTTTCGGAAGCCGTGGGTTGTTGGGAGAGGGAGAAAGGGTGGAGTCCCCGTCGTGGTCGTCGTCCGAAAATCGCCGCTGTCCATTTAACGTTTTTTTTTCTTTTTTGCGTGCGAAATGAAAATTCATGAAGAGTGGGAAAAGTTTGAATGCGGTGATCGTTCAAACGGCAGTGCGCGACAAAAGCCCGCGCCAGAGTGTGCCCTTTTGTTCCACTTCATGAATTTTCATTTGCGGCGTCCCTCCTCCCCCGCCCACCCACCTCCAATTTGGCTTGGAGAACGCATCCATTTTCGTCGCGTCGAGATTTGGTGGCGACGGTGGTCAATATCGGTGGTGGATTCGTTAAGATCTTCTCTTTAGAAGAAAAGGGCGGCCATTTATGATGTCACGGCTCAGATAAGGGGTTAGTCCGGCGGAAAGGTGTCTTTCGCCTCTCTGTCATCCATGTAACATTTGTCATCACTGAAACAAGACCAGATGAACGTTTATTTATAATGCCAAATTTTAGTAACGTAAGCTCAGAGAATAGGTCCATTGAGCTTCATGCTCCCTTTACCTGCGACTATGCCAATAAAGACTGTGCTCACTTTGGAGAACAATAATAATATATTATGCTAATCGGAAAAGAAATACTTAGTTATTCCACAAATATATTTTATTAAACACGACCACGGTTTCCACTTATAAATTCAATGAAGCCTGAAGATGACTTTGCAAGTCGAAACCGTGGTCTATTTAATTAAATATATGTGGAATAACTTAAGTATCTCTTTTCCGATATAAATCGCTCCCACAAAGTGACGCTTGAAACCATTCTATATTTTGCTGAATCGTAGTGGCTCACCAGTTTCCTCGCGGTTCTTTCCATTTTCATTCAAGAGAATTATTGAGTAATTAATTAATGTTTTTAGCGTTATTGAGGGTTTGCAAATGCTATTTGTTGGGTATTGAGTTGTCATAAGTGACATTTACAGGATATTTTTTATGCAGGAAATGTTTTTCCTTAGGCCGATTCTATAAATATTAAAATATTTCGCAAGTCCGCCTGCTTTGACTCGTTTAAGTACGGTGTTTGTATCCTGAGAACTTGCTTGGGGATTGAAATGGTGCGGTTGCTGATGCATTGGCGTCCCATTATGACCGCCCGGGTTAGAATCCCGGATGTAGCAGGGTCCAAGGGTGGTCCCTCCGATTCCTCCTAGGGGACAATGTGGAGGGCTTTTCAATTGGAGTTCGCTTTCCGTAGAGTAGGACGTTAAACTCTGCGACCCTTTGGCATCTTTAGTACGGAATAGGATGATGCCGACTCCGGGTTTCTCTTCACTCTTCCTCCGTATCCTGGGCATCGTACCGCTAAAAAATAACCCACTTATCTCCAATGGCTCAAATGCTCACATCTGTCGGTCGCCTCTCCCGTTTAATTTTACAAATACTTCTTGAGCAACAATTAATAATAATAAGGAAAGGTGGCGAAGGAGTTTCCCCAATCACTCCTTTTTTTATTGCAGAAGCAAATACAAAAAGAAATAGCACATAAAAAAATATATATAGCATGATATGTTGAGGAGGTTCCTGCTCACGCTTAATCCCCCTTTAGTACTCTGATATAATTAGCATCAATTACACA
Source organism: Hetaerina titia (assembly GCA_037158775.1). Classification (NCBI taxonomy): domain Eukaryota; kingdom Metazoa; phylum Arthropoda; class Insecta; order Odonata; family Calopterygidae; genus Hetaerina; species Hetaerina titia. The sequence continues at coordinate 31,713,813 of CM073772.1, read as the reverse complement.
ACATGAGAAATAAATATCAAATAAGAAGACGAAATAGAATTAAATTACAGAGGTGATGCTGGACTCGAATTTAGTACAATTAGAGATAATAAGTTGTCTAAGGAATAAATATTATTTTATGATAACACTTCAGTTTACCAAGTCATACAGGAGTTTTTGATCGCACACCAGGAAAAAATATTACTCCTTAACTTAAAATAGCAGTTACATACAATTTACTTATACAATAAAACAAACAATACAATTACCAATTCTATCAAAACTTATTATACAATTATCAAATATTATTCCATTTTAAATAATTGGTTGCAGTTATGCTTAAGGCAAAATAGCACGATCTCAAGCATCTCGCTTTTCTTATAAGTCATGCTATGCCAAATTTCATGTCTGGGTTTTTCATACTTTAGGCACTCCTCTATTCTACTCTATTCTATGCTTAGCTGTGTCTTCTCTTAGGCAGGTACTACATAGATTAGTCCTTGATTTTCCTATTTTATTGAGGTAATGCTCAAAATTCCCGTGGCCCGATAGGAGTTGTGTCGCTTTTTTAGTTAGCTGTTAGGAGAATTGGCTCTTATCTCCTTTCAATTGTCTGATGAACCTAATTAGAATTTCATCTTTCCTGACTCTTTACTATCACTTTGGCCAACATTGCCAAGTGTGCTTCAAATTATCTGCTTCTTTTGCTGTCAAGGATTCCTAAAAAAAATGGATGCGATGTTGTCCAGCGAAACACCCGAGCATTTAAAGTCCCAATGACGTGTCTGAATTATTTGTTGGCTTGTTGGGAAAGTCGGTAGTGCATCGAAGCTGAGTGAACCGAAAGCTGAAGTGTTCTTCAACCAACGCGGAAAGAAAAAAAAATTTGAAGGGCCAATTCCACCGGCTTGTCATCATCGAGGTTTTGGGGTACCAGCGGACGATGGAGAACGAGGGGGTGGGCACATTTCTCCTCAGTCGATATTCCTAGGAATTCGTTAGGCTGCCTCTCGAAGCGTTTTAATTATGCACGCATTCAAATGGTGCCAACCTTTCGGAAAGGACATTAATTTTGCTCGCGTGGAAGGGGAGGGATCCGAGGCGATTGATCCCAGCTGGCCCCGAGATCCCCCGCGGTTTCTCATCCCAGGGAATCACGAGGGAAAAGGAGTCCCTTAGCCATAACATAATCGAGTATCCCGCCCTAAAAATCTCCTCCTTTCGTTCGAGGTCGGGTGAACTCACAATTTTTTTTCCCCCGAAAATGGGACCTGATAATAAGCCATTTTTCGCGTTCTATTCCCGTTTAGTGATGGGGACTCCTCTTCCCAATTTACGTCCTTCGATTCTTTTTCCGCGTCTTCTCTTCCTTCTTATTTTTTCCCTTCCTCCTCCTCCTCCTTAGTCCTCGCCTCCTTTCGTTCCACCCACGCATTCTCTTCCTTAATTCCTCCCTCCTTCCCATTCCCCTCCCCTGCCTCATCCCCCTTTTCCTTCATCCCTCGCTCTCTCGCAGCCCCCCGTGCCGGAATGGGCAGATGTGAGGGTGGCAGTGATAACAGAAATCAATAAGGAAGCGTTCGCGTGTGTGATTTAGTATATGAAGGGACGCGAGTGGCGTATTCCTGAAGATTTGGTAGCTTCTTCCATTGCTTTCCATCTGTTATTTTATCCTTCCTTTGGTGTGGACCAAACGGCACTTGCCTCCATGTCGTGCGTCTTCAATCATTCTGGTTTGTAAATTAGGACTTTGTTTTTTTCAGTTTCAGTTCCGCTTTGTAGCACCGTATTACTCTCATGTATTTTCTAAGCCTTTTTTAAAGCAGTATTGTTTTATTATCTTCAATCAAAATGCTGCCTCCTCGAGAAAATTTCCGTTTCATTGGGGTGTGGAATTTTTTGTATGGCCTACTTCATTTTTTAAAGGCATTCATATTTTACGATTTCAGGTTTTAACGCCTTGCGGACGGTCTACATTTATTTGCTCACAGGGTATAACCACCGCTCACTCTGGCCTCTTTAATTGTGTCTCTGATTAGACAGCAACGGCTGCCGTATAATTGGGAGTCGGGACGACTTATTAAAAATTTCCGCGAAAGAAGAGGATTCAAATTGGTATTAGCTCCTGGCGCTACGGAGTACCTGGTGCTTATGGTTGTGTGTGTGTGTGTGTGATTATTTTTAATTGGTAAATTTAATTCCGCTCTACTTCGGTTGCTCAGTCCGGTTCGGATTTGAATGCTCGTCTCGTCTTAACGCCGTTCCGTATTTTTTTGTGTCGTCCGATCGGCCGAATTTACTTTATCTCTTCTCGCTTCGATGGAAGGCAAATATTTTAGCGCGTTCGTGCGTTATAAATTGAACGGGTTATACGGTATTTATCTCCAAGAGGTAAAAATCGTCATTTGTCTTTTTGTCGTTGGCATATTTCCAATCAGAATGAAGATTATTACGAAATGGAATGTGAAAAAAAAAACTATTGTCGGAAGATATTCACTGCTTGTACGTGATACCTCAGTTGGACAATCGTGTATTAAACTAGAATATTTCAACACCCGGCGATAAAATGTTTTCTAAAGCAATCTTATGTTGGAAAGACACGGTGTGGCAAATTAGTATGTGGTTTTCGATAAAAGAATACCACATATGAGTTATTGACATCACACAATCCGCAAAAACATATCGTCTCTAGAGACCCTTAATGAATTTGCAAGTTCGTCTTCACCAAAAAGCTTGAAAAGTGTTCTTTATCCTAACGAAAAATGTTTGCAAACTGTGACTCGTGCTTCTAAATTGCACACTTTCGTCAACAGTTGTGGTTTTTTATTATTATATACGTAGTCGTATTTGGACGAAAAATTACTGGCGTAGATGAATCGGGTAATGTAAGATAATTGCAATATGTTAGAGTTTAACTCACAATAATGAAGTGCGGCCATTACACGTTTTTGATTAGTGGATTGAACATTTCGTCATCCTTTCAGTGGTTGACCATTTGATATTGCTATTTCGAAGCAAAATCATAAGCATATAAAATCTGCGTCCTAATGCTGTCCATGGGTTCTATTAATTAAAAATATTTACCTCCCCTATTCCAGTTTGATTCAATGCACAGAAATAATGTGTTATGTGAGACTAATCTCCCCCACCCCTAATGAAACAAAGGCATATGCTGTTTGGAAGGCCTCCTTTCTGTTTAGCGGAACCGAATTCTTTTTCAGTTTAGCTGAGGCGAGTTTAGTTTTAGATGTGAAAAGCTTTCGTGGTTTGGTGGAGCGTTTTATTTATTTTTTCAATCCGGAGGAAGGAGGGATGAGATAGCTCCGTCAGCAGCCACCCCCCCCCTCGCGGGCTCACTTCCTGAACCCGCCCTTGGTGTGTGTATGAGAGATAGATGAATGAGGAGCGGTAGATGTGTCTGACGCAGAGGACAACCTTGGCGGGAGGTGTGTGTAGAGGTGGCCCTGAATCAGAGCAGTGGATGGAAAAAGCAGAGGCGTACAAGATGTTACTCAGTACGAATTGAAAATGAAGCTCGTATATACCCCGCAACGTCGTCGGACGAAATTCTCCCAAACACGTAATCGATTATAATCTATATGCGACAGAAATATTGTGAGTTTTCTCATTCGAAATGGCTCAAAAAGTTCAAAAAATGTTGTTTTTTTATTGCATGCCGTTATTGCATTTTTTGTGTCCGGGGAAACTATGGGTAACTCATACCTGCTAGTTACCGCATGGCAAATGCTGAGCAGTCCGACTCACATTACGCTTAACGAAAATTAGCATTCCATCGGTTGGAAATATTATTTCGGTCCTTTTTCAACGTTGTTTTGTTTTAGAGTAAAGGTTTTTGTCAACGTGTGTAGGTCCAGTGTGGCTCTGATTTCTCGCATATTCTCTGAAATCAATGCAAAATATTTTTCCTTCAATATCCTGATGAAAACATTGGACGATTATTCACGTTTTCACGAATCATGTGAATGCCACGAGATGGAATTAAGTGCAAGAACCACCGTCGCTTGCAGATTGGTTTGTTTAAAATTCCGACGAGATCAAACATCGAAACATGATGCATCGTATTCTCTCGTTGAGTAAAACGTATATGCTGTATCCTGTGTGCAATACATTAGGAGGAAACGAGGGACATTAATTAATATTTTTCCCTGTGAGAACAGCTTAAATCCTTCGATCATTTCTTCCAGGTACGTCAGTGCCCTCCCTCCCCCCTATCTCCGATCCAATCTCTTGGCGGGGGGATGCCCCACCTCTAGTCTTTCACAGACGTGAGAATTTCAGGTGAGCGAGGGCTCAGCGCTGCGAGTTTCGGGTGCGTTTTGTTTCCCACTCCGCTCAAAGACCGCCATCAACCTCTTTTCCTCCCTCTCTCCTCAACCACCTGGCGCGATTGCAGTGCCTAATGCTTTGATATTCTACCGCGTCGGGGTTTTAATGGAAATTTACTCGAGACGCCCCGGCACAGACTCCCCCTCACTCCCGCCTCTCGCTCCCTCTCCGGTCGGAATAATTCTCAAATTTGCTTTCCGCCCGGGATCTCGGCCAAGAAGGCCCCGGTCCCGTTGAAAAGCATCTTTAATAATTCCCCTGCATCCCGGGGCGGCGAAATGACTTTGGGTATTCCCAAAAGTGGGGTGGGCGTAGCCGTGGTCTCCGTCGTGCTCTCTCTCCCGATCCTCGTTGGGTTGAATGCCTTCCGCTGTGTGGCGAGAGGCGAAGGTTGAGGAAGGAACAGTGTGTGAACAGCGCTGTCGAACTATTGACGCATGAATAGTCATATGCCTCCTGCCCCGCTGGAACCCACCACCCTCGCTTGATCTCCCGCCCTGCAGTGATCGCGGAGAAACGCGGGTGGTTCGCTGATTCCTCCCTGGTTAATCTAATTTCTTTTAACTTTTCCTTTACCACGTGCATTTTTATGTTTCTGCGTACAGGGTGTCGGCAAATTTAATGATAAGTTAATTAAAAATAATTTCAGAGGTGGTGGATTAAGTTTATTTTAAGATTTTCTTCTCTCACATTAACATGGCCTAGACTTCTTATTTATGTAGTTATAACGCCAATGTTGAATCATTCATATTTGTTAGTGAGCAAGAATATGCTTCATTGTTTCCATAATCATGTAAACTCTACAGTCTCGAATCTTTTCAAATCCATTAAGTTAAGAAAAGATTCTTCAGGAAAACTTCACCCTTTGTCGGACATGACCTAAATCTTTCGACTTATAATATCGGATGTGGGTCGAAATTTCTTCAATGAAAAATGTGTGTTTTTCAGGCATGCCCTTTCAAATTTCGGGGATACGAAAAGGATTGACTTGCACTTTTGGCACAAAATTAAATTCCCCTTCTAGTAGTAGCAGGGGTGTTGCTCTGACATCTATTTTGAATTCAGAAAAGAAGTTTATGTCAAATATATGTCCTTCGCTCCACTGTGAGCAGACCGATTTGGATTAGCACAATCGGATAATTGAACCCTTTATTCTAGATTTGAAGCAGTAGAATTGAAGCAGCAGATCTATGAAGGGATTTTCCTGGTTTCTAGTAATTGTGATCGATTCGTTTTTTGCGTTGCTATAACTCCGTGACTAGGAGATTATAGGTCATGTTACTACTAACAGAGGCAAATTGTTTAGCGTCACAAAATCAACCACGTCTCTAATTGTTTATTTTTACTTTTCTTCCGTTTTTGTGTTCATTTGATACAGAAGGAAATATTTATTCCTTTCTGTTTTTGTCCATTTTTTCTCGTTAATATTTTGCTTCTATTTAGTATTTTTATGTAATTGTCGTTGCTGTTTTCGCATTATTTCACGTTGTATGTACGTCAATTTTCCTTTTTCCATAATTTCTTGTCTGTTACTTTTCTGTTTTCAGCTTTCTAATTGTTTCACTTTTATTCTTTACGATTTGTTAGTCTTTGTGTACTCTGCCTGAGTAATTTTGGGAGTCCAGGGAAAAAGGGAGTCTCGCATGATCCAAGTAAATAAACTGATCAATCAGTCAGTCTTTCCCGCTTTCCTTCCCTGCCGTCGGGCTTGCACGCACCATGTGCGAGTACAAACGCAACGGGTCTCCGGGGGATGTAGAGGCTATGCGTGCGCGTGTGTTCTTATATCCGATCGATCGGAATGGCTAATTTCCCACGTCCCCCCCCCACCCCCCCCCACGTGCTCCCCCCGCCCACACCTTCCCCCCTCCGTCCAGTGTTATATTGGGGGTGGTTGGGAAGGGGAATTGTAGGGCTGTTCAAAATTCACCGCGCGCCCAGGTCTCCTAGAGATCACTCGAAACGTGCGGTCGAGGAAACGTTGGCACCATGATGTCGCAAAAAGCGTCACGTAATTATTTTATTCTCGCTGGATGTTTCTCATACCCCCTCCTTTCTTTCCTCCGTTTCTTCTCGTCTTGTGCCGTGGAGAAAAATATGAAGCCGTCCATTCAAAATTACGTGGGAAGCCCTGATAGACCTATAAATCTCACCCAACTTTTGCATGATGCCATCGATTTCCAGAGCGGGGAAGCTTCATTCGGCGTAGGACAAGGGGCTTGAGTTAGAAATGGGAGTTGTCTCGCTTATCCCATTTTTAACGTACGGGAAGGTTTGACTGTGAGGAAAGATTCCCATACTCTAGGTAATAGAAATGGAGGTTTAGGGGCTTAGCGGCCGTATAAAATAAGTTCAGTAAGTTAATCTTTATAAGACCCCCTTCCAATGTGTTTCCATGAGAGGCCTCCATCCAGTATTAACATTCCTGGTCACGTCTTGAAAGTTAAACATGACCGAGGGAGGAAAATGTTGGCCTTGTAACTCCATTATGAGTGTAGTTGATTCTGCTTGTAATCATATAAATGAACTCGCCAAGTACCTCGTAGCAGAATACTTCGTTAGAGACCATTTTATTATGAATTGAGACATTACACATACAATATGTTCATGAGGGAATAACAGCTCGATGTTTTAAATATATTTTTGTCGTCCTAGTTAAGCTCAGTTTTTGAGTGTTATCAGATCTTAATTGTCCCTTCTACGCTATATTCAAAATTACTTTTCTCATAAAGGTCTTCCATTAATTTCTAGTCAAGATTCTTCCCTAGTTTTCATCTGCAATTTTTCCTTTCCATGGATAGTATGCTCATTTCTCTCTGCTTTGAACAAGTGCCTCGCACAATTCTTATTGCTGCCCTATTATTCAATTAAGAGTCTGCTATAAGCTTGTTTAATCATTGACTTCTCGAATTAATTCTTCAATCACTTGCTCTGCCCATTTATTCCTTATTTTTTACCCTCACCTTGAAGGAGTTCCACAAAGTTAAACCTAAAACTGTTAGCCTTCTATTAGTTGGTTAACCGACAGCGGGAAATAAAGGGAAATTGACTGTCGAACTGACAGATTTAAGGAATATTTATTGATGAGCTCAATTAGCGATCGTAGAAATCATGACTCGTGTCGGTTCGAACTTTTCCAGACATTAATGTGTCCCCTAATGTCAAAAAGCATTAATTATCGCTATAGCTGAAGACCTCTGACACCCCCTACCACACGCCCTAGGCTTGGAGTGTAGATATGTCGGTGAACTTATAGCGTGCACAACTGTTTTAAGTAATCGTTGGAAATTTCCAGGAGTTTTCTCGGACACGGGCAAATGGAATAGGTTTCACTGTTTCTTCCTTTTAAATCCAAAGCATTGTATTCGCATCAGGTACCACCATTCCCTATGATCTCATCTGCTTTCTTTTGTGAGGTTTATGGCAATTGCCTCCTGATAGCGCAGGGGCGGGATGATAAGTGGGGTAAATGAAGGCGGGGGGGGGGCGTCGATGACTGTGGCTTAGTGATAACATTTATCGGGGAGACAATTTAACGGCATCCAGCGCCCGTTTGAATAGGAGTAATTTTTGTGTGGAATTTGAATACGGCACCCATGCGACGACTTTGAATCTCGTGAGCAAGTAGGTAAGTTTTTATCTGACGACATAATCAGCCATTTCAAATTTTTTATAAGTAAAACTTGAAATATTAAACTCCGATAAAAGCACTGCATGCGTATTTTTTTTAGAGCAGCCATTACTATTGTTTGTCACAAGTTTTCCGTGCTTGCGATAATATTCTCGTTCAAATGTTACCGTATTGTGGTGAATTTTGGCTTGCCGATAAAGCTTCACGAGCACGTGCTGAATACGGTTGTTACACTGTGTATGAGGGGAGGCTTAGAAGGAGACTAGGGAGACATTCTCAGTGAGAGAAAAGGTACTAATGGATCATGGATGTGGATTAAAACTGAACCCAACAGATCAGTATAAAAGAGGTGTTTTACGTCTACTTGGTCATGTATTGAGAGTGAATGAATAGTATAAAAAATCAGGCTAATGAAAGAATAGTAATCAGAGGAAACCTGTGGAAAAATTGAAGTATTTCTGTCGAAAACTGTTTTTACGTTAAGGAATTCATTCATCGCTTGGGAGTGATAGAGACAAGGGATTTACAAGAGTAAGAAGACCAATAGGATAAGTTGGTTGTCTTTGAGGTATTATGTATGCATGCATGGCTTTACGTATCTTGTACGAGGTTACCGTTCCCGTTAGTTGAGGTCGTCGTCTCCGTTATTTAGCAGGATTACTATGCGTCATTTCAAATGCTTTTTGCCAGATGAAATTTATCCACAGGCTATATGCATTGCTTGTACAGTCGATTTTATAAATGCTTGTTATCCGAAACGTCACTCATCGTAAACACCGTTCCTCAGTAAATATCGCGGAAGAGATGCATTGCCATTACTTAACATGATTGTTTTAATAATACATCCATGTTTTATATTTCTTAAAAAAGATAAAGTTTAATGTTTTCAAGCAAAATGTGTTCCCTTATTTGCCTTTTATAACATAGTAAAATTAATATCCCAAACGAACTACTTTGGACTCCAATAAAAAGTCCCTCTGTATTTCAACCGTTATATTCGATTGTCTGAGCAATTTAATTTTCCGAACCATATTTATTCCCAATTAGTTCGGATTATGATCGGCTCTCTGCTGTAATACTTGCTAATATATCGAGAGGCAATAGTTTCCAGGTCGGGGTCGACAGGAGATCAATATAGAGTAAATATGTAAATAATACCGCCGTGCAAGTGGATTAACGGAGACATAAACACAGCACAGCACGATGACATACATGTCATCGTGCAGTTTTTGCCTCTGTAAGCCACGTAAGGAATGGGCAAGAACTGGAATAACTATATCTTAAAGAATTATGTATCAAAGTGTGTGGTTGGGGCACACAATATAGTCAATCAAGAGCAAAGAGCAAATGCCTACTTGTATTAAAAATGGTAGTCTATTTGACAGTGCGGTGTGGCAAAAATTCACATTCTTTCCTTGTAATTAATTACGAGCCTATTTTCAACTAATTTATATGAGTATTTTTTTTAATTGTGAGACCAGGAGCGTTACCGTGATGTTTCCCGTGGAACCTTTTGCGATTTGATTGGTCGACTTCTTCATCGGTGGGAAAAGAGCACTCCTCTGGCATTATAATGCGCGTTTGGTTCTTTGTTTCCAGTCGGTATGGGAGAGGGAGATAACCTGAGATTAAGGGTCAATATTCCCGTTTTTCGACCGGTGGGATGGTTCCAAGAGTTCGCCGATCTCATAACTACACTATGCTTCCCAATGAGGACGATATAACCTGAAAGGTGTTAGTATCGAAAGGCAAATGGCGTTCGTCAGTACTGCGCTGTTCTTAATTTAAACCAAGGTCTTCGAAGCTCATTGTGATATATTGTGTGCCATGATAAAACTTTCATTGGGAATTGAGATTTCGTAATAAAAAGAGTTGAATAAAGTTTATAAATCAATTGGTGCTTATGTTTGGACATCAGTAGTAAAAACCCCTTATGCTTTTGCACCTTTGTCCACGTCGTGGTGAACTGTAGTAACTGGGATAGTTAAATTGGGGTTTTCTAGTTGAGAATCGTTTTTTTATCTAGTAATTATTTTTGAAACTATATCATCGTACATTGTATGAGAGTTCGTGAAAGTGAAAAAAAAGAGGTCAAGTCATTTCATTCGTATGAGATACAGTCACGATCCCTCGTGAATTTATAATCGGCCCAATAGGTTAGCGACATTGACACCGATTTCGGTCAGTTACGTAATGATTCACTTAATTCGCCCGCGTCCTTCTAGCACAGCCGATGCTCTCGCTTCTTCCGATCAGATCTGTTTTTATCGCGGTGTTGAGGACTCTTTGCTCCATGGAGATAGTAGGACGAAAACCAAGGCCAGAGTTTGAAATAAAACAGTATCGACTCTCGCACGTAATATTTTAGAAACAGCGCCACCTCTACAGCCACGCACACCTAGACCCTATCGCGTTCGACACGCAGGGAACCCTCATTTTTCCATCCTCAGCGATTGGGTGGCAGTCTTGGATGCACGGTAAACGGGGGGCGATCGTTCGAATTCCCCGAGAGCCTTGCCCACTGATTTCATCCGCCGTAAAAATGTCGCTTTGTTGAAAGTTATTCCTCGCATCGTCGGCCCCGCCTTTCTTTCCGTTGAGTTCCATGCACGGGAAGTCTTTAACGGGGTCGTTAGGGACTTGTTTTGCTAGCATTTTATCCCATGGAACCGCGTGGGATATTTTGGATTAAAAGTTTTGAAGTCGTTATAATGAATTATCCCAGCAATATTGTCCGGCTGTGGTTCATTTCTCAGATAGCCCCATTCTGCCCCCCTTCCCTGATGGGTACGTAATGCCCTGTGCACAGCTATTGATAATATTAAAAATCTTGCCCCATTAATTTTAAGGGCCCTGCCACTTGCAGTGCGGTTTTTATTTCTTGCCTGTTTGTGAAAGGAACGCTCAGAGAGCTGTAAATCATGGTAAGCGTGCAAGGTCTGTTGAAAATTCTCAACAATATTCCCAACTTTGTCGTGTGTTTAACATGCAAGTTCGTGCGCGTTTTGTGACAGGTGTGACTGTATAGTTAATCACCTATTTTTGCGTGTCCAAATTTTGGAAAAGCGTTTGAACGCATTGAATTGTAATTTTACGTTAAAAGAGCAGTCAGAATTGTTGGGACAATACCGAAGACTAAGAGAAAACTCAAAACTAGGGACGGTGATGCGTGATGATGTCTCCTAGGCCTTAATTGGTTTATAATTTCGGGGAGAGAGTAAAATAATAAAAACGAAAGAGTTGTAAATCAGCTGTCTGTCAATGAAGTTGGGGAAATTGTCTTGGAAGTGGTGTGTTCAACTGGGAAAATTTGGGAAAATCGGAAGGTAAATTGTCGTTGTCCTGGTCAGGGAGACCTGACAGTGGCTTATGGCAGTTTATGTCCAATTATAATTTGCGAATAACAGTAGTTAATAGTTGTGAATATAAAAATAATCTTGGGGTCTTGAGGTTATATTCGTACCATTTTATAGAGAATTAATGGTCTATTCCGGTTATCCATACCATTAGGGCTAAGGCTAATATATTAATTATATCGTGACTACGCAAGCTTCCGAAGGTTAAAGGCATTAAAATGTATCGGAGATTTCGATAAAGTAAAGGAGCACCAGCAATGTTGCTAAAGTTTGAGGTCACAGATAGTTGTGTCAGGACAACTGCAATCATGTAATCAGTCAGTTGAGAACGTAATGTGAAGGATAAGTAATATTCGCAGACTAGGTGGCTTCTTTTCACATATAGCTTGGATTTATATGTATGTCATTATTGTTACTTCTTGTTTATGGTTCTAAACAAATGTATAAACCGGCTGTTTTTAGACTAGTAATTGGTAAAAAATAAAGTTTAAATATTTAACATGCACTTTGATGAAACTGTCAGTTAGGGCTTTCCTTTCAGAGCTCTAATGTTTCACCCCCGATGAAGCATTTATCATTCATATGGAATAAAGAATTTGGGATTAGTCGTACGATGTTTTGGAGTTCCAAATTAAGGCAATCGTTATGAGAAATTTATCCTTTTTCGTATTTTTCTTATTTTTTTTCCGGACAATAATTGAGAAATGTTGTGTACGGCTGATTATGATGAGGTGGTCAAAACTGGCAATGCCAGCACAATATCAGATGACAGAATTACGTTCGTACAAATGATTGATGGAAAATTTCTATACCTTACGTATTTTTCGTGAGATTTAAGCATTAATTTTTAATGGAACGTGAATGTAGCGTTTGTAGTTATTGATGTTGAGGACTCCTGCATCGTTGACCTCTTTGTTCCATTTTTTGCGTCCGTTTTAGATTGCCTGGGCAGAAATCAGGAATTCAGTTCAGTTAGGTGTTAGTTTGAAGACATTTCTCTGATTGAGTATTCATTATTATGCTGATTTAGTCGCGACAACTGGACCAAGATAGCTCGCGCTGAGGTATCTACGGATGCTATCATTGCGTGGCAGTAATCACAACCGTTATTTCTGAAATCGGATTAAAATTCCTTTAGTGTCGTCGTGAATTCGTGAGCTGATCGTGGAGTATTAATTAAACTTAGGGTCACAATGCGTAACGAGTTGGTAGTCAATTGCCTCATTAATAATGCAGTTAAAAGTTCACAGTCCCAAGTAGAAGGACCGTCGGTCCACTCTTGCATAAAAACTGCGCGGCATGAACGGTGTAAAAAGAGAAATCCCAGTTTAATCTACCGTACCAACAAGTTGGGAAGTGTTTTGCTTCCAATTGGAGTTGTTTTCTGAAGCGTTCCGGGGTAAAGTTCCGAAATAATTAAATGTAAATTTTCCTGGGGTAGAAGTTGTTCATAGTTTTACTGAACGTAATACACCTTCGGGATGTTTAACGCAAAAAAATATAACTAACTCACATACGGTACTGTAACCTTTTCTCTCGACGGAAGGCGCTCGGAAATGTTCACATGAGTACTCGGAAATGAACATTTCTGATTTATTTTATTTCTTGGAAGGAAACGTAAATTACAAAATCACAGTAATTAACTTGGAGACTGTTTTTGATCGGTGAGGGTAGAGCTCACCTCGTACGAAACCCTTAGGGGGACAGTGCCTTTCCCTGTGCTGCCTGTGTTTTCCCAGAAGAACTGACTACCGTAAAATCTAACACCTCCGGTGACAATGCAACAATTTCAGCGTGTAAAAGTCATTCGCCTTGACCGGGATGCGAATGATTTTCACACTCTGAAATTGTATTGAAATGCATATTAACGGATGGATCCGTTAAAAGTTACTGTTGTGGCATCTCCCGCAGTTTCTTGGAACCTCTGGTGAAGTTGAGGGTGCTCAGAGGCGTCAAAATGAATCATACCAGGGCCCTTCTCCGGTCAGTAAATAGCCCAGCTCATCACCCACGAAAACTCTTCATGGTCCTCGCAAAAATTAATTAATGTGTTCGGTGAATTTATATTACACTTTCTGTTATTTTGTACTTTTCAGTAGTCTCGTACTCTGAAATTTCAGTAATCCACCATATGAAAAATCGTGGAAAAGTGCAAAACTTGGGGTTAAAAGCAAACAATTATTAAATCAAGAGTGTTGGTGAGCGGGAATTAAACTTTTTGTTTCTCTCTTTGAAATGAATAAAATATGAGGAAATGTAAAATGTTGCGAGGCGAGGAAAATGCTCCTTCTCTCAATCCCTCGACTCCAAAACATCGTCTGCCTTTACCAATAGCGCGGGATCAAAATCCCCGTATGTAAATACATCTTTGCTTCCCCCCCCTCCCTCCCCTCCACATCATTCGCCACACGCCATCGCCCGTCTCCGATATACACGTCAAGTCAGTCATTCGGCTGACTTTCACCGATTATTCGAGTGTGATACTCGGCAGAGATATATTTGTTTATTCGAGGATTTATAATATTGCTCTCCTGATCGAAAAGAGCTCCGTCTATACAACATGATTTTTGTAGTGCAAGATGTTTCAAGGTCTGACGACTGGAAGAAGTAGTGACGATGACGACAAATAATCGTGCTTGCAACCAATGCAGAGCCGTCAAAATCGATTTGGTTCTAATGTTTATATGGGTCGGTTTGGGGCGGAGGTAATGGCGTGAAAGTGTTCCAGTTCATTATTCAACCACGGTCGGGGGTTTCGTCTGCATCGAGCAGAGCAGCGGTGGAAAATAAAAGGAGGATAACAGTGAGTAACGTTTTTCGCGTTGGCGCATAGCCAGTTGGGCGATCGCGCTCGGGCGATTTCCTGCCCATCGTTGTTTTATGCACTTTCTTGCTAACACATGAGCAAACAGAGGACCCGTATACCCGCCCACAACCACTCACTCAGCGATTGTGTTCGATGATCCTATCCCACGAAGATTTTTTTGCGAAAATTCATTTTCATTCACATTCTCAGGGAAATATCTGCCCCCCCCCCTCGGACACACTTCCCACCTCTCCGTCATTCGGTAATTTCGAGATCAAATTTAATTTATCGCCAGCCAATCTAATATTTTTATTCTTAAAATTGCTCATGCAAACGTTATTCTATTCGAGTTCCGAGAGTTCACTAAGACTTGTCATAATAACTGTGTTGGGCAAAATATTCTTGTATTGCGAGGATTAACTTGACGGTGATTGGCGCAAGAGAGCATGTAGGAATATCACGCTACCGTGGATTACTTTTGATAACTTAGCTTTTACGTAACTTGTCAAAAATTTGAGTAATTAATATCTCGTTATAACATGCTGAATTTATGTTTATTAATCGGTGAAAAGAACTTGAAAATATTTGCTTTTGTGTCCATTCCTTTTCCACTAATGATATTTTTCTATTCCAAATCACGTGTTTTCAATTAACGAACCAAATGATTGAGTTTGAAGATGATTGCTGATACGGATAACGAGTATATTTAAGAATACAGGGTGCGTTCCAAAAGTAATGCAATTTAATTTCCCGTGCCTCTCCTATTAATCGGAATTGGATCGGATCAGATGGAGTAAGTGGGAGGGGTGGGGGGACACTAAGTTTTGCCGCGAAACCGGTCTTAGTGCTCTCCAAGCTGTGGAAGCGGCAGGACGTCAGTTATTGTAAACCTCTACACGGCGACCGTGTCACGAAAAAAATGGAATCGACGATCGAACAACGTTACGCGATTACTAAGTTTTGTGCTAAACTGAAAAACTCTCTTTAGGAAACTAACAAAATGATTCGTGAGGTTTACGGGGACTCGGCTCTGTCCTACTCACAAGTTTTAAGTTGCTTCCAAGGGTTTTAAGGTGGGCCAGGAAGAGGTTCACGACGGACAACCCTCTGGGCGGTCGTCAACCAGCAAAAAACGATGTGGCTCGTATTCGACAACTGTTGGATTTAGTCCGTCGATTGATTATCAAGATGGTTGCCAATGAACTGAACTTGTCTACTGTTTTGTTACTCATTGTTACTGAAGATTTAGCGATGTGGAAAGTGTGCGCCAAGCTCATGCCCAAGGTGTTTGCCACAACGCGCTATGAGTCCGCGAGTTCTTGGCCAAACACCAGGTGCCAACGCTGCCCCGTCCCCCTTATAGTCCTGACGTCGCCCCAGCAGACTTCTTTTTTTTTCATCGGATTAAGGCAGCCCTGAAAGGAACTTGTTTTTCGTCCATTGAAGACATCCAATCAGCCGAGACGAAGACCTTGCGAGAGGTCCTCGAAGATGCCTTCGGGGGGGAGAACAGGGAGATGGCATAGTCCCTGGAAAAAATGTGTAGAAGCCCAAGGACAATATTTTGAAGAATATTAAGTGTTTGTGCAAATCTGTTCAATAAATTACTTTTAAAAAATAATTGCACTACTTTCAGAACTCTCCATGTATTTATCGTCATTTAAATAGCTATTAAAGAGGCAAACCCTGGCAAAGTGAGGAAAAAATAAAACTAATTATCGATAGATTTGTTCCCTCTCCTTGCATTCATTCTAATTTTAAAATGAAAGTCGAATTCGCTTTCATTTGAGATCTACTTATTAAAATGTTGTCTTCATAGCTTAACACCCTTGAGGATCAATTAAGACCGAATAAATGGATTCCTCGGGAACAAATAGTCGCGGAACGAGATAAATTTTGAGAAAATGGAAGTCGAGCATTAGCAATCACGAGTGCACAACCAGACGCAAGTACTTCAACTTCCTCCCGCTCACATATCCCAATAAATCGCGATAAACGTCGGCGCGCCGCTGCGACCGTGTCCCGTTCTCGTGGTAATTTATTTCTCTCCCACGCTCTCCTCCCCTCGGCCCTGTTATTCCGAGGGGGATTGAGGGGTGGATCTACAGGACCTAGATGTGGACAGACTGTCTGGGGGGGGGGGTGTTCTCTCGCTTCCCTCCGACCGAAACAAGGGCGAATCCCGAGAGCCCAGGGGAAGGCTTTAAGGGAGTGGAGGTCCGTCGTTATTTCAAGAGGGATTTTAATCGCGTCTGAACGACGAAAACCATTCGCGAGAAGTCGGCGTGTCGTAAGGCTCCCTGGGAGGAGCTCGGAACCAATTGGGGGTTCGAGGTTGGCGATGTGTCGCATCTAAGACCTGCTTAAAGTTAAGGAGTCCCCCCCCCTTCGCCTCGTATTGTTCGCTCATGTTATTTTCACAAAAAAAAAAACATTCTCCTTGTGAGAGGACTCATTGGATGCTTAAAGAGAGACCGGCTTTGGACCCTTAGGGGGAGGGTATTTTTAAGCGCACTGGTCGATCGATCTTTTCGGTGACTTGTGCTCTTATTAAAAGGACTCGAGTGCACTACACTGAATCTTTTCCGAGCTCAAATTTTCCCGTGGAAGGGTGCACGTAGGGTGATGGAATTCCGAGTGTGTTTTGATATCTTGAATGTCACATCACGCTTAGAAATGCCTCGCTTCCGTTTTTCACCTTCCGCGTTCTTTTTATTTTTTTTTGTTTTCTTTCGGCGTTCCCGGGAAGGGAAGCTTATCAACTATTTATCGATGGGATGGAACAAAGGAGCGAGTTTTCTCCATTCGCAGCCGAGCACATTTTCATGCGTCGTAGAGGAGAATGTTTCGAGATACACATTGCTTACACGGAATATGTGACTACTACCTCTTGAGTCTTCCCTCTGCATTGCTGGTCGAAACTATACGCTTCCACTTGTTCCTATTTTGAGCTTCTCTCCCTCCTCACGCCCCTTTCCGCTCACCCTCACGTAACGTCCTCACGGTTGTAGGTACACGTTATAGCACTGGTTTATCGGCACGATTTCTCATATTTAGACTTGTGCAAGGATTTTCAACCACCAACGTGATGACGGAGGGAGTTAACTCTTAAGTTAATTTCCAGCAGTTATTGTCGGATAATTTTCAGGTTTGTGAACGTCTAAATAATTTCTGATAGCCTGAATTTTAAGTCTTGGACTGGGATTTACCTGTGTTGCATTCACACTGCGGTTGATTTCGCATGTCGTACGTTATAGGGGATGTCATAGATGCTCTTTAAATGAATTTCCTTGCGCTATTAATGAATTTTTGGGTAGAAAAACTGATGAAAGTAGACAGGAAAAGTGTTGGCTCGGATATCTTCATAGAGATAATCAGTCGCTCATGTGCCGACTTTAATCTGGAGATATAACTCGGCACTCTTAAAGGACAATATTTTTTCCTGGTTTATCTTTCCGAATGAACGCTTTTAGATACATTTTGAGTAATCCACGATGATTCGCTGTTGGTTGTAGTGAAATATTTCTGTTATTTTGTACCGGGGCGTTGTTTCACCTTACGTGGACTTAACCTAGTCCACAGGAATGATGAGCATGCCTTGCCTATACTTCGTTTATCTATCATGACTCAGAAATATAAAGGTGCACTTCCTTCGAGTCAAGGTAAACATCTGCGAAAGCTCGCCGTCTCTTTTCCCTGCGGAGCTCTCTTAATTTGCAAGTTGAGTGATTATCGAGTAGTCGTGCATGTGCCTTGGCTCGTCAACGTCCAGTGAATAAGCGATCGACACGTGCCACTTTTGAGTCGTGGTGGTGGGGAGTGAATGAATTCATATGCAATGGAAGCGACTAAAAGATTTGATCTCGAAAGCTTATAGATTCTTTTTTTGATGCATTTTAATCCTCTTTATCAGTTATCAGATGACTTTTCTTACTCAAGCCAGTTTTTCGCCACGACCCAGCTGTTTCGTGATTTTAATTTTTTAAAAACTATTTCCGTTACGTAAAAAAGCATTACAAAGCAACACAAAAATCGTATAATTACGTCCCGTTTTTGCTTTACAGGAGTCTTAATTTCTATAGAATTGCGTTAGGCATTCCAAGATTACGGAAGGATACACCTAGATCTTATTCAATCGAGAAAGGAAGTAATTTTATTTTTACTGAAAGGCTCGAGAAAAGAAACAAAAGGTTTCATGAGAGGTACTTAGGAAATGTACTCGTTAAAAATGACAATAGGTTCATCTTGAACGACTTTGTTTATGCTTTTTGCGATAGCTGCAGTTACTGCTTCTTTTCTTCGGTTATCATAGGTTGGAAGGTATATTCTTTATTCCTTTTTATTATTTATTTATGAAGTGTTCATCAATCACAAAGTTATTCATGTACCATTGCCCTTTGATTGCCAAATATTCTAGATCCTCTTCAGTGAGAACTCAATACGTATTCATCGAAATAGCCGAAAGAAGTGTAAAGAGCGCTTTGGCTATTCAGTGCCACTTATCATTGTTACAAATAGTAGAATTTCAATTCCTAAGGGCCTTAAGCGATGGTGATTGCTCAGAGGCAGGTATTGCATTTAAATTTACGCACCTGCAGATTGTCAGTGACCTTAAAGTTGTGACTCGATATTCGATTTACTGGAATTGCACTCAAGGACCCGGGGGTTGATCGATTCGTTGACATTGCGCGTCATTTCGGAGGGTATTGTGGTTAATGTTCGAGTGGTCGTGTACTTAACAGGGTTTCGTGCCCCTTACTCAACGTTGAACATCAAAACGTGTGCTCCTTTCACCGTCAAAGGCTCAAGGGCATGGCCGTGGTCGTTCTCCCTTCAATCGTTTCCCACTCACCACCCCCTTCCCAACGTAGGCCTTTAATGGTGTCGCATATGACGGCATCAGCCTCGTTCCAAGCGCAGTAATTCCCACAGAGTCTTCGCAGCAGAGGCGTGGAGAGTCTTCCCAAGTCCATTAACGTGTCGTTCCGTACTCAGCTTCTTAACACCGCCTAGGGATTCGGGCACGCTTTGATGTGTTTTGTCGAGGAGGCAACTCATCTTTCGTTCCGCGCAAGAAGTGCATCATTCGGTGGCCCTCCACCCCTCCCCCCTTCCCTTTTCAACGCGACACTCAACGTGGTTCAGCGCAAGGGCTCGGCACTGACGTGCCCTTGTGTTGATCATCACGTCGTCTAGGATACGATTTTCTCGGGTGGGTTTTTAACTCCCTCGAGGAATAAAGCAAGGCTCCCGAACGGATGTCGTCTTGTTTCGTTCGAAGTCATAAAGCTTTCGATGTTTGCTTGGATCAAATGCATACATGTTTGATGATGGGATTGGAAATTGTGTGTCGCCTCCCCGCGCCGAGGGCAGCGGTTCGATTCCCGCCGACCTAATGTGTTCCGTGAGTGGAGATCTTTAAATGCTGTATACCGTCATTTGGGGTGCCCCTCCCGGGAACTTCGATGGCACACAGATGACCTCAACTGTCGCTCAACGCCTCCGATATTTACGGTGTGATAGACCCCCTACCGTACTTCATATGGGCTCCTTTTCCTCTTAGGAGATTCCTCTTGTTCCGTTGTACGTATGTGCCTATTGTCATATTCGGGTGAAATCATTTCACGGACTTCGTTGCTCTCGTTTAAGTCTTTGCTGAATTCTGTTTGTATAAAGTTACTTGTCGAGTCTCATCTTTGCATAAGGAGAAGTATGAGGGGTAACTTTGCTGCACAAGTAAAAAAGTGTGTACCAATTGATCTAAATAATCCGCCCTTGACCAAGTACAATTTTATCTATGTTTTTAGAGTGTGCTGTTTTGTTTCGAAAGCGTAGTCCTTAACGAAAAGAGGCAGAGAGAGAAGCTCGAAAAATGTGGGTGGAGAGTGATGCTGGAAATTCAGATAAACAGCTGCATTTGAACTAAGAAAGTTTTATCTTAACGCGAAGATGGGAGGATGATGGATAATAGGAAAGAAGGAAAAAATAAAAATGAAGCTCTCAATTGAAATTTGTTATTCTATTGCAATGCATTGCTGGAAAGCCGTGAAAAAAAAACACCATGGGCACTATTTACCCGGGTTTCGATGCATTAACCTTGTCTGCTGGAAATTGAAGAAAAATGGGGAAAGGATTAAAACGATTGGCGACGTTCGTGAATGAGGATAGAGTTTATAAGTACTGCATGTCGGACTATGGAGTACTCCGAAAGCCATCTGTAAAGGTGCGCTCATGGGGTGCAAGGGCACGGTTCAATAAAAGGTAAGGAAGAAAGGGAATATGAAAGGGGCCCTTAAAATTTATCAATTCCGAGTATAGGCTTGTCTTCTAAGTTCACCAACAAGAACAATCCGTCAACAACGGCTCTAGGTCTTAAACGTTGGAAACAACTAAAGTCATGATGTAAAAAGTAAAATTAATGTGTAAACAAGAATGTCGAGTTGGTGGAAATGTATTTATCATTGTTCGTTTATTAATTTAATTAATTAATGGCAAAGAAATTACTCTTCTTTCATGAGTTCAATTAGCTTCGCCTCCATGTTGAATAACACGTGCTCATATTAATATTATATGTTTTAGTCACTCTTGGCGCTTGAGTTTAAACTATAATCGCACGTGATTGGAGGACTTTTAGCGGTGAGCCTGTTTTAGCAAGTATTCCCAGCTCATATAGCGCCACTAAGCTTAAACTAACCCAAAACTTATATATTCTGACAATATTATCACTGTATTGGTAAGTTGCATCATTTGCCTGGTTTTAAATATTTTGTCCTAATGTGTGACACAATATTCTCCGTGAGTTTGGTGGATGAAACATTTTTGTAAGATGAACTAATTGTATTTTAACATGTTCCTCAGTAAGAGCACATGGAAAATTAGTAATTTTGAATAGCAAATATTAAAAAAAATAAAGACGTGAAGTTTTTTTTTTCAAAATTAAAAACTATAGGCAATACTTTCACTGCTTTTATTTTGAGTTTGGGGGAAACGACAAAAACTTGTGATATCGGACGAATCTCTTTCGGTAGATGAAATTAATTCACATTTGAATTTTGATGAACGCGGTGATTGGGACGAAATGACCCAACAATTGCCAAATGTTGTGAATGCCCTATTGAAGTATGTGAACGAACATTCTCCCTTTATTTACTTCGACACACTGCCTCGTATCATTCGAGACCCCATGAGTCACAGTTGGCTTCACTGGATTTGGTTGGTTGAGTGAACAGAGAACTTCTCATCCCACGCGAAAAATTTGAGGAGAAACTACCCCCGAATTCTCGCAATTCAGCGTCCACGTGAAACTATGCTCAAACGTATAAATCATGCACGTATGTGTGCGAAGATAGCAGTGGTACGATTCTCCAAACCTCTCGAGATGAAATATTTCCACCAGTTTAATTTGGAAACTATCCTCTCCCACTTTCGTTTGCCAAAAAAGAACGAAGAAGAAAAGAATGATGTTAAATGCGCTCCTTTCGCCTCTCCTGAGTATTTTTTTTTTAATATACCGCCGCTACCTTGCCCAGTCCACGATTGCATCAGGCGACTATCGTGAGCTATGAAGGGAATTAATGAGAAGAGAGGAAGGACGCGGGTGGGAACTGCAAAACTCTCTTCTCCATTCATCGGCGGCGTGTCCTCGTGCACGTGTCTGTCACGCTGCCACTCCTCCCTCTACTAGGATATGCGCATGCCCCGTAGTGAGGGGCAACTGAATCGAACGTATGCCTCGATATATCGTTAGCCGATGTGTTAACGTAACGTATTAGATTTAGTATGAAAGATACAAGACTTAAATGTGGAGTGTAGCGTTTAATCGATGTATCAAGTATTTTCGCTTGCGAAAATTTAAATATTTGTTTCGATTTTTATGTTGTTAGTAATGAATAAATTAATTTATGTGTGTGTGTATGTGGGTCGCGGTAGTCCATGGGGTAGAACGTTGGACTACTGACCGGATAGCCCGGGTTCGATTCCCGGGAAAGGCACTCAGGGCACCTGCAGGTCCACCCAAGCTATGTGATTTATCGGGTACCAGGGCACAGGGAGAGGAACTGCCCCCCCTTCCCTGATGTGTGAATTTCACACGCATTCGGGCTCAGTACTGGGCGAACTCTACCATCACCTACAAAACCGACCTTCGGGTTGATTACTGATCTTAATGGACTTAAGTTATTATTAGATTATGATTGGACTACAGTTATTACTTGATTATTAATGGACTACAGTTATTACTTGATTATTAATGGACTACAGTTATTCAAGAATTTTTCTCGGGTTTCCCACCGGGTCAGGTTGATGAAGTGCACCGACGTTTCGAAGGCTGACTCTGCCATCGTCTTCAGGGTGGCGCCTGAAGACGATGGCAGAGTCAGCCTTCGAAACGTCGGTGCACTTCATCAACCTGACCCGGTGGGAAACCCGAGAAAAATTCTTGAATACCATACGCCGGGAAAACCTGAGATCCTTGACTACAGTAATTATTAGATTATTAATGGACTACAGTTATTATTAGATTATTAATGGACTACAGTTATTATTAGATTATAAAGGACTGCAGTTATTATTAGATCATTAATGGACTATAGTTATTATTTAGCTATGAACAATGCGAGACGTAAGTTAACCAATAGAAAACGAAAGTATTGAGCTTATCGAGAAAAAGGAACACTGAGTTAAAAATTCTTGTAAAAGAGAATAAACTAGAGCAGATGGAGCAATTTATGTGTCTGGACAGTGATATAGAGAAAATGTAGTAGGGTCGTGGTAACGGGGACATTGGGAGAATAATTGCATTAGCGAAAGGAGCATTTGCAAAAAGAAGATAATTGGTGACAGGTACAATATGTAAAGATGTGAAGGAAAAATAAATTAAAAGCCTTATTATTGAGCGTAGGTAGCACTGAGTAGATGTGAAACTTGGTCTAATACGGCGAGAGGATGAATGTAGCTTGGAGGCTTTTGTGATGTGGCTTTGGGTAAGGATGGTACGGCAGAGAGGAAGAATCTCGCTGAAGTTTTTAAGTAAGGTGGGCAAAGAAAGGAATTTTGCTGGGGAAAATCTGAAAAAGGCAGAGGAAGTGATTGGAGGAAACACGGAAAAATGGTGGGAATTTAAAGGACGTGTTAGAAAGGAGAATAGAAAAACGATCGATAAATAATAATTAGAAAATATATTAAGTATACAATTCTCCGAGATGCTCAACTTGCCGTCGTTTGTTTCAGAAAGGAATAATTTATGAGTAAATATAATTTTTTTCTACTCGTAAAACTATTTCCTATAGGTATATGACAAATATAAAAAAATGTGGGCCGCCTAACCTTTGGCAATGTGCAATCTAGATCGTAGAGCAAAACGTTTGTACACCGCCGCGCCTTGAAAACGCACGCAGGTTCATTTGAAAGATTTGAAAGGCTACGTATCTGATTCAATATTGAAAATATATTATAGATACTACGATATAGTATGCAGTATACTGGAGTATAAAGTAATAAATAGGAAACTAGAATTATCGATAATCGCATTAATTTTAATATGAGTATCGATGTGGTATTATGTAGTCGATACATTTCACCCATCCCACCGGCCCGACCTCCGGTCCCCTCGCTTTCAAGTGACGGCGGTTGCGCGTGCCGTCACGAGGGAGCGTTTCCGCGTGCCCCCTCCCCCCCAACCCACCCGTCCACGCCTCCCAACACCGTTCTCTCGCCCCAAAAGAGGATCGCGTCGCGAGCGCCCGTCGACGGAAGCAAGAGGGCGCCGATTCCGTATCGCCCCTTGGTTCCCTCCCTCGCGTGGGTCGACCGCGTGATGAGGCGCGAGGCTGGAAGGCTGCCTCGGGATATCTTCCACGTACGCTGGTGTGCAGAGAGCACTTGACCGCTTCAGTCGGAAATAAAATTCTCAAGGGCGAATCGGTGTCCGGCGTAACATTTTCGCCGAGCTAAATGGATGTTCAAAGAATCGGAAGTCGTCATATAGAAAGTTGCAAGGGTCGCATGAAATTTCTTCGCGCTCGTTGACCTCGCCAACTCTGGTAGCGTTGCCTCTGCCTGTTCCCTTCTCCTCAAAGTCACGTGTGTTTACGGGGCTCATCTGCGGCTCTGCGAAAGCTCTCTGGGTTGGTGCATAGTACACTTCTGTCGCGCACGCAGTGCTCTGCATATAGCTCGCACTTAAGTCCAATGGGACGTGAAATCTATGGTGTCATGAGACTTTATACGTTGGGTTTACGTCATTAAAATGTCACTACTCGTTTTAGTGTGCCACAAAACTTGAGGAGATGCTTAAATGTGTCGTTGAAATGATAAGTTCAAAGAAGTAGTCCTTGGGCTGTTGCCTGAGGATAGTACTTCTCTGACAGTATCCCTGCCGATTGATACATTGCCCGATTTTGAATTCGGACAGCATTCGAGTATGTAGTCTGCATTTTGTTTAAAAACAGAACTGCCCTAAATGAATTAAAATAACATGGACTGGCTTAAATTTTACTCGGTCTTTCTCATATATTTTGACCGTGAAAGAGGGGTGAATATTAAGCGAGTGAGGTTTGGGAAGGATAGGAATAGGCATGTCGAGAAGGGT